>JAECWS010000101.1:0-712947 GCA_018150905.1 Drosophila ambigua
AACCAATAATGGAGGTGTATCTCTATCATGTATGCTGGCCTTTTCCGTGTGCTACATTTACTCAATACATATACGACACAGGACACTATCCATACTCGCAGCTACCGGCGATCACACTATTCGCGGTAGAGCGTAGTTTGGTACCACGTTTCCATCCGGCGATAGCAGACACACGGCTTAATGAGTATGGGGTATGCCCACTAACCTCTCTTTCCCCTCCTTGAAGCATCTCTCTCCATTTGCCTGATCGGAAATCTAACCGGAACAACGGGAGTGTACCCCAGTAATGGCGGAAAGATAAGTTTGAAGAAAAAGAAGGAATAAAAAAGGTTGACGAACCGGGATGGTGCGAAATATTTCGTGCAACCATCATTCCAGCGTCCATCATAGACCCACATGAACCTCCAGCTTGGTCACTTTGTCAGGTGGCAATAGTTTGTTCACTTCTGCTGGTCCAATAACAAAGTGACTACCAGACAAAAAAACAAAAAAATAGTATGAAACAACAAGGACAAGGTAGACAAACACCACGTTTGACCCAATATAGATTTTAAATGTAAGGTGACACTACATTCAAGAATATTTTTAAAACATTTTGGGCCTTGCCGGTTGGTTGTCGAATATGACAACTCAGGCCCCACGTTGGGCGCCAAATAATAAAATAATTGTAGCATATTGGATACATCTCGAGGCTGAGCAGGTGGTGGTTCGGTTCCCGTCCGGGCACGTGCTTGTTCCGGCTTCCGTCTCATCGGCAAGAAATGGGGGGGTTATCCCTAAAATCGGACGGGACACGGCTCCTACTCCAACAACATTCACACCGATACAGTCACTCTATTAAAAAATTCACGTGCAAGAGATATTGGGTACAAACACATAACGAGCAAATCTACGCCTAACCACACACACACGGATGCCTACACACGTACAGACCCGGGTCACGATGAAGTTTGACCCCGTATGCCCACCTACCATGATCACCACTCCGTCTCGTCCGGTGATCCCATAGAAAGCCTTCACAGCCTCCTAAACACTCCCATTACTACCCTTATCTTCCCGGCATGGTCCCCGCATACTAAAATACTAACAAATCATAATTTTACAAACAACCAACAAATAAATTTAATGAAAATCTCTTAGGGCTAAACATTTTTTTTTTTATCTTATAACCAAATGTAACCAAACGCTTTGCATGCGCTGGCAATTAAAAGCGATTTAATTCCCCCTCCCCGCAAGCAAAACCAAAACATAAACCTACTGGCGTAATTCAAAATTTCGACGCCTGTTCGTCGCTGACCGGCACCACGGTGCAAGCATGCTTCGTAACGCCGAGAGAGACAGAAGGCCGCTCTCGATCGGTTCGGTCGTATACCGTATAAGAGAATTGTTTTTTTTTTTTCTCTCTGGGTTCCTCCTCTACCTAGTACCCTGTCACGGTCATTGGGGGGTAAGGGGTGGACTTATGGGACCTGGCTTGGGCACTAATAATTTAACCTTTAATATTTTTTTGACTCACCCATTCCAATACTTCAGCGAAAGCGCTTTCCTCAGGTATTGCTGGTTCCTGAAATTGAGAATAGAAGAAAAAAACCATGGAGCAAAGTCAAACCCAGCCTAAAATTAGCATACCCGGGTCTCCCCCATTAGCCACCGTACCAATGCCCTACAGAGATAGGTGTCGGCTACCGGCGCGTTCCTTTCGTCGCTTCTCCGTTTTAGGCGTGCATCTGCCTATTTGCGCGGGCAAATTTAGCCTACGCGTCTATTTTCGCTCTCCCGCTGATCCCGCTACTTCCAGGGCGATCTACGTCAGCGCTCTCGCGGCCGATGCACTCTGCGAGAAGTTACTCTTCTATCCCTCTCCCTACTCTACCTTGGTACTTATGACTACTTATGCACTATGAATATATAAGCAAAAAAAAAAAAAGGTTAACTACCTATAACTATGAACAGATATGTATGTTAATACTTAAATACTACAAAAATTGGTTTTTTATATATAGTTTTGTGGTATAATGGCGTTAGTTGTGCCCCTACCCCATAGAGCGCGGGCCCTGCTCGCTTCCACGGCTTCTTCCGCTCCACCTCATTCTTGGCCTGCTCATGGCTAGCAACAACAACAGCGTCTATGCGTAGGAGGAGTACGCCCGATAAACGGAATGCTGCATCCGCAGCTTCTGGTCAGCCTGACGTCTTGACTCGTCCGTTTGGCGCGCTGGCGGCCTCGGCACCTGCATGAGCATATACATACATACAATAACAGGCCCATATGCACCTACACCGCCCGCTTGGTAGCCCTCGACTCACCCCTGTGCAACACGCTAATCAGCGGATTATCCGGAACTTGCCCTTTTCGCCTATAACGGTGGTCCTCGAGAGCTGCCACAAACACACTTTTATTTTTTCTGCTGGACCGATATATATGTATAACTGTTTAGGTCTGGTAGGTCTGCACTTGTTATTTTCGCCGTCGTACACTTTCGCGTCTAGTTCACTCCGTTGGTAAGACTCGACAGACCGAGCAACTCTCGACCAACGCCAAGCAACCCATGCTTCCCAATCCGAAACCGAAGGGTCTTTCGCCTTACTGTTTCGTCGGTGGTCTGCTGCTCTTGAGCCAAAAATGTTCTCTTTCACACCATCCTAAGATACATAAAAAAAAGTTAAGTAGCCTGCTTTCGGGTGGAATCTAGATATTCTTTAACGCTACAAGCCACTTCAAGAGGGAGGACCCACTTCTCGAAATTTTTTATAAGGTCTTGATTTTAAATTTTTTTAGACTGGATAACTCTTTGGTAAACCAAGGAGGCTTTCCAGATCTAGCCGGACAAGAAAGTGGGACACAAAAATCAAAAAATGTGTCAAGTACATTGTAAAAAATGTTTGTGCCTTTCATAACGTCAGTGCTCAAATACAGAGCGGACCAATCAAATTCACTAATGAGGTTATTAAGCTTCGTAAACTAGGCTTTACGAAATCAGCGGCTACGTTCAGATAGCCTACCCATTCGGTTCATTACAGTTGGGTCAATATTGACTGACATTTCGAATGTAGGATGGAGTCTTCAGTGCTCGGGTTAGCAACGCTATGGTCGGATCCGAGACAAAGCACAGATCAAGCAATCATGTTTCACATGGTTGAGTTGAGACAGAGATACATCTAGCAAGCCGTCGATAAAGTCATGTGACATGGCACAAGATTATTAGACTCGTTTACCGAACCCAAACAGGAAGAAACAGTTTTTAAAGCTATATTAAGATATCCGAGGAAGGTGAATATATACAAGCCAGCAATGAAAATGAAAAAGCCTGAAAGAATCAGTTTGACGCACAGTGATTGAGCGTAGAGGCGTGCGAAGTTCCACAGATGGTTTCCAAAGAGATAGATATGGGTTTATTCGTAGGCTTATTCTGTATGTATATAGAGTCGCGTGCAAAAGCCGGCCGTTTTGCTTAGGGTGGAATAGCGATTTAATTCTAGACCGGTGGTACTCAAGCTGCCGAGGGCTGTCGGAGGCGAGAGCGGGAGCGTGAGCGTGGGCGGGAGCGCAAGCGTGGTGAATATGCGCGCGAGGGCGACCGCTTGTGTAGCTGGAACGCTAACAGCGATGTGTGACTGGAATGCCCACAAAGCGGTTGCCCGCCAGCGCCATCCCTCACTCTGAACACACAGCAATTCCAGGTCTTGTTGAACCTGGACTATGAAATGTTCCGACGTGAAGTTTGCGTGCACTGCAATGAGGGCCCCAACTCCACCACGAGACGAACGGTCATTTCTAAAAATGGTGTACCGACATGCCAAACCTTCGGAACTAAGGATGTCCGACTTTAACAAGGTGTCGGTAAACGCAATAATGTGGGACGAGAATGCGAGACTGTCAGGAAGGTCAGGAGCAAGCCGTGATACAAAAACTTGCCACTTTGTTGGGACTCCTACCACTGGTTTGGGCAGCACAGGTCTGTTACCAGTGATGGCCATATCCGGTGGTCATGTGGTGGTGATGGGATAGTTAAGGAGTTGGGTGCGGACTCGATGGATACGGACGCTACAGACATATTTGATTGCCCTCGTTGCTCTTGGAGTCGAAAACATAAGAAACTGCTGCACTGATGGAGTGGTCGGAATAAGTTTTCGTATGCCGGGGGACGTTAGGCAGTAGGGCTGGGCGAACCTAGAAGTGACGAAATGAAGCTGTGATCCTAAATATAGAATGGCACGACAGCAGCAACAGCCGTAACCAACATCAGAGTGAACACCTTGGGTAGAAAGTAGCCTGGGATGGAACACTGCTAACAGAATCCTGAACCGTCGAAATAGCTCTTGGTTGTACTGCTCGTTCTGGAGGAGAAACAGCTGGTGAGATTTGCGCTATGGATGAGTCGAACCGCAATAAGGTATGCTCTACATACTCTACATTGGCTACCTGTGCATGCACACATCCGAAGCCCCGATTTTAAGCAATCAAAACAGACTGAAGGTTTCATCCCTTCTGTTTGGCTATTAAGAGTTTTCAATAGCCGTTGAAACTCGTTTAGTTTTAAGAAAAAAGTCTAGCGTTTCAATGGGTAATGTTCAATTTATTATAAATTGGTAATGTAAGGTAGGCGTCAGTATGACCGATATAATAAAGCGATGCGATTGATACTAAGATTATCTCTCGATTCGCTACAAGGGCAAATGGGCCGAATACTCTTAGTGCGCGTGGTCTCTGCCTGAGTCTAATGGAAATGCAAGATCAGCGTTAAGGAGCTTTTGAGAGAGAGACCCATCGCCTCAGTGTTGGGGCGTTTGGGTTCTGCCTGAGTTCGGGTAAATGCCTGCTCAGCAGTTTGGTAGCTGACCGATCTGCGTTCAAGTCTTAGATCGTTGCTGTGCAAAAGGAATGTGTGCCATAAACATAAGTTGTTTATGTCACTGCTCATATGTACGCGCTTATATATGTATTTATATATATAACAGAGTGTTACATATGTACATGCATGGATTCACTACAGATTCCAGTTGCAGTCTTCAGCACAGCGACTCGGGTGACGCCATCTCTTCCAGATAGTAGATCGACCACTCTCGCTAGTGGGCACTTCATGGGAGGTAGATTTTCATCCTTGACGAGGACCAGGTCTTTGACTGCTAAACTCGGCTTTCTGAGTACGCCACTTTGAGCGCTGCTGCAGTGACGTGATGTACTCCTCCTTCCTCCGGGACCAAAAGAGCTGTTGAAGGTAAGAAACGTCAAACAAATGAGGACGCAGACGTAACACTTGATTGGAGCCTTGTTGCGTGCCCCCGGCTTGTAGAAAAACGGGCCACAAAAGTCTACGCTTGTGATCTCAAAGGCGTGAGAACCGTCTAGGCGCTCTTTTGGAAGATCCGCCATGATGTCAAACATCTCACGCACTTGTTTACGGCCTTGTTAACTATCTTTCTCCCCAATAGGCCAATATTGGGATCGAATTAATCCCAGCAGAGCTCGAGGACCGGCGTGTAGATTCCCGCTCATGAAAGTGAGAGATAATTGCAAGAGTAAGCGGATGACTGCTGGGTAAGATGATGGGATGACGGCCATCGAAATCCAACGAAGAATTCTTCAGCCGTCCGTCAACTCTGAGGAGTCAAAAATGATCCATGAAAGGGGACAATGATGAAAGTGAGCTGGATGAGGCGACCACTCTCCTAGAGAGCTGCGTACGCTGGACCAGCCGCACCAATAACTGGGTTCCACGCTCAATGTCAGAATGTGGCCAAAAACGCGTTGCAAAGAATCGAATGAGTTCGCATACTTTGATTTGGCTACAATGTCCAAGTAGGGTGATTTGGCCAAGAAAACCTTACGACGAAGCTCCATGGTTGGCTTATCAGGCAACACCGTAACTGGCCAGTCATCTGAAGAGCCGCAAAGAAAGCCCAAAGGGGTAACTCACTCAACTCGATTGGTGGAGCCCCTCGTGAAAGAATGTCGGCCGGGTTCAAAGCTGTGGGAACATAATGCCATTCCATTTTTTCAGTCAGTTACTGTATCGTTGCCACTCTATTTGCGACAAATATATTGAATCGGGATGGCTCGTCCCGAATCCAAGAGAGCGCAACAGCCGAATCACACCAACAGTAGCACCTTCCTTTGAATACACTCATTCCTGCTACCTCAGATATGAGTCTAGCTAGCAATTCCGCTCCACAAAGCACCAGCTTTGGTATGGTTAGTGTTTTCAATGGAGCAACACGAGATTTTGCATTAAGTAAGTGACTGCTGGATCGCTGACCCTTCGACACAGGCACCATAAGCCTCTATACTGGCGTCGCAAAATCCATGAATTTCTAACTCAGAGTTCGGAATGAGCACAAGCCGAGGAAATTCATAACGCCGAATCTGGCCAAAACTACTGCATATTTCCTGCCACGAGGTGTTGAGTGCGGATGGCAAGCTTTCATCCCAGGATAACTTCTCTTTGCACAACTGCTGGAGAAAGATTTCTGATTTTGTAATGATAGGCCCAGCTAGTCCGAGGGGATCGTAGAACCGAGCTATTGTTGACAAAACGGAACGCCTGCAGGGACGCGAAGATGACTGTAGGGCCAAAAACGAGAATAAAAGCTGATCAGAAACCGAATCCCAGGCAAGTCCTAAAAGTTTGGTAAAATTGCTGCCGTCGTCGAACTTCAAAAGATTTCCTTGTCCTCTTCCGTAACTCCATCGAGCACAGCAGGCACGTTCGAACACCATTTCCTCAACCGGAACTGACCTCTCGACAAAATTCCAGTGGTTTGCTCACGAATATGGATAGCCTCATCCTGAGAGCTGGCTCCAGATATCAAGTCATTGACGTAAAAGTCCTGGCAAAGAATCTCAGCCCCAACAGGAAACGCTACCTGCTCATCCATTGCCGGCTGATTCATCGCCCCCACTGATAAATATGAGGCAGGCTTCGTCCCATAAGTAACGGTATCCAGCTTAAACACACGCAAATCCTCTTGCATGGAATTCCTCCACAGAATAAAGTGCAAGTTACTATCCTCGGGTGAGACCCTTACACACCGGTACATCTTGCAAATATCTCCCGTTATCGCAACTGCATATGAGCGAAATCGAGTGAGAATATGGAAAAGCTTGGGTTGGATTACAGGACCGGCCATTAAGACGTCGTTCAAGGAATAACCGGATGAAGTTGCTGCGGATATCGAAAACGACCCTCAAGAATCTACGTTGAGCTTGTTGATAAGATTCTCCCAAGAGATCCAAGTTATATTTAGCCGGCAGCCGAACACAATAATTGCCAGTTTGTTTGTAATCGATGGAAATGTTGAACAAAGTGAGCCTCACAATCTAGCTCTTCTTTCGTAGACTTTAAAATGGGTTCCATGCAATTCTCTACCTCCCAAAACCGTCGAAGCAGTACCTCAAGTCGCTCTTCTAGGTTACTATTGTCAGCAGCTGCGGTCGGAGCACGTGACGCAATCAAAGAAGATCCCTTTACCGGAGAAAAACCTCCAGACACGACCCATCCCAACCGAGTTTTCTGAATTGATGGCAATCCTGGCAGTAATTTGACCTGACCAACACAAAGAAGCTCGTAGAACAGACTGGCGCCAATTAAAAGATCGACACCCTGAGGTCTATGAATCTCTGGATCAGCAAGTGGTGGGTTGGCTGGAATGTGAGGGTCTATTCCGAAACTTGGTTGACGATCGGTTATGTTAGAGGCTACAACAGCAGTGATGAAAGTTGAGTAATCCGTCGAGCGAGAGTGAAGGCTAATGTTAACCGAAAATGACCGTGACGAAGTTTGAATCACCTATTCCAGATACTGCAGGCGATGATTTTATTTTTGAAGCTGAAGCTGATTTGCAAACCAAGGGGTTATTAGGTGCAGCCGAGAGCCGGAATCAAGCAAAGCTCAGCAGGGAACGAGGACTCCTGAACGATTTTTAACCAAGACTGTTGCCGTGGCTAACAGAACAACATCATTACTGAAACCTTGGGCAATAAGAGCAGAAGAGGTAGACGACGAAGTAGAGGGTGCAGTGGCTTTATGAGACAACGTAGGTGCTGAAGTAGATGTTTGAGGGCTGAGATTAGACGGCACAGACGGAGATAGAGTTTCAAGTGCCACTGATTGAGTTTGGACTGCAGTAGCTTCAGGATTACCGAAGTGCAAAAGAGTGTGGTGCCTGCGCCCGCAGATACGACAGCTGCTCGAGTTACATGTAGTCACCCGATGACCTGCTTTGAGACAGTTTAAGCATAGAGAGAGTCTCCTGACTTCCTTAAGGCGATTCGTAGGGGACAGGGCCTTGAACTTCGAGCAATAATGGATTTCGTGAGCAGTTTCACTGCAAAGAGCGCATCCCGATGAGCTGTGACTTGTGGCAAAAAGTGCGGATCTAGAAGGGTTAGCTTTTGTACTTCTGCCCACCTGACTGCTCGGCGCATAAGTTGCCATAGCGAAATCCACGGTTTCCAATGTCCTGCATCGCTGTTCCAAGAACGAGGCCATAGATTCCCACGAAGGAATGAGATTGACAAAGGCTGTATCTTCTAAAGTTTCCTCCCACTTTGCTTGACTTGCTGGATCCAGTTTCCGTAGAAGCACTAGCACGATTATGCATCCAGCGATCTGCTCAGGAGTACCCAAAGTCTGCAACGCCCGCATATGAGAGTTGAACTTGACCGAAATGTTTGATTACACTGATCAACACGATTTTTCCTCAAGGAACAAAACTAACTTTTTATTAAAGATTTGGGGCTTAGAAATGGTTTGATGATATTTTTTTTTTCTATGGCAGAACTTTATTTGAAGAATTTTTGAAAACTGGTATTTTTTTTTAAGCTTTTTTCAGGGGCAGCGCTTGTTTTTTTCACATAACTCTAGTATCTTTCATCTGGTTGTTAAGAACTTTAATATTTTGAAAAGATAATTTAAACAGTTAGAAGATAAGCCCAAACACTTTGTGATTTTAGCTTACCGTCTGGGAAATATAAAGCATTGAAATGCAAAAATGAAGACTTTTGTGCGTTATTATTTACGAAATTTTGACTTTAAAAACTCAGGAAAAGTCGAAAAAAATTATATCCTGTCTTCTATTTTTTTGTGTATAGGTGCATTAATTTGGAGTCGTTTAAGGTATCGCCCATGCAGAGACTTTGGAGCTAAAATTCGTTAACCAAACCTTGAAAATGGAAAAAATGAACAAAAAATACCTTTTTGAAGGCTGCGGGTCCAACTGCCAATTGGGAACAAAGCAAACGAAAAAGGGATGTACATTTAGTACCTGATCGCGATCGCCATTCATCATTTTTGCATTTCAGTGCTTTATATTTCCCAGAAGGTAAGCTGACATAACAAAATGTTTGGGCTTATCTTCTAGCTGTTTTAATTATCTTTTCAAAATAGCAAAGTTCTTAACAACCAGATGAAAGATACTAGAGTTATGTAAAAAAAAAAAGCGCTACCTCTGAAAAAGCTTAAAAAAAAATACCAGACTTCAAAAATTCTTCAAAAAAAAGTTCTGCCATAGAAAAAAAAAACCATAATTCTTTAAAAAATTGTAAAGCCCCATATCTAAAAAAGTTCGGTTTTGTCGAGTAGTGTTATTGTCGCGCAATCCACTGCTAAATTCTCGACAATCCAATTCTTCGAGCTCGTTCTGTACGGTTTTGAACGTGCCCTGCAGCTCCTCAATCCCCTCAAACCTTACCACGACCATATAGTAGTCGCAAGCCGACAATTCATTCTCCCAAGTGGCACTCAATCTTTTGAGGCCTTCGCACAATTCCGATGCTTTCCGTTTCAGAAAAATCACCTTGTTTTCCGCAGCGGTAGTTGCACTGCCGTTTGAACCATCCACCTCCATAGCAGCGACGGCGTAAGGAAAACGTTTCTAGAGGGAAGATGAAAAACAAAGAGTGCCGCGTGCAAGAGACGGGAAAGAGCACCGCAAAAAAAACGTATATGCTTATATGCAAGAACGGCTGGTATATATATATGTGGTCGATGACACTTGAAGCCGCGGGCAAACGACAATAACGAACAGCCGGCAATATATGGCAATGTTTGAATGCTTAATTGTAGTTTGTGATTTCACGACTATATTGACTAATGCACAATCTTGTCGGGGTTACCAAAATTTTTGGCTATTAAGAGATTTTAATAGCCGTTGAAAATCGTGTAGTTTTAAGAAAAAAGTCTAGCGTTTCAATGGGTAATGTTCAATTTATTATGTACTAGCTGACCCGGCAAACTTCGTACCGCCTAACAGTCAATGAATGTCGAGTTACTTTTTAGCTGAACTAATTTACGCTTTGATGAACGTAAAACAATGATACAAAATAATATATTTATATAGGAGTACCTACCATTTGATTTTGAATTATAATATTGAGGTCATCTACATCTTTATTTTTAGCGGCCAAAATTGCTCGCTCACTTAACCATTTAGTATTTTTGTGGTTAGCAATGATATCCGGGAATACTTTGTTGATAAGCTCGTCTTTTGATGATACGAAATTGCAATAATTTGGAGGAAATGAAATCAAACCGCTCGATTTGTCAACAGGAACACGGCCATTACCGCCATTACCATTCACCACCAAAACATCTCGAGTCATTTCGCAGATCTTTTAATGTTCGGTCTAGTGCTTCCAATGCGCGTTTGTGCGCCATTGTGCATTCGTCCCATATGATGATTTTTGATGCTACTAAAACTTTGGCCATTGCGGAGTGTTTCGAAATTTTACATGTCGGTTGTTCAGTAGTTTGAAGGTTTAATGGCAATTTTAACGTTGAGTGAGCCGTACGGCATCCGTCTAACAATGTGGCCGCTATTCCAGAATAAGCAATTGCTACCGCAATTTCGGATCTCGCACGTACAGTGGCCAAAATCAATGACATGTCTTCCCAGTTCCACCGGGGGCATCCGTTCCTTTCCTCTGTTCATCTGTACGATAAGCTCGACGATTTCTCTTTTCTAACCTAGCCGTTTCAAGGGCTGCCTCTCTTTGCTCTTGTGTTTGAGAAGCACGAATTAAGGCCCTTCTTTGCTCCATACTAAGAAGTCGCTGTTCTCGTGCAATTTCTCGTTCTCCATCATATAATTAACTCGCGATATGCCGTTGCCTAATTATTATTAAAATGTGCACTCGCATAAAACCACCAATCAGTTTGGTGGGAAAGATTAGATCTTCTAGGACGCGGCATTGTTGTTAAAATGTGCACTCGCATAAAACCACCAAACTGATTTTGTATTCCCTAAATTCCGTTCCTTTCCGATGATTTTATGTAGAATACTGTAGAATAAATCTTAGGTATTATTTTCGGGAATTTGACTATTTGACAGGATTGGACAACAAATGTTTGACATGGAGAAAGAAAATCAATGAAAACTCGATATGTGTAATAAACAAATCATCATCTATTGAAATGCATCTATTCATTACGCATATCGAGTTTTCATTGTTTGTAAGATGTATTCGGGACGGAAACAAATCCAACAAATCAAAAACCATGGCAATCGGTCCAGCCGTTCTCGAGTTATAAGTGTTGTAACAGACACGACTTTCTTTTATATATATAGAATAAAAAATATGTAAAATTACGGATATTTGTTATGTTTGTAATGTATTTATATTGTTTTGTTGTTCGGGGTATTTTGTGAGCTGTTGTTTTTCTTAGGCAGGCGAAAATCCTCCAGCTGAACCCTCCCCGAGGGTGCCGGCTGGGCAATGGGCACTGCATTATCCCGGATCGGGTAATGCACTCTCGCTTGCTCTGTCCGAGGTAATGCAGTGTCTAGCCAAGCCCAGGTCCAGGTCCTCCCGACTCAATTAGGGGAACTGAACCATGGCCATGGCTGGAGGTGCCAAACACGGGTTGGGATGTCAACCCAAACGTCGGTGGAAAGCGTGACTGCTACCACCGGCAGGCACGGGGAGGAGCAATCTCTCTGCGTGTCGCCAGCGGTCACACCTCTGATATGGCGGGAGCAGGTCATGTCAGTTGCAATGCTACTGCCACAAAACGGACTCACTCCAAGCTGAGCCGCACAGGTGCCTTAGTCGAGACAGACTCGGACCTGGAGAGCGTGCTCTCGGTCAGCAACACGGAGGAAGATAGCCTTCTCCGCTCACCTGAACCAGGTTCCAGCTCCCTGCGTAGGGAAGTGCCGAAGCGTTCTAGGGAGGGGATGAAGGCTAAGGCTCAATATAAGGCGGCGCTCAAAACCCGAAGCCGTCTCCAAGGCAGAGAAGACCTCTCCCAAGAGGAGAAGTCCAAGCTAGCCTGGGCCGAGCAGAAGGTAAGAGGAGCGCCGCTTACACTTTGCACAGATGCCGCAAATGAAAGCGACGATGGGGGAATTTGCCAACAAGGTGGCGGAGATTCTCGCCACCAAAGGCAACGCTCGACCGAGAACGCCAGTAAGGACAGTCCGGCGAGCAAGCGGAAACGCGGGCCCAAGGGGGTACCTCCACCCAAAACGGCAAAGAAGCCCAAACCCAAGGCGAAGGTCAATGAGGTGACCAAACGATACCTGATCGTGGCACTCATTGACCGGAGCGATCAGAATGGCAAGATGACGGAGGCGCGGTGGAAGATGGTGCCGCGCAGCTCGTATAGTCGCTATTCGGAAGAATGGAGGAGGACCCAACAGCCCCCATGCCCATGCTCGATGGTGCTGGGTGGCTTAACGGGGCCAAAATACTGAAATGTATGGACGACCCCACACTCAAGTGGCTGACGCAAACGGAGGCGATGTGGGAGGGGGCCAGACTGGAGGTTGTGGACAGGGAGCTAATCCCGTCCATACCAAGGGCGAAGGTACTCTTCCCCATCGCAATCCAAGGAGACCGTACGCTGAGGCTGCTACAGCGGCAGAACCCAGACGTGCCAACGGCGAACTGGAGGATCTTGCACATTGGGAGCCCACTACCCAACGGGGCCCAGAGTGCGATCCTCCAAATCAGCAAGGAGGCAGAGGACCTGCTGTACCCCAGATTCGGGAAGATGGCGTGGGGCATGGGTAGCGTATACCTCCGTCTCAAAAAAGCAGCATCCCGAAGACAAGGACGCGCACACACTGCAGACAGGCGAGGTGGAGAAGTCCATCGTGGAGGCCGCTCAGGGTATTGCGGTGGACGACTCCAAAGAGGTGGAGGACGGTGACCTGACAATAATAGTCAACCCGTCGAGTGTAGTTGAGCCAGCCTCCCATGTCAGTGAGGGTCCTGCAGCTCAACCTACATAAAAGCAAGCTCGCGTCGACGGAGCTCTTGAATCTTAAGATTTGCTTGCCATAAATTTTGAAAGACTGATTTAATATCTATTAAGTGGTTCTGGAGAGATGCTGACAAAATTATAATATCGTCGAGGTACGCTAGGCAGATATCTCCTATTAGAGTTCCCAATACATTATCCTAGACTCTCTGGAAGGTGACTGGAGCATTTCTCAGTCCAAAGGGCATTCATGTAAATTCGTAATGGCCGTTTTCGACTGAGAATGCAGTTTTGGACATATCTTTGGGGCTCATTTCTATTTAATGGAATCCACTTGCTAGGTCCAGAGTTTAGAAGTATTTGGCCCTGCCTATGTTGTCGAGTATATCATTGATATTAGGTATAGGATATTTATCTACGATTGTTTTATCATTTAATTTCCTGAAGTCTATCACCAGTCTCCACTTATTTTTTCTAAGGGGTCAGACTGGTGCACCCCAGGGGGAATGACTGTTCTTGTTCTGTTCCAACATCTTTGCAATTTTTTTGCGAACCTTCTCTTTATGTATGTACGGGTATCTATAAGTTTTCACGTGTATCGGTATATTGTCGGTAGTAGGTATGTCGTGCTTTACTGCGTTAGAAAAAGTCAAGGGGGTATCGTCATTGTAAAATAAATCCCGGAATTCTTTACACACTTTAAGGAGCCCTTGATTTTGAATTATAAAATTGAGGTCATCTACATCTTTCTTTTTAGCGGCCAAAATTGCTCGCTCACTTAACCATTTAGTATTTTTGTGGTTAGCAATGATATCCGGGAATACTTTGTTGATAAGCTCGTCTTTTGATGATACGAAATTGTAAAATTGAACTGTGTAAATACGACCAAGAGCATCAGTAGAACGCATATCTGGATGACCAGGAACTGCATCGCCTTGCTTCCGACGTTGAAATTTCTTCGATGTAGCGTTCCAAGTGTAATAACGTGGCATTTCTGAGTAAAGCAAAGTTCGTGCGAACGGATCGCTTTGACAAATCGCAAAGAAACTGGTCAGTGTTGTCGCTGTAGGTGTCTCGGCACGTTGAGCAGCATTCCACGCTGTGAAATATACTCTCTGACCGTTCTCTAGATGCACCCCCAAATGTAAAACAGTGGGATGACGTTAGTGAATAGGGAATGAAAATATACGCCAAATTGCTTCATTGCAGTTCACATATCCACCAACTTGATAGCGCGTGATTTCATCGTTGGTATTGGATGTTTGGATACCAAAAACCGCCATGTCGCTCCCTCTCGTGACATATTTGCAAATGTATTTAATTGACTTGACCGAATTGCAATACTCAACATTACAATGTGCTTTGAATGTTTTGGAAAGAAGTGGCGAATATGGAACAATCCCACTGTTGTCAACTACGAAATCGTTTCCTTTCACTTTAGTTGTGATAGTTCTACCATTATCATCGGTCGATCGACGCCGATGCAATGGATAACACTACTCGACAAAACCGAACTTTTTTTTTCCTCAAGGAACAAAACCAACTTTTTATTAAAGATATGGGGCTAAGAAATGGTTTGATGATATTTTTTTTTTCTATGGCAGAACTTTTTTTGAAGAATTTTTGAAAACTGGTTTTTGGACTTGCAACCTTCAAAAAGGTATTTTTTGTTCATTTTTTCCATTTTTTAGGTTTGGTTAACGAATTTTAGCTCCAAAGTCTCTCCATAGATTTTAATGAGCGATACCTTAAACGACGCCAAATTAATGCACCTCTACACAAAATAGAGAACACAGGATATAATTTTTTTCGACTTTTCCTGAGTTTTTAAAGTCAAAATTTCGTAAAAAATACCGCACAAAAATCATCATTTTTGCATTTCCATGCTTTATATTTCCCAGACGCTAAGCTGAAATCACAAAGTGTTTGGGCTTATCTTCTAGCTGTTTTAATTATCTTTTAAAATAAAATAGCAAGTTCTTTACAACAAGACGTAAAATACAGAGTAGAGTTATGTGAGAAAAACAAGAGCTACCTCTGAAAAAGTTTTCAAAAAATACTTCAAAAAAAGTTCTGTCATAATAGAAAAAAAAAAAAAATCATCAAAACATTTCTTAGCCCCATATCTTTAATAAAAAGTTGGTTTTGTTCCTTGAGGAAAAATCGTTTTGACCGGTGTAACCATCGTTTCCTGTAATGGTCTCTGCCGTCAATTTTCGTGGATACCGTTTGGAACACTTGCCGTCGACCATGCACTGTGATTGTCGGTTTATAGTGCCACACGGTCCATGAATCATATTCGTGACTACAACATCATGTAGGTCTGGATCGTTTTCAGGAGCAGGAATCTCCGCACATATGATGTCAACTGCTTTCGACTAACCAAATCAGAATGTGAGCATGCGGTAGGCTTCGTTTTTGCCATTCGATTGAATACATCCAGCATCGAGTATTCCCAAAGACGTGTTGCTTAACAATGTAATTCATTAGTGACCGAATTTTTTGCCTGAAAACATGTGCGGTGATGTCCTGTCGATCACTTGATGTTTGTCCGGGAAGCAGCAATTGAATAATTTCTTTCCATTTCGGATTACATGTAAATGTAATGAATAGATCTGGCCGACCATAATGACGCACATATGTCATTGCATCTTGCGCATATTCATGCAAATGACTCGGGCTACCTATGTATGTCGCAGGTAAAATAGTCAATCGACCAACATTTTCTGAATCTACTTCTGTTCTATTGCATCGCGTAAATGGATATACTCTTCCGAACGCAATTTAGCTTGATTCAACCGAATGAAAGTCAGGCGCTCCGTTTCGATTTTAACGTACATGTCAACGCAATATTGTTGAAGCAGTCGACGAAAACACAACAAATAATTGTCAGAATTTTCACGAATCATCAAACGATATGCGTAATAATTCATCGAACTAAACTTTCTGGTAGTTTCCTCACCTGAAACAAATGGAGTAAAAATTGTATTTTAGAACCCGTAATAGGTTAACGACTCTTACAGCTACTCTCTACTAAATTAGAAATTACAACTTTTTTTGAGTACTAAAAGCAAACAGAATAAAATGTATATCAAGTTAAAATGAAAACAATAATATATATCTTACCATTCAATGGATTAATTATTTTGATATTAAAGTGATATCCATCGTCTCCTTGCCAAAACATCAGCCTCATATAAACGGTGTGTTTCATATATTCTTTGTAGTTGCCCAGTATTGCGTCGTGTAAGTACAATATCACGTGTTTCCAAGTTTTCACCAACAATCAGGATTGCCACTTCATTGATTGTTGGAGCATTAAATGTGCGTTCATGTGTTCCAGCTGGTCTTTTATCTGCTCTGATCACAACTTTATAGTCATCACTTGGCATGCGCTCTAAAGCAGTCTTGAACAGCCTGACCAATTGCTCTTTTCGTAGCTGTGTTGATCCCTTGACGCCGGTCAAGTTGTTCTTCCATATTGCCCATGAAGTATATTTGAAAGAATTTATGCTGTGCATCTTCTACAGGTTGCAATGATCCAATGCGATAGAAAATAAAGTTTTTAACGTAAATTACCTTAAATGTCGGATTATATCCGTGTTCTTCGATAATTTCCACCCCAAATGAAGTCATTTGGAAACAGACATTGTATTTTTGAGTGTTCGCTAGAAAATGTCGTGATTCTAGTGTTTCGCCATAAAGCAGGGAGCACAATGGCTGTGGTGGCGGGACCAATAATGGCAATTTAACTTTACCACTAAGGCAGCACAAACCAGGCGTTTCACCAGCAAACTTCAATGCTCCACAATGCTGGCAAACAACGTCGATTGGACCAAAGCAAACTAAACGATGCAAGCTGTAGTCGATGGTGCAATCATAGAGAAACGCTGCTCGATTCAAATCAATACTTGAACCATTTCTTCTTGCACTTCGAAGATTATTCCTCTGTTAATCTGTACGATAAGCTCGACGATTTCTCTTTTCTAACCTAGCCGTTTCAAGGGCTGCCTCTCTTTGCTCTTGTCTTTGAGAAGCACGAATTAAGGCCCTTCTTTGCTCCATACTAACACGTCGCTGTTCTCGTGCAATTTCTCGTTCTCCATCAAATAATTGACTCACGATATTCCGTTGCCTAATTGCATTACGGCTTCGCTGGGAAAGATTAGATCTTCTAGGACGCGGCATTGTTATTTAAATGCGCACTCGCATAAAACCACCAAACTGATTTTTTATTCCCTAAATTCCGTTCCTTTCCGATGATTTTATGTAGAATACTGTAGAATAAATCTTAGGTATTGACTATTTGACAGGATTGGACAACAAATGTTTGACATGGAGAAAGAAAATCAATGAAAACTCGATATTGTAAGAGATTGTAATAAAAAAATCAAAATCTATTGAAATGCATCTATTCATTTCGCGTATCGAGTTTTTAAGATGTATTCTGCTATTCGGGACGGAAACAAATCCAACAAATCAAAAACCATGGCAATCGGTCCAGCCGTTCTCGAGTTATAAGTGTTGTAACAGACACGACTTTCTTTTATATATATAGATTGGTAATGTAAGGTAGGCGTCAGTATGACCGATATAATAAAGCGATGCGATTGATACTAAGATTATCTCTCGATTCGCTACAAGGGCAAATGGGCCGACTTGCCAGCGCCCTATGCAGCAAGACTTGAAAGAGAGCAAAAGCGAGCGATGAAAGGAGAGCAGATCGGGGCAGATGCTAAGCCAAGCACGAACGTCATATGGAACGCGAGAGACCAGCTTAGATGCTGCAACTGCAACAACAAAGCGAAGAAGGCGAGATAAAATGAAAGAGCGGCCGCTGCCGTGCGTAAACATAGGCTGATTAACAATGATTTGTGCAGTGCAAAAAATGAACATAATTAAATAATATTTAGGCTGATTGACCCGACATACTCCCCCCGTTGGAAGCCTGACTTTCTTTAAGGGGAAGCAGACACAGCTTGTTAACGGCTCGATTGGTGATTTGTTATGTTACAGCTTAGCGAAACAATACCACTCAGCTTGGTGGCTTAATTCAGAATGTTTATTGAATATCTTTTTGTTCTTATCCTAGGGTACAATCGTTCTTATGTATAACGGAGAGCGAGAGTTCTCCCATGCATTATATGAAAAGAGTACCACCGCATAAGTATTAGTGCGCGTGGTCTCTGCCTGAGTCTAGATCAGCGTTAAGGAGCTTTTGAGAGAGAGACCCATCGCCTCAGTGTTGGGGCGTTTGGGTTCTGCCTGAGTTCGGGTAAATGCCTGCTCAGCAGTTTTGGTAGCTGACCGATCTGCGTTCAAGTCTTAGATCGTTGCTGTGCAAAAGGAATGTGTTAAACATAAGTTGTTTATGTCACTGCTCATATGTACGCGCTTATATATGTATTTATATATATAACAGAGTGTTACATATGTACATGCATGGGTTCACTACAGATTCCAGTTGCAGTCTTCAGCACAGCGACTCGGGTGACGCCATCTCTTCCAGGTAGTAGATCGACCACTCTCGCTAGTGGCCACTTCATGGGAGGTAGATTTTCATCCTTGACGAGGACCAGGTCTTTGACTGCTAAACTCGGCTTCTGAGTACGCCACTTTGAGCGCTGCTGCAGTGACGTGATGTACTCCTCCTTCCTCCGGGACCAAAAGAGCTGTTGAAGGTAAGAAACGTCAAACAAATGAGGACGCAGACGTAACACTTGATTGGAGCCTTGTTGCGTGCCCCCGGCTTGTAGAAAAACGGGCCACAAAAGTCTACGCTTGTGATCTCAAAGGCGTGAGAACCGTCTAGGCGCTCTTTTGGAAGATCCGCCATGATGTTCGAAAGCATCTCACGCACTTGTTTACGGCCTTGTTAACTATCTTTCTCCCCCCAATAGGCCAATATTGGGATCGAATTAATCCCAGCAGAGCTCGAGGACCGGCGTGTAGATTCCGCTCATGAAAGTGAGAGATAATTGCAAGAGTAAGCGGATGACTGCTGGGCAAGATGATGGGATGACGGCCATCGAAATCCAACGAAGAATTCTTCAGCCGTCCGTCAACTCTGAGGAGTCAAAAATGATCCATGAAAGGGGACAATGATGAAAGTGAGCTGGATGAGGCGACCACTCTCCTAGAGAGCTGCGTACGCTGGACCAGCCGCACCAATAACTGGGTTCCACGCTCAATGTCAGAATGTGGCCAAAAACGCGTTGCAAAGAATCGAATGAGTTCGCATACTTTGATTTGGCTACAATGTCCAAGTAGGGTGATTTGGCCAAGAAAACCTTACGACGAAGCTCCAGGGTTGGCTTATCAGGCAACACCGTAACTGGCCAGTCATCTGAAGAGCCGCAAAGAAAGCCCAAAGGGGTAACTCACTCAACTCGATTGGTGGAGCCCCTCGTGAAAGAATGTCGGCCGGGTTCAAAGCTGTGGGAACATAATGCCATTCCATTTTTTCAGTCAGTTACTGTATCGTTGCCACTCTATTTGCGACAAATATATTGAATCGGGATGGCTCGTCCCGAATCCAAGAGAGCGCAACAGCCGAATCACACCAACAGTAGCACCTTCCTTTGAATACACTCATTCCTGCTACCTCAGATATGAGTCTAGCTAGCAATTCCGCTCCACAAAGCACCAGCTTTGGTATGGTTAGTGTTTTCAATGGAGCAACACGAGATTTTGCATTAAGTAAGTGACTGCTGGATCGCTGACCCTTCGACACAGGCACCATAAGCCTCTATACTGGCGTCGCAAAATCCATGAATTTCTAACTCAGAGTTCGGAATGAGCACAAGCCGAGGAAATTCATAACGCCGAATCTGGCCAAAACTACTGCATATTTCCTGCCACGAGGTGTTGAGTGCGGATGGCAAGCTTTCATCCCAGGATAACTTCTCTTTGCACAACTGCTGGAGAAAGATTTCTGATTTTGTAATGATAGGCCCAGCTAGTCCGAGGGGATCGTAGAACCGAGCTATTGTTGACAAAACGGAACGCCTGCAGGGACGCGAAGATGACTGTAGGGCCAAAAACGAGAATAAAAGCTGATCAGAAACCGAATCCCAGGCAAGTCCTAAAAGTTTGGTAAAATTGCTGCCGTCGTCGAACTTCAAAAAGATTTCCTTGTCCTCTTCCGTAACTCCATCGAGCACAGCAGGCACGTTCGAACACCATTTCCTCAACCGGAACTGACCTCTCGACAAAATTCCAGTGGTTTGCTCACGAATATGGATAGCCTCATCCTGAGAGCTGGCTCCAGATATCAAGTCATTGACGTAAAAGTCCTGGCAAAGAATCTCAGCCCCAACAGGAAACGCTACCTGCTCATCCATTGCCGGCTGATTCATCGCCCCCACTGATAAATATGAGGCAGGCTTCGTCCCATAAGTAACGGTATCCAGCTTAAACACACGCAAATCCTCTTGCATGGAATTCCTCCACAGAATAAAGTGCAAGTTACTATCCTCGGGTGAGACCCTTACACACCGGTACATCTTGCAAATATCTCCCGTTATCGCAACTGCATATGAGCGAAATCGAGTGAGAATATGGAAAAGCTTGGGTTGGATTACAGGACCGGCCATTAAGACGTCGTTCAAGGAATAACCGGATGAAGTTGCTGCGGATATCGAAAACGACCCTCAAGAATCTACGTTGAGCTTGTTGATAAGATTCTCCCAAGAGATCCAAGTTATATTTAGCCGGCAGCCGAACACAATAATTGCCAGTTTGTTTGTAATCGATGGAAATGTTGAACAAAGTGAGCCTCACAATCTAGCTCTTCTTTCGTAGACTTTAAAATGGGTTCCATGCAATTCTCTACCTCCCAAAACCGTCGAAGCAGTACCTCAAGTCGCTCTTCTAGGTTACTATTGTCGGAGCACGTGACGCAATCAAAGAAGATCCCTTTACCGGAGAAAAACCTCCAGACACGACCCATCCCAACCGAGTTTTCTGAATTGATGGCAATCCTGGCAGTAATTTGACCTGACCAACACAAAGAAGCTCGTAGAACAGACTGGCGCCAATTAAAAGATCGACACCCTGAGGTCTATGAATCTCTGGATCAGCAAGTGGTGGGTTGGCTGGAATGTGAGGGTCTATTCCGAAACTTGGTTGACGATCGGTTATGTTAGAGGCTACAACAGCAGTGATGAAAGTTGAGTAATCCGTCGAGCGAGAGTGAAGGCTAATGTTAACCGAAAATGACCGTGACGAAGTTTGAATCACCTATTCCAGATACTGCAGGCGATGATTTTATTTTTGAAGCTGAAGCTGATTTGCAAACCAAGGGGTTATTAGGTGCAGCCGAGAGCCGGAATCAAGCAAAGCTCAGCAGGGAACGAGGACTCCTGAACGATTTTTAACCAAGACTGTTGCCGTGGCTAACAGAACAACATCATTACTGAAACCTTGGGCAATAAGAGCAGAAGAGGTAGACGACGAAGTAGAGGGTGCAGTGGCTTTATGAGACAACGTAGGTGCTGAAGTAGATGTTTGAGGGCTGAGATTAGACGGCACAGACGGAGATAGAGTTTCAAGTGCCACTGATTGAGTTTGGACTGCAGTAGCTTCAGGATTACCGAAGTGCAAAAGAGTGTGGTGCCTGCGCCCGCAGATACGACAGCTGCTCGAGTTACATGTAGTCACCCGATGACCTGCTTTGAGACAGTTTAAGCATAGAGAGAGTCTCCTGACTTCCTTAAGGCGATTCGTAGGGGACAGGGCCTTGAACTTCGAGCAATAATGGATTTCGTGAGCAGTTTCACTGCAAAGAGCGCATCCCGATGAGCTGTGACTTGTGGAAAAAGTGCGGATCTAGAAGGGTTAGCTTTTGTACTTCTGCCCACCTGACTGCTCGGCGCATAAGTTGCCATAGCGAAATCCACGGTTTCCAATGTCCTGCATCGCTGTTCCAAGAACGAGGCCATAGATTCCCACGAAGGAATGAGATTGACAAAGGCTGTATCTTCTAAAGTTTCCTCCCACTTTGCTTGACTTGCTGGATCCAGTTTCCGTAGAAGCACTAGCACGATTATGCATCCAGCGATCTGCTCAGGAGTACCCAAAGTCTGCAACGCCCGCATATGAGAGTTGAACTTCACCGAAATGTTTGAATATTGTCGCGCAATCCACTGCTAAATTCTCGACAATCCAATTCTTCGAGCTCGTTCTGCACGGTTTTGAACGTGCCCTGCAGCTCCTCAATCTCCTCCAACCTTACCACGAGCATATAGTAGTCGCAAGCCGACAATTCATTCTCCCAAGTGGCACTCAATCTTTTGAGGCCTTCGCACAATTCCGATGCCTTCCGTTTCAGAAAAATCACCTTGTTTTCCGCAGCGGTAGTTGCACTGCCGTTTGAACCATCCACCTCCATAGCAGCGACGGCGTAAGGAAAACGTTTCTAGCGGGAAGATGAAAAACAAAGAGTACCGCGCGCAAGTGACGGGAACGAGCACCGCAAACAAAACGTATATGCTTTTATGCAAGAGCGGCTGGTGTTTATATATGTGGGCAAACGACAATAACGAACAACCGGCAATATATGGCAATATTTGAATGCTTAATTGTAGTTTGTGATTGCACGATTATATTAATTAATGCACAATCTCGTCGGGGTTACCAACATTTTTGGCTATTAAGAGTTTTCAATAGCAGTTGAAAATCGTTTAGTTTTAAGAAAAAAGTCTAGCGTTTCAATGGGTAATGTTCAATTTATTATGTATTGGTAATGTAAGGTAGGCGTCAGTATGACCGATATAATAAAGCGATGTGATTGATACGAAGATTATCTCTCGACGCGCTACAAGGGCAAATGGGCCGACTTGCCAGCGCCCTATGCAGTAAGTGTTAACAGAGAGCGCAAACGAGCGATGAAAGGAGAGCAGATCGGGGCAGATGCTAAGCCGAGCACGAACGTCATATGGAACGCGAGAGCCCAGTTTAGATGCTGCAACTGCAGAACAAAGCGAAGAAGGCGAGATAAAATGAAGAAACGGCCGCTGCCGTGCATTAACATAGGCTGATTAACAATGATTTGTACAGTGCAAATAATGAACATAATTAAATAATACTAGTAGAACCGCACGATTCGTGGCTTACTAAATGAATTTAATGTTTAGGAAGACACAAAATGAAATGAAATAGGCGTTTAAACACACATTTTTAGACCAAATTTTTTCTACAGAATGACACAAAATGAAATGAAGTATGCGTTCAAACACGCATTTTTAGACGAAATTTGAATTTTTTTTTGATTAATTTTTAATTTTTGTGGACCTTTTTTATAGAAAAGTGAAAACTTTTGTAGAGAAGGATGCCGCATACTCTGGCTATCATTTAAAAAAAACAGCATGAAATTTGGTGCACGCGTTGCGGAAATAGCCGCTTACACACAGATTTTTTTTCTACAAATTTATAGTATAGATTTAGGCTGCTTGACCCGACAACTTCCTTGTGACGCAGAAAAGAAGATAGTGGAGAAGGAGGGAAGAAAGCGCATCCAGCCGGGTCGGCAGAAGAGTTATAAACAACAAAAGTTTTCTTTAAATGGTTTGACTGCCGTTTTTCCACCTGAGCGCTACCAGCGTATGTCGCTATAGCTTATTGCACGTTCTCCATCTTCTGTCATCTTTTTTTCAGGAAATCGTAGAATTCCCCAGCTTTGGGTATCCTGTCCGATGACGCAGTCTCGTCCCATTTGGTTTGAGTTTTCGAATCCAACTTCTGCAACAGCATGTGGATTATCATGCAGCCCGATAACTCATCGGCACTTCCCAGTGTTTGGTACGCGTATGCAAGTTGACTGCATTCGAACACTTTCGAAGAGCAACCGCTCTGTGGGCATTCCAGCCACACAGCTACACAAGCGGTCGCCCTCGCTCTCGCCCTCGTACTTAAGAGCATTTTTCCCCCCGGCGACGCGCTCTCGCGCTCATATTCACCACGATTGCGCTCATATTCACCACGCTTGCACTCCCGCCCACGCTCACGCTCCGGCTCTCGCCTCCGACAGCCTTCGGCAGCTTGAGTGCCACCGATCTACATTTAATTCGCTTTTCCAACCACAAGCAAACGGCCGGTTTTGCACGCGATACATACTTACACTACAATTAACCCTCCGAATAAAACCCCGAACTATATATTGAAGAATTGGATTTGCCAGTCATATTTATCTGTGGGAAACATCTGTGGGACTTCGCTTCGCCTCTACGCTCAATCATTGGTCCTTCGAGCCGGATTCTACTTCGCCTTCCCCAACTATATCCAGCCTTCGAGCACGGCATCGCCTTCACCATACCAGGATCCCAAGATAAGTACGATTTTCGTGTGCCACAAGTCCCTTCTATTCGCGATTTGTGTTCCAAAATTCCGAAAAGTCCGAGATCCGCAATATATTGCCAACTATATACAAAACAGAATTCCATTCAAAAAAAATACCACTCCCCGTAGAAAAATAACGCACTCCATACTACACACATACTCCGCGCAAGTGCCATATTTAATATAAAATTCGCGATTTCCGGCAATTCGTGCATTCCAACGACTTTTATCGATCGCTATCACAACTCCAACATTCTCCACTTTCCAAATAAATTACTCGCGACCAAGGCACGGCGCACTAATAGTTATTATTTGGCAATTTCCACTGCCAATCTGCAAATTGGTGTTTTGGTTTTTTTTTTGTTCCGGGCATTAGAGGTGGCCCAATCCAAGGTCCAACTATCGGCATCAACACGAGTGGAACAATAAATAAATCACATTGATTGATTGATTTAATTGATCGTTTTGATTGAATTCGTTGATTGATGGAGTGATTTATTTTTTAACAATCTGAACATTTTTTTTTTTAAATAAAAATCATTAATTATTTTTTGTGCGGTGTCCTTGTCACTTCCGTCCGCCGTCCATCCGTCTTCTATCCGCCAATAACCCAGTTCTGCTCACGATAGCGTCAAAGGGGTAAACGGAGGATCATCGCACTAACAATATTTCCCGAAATATTGCCACCACCAGTGTGACCGTTCCTCTCCTCAGCTCGGCTCAATATAAGGTCACTCATTGTTTGGGACCTCCCACCTACCGGTGATCTCAAACAATCCGAGTCACCCGAATATTGTTTTCCAACAAGCTCGAGGCCTTTTTCCTGTCAGCCTTCCATAAGTGGGTTATATTTCCGAACAAATATTTGTTTCCTGGCGTCTTTCCGTTTGAACTCTACTCAGAGCAGTCTTCTGTCCTTCCAAGACTTCCAAAACCGATTTTCTGTGCGTGTGTAAGTTCGTAATATGCCAACAGGTCACAAGGACAGCAACAAGCTTTTTCCTGTGACCTCTTCAAGCCGTTTACGAACATCGCCGGAACTACGCCGACACAGAAAATCAAGGCACCCCTCACTCCGAGAGCAGCCAGTAGCAGCCCTGCGGCAAGGACCAAATCGGTTCTGTTCCCGTCTCCTGTCTCTCTTAAGGTTCCAGCTGTGACCAAACAAGATCCGAAGGGCTCCTTCGTCAGTAGTGCCGTTAGCTCACGCCACTGCCCCAGAAAAGCTCAATCCGTCACCTCTGTCGCTCGGACCAAAATGGTGGTATTTGAGCAGTGCCTCAGTGACCTCAATGCTCAGCTGGCCACAACCACAGTCCATCACCCTGCACAGCCAGTCCAACAGGGCGGCTGTCGACTGCCTCCCGTCCCGAGGTATTCTCAGGGGACTACGTCCACTGGCTTACATTCTGGGATCTGTTCACTTCGGTCGTGATGAACAATCCTAGATTGTCTCCGGTAGGAAGCTGTACTACCTCACAGAGAAGACCCGGGGCGATCCGAAGGCTATCATAGAGAAATACCTGTAAGTTAATTCTTTACAAATCCCTGTAAAATCACTTTTCTCGTCATTGAATATTGTTGAATATTAGTAGTATTGCAATGGTTGTGAATCTGATTCAGCAGCAAAACATGTTCTTGCACAAGCTAATCATATTGCTGGACATGGATCATGATGATAATGAGGCTAACATTGACGGGGAGAATTTATTGGAATGGATTTCTGTGGTCATTTCTGACTGCTTCTTCTAAATCCAATCAATGTTTTATATACAAATATATCTTCTATGTTTCTTGAGAAGCGAGTTTGGGACATTTTGGAAAAAAGATGTACCCGAAAACGAACCATATTTTAAGGAAAGTTTTCTATAGCCATAGCATTTTATACCTTGGGCTCTTTTGCTGAGTACAGAATAGTCGGAAGGCTGCCAGCCCAAAGCATTCATAAATGAGAGGATCCCAGAGGATAGTCCACAAACCGAGTTGTGTACCTGAGACAATTCTGACATATCTGATGTTATGTTATGTTGTTTACCATTTTCCTGTCCGTCATTGTATACATTTTCGTAGAGAATTCCGATTATTTGTTGTTAATGTCAAATATTTAGGGTTGCTTTTGACAATTTTCCAAAAAATACCGCACAGAAATGTGCTTATTAGGAACATCCCAGATGGATGGTGGAATAACTGGGAAATTTTCGGAACGGCAAAACCTTACGGACCATCCCAGAAATGGATGGTGGATGGTCGTCAGTGTGAAAAGGCTATTACGGACAACCCCGAAATGGATGGTGGACGGTGGCCTGTGGGAATAGGTTATTATGTTTATATGCATGTATATTGAAAATTTAGAATAGTTTGTCTAAATGCGAAAGACCGAAATACTTGGGTGCCGTAAAGTTTTATTAATATGCGGGACGAATGAAGTTATTGGTGCGCTCGAACGAATTTCAACGATTCTATTCTAAAATTCATTACAATTCATTCTAAGCCTAGCTAACCTACGGTGGCAAAGCGGGGCGAATTCGCCTTGAGCGAAAGAGCGAGCTTTTATTGCGCTCCCTCCTTGCCCTTACCTACTTACACTAGACTTCAAGAATTCAAAAATAATCTTAACATAAAACATAAGACGATGACATGAGGAAATACCGGCCCCTTTGAAGGCCTGCGTGGGTTCAACAATATGGTTGCGGCGCCAAATTGTGGATGGCCCGCCGAAAAACGCCTCCTTCGCTCCTCCTCATGTCCACAACCCTGACCATGCCGTCCTCCCCTGCGTCCGTGCCGATGACTCTCCCGAGGAGCCACTCCTGTGGAGGCACGTTGTCCTCGGCCACGAGAACGAGGTCTCCCTCCTTGATGTCGGGGTTCCGTTGGTGCCACTTGCCCCGAATTTGCAGCCCCAGGACATATTCGCGGGACCATCACCGCCAAAACGTGTACCTGACTGACGAGGCAAGTTGCCATCGCCGCAAGCAGCTGAGACCCTCCTGGTCCGGAGTCCGCAGTGCTGGGGGGGCGATGAGCGACCCGCCTATCAACAGGTGCCCGGGCGTAAGTGCCTCGCCGTCGCTGGGGTCCTGGCTGACGGCTCCTAGCGGCCTGGAGTTCAGGACGGCCTCGATCCCAACGAGGACTGTGGCGAGCTCTTCGGCGGTCAATAGCGCGCTGCCTACCGCCCGTAGGAGTAGGCTCTTCGCAGACTTGACACCTGCCTCCCAGAGTCCTCCCATGTGCGGCGCATCCTTTTCTTGACGGGAATTCGCGAACTGCGTCCGCCCCGTCCTCGAGCGCCTTCTGCAGAGCGCTGAGGTGGCGGCTCGCTCCGACGAAATTCGTCCCGTTGTCGCAATGGACGATCTGGGGATATCCTCGGCGCCCAACGAACCTTTGGAAAGCCAATAAAAAATAGTCAGTGGTCAAGTCGGATACAAGTTCTAAGTGAACCGCTTTGGACGCAAAACAAACAAAAAGCGCGATATAGGACTTGTATGGGGGCCTTCCTCGAATTTTCAATGTCGTCGAGACGGGTCCACAAAAACCAACGCAGCAAATTGAAAATGGGCGGAGAGCACGGAGCCGGTCTGCGGGTAAATTTCCCATAAGTTGCATCAGCAGTGGAGGCTTGCATTTAAAGCAGCGGATACACGATCAAATTGTCTGACTGCAGACCTCCTGAGCGTTTACTATCCAAACATTCTGCCGAAGGATGCTCACAAGTGCCCGTGGGCCGACATGAAAATTGGTTTCGTGCAGATGTCGAACATAGCTCCGCATGAATTGCGAGCGATTTGTCAAAAGCAACGGAATCTTGGCATCGTATGATATAGGAGCTTTAGCTAGTCGCCCCCTACTCTCAACAACGAAAAAGTACACCAAGTACCAGTGTCTTCATGGATGAATGAGTTTAACCAAAAACAATATAAGATTAATAACGCCATACGAAATTTTGGTACACGGCTCTAGGCTCTCTTGAAATTTTTTAGAGAGAGAGAGAGCGCTCTAGAGCCTCCTCTCTCGTGTATGCATACAGCATACGAAGGCACACGAAGTTGGTTCTATGCCGATGCGACAGTCGAGCCGAGTCGTCGCGACGACTTATGTGTGCACATGCATACGTCTTTTGCAGCGCTGTCGAGATTTACCCTTCACTTTATAAGTGTAAGTTAGTTTTGCAAGACGCTTACCACCCCAATATTAATAAACTCTTTTATTGTATATCCCTCCAATGATAATTTCTTTTAACATGGTATATTCGATAATAATTAGCGGATATACTTTGTCGGGTCAAGCAGCCTAAATAATTATGTTCATTATTTTCACTGTACCAATCATTGTTAATCAGCCTATGTTATGCACGGCAGCGGCCGCTCTTTCATTTTATCTCGCCTTCTTCGCTTTGTTGTTGCAGTTGCAGCATCTAAGCTGGTCTCTCGCGTTCCACAAATCGTTCGTTCTCTTTCGTAGTGACCAGACGTGTTTTTGTTTTGCGCTACGCATTTTCCTTTTGTTTAACTTAAACAGCCGGTGTTTTTGATCTATAATTTAACTTTCTAACTAACTTACACTAAAATCAACTTTTACCGCGAGGCGCAAGAAGTCTACTCCGCGGGACTTGCAAGTGCCGACTGCCTCATGTCCGCCAGCATCTGAAAAACTTACTCCGACCACCCCCTTAGTGCAGCAGTTGATTACGTTTGCTACTACAAGGGCAACGATTGCTGCTGGTGATGCAGATTCAAGATTAAAGGTGGAAAAATTTAACTTTTCTTACGCCAGGGAGATATCTTCCTTCAAGATAAGCGTCTCCCCAACTCAATTTGAAACCATTTGTTCCGCCAAGTTTTGGCCAGAGCATTTGGTGGTTAAAGAGTTTAAGGCTAAGAAAAAGAATAGGCCGCCCATTACTCTTCCTAGCGTTCAGACCAGTGCTCCATCTCCATCCTCATCTTCCACCTCTACTTCCACCCATCCAAAAAACTAACTTCCTTTCTTGTAGTTACCTACCAGAATGCTAGAGGCTTGCGTAGTATGCTCAGCACTCTTTTCCTTGAGAGTCTCGCATTCTCATCCCACGTTATTGTGTTCACCGAGACCTGATTAAAGCCGGACATCCTTAGTTCCGAAGTTTTGGCAGGTCGGTACACAATTTTTAGAAATGACCGTTTGTCTCGACGGGGAGGGGTCCTTATTGCAGTGGACTCAAACTTCACGTCGGAACATTTCATGGTCCAGGTTCAACAAGACCTGGAATTCATGTGCGTAAAACTGATTCTCCCAGGCTTTTCCATCTTCATTACTTGCTCGTATATTCCACCTTCCTCGGATAACTTAATATACGAGCATCACCTGTCCGCTTTAAAAACTGTTTCTTCCTCGCTATCAGATAAAGACCATATGATAGTTCTTGGTGATTTCAATTTGCCAGGTACTGTTTGGTCAACGAGTCTAATAACCTTGTGCCCATGTCACGACATGACTTTATCGACGGCTTGCTAGACCTATCCCTGTCTCAAGTCAACCATGTGAAAAATTCCTTGGGTCGGTTGCTTGATCTGTGCTTTGTCTCGGATCCGACCATAGCGTTGTTAACCCGAGCCCTTCCGCTCAGTATACCTGAAGACTCCTACCATCCTACATTCGAAGTGTCAGTCGATATTGGCCCTAGTGTATTGGATCGAATGGGTAGGCTATCTGAACGTGTCCGCTGCTTTCGTAAAGCCGAGTTTACGAAGCTTAATAGGGATTTTGATTGGTGAAAGGCATAAACATTTTTTACAATGTACTTGACACATTTTTTGATTCTTGTGTCCCACTTTCTTGTCCGGTTAGATCTGGAAAGCCTCCTTGGTTTACCAAAGTGTTATCGAGTCTAAAAAAAATTTAAAATCAAGACTTTATAAAAAATTTCGAGAAGTTGGTTCTCCCTCTTCTCTTTCTCACTATGTAATAGCTCGGTCAAATTTCTCCGTTCTTAACGCTCAATGCTATAAAAACTACCTATCTCGATGCAGGATACGATTTTCACAGGACCCTAAACAGTTTTACAGCTTCGTAAATAATAAGCGAAGAACGTCCGCACATCCATCCTCGTTATCTTTTCTCAATATGTCAGCAAACAATGATCAGGAAATTGCCGATATTTTTTGCCAAATTTTTCCAAACAACCTATTCTTATGAAAGCTACTCTGGTCAGCCGTATCCATACAGTTTACCAAGGTCGAATGGCATCTTCAGCCCCTTGTTAAATGAAAGCTCACTGCTTCATGATCTTCGACTAGTTAAGCCGGTGTTTTCATCGGGTCCCGACGGAGCTCCCGGCTGTGTACTTAGGTACTGTACCGACGCTCTGTGTGGACCCTTGCTTAAACTATTCCCCCTATCCATTAACTCTTCCCTCCCATCTGGAAGGAATCTTTTATTATTCCGCTCCATAAGAAAGGTAGCAAGTCTGATGCAAATAATTATAGAGTTTATATCTAAGTTATCCGCTATTTCTAAAATGTTCGAACAAATTTTAACTCCGCACTTGCAACATCTCTGCAAATCACTTATATCTCCGTCCCAGCACGGATTTATAAGGCGACGATCAACAACCACAAATTTATTAGAGGCTTTCAAGGTAAAGCCGGATGTCATTTACACTGATTTTAGTAAAGCATTCGATTCTGTAAACCATTCCCTTTTAGCACAAAAACTTGACCTTTTAGGGTTTCCACCTAATCTTTTGAGATGGATTTCTAGCTACCTTCGTTCTAGGTCTCAAAGAGTCCTCTTTAAAAACTCCTTCTCTTCACCTGTTAAGGTTACTTCTGGAGTACCACAGGGCAGCCATCTAGGCCCCCTACTATTCACACTCTTTATTAATGATCTGCCTTCAGTATTAACAAACTCTCGAGTACTCATGTATGCGGATGATGTTAAACTTTGTGTCCAGTATAAGGACAATTCATTTCACTCTCGCTTGCAATCCGATCTCAATAACTTTCAATCATGGTTTTGTGCAAATATGTTACACCTAAATGCCTCGAAATGCAAAGTAATGACATTTCATCGCTGCAGCCCCCTTTTGGCTCCTTATAGCCTCTGCGGTGGTTCTCTTGAGAGAATTACCTTGGTTGATGATCTTGGTGTTAAATTAGACCCAAAGTTAAAGTTTTCTGAACACATTTCTACCATTTCCTTCCGCTTTGTAGATCGAATTATTCCTTGCACGAACCATTTAGGGTACTTTGCTCGGACTTCAATTCCCTCTACCACATAATATCAACTACTAATTCCCTTCCTCTTCTTAAATCACTAATACTAACATACCTTTCCCGTAATTAGTTATATTTCTTAGCTATCTTTGCATGTTTAGCTCTTTGAGTTGTGTTTAGCTCTAATTTTCCTCGAATTTTTAGTCTAACACCTATCTTTCCTGCATGCTCGCGATCGGTTCGGTAAAACGCGTCGCGCGTCATGCGGCAGCGCCCCCCGGTCGGTTGGGCGGGAGGAGGGCTGCGTTTCTGCCTGGGTTCCGCGCGTAACAGGTTTCGGCTTGGTGTCGCATGGGCCACTTGATGGTGCAGTCATTGCATATCAACGTCCATAAGGTCGCAAAAAAAAAAAAAAAAATAAAAAATATGACGTTCGTGCTCGGCTTAGCATCTGCCCCGATCTGCTCTCCTTTCATCGCTCGTTTTCGCTCTCTTTTAACACTTGCTGCATAGGGCGCTGGCAAGTCGGCCCATGTGCCCTTGTAGCCAGTAGAGATAATCTTCGTATCAATCGCATCGCTTTATTATATCGGTCATACTAACGCCTACTTTAATTACCAATAAAAATTAATTGTACATTTCTCATTGAAACGCTAGACCTTTTTCTTTAAATCAAACGAGTTTCAACGGCTAATAAAAACTCTTAATAGCCAAGCATTTGGTGATCCCGACGTGATTGTGCATTAGTTAATATATTCGTGCAATCACAAACTACAATTGTTCTACCGTTGTTCGTTATTGTCGTTTGCCCGCGGCTTCAAGTGTCATCGACCATATATATATACAGCAGCCGCTCTTGCATATAAGCATATACGTTTTGTTTGCGGTGCTCGTTCCCGTCACTTGCGCGCGGTACTCTTTGTTTTTCATCTTCCCGCTAGAAACGTTTTCCTTACGCCGTCGCTGCTATGGAGGTGGATGGTTCAAACGGCAGTGCAACTACCGCTGCGGAAAACAAGGTGATTTTTCTGAAACGGAAGGCATCGGAATTGTGCGAAGGCCTCAAAAGATTGAGTGCCACTTGGGAGAATGAATTGTCGGCTTGCGACTACTATATGCTCGTGGTAAGGTTTGAGGAGATCGAAGAGCAGCAGGGCACGTTCAAAACCGTGCAGAACGAGCTCAAAGAATTGGATTGTCGAGAATTTAGCAGTGGATTGCGCGACAATATTCAAACATTTCGGTGAAGTTCAACTCTCATATGCGGGCGTTGCAGACTTTGGGTACTCCTGAGCAGATCTCTGGATGCATAATCGTGCTAGTGCTTCTACGGAAACTAGATCCAGCAAGTCAAGCAAAGTGGGAGGAAACTTTAGAAGATACAGCTTTTGTCAATCTTATTCCTTCGTGGGAATCTATGGCCTCGTTCTTGGAACAACGATGCAGGACATTGGAAACCGTGGATTTGGAAACTTATGCGCCGAGCAGTCAGGTGGGAAGAAGTACAAAAGCTTCTAGATCCGCATTTGTTGCCACAAGTCACAGCTCATCGGGATGCGCTCTTTGCAGTGAAACTGCTCACGAAATCCATTATTGCTCGAAGTTCAAGGCCCTGTCCCCTGCGAATCACCTTAAGGAAGTCAGGAGACTCTCTCTATGCTTAAACTGTCTCAAAGCAGGTCATCGGGTGACTACATGAAGCTCGAGCAGCTGTCGTATCTGTCGGGCGCAGGCACCACACTCTTTTGCACTTCGGTAATCCTGAAGCTACTGCAGTCCAAACTCAATCAGTGGCACTTGAAACTCTATCTCCGTCTGTGCCGTCTAATCTCAGCCCTCAAACATCTACTTCAGCACCTACGTTGTCTCATAATGCCACTGCACCGTCTACTTCGTCTGCCTCAGCTGCTCTTATTGCCCAAGGTTTTAGTAATGATGTTGTTCTGTTAGCCACGGCAACAGTCTTGGTTAAAAATCGTTCAGGAGTCCTCGTTCCCTGCCGAGCTTTGCTTGATTCCCGCTCTCAGCTGCTGAATAGTTTTTCTAATAACGAAACCGAAAGACTGTTGGTGGCGTAAAGTTTATTAAAAAGCGGGGACGAAATAATTTGTGTGCGCTCGATCGAATTCCAATTTTACGATTATATTCTAAAACTTCATACATTTCGTTCTAAGCCTAGCTAACCTACGGTGGCAAAGCGGGGCGAATTCGCCTTGAGCGAAAGAGCGAGCTTTTATTGCGCTCCCGCCTTGTCATAACCTACTTACAGTAGACATCAAAACAATTCAAAATAATCTCAACATTAAACATTGACTACGACGACGACATTACGAAACACCGTCCCCGTTGAAGGCCTGAGCGGCTTCAACACTTTGGTAGCGGCGCCAACTTGTGGATGGCCCGCCGAAAAATGCCCCCATCGCTCCTCCTAAGGTCGACGACCCTGACCATGCCGTCCTCCCCGGCGTGCGTGGCGATCACTCTCCCGAAGAGCCACTCCTGTGGAGGCATGTTGTCCTCGGCCACGAGGACGAGGTCTCCTTGACGTCGGGTTTCCGTTGGTGCCACTTGCCCCGAATTTGATGTCCCAGGACATATTCCATGGACCATCGCCGCCAGAACGCTTGCCTGACTGACGAGGCAAGTTGCCATCGCCGCAAGCAGCTGAGACCCTCCTGGTCCGGAGTCCGCAGTGCTGTGGGGGCGATGAGCGACCCGCCTGTCAGCAGGTGCCCGGGCGTGAGTGCCTCGCCGTCGCTGGGATCCTGGCTGAGGGCTCCCAAAAAGCGCGATATTGGACTTGTATGGGGGCCTTCCTCGAATTTTCAATGTCGTCGAGACGGGTCCACAAAAACCAACGCAGCAAATTGAAAATGGGCGGAGAGCACGGAGCCGGTCTGCGGGTAAATTTCCCATAAGTTGCATCAGCAGTGGATGCTTGCATTTAAAGCAGCGGATACACGATCAAATTGTCTGACTGCAGACCTCCTGAGCGTTTACTATCCAAACATTCTGCCGAAGGATGCTCACAAGTGCTCGTGGGCCGACATGAAAATTGGTTTGGTGCAGATGTCGAACATAGCTCCGCACGAATTGCGAACGCTTCGTCAAAAGCAACGGAAACTTGGCATCGTATGATATAGGAGCTTTAGCTTGTCGCCCCCCAACAACGAAAAAGTACACCAAGTACCAGTGTCTTCATGGATGAAAGGGTTCAACCGCTGAAGACTAGGACCAACTCTAGAACCTTTCCGAACTTTCTCGATTTCCTCACGATACTCGTGATGTTGGATAACTTCAACAATTTTGCAAAAGGCTTCATCATACTCGGTCGGTGAAACTGTTTTTTCAAACGTTATGCTCGGGTTCTTACATTTTTTTATAAAGCGGAACATATAACAAAACACTCTAAGCAGCTTGAGGTGTGACGAGAATCCCTCGATGACATCTACCAAATCCGAAATTTCCACCGCAGCGGTCAGCCCGACCGCGTTCTTCCTCTTCTCCAGCTCGACATCTTCTGTAGGCTCGAAATGAGGGTTTTTTGGCCAGGTCTCTTCTTCATCCTTCAAAAATGGTCCTTCAAACCAGATTGACTGGACGATTTCTTTGACGTCACAACCTCTTGACACAATATCTGCAGGGTTCTGTTTTGTAGGGACATGCCGCCACGTAGCTTCATCTGACCACTCCTGAATCTCAGCCACCCTATTCGAAACGAACGTCGACAACGAAGATGGATGCGACCGAATCCAGTGAAGAGTTACTTCAGAGTCTGACCAAAAAACAGCTCGTTCGATAGGGACCTTTAATAGGAGCTTGATTCTGTAACAGGGATCCGCGAGAAGGTGAGCGGCACATAACTCAAGCCGTGGGAGCGTTTTGGTCTTGGGCGGCGCTACTTTGGACTTTGAAGTCAACAATGATATTTTTAAACCTTCTGCAGCTCTGCTACGGACATAGCCGCACGCTCCATAAGCTCTCATGGAGGCGTCAGCGAAGGCATGTATCTGGATCGGATTGAAATACACAATCCGAGGTATGGAGATCTCTTCCAATTGAGACAGTGTATTTTTCAACATATTCCATGCTGTTTCCAAATGCATTGGAATCGACTCATCCCAATCTAGTTTGTTAAGCCAGAGTTCCTGCAATAGGATCTTGCCAATTATGACGATAGGACTTAACAATCCAAAGGGGTCGAACAACATCGATGTCACCGACAGTATGTTCCGTTTTGTCGCTCGGAGACCCATGACTTCATTGTCAATTTTAAACTGAAAGGCATCTTCCTTAGGCAACCATGAGATTCCTAACGCCTTAGTCGATTCTGAATCCGAGATCGTTATGGGTTTTGCTGTGCTCTCAGATGCGGTGATTTCAGGTGAGTTCGAAAACCACTTCGCTAACTCAAACCCTGCGGTCTGAAGAACCTGAGATACTTCGGACTTAGTTGCCCTTAGCTCCTCTACGCATGCAGCACCAGTCAACATGTCATCAACGTAAAAGTCGGACCCAATAACGTGAGCAGCTTTAGGGAATGATAGTTTCACAGACTCACTCAACCTTTTTAAACATTGGTTAGCCAAAAAGGGGGCAGGTCCAGTCCCATATGTTACAGTGTTGAGCTGGTATATTCTCAAGGACTCAGATGGGTCTCTTCTCCACACGATCAACTGAAACTGCCTGTCCGCTTCATTCACCATCACTTGGCGATACATCTTTTTCACATCGGCAGTCAGGGCCAACCTGTGCAGACGGAAGTGGAGCAGTGTTGAGTATAATTCCTCTTGAATGGTCGGTCCGACTATCAGAATCTCATTCAAGGCCACCTGAGAGGACGTCTTCGACGACGCATCGAACACGACGCGAAGCTTGGTGGACGTACTTTGGGGCCGAAGGACACACTGATGTGGAATTACGTAGTGTGGAGTAGAAGGAACCGTATTGTCAGTCGGTGACATATGACCTAAGGAGAGGTACTCTTCCATGAATTCCAAGTACATTTTCTTCAACTCAGGGTCACGAGACAATCTTCTTTCGAGCGACAAAAACCGCCGTTTAGCAACCTCAAAGGAGTTGCCCAAACAATTTGGATCTGATTTAAACGGCAGCCTTACTTCAAACCGACCTGATGGCAATACCTGAGTCGTCTTCCGAAAGTTATTTTCACATAACGTGTGCTCAGGCGAAATAATTTTCTTTGGAGATGGCATTTCTTCCAGTGACCAGAATTTTTGCAAGGTCCTATCAATGGAAACTAACAGCTCTTCACTGCAACTCAAACTGTTTGCCGTTTGGGGGGCAGAACTTTTGGAAACATATTTTCCAGAGACAACCCAGCCAAGAAGGGTCTTCTGAAGAGTTGGATAGTCAGGACCTTGCTTGATTTGACCAACAGCTAATAACTCAAAGAATGATTCAGCTCCAATCAGCATGTCTATTCTTTGTGGCTTGTAGAAATAGGGGTCTGCCAGTGGTAGGTTCTCTGGGATTTTCCAATCAGTTACATTAACTGACTGGTCAGGATGATAACCTGAAATTGATTTCAGGATCCAAAAATCAAAGGAGAACTCACTACCATTTATGCGCGACTTCACCACAGTGTGAATTTTATTCTTTACTTGAGAATTGGATTCACCAATACCAAGCAAGGTAATACTCCTCTCTACGGATCTGTAAGCGGTGGGCGAGGTCTTCCGTGATGAAGTTTGTTTGGGATCCAGAGTCAAGGAGAGCTCTGGCCAAAATGTGTTCACCATTTTTTGTTCTGACACTTAAGATCGACGTAGCCAAAATCACCCTGTCCAACGAAGTCGCATGCAGAGCATGAGAGGTGGAAGGGTGGTCCTGATTTAAAGGAGGAGACGAACTCTCTGGGGGTGGCGGCAACGCGAGACTATTATCAGTCACTGTGTATCGATGCAACAATGTGTGATGTGAGCGGCCACAAACTCGACATTTGGCGACCTTGCATCTTACAACAGTGTGACCCTTTTGCAGACAATTTATACATAAGGACGCAGACTTTGTGAACTCGAACCTTTGCATAACCAAGAGACGTGAAAATGGCGTGCAGTTGGCCACTACATGATCTCACGAATTGCAATAGCTGCATGTTCGCTGAGCTCTACTGTCGGGTGGAGTGGAAGAACAAGCAAATGAACTGCGATTGTGCGACTTGCTTGGCATCACTTTTTCGTGCCTTGGCTTTGTCACTCTTCCGCGGAAAAATGGTGGTATGGACGATTTAAAACTTTTTCAAAGTCGGACCAAAGCGGCAACTTTTCAAAGTCAAGCTGTTCTTCCCACTTCTGTCTAGTCACTTGGTCGACTCTGTTCAAAACGAGATGAATGAGCATTGCATTCGAAATCTTCGTATCGTCTCCTATCGATAGTGATGAACCATAGATCGATGACACTGTATCGATAGGGACGATGCGGACTGTTGTGTTATTTTTGGCATATTGCATTGCGGAGACTTGGTTCGTATACTCGCTTTAGGCTGGCCATGGCCTTTGCATAATTGGCCTCGGTGAATTGGAACGCTTTTCTTGTTCCTAATTCTTTATTAGAGAGGCATGAAATTAAATGATTAAATTTTTCAGTCACTGGTATACTGAAATACACTGTTAAACCGTCATTTTTGGCTTCTTTCTTTCTTCTTTTGTTTCGTTTTTTTGTTTTTTTTTTTTCGTTTTTTTTTTGCCTACTGGTGAGACGTTGCAGCCCATCGAACTAGTTCGCTGGGTGGTACGCGGTGGGTTGTAAAGTATACAGAGTAAAATTATTTTCTAGTCTTTGCAATTTGTGTAAGTTTATTTGTTGCTTTTAAAAATGTGTGCGTTTTAAAAAAAACCTGTGTGGTTTTTAAAGTTAAATGTCGAGACGATTAAATTTGGGTCGGCGCACGCGAACACCCGTACGCGTTCGCGTACAGTAGTGTCACCGATTACGCTTCTCATAGGCAAATTATAATTGGTCCAATGAACGACCGTTGTCGCCATTGTCAGGCATTAAAATTTAAAGGTGAAGCAGATGGGATGTGCTGTGCGAGTGGTAAATTGAAATTGCCTGAATTAGGCAGCCCACCACAACCATTGAGCACATTACTTAATGGATTGACACCGAGTCTATGCATTTTTTGAACAATATACGAAAGTATATCAAATGAAATCTTTTGGCGCCACAAATATTATAAGAGACAACTTCATGCCAACGTTCTAGGTAATTAAATAGTTTTGTTTATGCAAATTGTACGTTTGTTCTCATATATTTTATTCATATTCAAGGTCAAATATACCATCAAGCTGGCTCTTTTTTACCTTTCGACAACGCAGACCACCAATTTTTGCAATTGTATTTTATCGGGTACGCGGAAGACGAAGCTGATCTTCGGTGTGCCATTATTACCAACACGCGGAGACAAATTATTTTCGGTTTGCAAAATATGTTCCATGAGCACAACGAATTGGTTCAGGTTTTCAATACATCGCTTAATCGAATGCCATCTGACGATCATAAAATTGTTATTCGAACTGATAAAACACCGCTTGGCGTTTCAATGTTCAAACAGTGGGAGAAGTAGCAATAGTCATAGTTGGTGAGCAATTAAATAATCGTGATATTGTTCTTCATCGTAGAAATGAACAACTTGAACGTGTATCCGAGACTCAGCGCTGTTATGATGCACTACAATATTGTTTTGGAGCGGACAAGATGGCTATAATTTCAACATTAAAATGATAAATCCAGTAAACGGTCGAGAAGGAACAAAGAAAGTTAGTGCTATGAATTATTACGTATACAGGCTGCAGATACGGCAGTATCAAGACAACCACATATTGAGGTGTAGAGCACTTTTCCACAGGGAATGTAACAGGGAGTGAGCAAGTCGGCCCACAGAAGGAGCATTAGTTAACAGCAGTGACAGCAGAGTAGCAGCGGTAACAGTAGATGAACAGCAGTAACTGCAGCAACAGCAGAACGAGAAACAACAGCAGAGAAGAAGACAGCAGAGAGGAAGATCAGCAGACATAATATCAATAAAACTATACCTAAATAACAACTTACATTTGGGGGCTCAACCGATCGCGTATTGCGAGCGAAAAGTGAAAATTTCCTCCCCTGACAGGGGACTTCTGCCATGAACTGCCCAGCGGAGCGTCTGATGTTGTTCCCAGTCCTCTTAAAGTTGACGAGCTTGGTTGCAGAATTACGCCACTCATTTTCACGAACACGGACATTTTTAAAATGGTAACATCTGCCTCGGTGTCTATGAGCCCATTGACTTGCACATTGTTGATTTTGAGAGACTTCAGGCGTTTTTCCTCGTATACCACGTTTACGGCAGCCGAACTCGGGTAGTCTTTCGACATGTGTCCAGTCTGATTGCATTGGAAACACTTCAATGCAGCTCGGCGATCCCTGCGTAGATGGTCCTGGGATCCACAATTATAGCAGTGCTGTTTCCTCATATAGTTGTTGTGATTTTGCCTCTTTTCGAACGGCTGTGCGTCTTTCTTCTTCAGCATCAAACCCTCATCGGCCGACAGCGTTCTTTCGTATATTTCGTACTTCTCTTTACGCAGCTTGTATGAAGTGCATCCATACAAGGTGTACTTGTAATCCGTTTTTAACTTCAATCCGTCGACAATGTATCGAATTACCGATTCCGTGTCTATTATCCCAAGCAATGCGTTTTATCTACAGTATATATTCGTGAAACTGCCCATTGTTAGTTTTCACTCGCACCGATAACTGATTGTGAATTTCGGCACTGCATAAACGATCACTCTTAAACTCTTGTATAAGTTCCTGACGTAACTGACCGTACTCATACACAGCTATGGACTCGAGGAAAAGAGCGGCCGTACATGTCATTTTTGCTCGAGCTTGTACGTATTTTTGCTTGTCGTTAAGTCTATATGTGTCTGCGTTTAGTTCGAAGTTGTTGAACCACTGCAGTACCGACATATTTCTCCACTGAATTCGGGAATAATCTTGGCAAAATTTTCCACTACCAGCCTTGCATAATTTTTCTTGTCAATTTCATCTGCACTAATTTTCATTGAAAGGAGTTGCACCAGCTGTTGTAGCGTCTGTGTGTTTTCTTCTATGACTGCTGCACTCCTCGCTTCATTGTCTGTGTTTTGGCGATAGTTCCCGCATGCCCCTGATCCACTTGGGCCTTCGTCTTGCTGCATATTCTTGGCTGTTGGTGCGCTTTTATTTTGCGTTATAATTCTACTGCGCAGTACTTTTTCGGGCTGCCTGCTTGGAACAACGTTTTTTTCACGGTTCTGCTTTTCACTCACTCGCTGTCTAGCTATCTCGCGTCTTCTGCTGGCGGCTTCTGAGACTTGCTGCGCAAAGCTTATCTTCTGTCTCGCTTTATCTTCTGACGGCTTGTGAGACATACGGTATACAAATTTTCACTTTTCGCTCGCAATACGCAACCGGTTGAGCCCCCAAATGTAAGTTGTTATTTAGGTATAGTTTTATTGATATTATGTCGCGGTGCGCAGGTAATAGTAAGAATAGTTGGGCTTTGGTAACTGTTTGATATCGGCTGATTTCTGCTGCTGCTGTTCAACGCTACGTCCGTCTGCTTCGGTTGTCTTCTTTCTACTCCTTCTGCTGATCTTCCTCTCTGCTGTTGTTTCGCGTTCTGCTGTTGCTGCTGTTACTGCTGTTCATCTACTGTTACCGCTGCTACTCTGCTGTCACTGCTGTTAACCAATGCTCCTTCAGTGGGCCGACTTGCTCACTCCCTGTTACATACATGTCAACAATATACTGGTGGAAAAGTGCTCTACACCTCAATATGTGGTTGTCTTGATACTGCCGTATCTGCAGCCTGTATGCGTAATAATTCATAGTGTTTTGTAGGAGGGTGGATGTTTGTCGTTCCCACAGTTCGGATTCCCAGTAAATAAAAAGGCGGGGGCGTCAGCTATATTTGGCGTGTATTTGGCGTGCACAAAGCTGAGGGCTGAAGACGGTTGTAGATAGGCGCGTAGGTGTCGAGAGACTGTTCTCTCCCGCTCGGCCTACGGCTAGCGCCCGTGATGGATCGCCGAGTGGATCGCGTCCACGCCGCGCGAGAGCGAAGGGCATGGGAGAGCGCGCGAGCTAACAGAGCGCTGTTAACCGCACTGCTGCCCTAAACATCCTCCCCCCCCCTTGCAGGACTGCAATATCACCTCCTATGGTTGCGTACAGGCCCCGGACACAATCCATCCGAAAACAGTGCTTTGGGCCACTGGAAGGCCGTCTCCTCGAGCAAGGAACCCGGGTTGGATCACCTTCTGGTAGACATCCGCTCCCAATACTAGAGAGACGGTGGCCGGGCGATGGAAATGCTCATTGGCAAGGCTGATGTCGTTGAACCTGACCCGAGTCGCCTCGCTCAAGGGTCGCAGCGGCGTGCGGACGCGTAAGCGGGGCGCCTGTTTGAGGACCACGTCCAATTGGACATCGCCGGTCCTGGCGCGGATAATAGCTGTGGCAACCTTCTCCGCTCCGATGCGCGTGCTGGGCAACTTTAAGTCGGCGGCCAAGGAAGCGTCAATGCAGCTCACAGGCGTGCATGGGTCGATGAGCGCTGTTGTCTCGTGGGTCTTCGTTCCCGTATCCAAGATCACACGCGCTGTCGGGAGGCAGTTGGTGCTTCGGTGCTGGAACAGCGTATCGACCGATGGAGCCGGATGACCCACGATGGGTCGGCGATCGGCTCGGTACACTGGAGCTGGAGACGGACCTGGAGTCACGGCTGACGACTCCGAGCGGGCTGGACGCTGAGAGGACCACGTCTTTGGGCGTCTTGCGGGAACCCGTTGGCGGCGATCGGCTCGGGACACCGGAGCTGGAGACGGACCTGGAGTCGCTGCCGACGACTTTGAGCGGGCTGGCCGCCGGGAGGGCCCCCGCTTGGGGCGTCTTTCCGGAGAACGGGGGCGGCGATCGGCTCGGGACACCGGAGCTGGAGACGGAGCTGGCGACTCCGAGCGGGCTTGGCGCTGGGACGGTCGCATGTGGAGCAGCGTGTGAAGGTCCTTGTGGCACACCTTGCACCGGCCACCACTTCGGCAATCCTTGCCAGAGTGCTGATGAGCCAGGCAGTTCCGGCAGTATTTGTTTACCAGCACGGCTCGGAGCCCCTTCGCCACGCTCAGCTTGAGGAAGCTACGGCAGTCCCTTAGTGGATGGCTTCCGGAGCAGACTCGGCAGCGGTAGGAAGCTTGTACTCGGGAGCGTCTGCTCCCTGAGGTGTGGTTGACACGGGGTTTTGGAGCCATCAGGATCTGGATGCAAAATCAACTGGTTCGGAAAAGAAGAATCGGAGAAGCATTAGTAACGTGCTAGGAACAGGTGACAGGCACTTCTCTAAGTACTGTTGGAAGAACAAACGAGAGCTTTTTGGAGGCGAAAAGAAACTTGGATGGAATAGTAGACACGGAGAGGCATTATTAAATGGGCTAGGCACAGGACGCCTTCCGTTTTTGTTGTACGGGACGAGGGAGTTCCCCCGGCAGGAGAACGACTTTTGCGACCGGGCGTTTGAGCACACCGCGGGCAGTAAGAATGTCTACCACCCGAACCCTGTTATCGGCGCCGGGATACACGGACTGTACTCTTCCGAGTCGCCCGTCGTTAGAAGGCAGGTTATCTTCTTTCACGATAACCATATCGCCGATCTGAAGATTGGGCATATCCGTCTGCCACTTGTTGCGCTTGTGGAGTTCCTTGAGGTTCTCATCCTTCCACCTCTGGCAGAACTGCTGGTTGAGGGCCTTCAAATGTTGCCACCGATTAATGATCGACTGGAGGTTCTCTTTAATTTCGGGCTCTGCGGTCGCCATTAACGGTCCTCCGATAAGGAAGTGCCCTGGAGTGAGGGCCAGCAACTCCGTCGGACTTTTTGACATAGGTGAGAGTGGCCTGGAATTTAGGCATGCTTCAATCTTAGCGAGCAGCGTCGAGAGCTCCTCAAAGGTATATTTCCGGGTGGACGTGGCTTTGTAGAAGAGCGTTTTAAAATTCTTTACGCCGGCTTCCCAAAGGCCCCCCATATGTTGAGCTCCTGGCGGGATGAAACGCCATGCAACCCGTTGATGGCTGTATGCCTCAGTCACCGAATCCTGGAACGCCTCTAGAAAGTCCCGAGAAAGTACAGTTGCTGCTCCCACGAAAGTTTTTCCATTGTCGGAATGGATACGCTGCGGACAACCTCGTCTAGCGACGAAGCAAGCGAAAGCTGCTAGAAACTTCTCGGTGGTCAGGTCGGAAGTAGCCTCCAAGTGAATGGCCTTCGTGGAAAAACATACAAATAAGCACACATAACCCTTGGTGATCAGGCACGCTCTCCCGGTATAGTTCCTTATGTCGATAGGACCTGCATAGTCAATACCGGTATGGGTTAACGGTCTAGAGAAAGAAGTTCGGTCTGTCGGGAGATCACCCATCAGTTGGTTCTGTAGCATCTTCTTGTGGATGATGCAGACCTTGCAGGAGTTCACCACGCCCTTCATCAGGTTCCGGATCTTCGGGATCCAATATTTCCAGCGAATGAGGCGCGTCATCAGTTGACTGCCGCCATGGAGAGTGATCTTGTGCGTGAAGTGAGCGAGCAGGCGAGACAGGCGGCAACTATAGGACAGGATGATTGGAAGGCGCTCATCATACTTCAGATCTTGTGAAGCTGTGATCCGGCCACAGGCTCTCATGATCCCCTGTCGGTCTAGAAAGGGGTTCAGATTCAAAATGGAGATTGAGCTGGCTACCCACCAGTTCTGGTAAAGCTACGCCTCGACTGGCTAAGTCAGTTCGGAACGAACATGAGCCCAATGACTGGTTTCAGTAGTCTGAGCTATTTTCGTCACTCGATTAGCCACAAAGGTAGTCCAGTGGCAAGCGGGATTGCTCAACCAGGCCAGTACAATAGTAGAATCGGTCCAGTAGTAGTATTGATGACTTTCCTTCGGCATGCTTGGCAGGATAGCCGTTGCCATTTCGGAAAGGAGCATCCCAAATCTTGCAACCAGATCTCCTGCATAAAAATCTTGGACCGGACGATGAATGGGGCTAGCCACCCCGCGGTGTTAAACAGCTTCGCAATTTGGGAAAGAACTTCTCGCTTGGTGTATGATAACTCAAGCGTGAACACGGGAGAAACAAAGAAGAACTCGTCTGACGCCGCCTTCCAGCGAACTCCGAGGGTCTTTGAGGTGCTCTCGGCATCGATTTCCAGAAAATCTGTGTGCAGGAGGTGGTCACTCGGAAGCTAGTCCCAAATCTCCTTTTGGTTGGACGTCCATTTGCGCAGTGGAATACCTGCGGAGCTGAGGGCGGTCTGCAATTCGTGGATAGCCAGCTGAGCCTCCTTGATGTAGGCTGCCCCGGCTAGGACGTCGTCGACGTACATGAAATGCCGCACAATGTGACTTGCCTTTGTTGCTGTTGCAGTGGCTAGAAACGGAGCGCAATTGACACCAAAGGTCACGGTTTTCAGCTCATAGTCCCGAATCTCACCCTCCTGGTTTTGAAATAATTTTCGCTGGAAAGGCGTGCACGTTGGATGTACCCAAATTTGGCGATACATCTTTTTAATGTCGGCGTTGAAGACGTTTTGGAAATAGCGCCACTTCATGATTTGGAGGGTCAAATCGGATGAAGAAGATCATTCAAGCTCGTGCCGTTCGCAGAATGGCTGGACACGTTGAATACCACGCGGACTTTCGTGGTAGTGCTCTCCGGCTTGATTACCGCATGGTGCGGGAGATAATAATTGGCGGACTCGTTAGTGGACGGAACCTCTGTCATATGATCGAGATCTAAATATGCCTGGATCACAGAGTCATACTGTTCTTGAAATGGAAAGTTTCTCTTTAGCCAATTCTCATTTCGGGTAAACTGAGCTAGGGTAATGTCCCAGGCCTGACCCATAATGATCGGGGTCACGAAACGGCAGTGTTACCACGTACTTTCCGCTTGACGTTCTTGACGTGTTTCGAAGAAAATTTCTTTCGCAATAGGAGTCCGACTCTCCTGCTACCTTGATAGGTAGATCCTCCACCTCCCAAAACTTTGTGAGAAGTTTGTCCAATGGAGCATCGCGGACGTGTGAAATTTTGTGAAATTAGACGATCAGAACGTCTATGTGTAAGCTCTCATAAAATTTAGGGTCTGCTAAAGGCAGGTTCGGCAAGTCTCGCAACGTGCTCTGTGGGATCGGATATGAAGGGAGATTTCCGGCTATGTCGGGCAGGACGTAGGCCGTGGCGTTTAACTGTACGCTCGGCGTCATCAGGGAGCGAATGGACAAATCACAGAGTTTCTTGGATTGAGCTGCTACAGTCTGATTTAGGCCTGAAACCTGGGCCTGAATAAGGCGGAATGGCAACTGGATGATATTAGATGTTGATTATTGCCGTACCGAGAAGCACCGCTCTTTTTCCCGAAGCAAAATAGTTCTGAACGTTGGGCGGAGCGACGGAAGAAGCGGGATCCTCCGCTGTTGTGGAAGTCAGCTCGCTGGGAGCTGGAGTCCCCGGATGCAGGAGCGTGTGGTGGCGGGCTCCACAAGTGAAGCAACTGTGGGCGCTTTGGCATTCACGGAGCTGATGACCTCTAGCGAAACAGTTCAAGCACAGCTGCCTTTTTTTAATGCAGCTGGCTCGTGCATCCACAGTCATTTGTAGGAAGTGCGGACACAGTCGGATCGGATGGTTCTCTTTGGAACAGAGATCACACGTTCTTCTCTTCGGACTCTCTTGTGTCTGGAAGGAGTGAAACTTCCTTGGCACGGGACTACCATGAGACCGGAACGGATTGGAGTTGCTTCCGGAGGATTGCGGATTCAAGGAACCTTTGGACGATGGTGGGGTCGGATTGCCTTTGGAAGTGGACGGGTCGCTCTCCATGGCCTCTAGCGTCAAATAGCGCTGAGTGAGGAAAGCGTCGATTTCCGTCCATGGAGGCACCTCCTTCTTGTCTGTGACGGACGCTTCCCACAAAGACCGGGTCAACTTCGGCAACTTGGAGGCACAAATAGTAACGAGGAGGCTATCCCAGTTGTCGGTGCAGACCTTGGAGTGAGCAAGGGCGGTGAGGACCCCTTGCATCGTGCTTTGAAGCTCTTTTAAAGCTCGACTGGTCTCGGACTCGACGCGAGGCAAAAACAGCAAAATATTTATCTGGTTGGTCACCAGGAGCCGATTATTTTCATAACGGTTTCGGAAGTCCGACCATGTCGACTCAAAACTATCGTTTGTGAGCGGGGACTTCTCGACTATGGCCTTCGGATCGCCACTTGTCTTCGCGGTGAGATGGTACAACTTCTCTATCGGAGACAGCCTAGAATTATTTATGTAAATTGAAGTAAATAAATCTCGAAAAGTAGGCCAACGGACGTAATCTCCTGCGAAGACCTCGATGTCGCGGGGGAAGCAGTCGGCAGCCGCCCTGATAGGTTTGCGGTGCAGACGGATGGACTGCTGTTTGGGCCAGCTGAGCATTGAGGTCGGCGAGGCACTGCTCAAATACCCCATAGCACTCGCCGTACTTCTCTCGGATGTCTTCTTGGACCCTTGGGTCCTCGTCACTGCGGAGCAAGCTTTATATTCCGCCTCGACATCCGCCCACATACTCAGAATTTGTCCTCGGCGAACCTCGGAAAGAGATGCGGAGGGAGCGGAAGTGCTTCCAAATGAGACAGCCGGCCAATGGCGTCGGCTAATTTTGCTCGTGCAGTAGTGGTGGCGGGTTGAGCCATTGTGATGGAAGGTCTCGAGCTGACGGGACTATTACCGAAGGAGCTAGTTGGATCGCCTTGGATCCGAGCTGGCACCTTAAGAGTGACGGGAGACGGGAAGAGAACCGACTTGGTCCTCGCAGCTGGGCTGCTACTGGCTGCTCTGGGAGTGACTGGCGACTTGATCTTTTGAGTGGGGGTGGCGGAAGAGGTGCGTAGCCGACGTGGAGATGTCGCAGCCAAAAGCCCTTTGCTGTCCTTGTCCCCCGTTGGCATACTACTCACACACGTAGAGGTTGGATGCGAAGTCGGATGCGGAATCCGCGGATTGGCGAAAGAACAGAAAAAAAACTAAGGCTGGGCTGGGCACCACACGAGAAGGCACTAAATCCCTTCAACACACAAAAAGGAACCCACTGCTGGAGGAATGAAAAGGAAAGGGGCTCGCGCGAAGTTGGACAACAATTTTTAATACCAACTGGAATTATTTGTGGCCGCTCTGGATCGAGGCTCCCAAACAATGAGTGGATCAAATTGATACACCCCGAGGAGAGGAACGGTCACACTGGCTGTGGCAATATATGAAAAAAAATATTGTTAGTGTGGCTTTCCTCCGTTTACCCTTTTGACGGACCCTTGCAGTGGGCAACTAATCTTCCTTATCTAGTGCGGATGGATTGTGGACGGAATTGGTCGATTTCTTGCTCCCCTTGTTATAATGTGGAGGTGGTAGGGCCGATAGGATACACGAGCACGAGGATCAGAGCCAAGAAATTAACTGCTACTGGTGTGGCGGAGACTATCGGAAGGAATATGCAAAAAAAATAATAATTCCTTATACAGTCGTCTGTTAGTGGAAGCGAAACAAACGTGGGACTATGTATTTTGGATAATTCGGCAGCTTGAATTTATTTCTTGTCTTCAATTTGGTGATACCGATAGTTTTTCTTAAATTTTGTCACGTGGGAAACGACAGACAATTCGACAATTGGCACGAAAAAAAAATGCGAAATCGCTGTGGAAACGCGCTGTGGAAACGCGGAAGGTATGTGTGGGACGCGGTATTTAAATACGGAGTGTGGTATTTTGGTATTTTTATGTACATACTAGCTGACCCGGCAAACTTCGTACCGCCTAACAGTCAATGAATGTCGTGTTACTTTTTAGCTGAACTAATTTAGGCTTTGATGAACGTAAAACAATGATACAAAATAATATATTTATATAGGAGTACCTACGATTTGATTTTGAATTATAATATTGAGGTCATCTACATCTTTATTTTTAGCGGCCAAAATTGCAAAAATTTGGAGGAAATGAAATCAAACCGCTCGATTTGTCAACAGGAACACGGCCATTACCGATAGTCAGCAATTGCTTCGAGAAATCATCAGCAGATAGATCGTCACCAAAACATCTCGAGTCATTTCGCAGATCTTTTAATGTTCGGTCTAGTGCTTCCAATGCGCGTTTGTGCGCCGTTGTGCATTCGTCCCATATGATGATTTTTGATGCTACTAAAACTTTGGCCATTGCGGAGTGTTTCGAAATGTTACATGTCGGTTGTTCAGTAGTTTGAAGGTTTAATGGCAATTTTAACGCTGAGTGAGCCGTACGGCATCCGTCTAACAATGTGGCCGCTATTCCAGAAGAAGCAATTGCTACCGCAATTTCGGATCTCGCACGTACAGTGGCCAAAATCAGTGACATGAGGAATGTCTTCCCAGTTCCACCGGGGGCATCCGTTCCTTTCCTCTGTTCATCTGTACGATAAGCTCGACGATTTCTCTTTTCTAACCTAGCCGTTTCAAGGGCTGCCTCTCTTTGCTCTTGTGTTTGAGAAGCACGAATTAAGGCCCTTCTTTGCTCCATACTAAGAAGTCGCTGTTCTCGTTCAATTTCTCGTTCTCCATCATATAATTGACTCACGATATTCCGTTGCCTAATTGCATTACGGCTTCGCTTGGAAAGATTAGATCTTCTAGGACGCGGCATTGTTATTAAAATGTGCACTCGCATAAAACCACCAAACTGATTTTTTATTCCCTAAATTCCGTTCCTTTCCGATGATTTTATGTAGAATACTGTAGAATAAATCTTAGGTATTATTTTCGGGAATTTGACTATTTGACAGGATTGGACAACAAATGTTTGACATGGAGAAAGAAAATCAATGAAAACTCGATATGTGTAATAAACAAATCAGCATCTATTGAAATGCATCTATTCATTACGCATATCGAGTTTTCATTGTTTTTAAGATGTATTCTGCTATTCGGGACGGAAACAAATCCAACAAATCAAAAACCATGGCAATCGGTTCAGCCGTTCTCGAGTTATAAGTGTTGTAACAGACACGACTTTCTTTTATATATATATAGATATAGTTGGTAATATGGTTCCATCGATATAGATACAGATCGATCTATTGCAGCCAACTATGGAAATGTGAAATATGTGTATATAGATGTCGGAATAAAAACACTTAATAATTGTTGGGGTGGGTTTTTATTATGTTAGCACTTGGATGTATATATGTATGTATTTATGGATGTATATATATATTTGTATGTTATTTTGGAGATGCGGAGCCGCTCTTGCGAATTGGAATGCACATATGTTTTAGTGAATTGGAGTGCAGTTGGATTTTGTCGAATATATTTATTTTTTCACAAATCATGCCCAGACAAAACGAAATGGAAGAACTACCGTAGCACTGGTAGTTGGAGGCGACGGAACGGAGAACGGCCGGAATCGCCGATAATATGGCGTTGGCGAAAGAGAAGGAAGCACAGAGAAGGATAGCACTGTATGCACAGATATGTATATAAGAATATATATATCGCGGAACTCGGACTTGCTGGGGAATAAATAAAAAAAACGCACTAGGAAGCGATTTGGGAAGACGAAACCGTACTTATCTTCGGAACGTAGCGATGTAATCCACCGATGCTTGCAGGTTGGACTCCTCCTTATAGGGAAGGCGAAGATCCGGCTCGAAGGACCAATGTTTTGTAGGAGGGTGGATGTTGGTCGTTCCCACAGTTCGGATTCCAAGTGAATAAAAAGGCGGGGGCGTCCACTATAATTAGCGTGTATTTGGCGTGCACAAAGCTGAGGGCTGAAGACGGTTGTAGATAGGCGCGTAGGTGACGAGAGACTGTTCTCTCCCGCTCGGCCTACGGCTAGCGCCCGTGATGGAGCGCCGAGTGTATCGCATCCACGCCGCGCGAGAGCGAAGGGCATGGGAGAGCGCGCGAGCTAACAGAGCGATGTTAACCGCGCTGCTGCCCTAAACACATAGCACTAACTTTCTTTGTTCCTTCTCGACCGTTTACTGGATTTATCATTTTAATGTTGAAATTATAGCCATCTTGTCCGCTCCAAAACAATATTGTAGTGCATCATAACAGCGCTGAGTCTCGGATACACGTTCAAGTTGTTCATTTCTACGATGAAGAACAATATCACGATTATTTAATTGCTCTTGGTGAGCCTATGACTATTGCTACTTCTCCCACTGTTTGAACATTGAAACGCCAAGCGGTGTTTTATCAGTTCGAATAACAATTTTATGATCGTCAGATGGCATTCGATCAAGTATCAAGTATTGAAAACCTGAACCAATTCGTTGTGCTCATGGAACATATTTTACAAACCGAAAATAATTTGTCTCCGCGTGTTGGTAATAATGGCACACCGTCTTCCGCGTACCCGATAAAATACAATTGCAAAAATTGGTGGTCTGCGTTGTCGAAAGGTAAAAAAGAGCCAGCTCGATGGTATATTTGACCTTGAATATGAATAAAATATATGAGAACAAACGTACAATTTGCATAAACAAAACTATTTAATTACCTAGAACGTTGGCATGCAGTTGTCTCTTATAATATTTGTGGCGCCAAAAGATTTCATTTGATATACTTTCGTATATTGTTCAAAAAAAGATTACACTCAGGTGTCAATCCATTAAGTAATGTGCTCAATGCTTGTGGTGGGCTGCCTAATTCAGGCAACTTCACTTTACCACTCGTACAGCACATCCCATCTGCTTCACCTTTAAATTTTAATGCCTGACAGTGGCGACAACGGTCGTTCATTGGACCAATTATAATTTGCATATGAGAAGCGTAATCGGTGACACTTCTGTACGTGAACGCAACACCTTCTAGATGTTTTCAAACACGCATTAATTTCATCTGCAGAAGTTCCTAGTTTGACAACAGGCAATGTTTGTCTGAAATCACCTGCTAACAAAATCAATGCACCACCAAACAATCGATTATCTCCACGAATATCTTTCAACGTACGATTAAGTGCTTCCAGTGACTTCTTGTTGGCCGTAGTACACTCATCCCATACAATAAGAGAGCATTGCTGCAGCACTCTCGCCATTGCAGATCTTTTTGAAATGTTGCATGTAGGATTATCGTCAGCCTTCATATTCAAGAGCAACTTGAGGGCAGAGTGCGCCGTTCGACCACCATCCAATAATGTGGCAGCGATGCCAGACGAAGCCAAAGCCAATGCGATTCTACCTTGTGCTCGAATGGAAGCCAAAATAATCGAAATGACAAACGTTTTTCCGGTACCTCCAGCTGCATCCAAAATGAACATTCCACCATGTTGTTCTTCGATAGCTCGCAATATTTGGTCGTAAACTGTTCTTTGGTTGATATTTAACCTTGGCTCATAGTTAAGTACAAACGCATTAAGCTCGACACCATCATAGTGCTGTTCACGCTCCAGGTCTTTGTTGAAAAGATCGTGTATATCACGATTATGCGCTGTCATACCTAATTGAGCTAATGCTTTGCTTGCCATCATCAAGCAAAGGTCTTCAATAGCAATCAATGCTTCGTTGTACAAGCTCGAGCAAAAATGACATGTACGGCCGCTCTTTTCCTCGAGTCCATAGCAGTGTATGAGTACGGTCAGTTACGTCAGGAACTTATACAAGAGTTTAAGAGTGATCGTTTATACAGTGCCGAAATTCACAATCAGTTGTCGGTGCGAGTGAAAACTAACAATGAAAGTTTTCACGAATATATACTGTAGATGAAACGCATTGCTTGGGATATTAGACACGGAATCGGTAATTCGATACATTTTCGACGGATTGAAGTTAAAAACGGATTACAAGTACACCTTGTATGGATGCACTTCATACAAGCAGCGTAAAGAGAAGTACGAAATATACGAAAGAACGCTGTCGGCCGATGAGGGTTTGATGCTGAAGAAGAAAGACGCACAGCCGTTCGAAAAGAGGCAACAACATCATACGCTCCGCTGAGCAGTTCATGGCAGAAGTAGAGATCGACGGAATGTGTCTGTCACACAAGTTCCTTGTTGTGGCCGGTAATGCCGTCGGATGCGAATTGATGCTGGGACACGACTTCATATCCAAAATCACAATGATGTCAACGCCGGGAGGTTATCAGTTTTCTCCCCTGTCAGGGGAGGAAACTGTGGACACCAAACAGATAAGTATTTACAATGTGGTTGAAGCAAACACTGATATAGACGTCCCTTCGCAGTACAGAGATGCCGTCCAATCGATGATTCAGGAGTTTACCGAAAAGAAGCAGACTGCCGTGTGCCCGATTATGCTGAAGATCATGCCGGATGAGAACATAGCATCGTTTTGATATGCGCCAAGTCGAGTGGCCATTAGCGAAGCCGATGTCGTTAAGCAGCAGGTAGATGAATGGGCCAACGCTGGGATAATACGATGCTCATCCTCGAATTTCGCCAGTCGGACAGTAATCGTCAAGAAAAAAGATGGGAGCAACCGAGTCTGCGTGGACTATCGTCAGTTGAATATGATGGCCTTGAAAGATTGTTTCCCCGTTCCAATCGTTGAAGATGTGCTAGAGAAACTGGAAAATGCGAAAATGTTCACCATCATGGACCTGGAAAATGGATTCTTTCACGTTCCTGTTGAAGAAGGCAGCAAAAAGTATACGGCGTTCATAACGAAGCAAGGCCTCTATGAGTTCGCCAGCAGTTTTCATCCGTTTTATTGGCTATGTATTTCAAAACCTCATAAATGAAAACATTCTAGACTTGTACATGAACGATATCGTTATACACGCCGAAACCGCAGACGAATGCCTGGGAAAGCTGAAGAAGGTTTTTGATGCAGCAGCTGAATACGGGCTGAAGATGAAGTGGAAGAAGTGCAGATTCCTGCAGTCCACCATTACATTCTTGGGCCATCAAGTTGGAGGAGGAGAAATCAAGCCTGGACTGGAGAAAACCAAAGTCATCAGAAAGTTTCCGATGCCGCAAAACATAAAGTCTGTGCAGTCCTTTTTAGGATTAACTGGTTTTTTCCGTAAATTTATAATAAACTATTCACTAATCGCAATACCATTAACGAATCTGCTGCGAAAAGATGTCCAATTCAAAATAGGTCTGGAGGAGCAGCAGGCGGTCGCCGTACTAAAGGAAGCATTGGTGAACGAGCCGGTGTTGAGACTCTATCGCAGGAATGCAAAAACCGAGATACATACTGATGCGTCGAAGGACGGGTTCGCAGCCGCACTGTTACAGTGGCACGAAGGACAATTGCATCCGATCTTATTCTGGAGTAAGAAAACGTCAGAGTCTGAAGCACGACAGCATAGCTATATACAAGAAGCCAAAGCTATTTTTCTCGCATGCAAAAAAATTTCGCCAGTACATACTTGGAACCAACTTTAAGCTCGTAACTGATTGCGCCGCCTTTAAGCAAACGTTAAGCAAGAAGGACGTTCCGCGTGAGGTAGCCCAATGGGTTCTGTACCTGCAGGACTATGATTTCGAAGTGGAACACAGAGCAGGAGAACGTATGAAGCATGTGGATTGCCTGAGCCGATACCCAATTGATGTGATGATGGTAACGTCGGAGGTCACAGCAAGAATTAGGAAAGCCCAACAGGAGGACACGATGATCAAAGCAGTTTCCGAAATTCTAAAAAGCAAGCCATATGACAACTTTAAATTGAAGGCTGATCTTGTGTACAAGGTTGTGAAAGGCACGGATTTTCTGGCGATACCGAAATCACTAGAGAGAGAAATAATAACCGAGGCTCACAACGCAGGACACTTCGCCGCCCAAAACACAATGCATGCCGTACAGCAAAGCTATTGGATCCCACATATGGAAGGAAAAGTACTGCAGATCATAGGGAACTGTATGAAATGCATAATCTACAACAAAAAGCTGGGCAAAAAAGAAGGGTTTTTGCATCAAATCGACAAGGGATCAGAGCCGCTTCATACTCTACATGTGGATCACCTGGGGCCGATGGACGCTACTTCAAAGCAGTACAAGTACATCTTCGCGATGGTGGATAGCTTCAGCAAATTCGTATGGATGTATCCCACGAGAACAACTGGCGCAGACGAAGTTCTCAAGAAGTTAAGGGAATGGTCTGATATCTTTGGAAATCCGGCTCGGATTGTAAGCGATCGTGGAGCAGCATTTACGTCTTCTAGTTTTGAGGAGTTTGTGAAGGAAGAGAACATCGAACAAGTATGGGGCACCACAGGGGTGCCAAGAGGCAATGGAAAAATTTAACGCGTAAACCGATCCATTCTGAGCATTATTTCAAAATTGTCGTCGGAGGAACCTGGAAGATGGTATAAGTTCGTACCCCGAGTTCAGAGGGCTATTAATAGCACTGTTCATGGATCTACAAAGCGTTGTCCATTTGAGCTGATGATCGGTGTAAAAATGCGTTGTGGACCAGATAGCGATATACTTCAGCTAATCGAAAAGGAGATGGTTGATCATTTTGACGACGAAAGACAGAAAATTCGACAAGAAGCAAAAGAAAACATTCAGCAGGCCCAGAGCAGATACAAGGAACAATTCGATAAAAAGCGGAAATGCGAGTACGGATACAAAGTCGGAGATATCGTGGCCATACGTAGAACACAATTCACAGCTGGAAGAAAGATAGCTAGCGAATTCTTGGGACCGTACGAAATAACCAACGTGAAACGAGGCGGGCGCTATAATGTTCAAAAAGCAGCAGACGTCGAAGGACCAAATAATACGACCACGAGCAACGATAATATGAAACTATGGAGATTTTCGGTAGAAAACGAGGACGCATGGTCATCAGGGACTGATGACTAATCAGGATGACCGAATGTAACAGGGAGTGAGCAAGTCGGCCCACTGAAGGAGCATTGGTTAACAGCAGTGACAGCAGAGTAGCAGCGGTAACAGTAGATGAACAGCAGTAGCAGCAGCAACAGCAGAACGAGAAACAACAGCAGAGAAGAAGACAGCAGAGAGGAAGATCAGCAGAAGGAGTAGAAAGACAACCGAAGCAGACGGACGTAGCGTTGAACAGCAGCAGCAGAAATCAACCGATATCAAACAGTTACCGAAGCCCAACTATTCTTACTATTACCTGTGCACCGCGATATAATATCAATAAAACTATACCTAAATAACATTTTACATGTATGCAAAAATTTAATCGGAACAGTTAAATTTTCTTCGATTCAACCAAGCCAAATTACGTTCCGAAGAGTATGTTCATTTGCGTGATGCCATTAACCAATATTACCGTCATCGTATGTTGGAAGTCCACGTCATATGTTTGAGTTCGCGCAAGATGCGATGTTTATGTTCGCCGTTACGGTCGACCAGACCTCTTCATCACCTTCACGTGAAATCCGCAATGGGAAGAAATCTCGGAATTATTGTTTGCTAGCCAAACATCGAAAGATCGCCATGATATTTTAGCACGTGTTTTTAGACAAAAATTGAAATCACTCATGGATTTAATTGTCAAACACGGTGCATTTGGGTCTGTTCAAAGTTGGATGTATTCAATTTAATGGCAGAAACGAGATTTGCCTCATGCGCATATTTTAATTTGGCTGATTGAAAAAATAAGGCCGAATCAAATTGACGATGTGATTTCGGCAGAAATTCCAGATCCGACCGTGGATCCTGAATTGTTTCAAGTGGTTACCAAAAATATGATTCGATCAACTGAAGATAATGGCCATTCGGTAACTTTGAGAGTTAAAAATCAAGATTTGGAGATTGATAACACTGGTCAACACGATTTTTCCTCAAGGAACAAAACCAACTTTTTATTAAAGATTTGGGGCTTAGAAATGGTTTGATGATATTTTTTTTTTTTTTTGAATTTTGGAAAACTGAAAGCTTTTTCAGACGAAGCGCTTTTCTTTTTCACATAACTCTAGTATCTTTCATCTGGTTGTTAAGAACTTTAATATTTTTAAAAAGATAATTAAAACAGCTAGAAGTTAAGCCCAAACACTTTGTGATTTCAGCTTACCGTCTGGGAAATATAAAGCATTGAAATGCAAAAATGATGATTTTTGTGCAGTATTTTTTACGAAATTTTGACTTTAAAAACTCAGGAAAGTCGAAAAAAAATTATATCCTGTCTTCTATTTTTTTGTGTTTATGTGAAGAAAACCAGCGCTACCTCTGAAAAAAGCTTAAAAAAAAATGCCAGACTTCAAAAATTCTTCAAAAAAAAGTTCTGCCATAGAAAAAAAATAATAATTCTTTAAAAAGTGTAAAGCCCCATATCTATCAGAAAAAGCCGGTTTGGATCCTTGAGGAAAAAAAAAAGTTCGATTTTGTCGAGTAGTGTTATATTTGTATGTATGTTATATACTCAAAAAGAGTTAAGCGGTATATTAGATTTTAGCCGATTCTATGTCTGCCTTGATGGGCGCCTAAATCTCAGAGACTATAAGAGCTAGAGCAACCAAGTTTTGTTTCCAGACTCATGTGAATCAGATCAGATCATTATTATAGCCAGAATAAAGAAATGAATTTTCAGTTGCTTACCCCTGGAGTGAGAGATTTTTTAGTGATTTTCTGGTCAGAGTCTTGGCACCTGAGCTTGGGGCCCCTTAAGCTCAAGGGCCCGGGTGCGCCGCACCGTCTTGCACGTACGTAGCTACGAAACTGTTTGTATTTATTGATTTTGTGTTAAAGCATAGTATCCAGCACTGAGGAATCGAAAAATTTCTGTCAAACTCCATATAAAAAAAAACTGTGAAAGGAATGTTTCGTTTACGTAATCCTGGAGTGTGTATCCAGCTGCACGAGCGGAATCCACAGATTTATATCGATAGTTACCTATCGGGACCGTGTGTGGACTGAGAGAACAGCTGATACCCAGCTCAGGAATATATCCTGAAGTGAATGGTTCAAGATGTGGGCAAAAACTGTCCCAAAATGAGAGATGCAAATTATTCTTTTTTGTTTTGCAACAATATATGCCGCCACCAACACAATCACTTCATCATCAGAGTGAATTTTTTTCCTTTTTTAATTTTAGCAGAATTTTACAGTTGCCTCTGCTTACAAAACACAGCTGACTCATCAACCCTGTTTTAGCTATGTTCCACACCCTCACGGAATAATTAGCAAATTCCTCTCAGCAATTTTCCGCGGTGCTGGAGACAGGCCTTAATACAGTAATTATATTATTTTAATGTGCAATATAATTTTAAGTATATGTATAAGTATAAGACATCAACCCCGTTGGTGGTGGGAGGAACTCCCAGTAATCTTTTGTAAATTTCTGACTTTTTGTAGATTTGATCGGATTTGATCTTGGGGGTGATCTCGCTCGGGATGCGCAAGGGAAAAATGCGTACGTGTTGCTTTTTTCAGTTTATTCGTAGAACTAACTTCACATTGCAAGTTTAATTCTAAGACACCTACGAGCTCGTAAGTCGCCGCTCAGCAACATTTCCCTTGAGCTTTTGTGGTGGATGTTGCTTCGTTTTGGGAAGGCGCATGGTGCATGCTTTTCGGCATGAACAAACGCAATTTGCTCTGTGACATGTATTTAAGTATTTGTTTATTTATTCGTGCTGGGAGGGCGTATTTATTACGGGTGTGGATTGCAGTATGTAGTATGGAGTATGTGTGTGTGTATATGCAGTTATGTAGATTAGACGTACTTTTAAACTGGTATTTGTGTTTTTTTTTTTTTGGCACCTGGATTTTGGTAAATGTTTTTTTATATTTAAATTCACAAGCGTAAGCATAGACAAAGCGGAATGGATGCACTACCGTAACACTGGTAGTTGGAGGTGAACGAACGGAGAACTGCCGGAATCGCTGATTACACTAGTCAACACGATTTTTCCTCAAGGAACAAAACCAACTTTTTATTAAAGATTTGGGGCTTAGAAATGGTTTGATGATATTTTTTTTTTTTTTTCTATGGCAGAACTTTTTTTTGAAGAATTTTTGAAAACTGGTATTTTTTTTAAAGCTTTTTTCAGAGGTAGCGCTTGGTTTTTTCACATAACTCTAGTATCTTTCATCTGGTTGTTAAGAACTTTAATATTTTGAAAAGATAATTAAAACAGCTAGAAGATAAGCCCAAACACTTTGTGATTTCAGCTTACCGTCTGGGAAATATAAAGCATTGAAATGCAAAAATGATGATTTTTGTGCGGTATTATTTACGAAATTTTGACTTTAAAAACTCAGGAAAAGTCGAAAAAAAATTATATCCTGTGTTCTCTATTTTTTGTGTAGAGGTGCATTAATTTGGCATCGTTTAAGGTATCGCTCATTAAAATCTATGGAGAGACTTTGGAGCTAAAATTCGTTAACCAAACCTAAAAAATGGAAAAAATGAACAAAAAATACCTTTTTGAAGGCTGCGGGCCCAACTGCCAATTGGGAACAAAGCAAACGAAAAAGGGTTGTACATTTGGTACCTGATCGCGATCGCAATTCCCGATGGGCAGTTGGGCCCGCTACATTCAAAAAGGTATTTTTTGATCATTTTTTTCATTTTTTAGGTTTCGTTAACGAATTTTAGACTTTTCCTGAGTTTTTAAAGTCAAAATTTCGTAAATAATACCGCACAAAAATCATCATTTTTGCATTTCAATGCTTTATATTTCCCAGACGGTAAGCTGAAATCACAAAATGTTTTAGCTTATCTTCTAGCTGTTTTTATTATCTTTTCAAAATATTAAAGTTCTTAACAACCAGATGAAAGATACTAGAGTTATGTGAAAAAAACAAGCGCTACATCTGAAAAAGCTTTAAAAAAAATACCAGACTTCAAAAATTCTTCAAAAAAAGTTCTGCCATAGAAAAAACACCATAATTCTTTAAAAAGTTTTAAAGCCCCATATCTATCAGAAAAAGTCGGTTTGGATCCTTGAGGAAAAAAAAAGTTCGGTTTTGTCGAGTAGTGTTATCCAACTCATTCAACAAAAATATTTTTTTAAATTTTCTTGATTAACATTTTTTGTAAAAGTCGGTAGCAACCTCTAAAAAATAAAAAATAAAAATAAGTAAAATCATGTAAATTACTATTAAATCCAAGGTAACAAAGCTAGGGGGTGTCACGTTTGAATTTCGAACGTGGTATCTGCATACCACTCTCCACACATACATTCCGCTTACAAAGGGCATATATTTAATATTAAGTTCTGCGATTCCGAGCAATTTACGCGTTCCAGCCAACCCACAACGCATTTCCGCAGCTAGTTTGCATTTTTTCTGTAAATATAGCTGGGCTATACTTTGTAGAGAGCTGATATAGTGTTGAGCTACAGAGCTTTTTCAATAGCGTAGTTTTGCGATATGTTTATTAACGAGACGATGGTTGTTCAGATTAATTATTGTTTATTGTTGTAAGCAGTATAGAAGGCGATACAGAGTCAAAGAGATAGCGAAAGGTTCGAGTTAGGTTGAGGACGAGTCGGTTACAGAGTTAGCTGTGTTCAAGACGAGGTCAGATTGTAGACGCGGGGGTCGGTACAAGACGGTGTCGGATTGAATAGCTCGATTCCAAGACGATGTGCAGTGATTGCTAGATCCAGACTGAATCAAAGAGCAGGCGGGCCGAATTGCCGAAGTTAGCAACGCGTTGTCCGACACCTAATCGGTTGAAGTTGAGCCATGTCATGTGATGCTCGGCGACAGAAGAAGAAGAGGCGAAAAAGAATAGCGCATTCAAACCAAGCAGTGGAAGTGATGTGTCCAGATCAGCATGATTTTCTGAAATGACTGAGGGTGTTCGGTCAAACTCTTAATGTCATAATATAATTAATCACTTAAATGACCCTCGCGTTGTAGTACCATACGCTCATTCTTACTCTCTTTGTTACGCTCTTGCATTAAAATTGTAATTGAATTCACCACATTAGAAGCCCGCTTATGCTCAGTGCTCATGTACTTAGATTACAGAAAATTTCTTCGCATCGAGTATAATTAGCTCACTGGAGATTGACATACCCCCATCCTTGAACAACTATATTGAGGAAAACGCTCCTCGATCAAACAGAGGGATTAGCAATTTCTGCCCTCCCCCCAATAGGCCAATGTCGGGATGGTCTTAGGCCCAGCACAGGTTGAGGTCCAGCGCGATGCCCAGAGTTACGTCCGCCAGCAGAGAGCGGGGCTCTTTCGGATGAACAACGGCCTGAACGAAGCATTTGCAGGGAACCCACAAGACCTGAAGTTCCGTAAACGAGGTCGTAGGCTGAGCAGGAACCAGATTCGACGAGGGTCAACCTGTTTCACCATGAACAGCCGGCACAAGAAACGGATGCTTTGATTGGCTTTTGTCGGTCAGTCCAATAGGCTCAAAAATCGGGCACGACTCCACTTGAAATGGGGCCGGTGTCATACCCTGACCAAACTCAGGATGCGGAGTTACGGAAGTGGACCGCTTAGTGATCTTTGATCTCTGATCCCATTGAGCGTCACAAACAGCTCCTCAAAGTCGGCGAGTTCACACCCAATCTCGTCGCAGTCCAGCTTCTCGAGTTCACTATGCACGGTTTTAAAAGTGCCGTGCAGCTCCTCGATTTGCTTCAGCCTGCCAACGAGCATGAAGTGGTCGAATATTGAAGCTTTCTCCAAGACAACTTTTAGCTGCATCATCCGTTCAAATAACGCTGGTGCTTTCCACTTTAGGAAAGCCACACTGTTTACAGCAGCGGTCACTTCACCGTCGTTCCTCGCACCCATTTCGGCGCAGGCGCTAGAAAACGTTCCTAGCGGGAAGATAACCGCAAAGAAAAACGAACGCTTGCAGTAAATGCAGCAAGAACCGCAAGCAGATCGGAAAGCACACGACGCGAGCACCGTTTTTGTTTATTGCGCACAGCCGAATACCGAAAAACCGTGGGTCAATGCGAATTACACGAACGACAAATGTTATTGTTTTTGTGATTTAATCACGTCGGGGTCACCAAATGTTGAGCTACTGAGCTTTTTCATTAGCGTTGTTTTGCGAGGTATTAAGGAGGCGATGATTATTCAGTTCATTTTTTCACAGTTTATTGTACTTAAGTTTATATATATGGTTTTATAGAAAAATAGCGAAAGGTGTGAAGATTTGCTAGCGAGAGTTTACGATGGCGCGGGGCTGACTCAAGACTGTTGAACGCGAGATATTTGTATTATGAGCGTATAGAACTTTTGGCAGGCAGGTACGGCGATGATCGAATCTGAAGTGTCTTCTGCTTTCTCTGATGAGCCTCCCCCACAGCGGCTGACGAACGCCGACAGAGAGCAAAACACCAGATAGAGCATAAGCAAAAGCAAACAAAACGGTGATAAAAAGAGACGTTACATTAAGGGCGCACGCACAAACTAGCTGAAAGCAGAGCCGAAAAATCAAACACACTGCTTCAGTGCAAGTGAGCTGAAAGCTCGCCCAATGATCAAGCATGTTTGTTTTTATTAGCGAGCTGATTCAGCTCCGCTTTCAGCTAGTGTGTGCGTGCGCCCTTAGAGAAGAGTTCCATAAGTCCTATAAATGGTTAACGCAGAACAGACCTACTCAAAATAGTACGGTCATTAAACATACAACCAACCTATATGAAATATATAATGAGATCAGAGAGCTTTTCCCAACAAACAAAAAAGACTTGTCGATATACATTAGTTTCAAGCTACAGACGTTTTCAAACGTCTAAGGGAACAATTGGTTATCGTTAAAGAAAAGCTCAATTTAGACATACACATACCAACACTTCTCAACACAGCAGCAACATATATACCTGATGTAGAATCGGGATCAAGGACAATAAGTCCCAGGCCCCCGAATATAAAAAATTTTAGCATATTATCGGAAGACGATTCTCGATCAAAACGATCGAACCTTCCGGTAAACGACGACACCTCGTCGACTAGCGCAGCAATCAAACAACCAAAATAACCAAATCATCAATATGGCACAGTCAAATATAGAGTTTATAAATACAGCATCAAAGCTTATCCCAGACTTCGATGGGAAGGCGGAAAACCTACAAAGTTTTTAAGATGCCCTTAAAATTGTCGACGCCATTAAAGGCGCACATTAGCAACTAGCGATCTCAATTATAAAAACAAAACTTAAGGGATCGGCTAGAAACCTGATTGGAGAATAAAATACCTTAGCGCAGGGTTAATGTCCAAGGCGAGTCAGTGGAGGTTTTATCAGCAAAAATGATGAACCTCCAACAAAGAAGTAAAACAGCCAACCATTACACAAAAGAGGTTGAGCAGATGACTAAAGCCTTAGAGGGAGCATACATCACAGATGGACTTCCTCTAGAACTGGCCACATAATATAGCACATAACATGCTGTTAAGGCCATGACAACAAATGATCGATAGATCAAATTAATAATGCAGGCTTGCACATTCAACACAATGAATGAATTTCAAAAACAGAGGCAACCGGAATGGCAAATCGTTCAGAGGCAGACACAACAATAGCAACAATACCTACGGTAACAACAGTAACTGCGTTACACAAATAACCGAGGGAATCGTGGAAACGGTTACCGTGGAAATACCTCAACGAGACGACCCGGTTATGATGGCAACACCAGCCAAAAGCAAAGATATAGACCTCAAGTCCGAGTTACACAATCGGAAAATCAACAAGCCCCTTTAGGTACCCTAAACTGATTCATACAATCAACCTGAATTTAAATATATATGAAAATTTTTCTAATGTACATACAACTAATAACTTAACGTTTTTAATAGATACTGGCGCAGACATTTCCATTTTAAAAGAAAATACGAAAAACTTATAAAAATACAAGGAATAGGACAAGGCGTAATAAATTCCATTGGTATAGCTTCAACGATTCAACGATCCTCACGATTTCCATATAGTTAGTTCAAATTTTTCAATACCATGTGATGGAATAATAGGCATTGATTTCATAAAAAACGAGAAGGAACGTGTGAGTCGGTTCTAGGGACGCGACTCTACTTATAACCGTACTCAGTCAGTATATACATTTTTAAGCTTATGATTTTTTATAATTAAAAGAAAAAAATTGTACATTTTTTTGCTACATCTGTTATCTACATCTACAATGTATAATATACATCTAACATGTAATTTCAACATGTACGATTTAGATTAACCGATTATCCGCTAGGGGTTGCTCGCGCACTGAACGCGGCAGAGTGTGCGAGCCAGAGACAGATTGAGCAGCGTTCTCTTGAAGGAGGGGGCGGGGGAAGCAACTGAAAATTAATTTCTTCATTCTGGCTATAATTATAATCATTCTGGTAGATATGAACATTCTCTACAATACTGCGTTTTTAGTTTTATCGTATCTTTAAAATTGTGCCTGCCACAGATTTTCGTTCTTTGTGGTTGCGGAAGGGGGCGGGGCGAAATTTTGAAATACACTTGTAGCAGTGTGATATCACATGAGTCTTAAAACCAAATTTTATCGCCCTAGCTTTTATGGGCGCTCATCGAGACGGACCTACGATCAGACGGACATGGCTATATCGACTCGGCTATTTATGCTGATGAAGAATATACATACATACTTTATGTGGTCGGAAACGTCTCCTTCTCTGCGTTGCACCCCTTAACTCTTTTTTGATACGTGTATAAAAATACCAGAATTCAAAAATTCTTCAAAGAAAAAATAATATCAAACCATTTCTAAGCCCCAAATCTTTAAGAAAAATTTGGTTTTTTCCTTGAGGAAAACTCATATCGACTAGTGTAATTGGTGAAATCTATTGCATATATATTGATACCATTCATATCGTCATTGACCAGATATTGGCAGTAAAAAACCTGCACAAGTTTGGCGAACTACCGACGAATTCAATTTTTTTGTAATGTATAATTACACAAAAATTTGTATTTTCTTTTCGTGGTAGCAACCCCAAAACATTAAACTAAAAATTGGAAAAAAATCGTTTAATTTTATTGAATTACAAAGAGCAGAATTAAGAGGTGTGAAAAAAAATTTTAAAAATGTTTGGTTAAAATTTGGCCCAGCCTAATGTATGTACATTGGCTCCCAGCTTTAACCAACCAGAGCACTTTTCAAAAACAGAAAAATAACGTATGTCTTTTTCTGTATTATAGAATGCCTAATGATTTGATTATATTATTTTTAAGCTTAACAATACCAAACCAATGTGAAACCAGTGATTAGTGCTCTAGTTCGATTTTCAGTGGAAATTTACAGTAGGCACACATATTATTCGGACACCCTTGTCACTCTAGTTTAAACCCCTATAACTCGGCGTACGGTTAAGTTAAACAGAAAAAGTTAATTTTATATCAAAGATCAACAAATCTACTATCCGTTCACAAAAAAATATTTACATTTTCTACTATGGTATCCTTATAAAAATTAACTAAAGCAAAAAAGTCACTTTTTTACGCACATAAATTATTCGGACAGTCTTTAAGTTCTTCAAGTAATAGAAGTTTAGAAGGTTTTAGAGGTTTAGAAGTTTAAGTTTAAATTTAAGTTTGAAAAGTGCTCTGGAAAACCACGTCATGATTTCCTATCTGGATCTATTTGTTTCAAATGTTAACATGGCACGGAAAAATTGGTATTCGGAACATTTTGAGAATATTTGTACATGTGTACATACATACTTGTATACCTTTGCATGAACATACATATCTACATACATATGTATAAGAATAATTTACACGTATTAATTCGTATTTTAAAAGCCCTCTAAATACATATTAGAAAGCTTTAACCTATAAATAAAAATGTACATGCAAAGATATGATCTCATACTTTATTCAGTCGTAAAATACAACTCGGTGCGTGAGTATCGTGAATAATCTAAAGGCTAGATTAACGGGTAGATACATATACATGCACATGTGACTAAGAATACAAAATTGTTTTTATTTTAATATAAAAATATATATCTTTTTACATGCTTTAATTTATTTGAAAATATTTTAAAAGCCCTGTACAATGTACAGTGTACATATCTATGTAAATATTAATATATTAAAACAAAAAAATTAGATATATGATATAATTAAAATACTGACGACCATTGAAAATCTGCAAGTGAAAAGGAAAAAGTGCAATAATATTTTAATGGATGATGTACTAAAGATTTTCAAACAGTTGTGCGTCAAAAAGTCAGTTTGGAACAAATATAGCTTACGATCGTTTCGCAAGGGGTCCTGACTTTCTGACGCACAACTGTTTTAAAATCGTACTGAAATCGTCATCCATTAAAATATTATTGCACTCTTTCCTTTTTTTCGCGTATTCTCATTTCGTACGAATTTACATACATTTCTAGAGAATTACCGATACCTGGCAAGAAAAAGTAATAATGAATAATGCATGTACATATATGTATGTATGTATATTCATTTAGCCACACATGTGTACACGTATTTTGGTCAACAACGAATGTGACGAAATTGCTCAGGCAATGCTAAGAGAGCTGAAGTAACATGTATTTATTTGTATACACAATTATGTACAGATGGGTTTATGTATATGCTAAGAACATATTAACCCTAGAATGGTAAAAATGCATTGAATTGACAAACACACCTTTTGTTTTGTCTTTATCTTTTTATCTCATAATCGTATTGATCCACATACATATATAGATCGATCTATAGCTCTTATCTTGCTGTGTGAAGATGCATGTCGTCGTGGTGTTATTTTTATACCCGTATTCAAAAAGAAATAAGGGGCATATTAGATTTGTGGTACAAGTGGATGCGTGCAACGCAGAGAAGGAAACGTTTCCGACCCCATTAAGTATATATATATATATATATCAGCATCAACCGTCCGTCCCCTCCGCCCGTAAAAAGGATGAAAATCTGTGGCAGGCACAATTTTGAAGAAACAAAAAAAAGCGCAGTATTATAGAAAATGACCATATCTATCAGATTGCCGAATCTGGTAAAGATCGGATCACTATTATAGCCATAATAAAGAAATTCATTTTTAGTTGCTTCCCCCACCTCCTCCATCACGGGCCAAACTACTCATTCTCCTCACTCGCACACACTCTGCCCTATGCAGTACGCGACCTTTCGCAGAGAAGATGTAGAATCTTCATTTTAAATGTATAATCTACATTTCAGATGTAGAATAAACACATGTTGGATGGAGATGACAGATGTGGCAAAAAAATGTTATATGTAAAATTTTTTTAAATTCTACACTAATCACAAGTTTAAAAAAAAATATACTGACTGAGTACGGGTATAAAAGTAGAGTTGCGTTCCCAGAAGGGACTTACACGTTCCTTCTGGTTGGGACTACAAAAATAAATCAGTTCATCGATGCGACGAAATTGTGGGTTTGGTTCGATTTCCTATTTCAATATAATGTCAAAAAATCTTCTGTAAGAAGACTGTAAGAAATTGTTTAAATTAAAAATGTATGCTATTTAAATGAAATACATTTTTTGTTAATTCTAAGAAATGCTCAAAATATTAAGATACATACATTTATCGCAAAAATTATTTCAAAGTCGATTATTTATATTATGCAGATGAAGAAGAGATTCTTATTAGCCCTTCAAACAGATAAGCAACGAAATGCCGAAAACATGCACAAAATTGAAGCCTTCCACAGGATATTCATGGATTATTCAAAGATACAATTTTTTATTTACTAAGATGAAATTTGAGTTTAAAACCAAATTTAATATTACTTTTGTGAAGCCAATTCTGAACTCACGCCACATATTAGTTTTTAGTTTTTTTAATAAAAACAGATTAACATCAGCAAACAATTTCTTTATTTTAATTTTTAATATTAAGAAAACTCCAGAAATTAAATAAAAATTGTTTTCTCATCAGAAATGCACAGTTTTAAAATTAAATATGTTGGCTGTTTGTTTTCGACTTTTTGACGAATGTTACTGTTACAAGGGTACCTCTTAGGCCTTGGAGGGTTACAATACCCCAATCACCTCAATCCCATTCCGTCGTGCCGCACACCGATTTTTCAACGGAATCAAAATCACACACAATTTATCCAGCGATTTGATTAAATACACCCATAAAACACACCGAAAACGATTGGAATCTTACTTTCCCATAAAGGTTATTCAATTGGTGATTAACCCTCATCCAAATAATTTAACATGTTAATAAAATAAGCATTTTAGTAAATCACTATTCAATTCGCTGACTGAATTTTCACTTAACGATTCCGCTCTCAATCCGCTGCAGAGCGAGGTGGCCACTTAGGGCGATTCGGACTTTCGAAGTTAATACAGTAATGCCACCTTTTTTAAGTCGAATTCGGAGTAATATATTTTATATTAATTATACTGAAAGCATTCTGTTTTTCTTTTATTAAGCATTACAAAAAATAGCTCTTTGCAGTAAAACTTCCTTTACGTCAAACGTGTGCATACTTTTTGTGCAAATTGTGAAAACATTTGTAGTCATTTGTAGTTCTATCAGGTGGCATCGCTTCAAAATGCCAAAACAGAACTAACAAAATATTTCTACACATTATTGCCATTGCATTTATGTCAAAAACCCCTGTTCGACTAAGTGCAGACCCATGGCAGCACAAATAGAAGCAAAGCGATCATTATACCAAAAACTGTTCATTGTAATGAACTAAACTAGCAGTAGTTTGAGAAGACAATCACAAAAACCACATACGTATCGTCTGAAGGCGAAAACGAGTCCGATGCGCATCTGAGAAGCCTGCGCTGCATGGTTTGTATTCTAATATGTTGCCTCCGTAATTCTTCGATGTCCAACAGTCTCGGTAAAAGCATTTTAATTAAGTTTCCCGTCAAATTCAGATGTATCTTTTCTTGAACAGCTGATTGCTGACATGCACGGAGACTTTCCAGACAACTGCTAGAGTTGCCGAGTACAGTGTTTTGTTTGACTCGCACGATATTGGATGTTTTTTTGCTTTGAAATTATATAAGTACAGCTTTGAAAAATCAGCTATTTTATATTATAAAAGAAAAACGTATTGTTTTGATATGATAAAATCAATAAAACTGCAAAATGAACCCTATTTGAATTGAATCTGGAAAGGTGTCAACCCTAACCTTAGTTCGAATTTGGTTTGTGACAATGCTAAGAAAAATGAAATCGCTCGGAATTCTGTGGCACGGCGGAAATTTTTAAGCGGAAATCCTCTGCGCGGTTTTCCATTTCACTAGTGATTTCTGTGGCACCCCTGTATATTAGTTTCATGACATAGTCAACGGAAACTTTTGGGTTCCAGTGTTCACGAAACGCAAAAATTTGTTAAAACGCAAACATTTTCCTCGCCCAATAGAAAAGTAATTGGGTTTATTATACATACAAAATATGTTAATTGTAAAATGAAAAAATAGATGACTAAATGTTGCCATGACTTATAATTGACATTATTACAAGGACAATTTAGCTTGTACCTTTTTTATAGATAATTTTACTTCAACACAACCTTAAATCGTTTTAAAAAAGTTTGGTGAGGGCAACAGCACTTTCCACCCAGCTGTCGCAGCCCGATTTGGTTATCGATACATTGTTACAAAACAGTGATTTTTGTGGAGAAATGAAAAATGAAAAACACCTAACAACAATTAAAAAAAAGCAAAAACTTTGTCATTAACAAATTCTTGTGGACCTACGGTTCATTCTATCGCTTGTGCATAAGCAGCAGAAAGCGTCGTCTGCTTTGTATGCTGCTTGCCGTTCTTGCAGCATACATTGCAAGCGTTTCTCTTTGCAGTCATCACGTTCTCAGTAGGAACGTTTACTAACACCTGCTGCCGATATGGATGCAAGAAACGGCGGTACAGTGACCGGTGCTATAAACAGAGTGGCTTTTACGAAGCGGAAAACACCAGCATTATTTGAACGGATGAAACTGCTCGAAGTTTTATTGCAGAGAACTTCATGATCGTTGGAAGGCTAAAGCAGATCGAGGAGCTGAAAAGCACTTTTAAAACCGTGCACAAAGAACTCGAGAAACTGGACTATGAAGAGATTAACAGTGAACTCACTGATGACTTTAAAGACCTTTTCGCGACGCTGAAAGTGATCACTCTCAGAGATCACTAAGCGTTTCTTTTCCGTGACCCTGCATCATATGTTTGCTAAGAGAATCACAATTGGAACAAATGGGACCCTTTGAGACACGTCAATACTAATTGGAGCGTTCCATAGCTGTGCCAGCAGATAACAAGGACTCTTGTTTGAATCAGATATCAGAACAGCTGGGATTGCATCGGATCCTTTTGCTACTCCGCCTGCGCTCTCAGTTTCGGCATTTCAAGAAAGTGTTCAAGTGTTCCAAATGCTTTGTTCCGGCCGAGCCTCCTCTATCTGCTGAAGGACAAACTTCTGGACTTCGAGCTCTACTGGGCCCAAAACCATCCCAGTTTCGAATCACTTCTGCCTCGCCTCTTCTCACATTACATTGCCTAACGTCGACCGATTAGGTCTCAATGGAAGAAGGAATGTCCCCAACAACAACAAACATTGTCTGCTGCTAATAGAACTCACACAAAACAATTTTCGAAAATAAAAGCAAATAAAAAATGTATGTAAAACTGTCCACACAATTTTCCAAATTTTCAAAAAAACAGGCAGTTCGACAGTCAAATCGCAAAATAGGGTGGTTTTTATAAATCGCAAGATTTTTACGATTTGAAACCGGTTGCTAATGAGCTCTAGATTTCAAAACCAATTGAGCACCTAACATAAGCGGAAAAAAAATATAAGCAACTCTGCTGATGTTTTAAGTATATCAGGCGTGCCACAGAAATTGCGAGTGAAATGCGCGAATCCGCGAATCCGCGTAGAGGATTTCCGCTTCAAAATTTCCGCTGTGCCACAGAATTCCGAGCGATGAGGGTTAATCACCAATTGAACAGCCTTTATGGGAAAGTAAGATTCGAAGATTTATGGGTGTATAATCAAATCGCTGGATAAATAGTGCGCGATTTCGAATCCGTTTAAAATAGGTGTGTGGCAACGCGGAATGGAAATTCTATCGGAAGTGATTTCTGTGGTACTTAGTGGTATTTAGATACGAATAATAAAGTTTAAAATATTCAAAATATACATAATTATTCGGAATCCGAACTATTGGAACTATGAACTTCTTCTAAGTTGACGTGGAATAACATATCCTTAACCTCTTTATCCAACTCTATATTTTTCCAGGAAAGCCTGGGCGATGATTTGGAAAGGTTCGAAATGAATGGTTCAGATGTATTAAGAAGAGCATGCATTAAATCTTCCATTGTATTTTTTCGTGAAGACTTTCGGGAGTGATTCTTCCTTATGTTCCGAAGATCTTTGTTGCGTGCCTCCAATGCTCCTTCAGACATCATGCCAATAGGAAGTCCCACGAAATTAATTATATCCGCTCCATGCAATAAAATTTTGTGTATAGAACCATGGGTATTTTTCAACAAATAATTCAGCTTTCTGAAAGCAAAAAACCCGATAACCTGACTATTGACTTTATAACTACTGTTAATTTATAAATACTTAGCGAAACAATACCGCTCAGCTTGGTGGCTAATTTCAGAATGTTTATTGAATATCTTTTTGTTCTTATCCTAGGGTACAATCGTTCTTATGTATAACGGAGAGCGAGAGTTCTCCCATGCATTATATGAAAAGAGTACCACCGCATAAGTATTAGTGCGCGTGGTCTCTGCCTGAGTCTAATGGAAATGCAAGATCAGCGTTAAGGACCTTTTGAGAGAGAGACCCATCGCCTCAGTGTTAGGGCGTTTGGGTTCTGCCTGAGTTCGGGTAAATGCCTGCTCAGCAGTTTTGGTAGCTGACCGATCTGCGTTAAAGTCTTAGATCGTTGCTGTGCAAAAGGAATGTGTGACATAAACATAAGTTGTTTATGTCACTGCTCATATGTACGCGCTTAAATATGTATTTATATATATAACAGAGTGTTACATATGTACATGCATGGGTTCACTACACTACATGCCAAAGTTCTGAGTATCACACTAAATCTGTGAATAAGATTTTCGTCGACACCAGTTATTTCGCTTGCTAATGTTGACTGTTAGAAAATCCTCTTGCTGTGTTGCTGTGCCAACTAGGCACTGTAAAGGAACTTCTGCTGAAGAGTCAGTGGCTTTTACTTCTTTCGGATAGCACATTAGTTTTGCTGTTCTCAATAAATCGTAGCTTGGAAAAACATTTGCATTGTTAGATCTAGTTTTTCCTTGTACTAGCTTATATGAATGTTTTGTGAAGTGCACATCAACATAACTCGCCAAAGCTTCCTCAGGGCTGAACTTAATAGGATGTTTGGGATCACTGCTTACATATTTTATTGTTTTTGCCACGACCTCTTCATCTGAACTAAGCAATGATACAGCTCTAGAAGCATTTCTCTTTCCAGCTTTGTTCAAACTCACACGTGCCGCCAACATTAGTTCTTCATTGGTTGCTTCGTTTGCAAGAGATTTAGCTTTGTTCAATTTTGTTTTCAATGAACAATCTTCAAACTCTTTTGACGTTCTTCCAACTGAACATACAGGTTATTCCGGTTCTTCATAAAATATACAGTCAGCATCTAACCACTCCTTATTATATTTCTCGAAAATTTCCAATGTCATATGAGCTCTTTTCTATTTTTGCTGCAACTGGTCTAAATCCTCTGAGTAAATCCTCTGATGTACTTCATTATATTCTAGTTGAGAATAATTATTATTATTAAATACACTGGAAAAAACGTATTTCTCAACAGCAGCACACTTTTTGGTAGCGCCCTTTGCGTTGTACCAAACAGAAACGAGAAGGAACGTGTGAGTCGCTTCTGGGGCCGCGACTCTACTTATACCCGTACTCAGACAGTAGATGCATTTTTGAGCTTATAATTTTTAAGAATTTTAGAATTAAAAAAAAATATTTTACATATTACATTTTTTTGCTACATCTGCTATCTACATCTACATATATTATGTATGTACTACATCTAACATGTAGATTATACATGTACCATTTAGATTCTACATCTCCTCCGCTAGGGGATGCTTGCGCACTGAACGCAGCAGAGTGTGCGAACGAGAAGGGGCGGAAGGGGGCAGGGCGAAATTTTGAAATACACTTGTAGCAGTGTGATGTCACATGAGTCTGGAAACCAAATTTGGTTGCCCTAGCTTTTATAGTCTCTGAGATCCAGGCGTCAAACAAGACGGACAGACGGACAGACAGACATCGACTCGGCTATTGAGGCTGATCAAGAATATATATACTTTATGGGGACGGAAAATTTTCCTTCTCTGTGTTACACACATCCACTTTTACCACAAATCTAATATACCCCTTAACTCTTTTTTGAGTACGGGTATAAAAATGTGTCTTCTAGGGATAGACATTTCCTAAAAATTAAATTTTGTTGTTATAGGCAGCTATAGGCAGATCAAATTGAATATTTCGCATTTACAATACCTTTAAGAATGTACATTAGAAGAAATTGAAACTTAAGCGCTTTTAAGTACCAAGGTGCACTACACCAACAATTGCAATGCGTGTTCTGAAGCAGAATTACCCAAAGGTCGATTTGTAGAGCTATTTTAAACTAACACATGTTATCAAACGTCATAAACTAATTTTTAATAAATAGCTTCAAGCTTATTAATAAATAATCCAAATAATAATAAAAACATGTAATTGATTCTGCTATGAAATTTTAAATTAAATGGAGCTAGGGGAATTTTTGAAAGATGTGAAATACCATTCACTTGTCCAAAATTTGTACTCTTCTGTAAATAACAGACGAGCTGTTTTATTTCTGGTAAAAGCATCGGTTTGTGTACGATTTTTTCATATTTAATGTTATTATTATAACTTAATATTTGCTGAATGAAACGGGGCTGATCTTAAGAGACAGTTTAGCCATTATATTCCGTGAACTAGGCGCTGTATTTGCAGCTAAACTCCTTATTTGTTGTTTTGTTCGTTCAGACACTGTGCAAGGTCAGCCTCTTTTTATTATTTTATTATATGCGAATGGGTTTTTAAGTCTATCTCTATACACATTTTTGGACTTGAAATCAGGTTGAGAAACTTGACAATGGACAAAAAGTGTCTGTATTTTAACTATATTGAGAAGTAACTAACAAGACCGAACTTAGATATATAAAAGATAATAGAATAAAGCTGGGTGTATCGGGATTTATTATTTTTTAAATACGTAGTGTATAGCCTAGTACTCAGATCGAAAAACTGTTTGCTAGCGAACAGATGTCATATATTTTTCGAGCGACCAGTGGTGTGACCAGAGGTGTTCTCTTCATTCCTTACGGTTACACTGCTCAGACAGCTGCTTGGTTTTGTTTAAAGTTAATAGAATGCACTTCTTCGGCTGGGGCCGCTCTTCCCCAGCCATATCCTGGGCTCCACAACATTTTATTGGCAAACACTGTAGTAAGAGAACAAAAGGAAATTTATTAATAATGAAGAAAAATATAATCTAGTTAATGCAGTATTATATGAATGACAATTATATGGATATTATAATTTTTTATTTTTATTAATTTTCATAAATATAAAACAAATATAGTTTTCAAAACATTTTTTCTTCACGGTGTCCGGCACGGGAGGCGTCGCCATCTGCTGCTGCTGATGGTCAGACACATAACCTTGCCAATAAAATGTTGTGGAGCCCAGGATATGGCTGGGGAAGAGCGGCCCCAGCCGAAGAAGTGCATTTTATTAACTTTAAACAAAATCAAGCAGCTGTCTGAGCAGAGTAACCGTTCGGAATGCAGTGCACACCTCTGGTCACACACTGGCCGCTCGAAGAATATTTGACATTTGTTTGCTGGCAAACAGTTTTTCGATCTGAGTACTAGGCTTTAGAAAAGTCTTATGTCATATGGCAATAACAGACGTTTGAATATAATTCTAAGCGAACTACGCGCTCTATATTTCTCTCTCTTCCACTCTCTTACAGTGTGTTTTAGTAATGCTATGGTAGTAAAGATGGTCATTATATTTATTTTCAGATTATAAATATCAATGCTAAAATACTGATGAAATACTGCGATGAATTGGAACCGACGAAATACTAGTGAAATATCAATATATAACTATCCCGAACATTTAAATCCGTTTTACGAAAATGAAAATCATAAACGTCTTCGATTTTGGAATTTTAGCAAGGAGGGGAATAAAAAAGGAAGGAGCTTTTCAATTGGAAATTTGAAAAATATGTGGTAAGTTAGTATTTGAAATCGTTTTTTTCTAGATCGAGAATCGATTGCATTACACTTCCTTTCCAGTGACAAATACTTAACAGGGAAAGGCATTATAAAACATAGAAAGAATACTAATGAGTAAAGATTAGGTTTGGCTTATATAACTTTTTACTACCTCTCCTCCTTCCGCAGTACAGTAAGGCGATAGTTTCAAGAACCGCGCGGCTAATAGTATCGATATCTACTGTGGACAGATATAGCATTGTAAACAGAGCTGCCTTAAGCCTAGTACTCAGATCGAAAAAAACACCTCGCGAACAGAATCAGGGTGGATATTTCTATGTATATTTGCCAGCAAACACGATGCAAACATTTCAATAAGAGAAACACAAAACCAAATGAAATATTTTAATAATGAAGACAAATAGTATCTAATTAATGCAGTATTATATGAATGACAATTATATGAATATTATAATTTATTATTTTTATTAATTTTCATAAATATAAAAAAAATATAGTTTTCAAAACATTTTTTCTTCACGGTGTCACGGAGGCGTCGCCTTCTGCTGATGCTGATAGTCAGACACATTACCTTGCCAATAAAATGTTGTGGAGCCCAGGATATGGCTGTGGAAGAGCGGCCCTAGCCGAAGAAGTGCATTTCATTAACTTTAAGCAAAACCGAGCAGCTGTCTGAGTGTAACCGTTCGGAATGCAGTCCACACCTCTGGTCACACACTGGCCGCTCGAAGAATATGTGACATTTGTTTGCTGGAAAACAAAGATTAGCAAAGACTACCAAAGTGTGCAGCTTAAAGAGACACTAACGACGAATTCAAAAAGTCACTCAAAAATATTTAAATGACAAGCATATTATATTAATATATGAAAAAGGGAACGCCCTCATCAATTACACTAGTCAACACGATTTTTCCTCAAGGAACAAAACCAACTTTTTATTAAAGATTTGGGGCTTAGAAATGGTTTGATCATATTTTTTTTTTCTATGGCAGAACTTTTTTTGAAGAATTTTTGAAAACTGGTACTTTTTTTTAAGCTTTTTTCAGAGGTAGCGCTTGTTTTTTTCACATAACTCTAGTATCTTTCCTCTGGTTGTTAAGAACTTTAATATTTTGAAAAGATAATTAAAACAGCTAGAAGATAAGCCCAAACACTTTGTGATTTCAGCTTACCGTCTGGGAAATATAAAGCATTGAAATGCAAAAATGATGATTTTTGTGCGGTATTATTTACGAAATTTTGACTTTAAAAACTCAGGAAAAGTCGAAAAAAAATTATATGCTGTGTTCTCTATTTTTTTGTGAAGAGGTGCATTAATTTGGCGTCGTTTAAGGTATCGGTCATTAACATCTATGGAGAGACTTTGGAGCTAAAATTCGTTAACCAAACCTAAAAAATGGAAAAAATGAACAAAAAATACCTTTTTGAAGGCTGCGGGCCCAACTGCCCATCGGGAATTGCGATCGCGATCAGGTACCAAATGTACAACCCTTTTTCGTTTGCTTTGTTCCCAATTGGCAGTTGGGCACACAGCCTTCAAAAAGGTATTTTTTGTTCATTTTTTCCATTTTTTAGGTTTGGTTAACGAATTTTAGCTCCAAAGTCTCTCCATAGATTTTAATGACCGATACCTTAAACGACGCCAAATTAATGCACCTCTACACAAAAAAATAGAGAACACAGCATATAATTTTTTTTCGACTTTTCCTGAGTTTTTAAAGTCAAAATTTCGTAAATAATACCGCACAAAAATCATCATTTTTGCATTTCAATGCTTTATATTTCCCAGACGGTAAGTTGAAATCACAAAGTGTTTGGGCTTATCTTCTAGCTGTTTTAATTATCTTTTCAAAATATTAAAGTTCTTAACAACCAGATGAAAGATACTAGAGTTATGTGAAAAAAACAAGCGCTACCTCTGAAAAAAGCTTAAAAAAAAGTACCAGTTTTCAAAAATTCTTCAAAAAAAGTTCTGCCATAGAAAAAAAACCATAATTCTTTAAAAAATTTTAAAGCCCCATATCTATCAGAAAAAGTCGGTTTGGATCCTTGAGGAAAAAAAAAGTTCGGTTTTGTCGAGTAGTGTTATATTAATGCACACTTGCCGAAGCGTAATCTAACACCTCGTTGCAAGTCGGCCAGATCGGTTATATGGCAGATATATGACATAGTGCTCCAAAGCATATGAAACTTGGTAGATAGTCTTGGGATCGTAAAATTTGTACACAAACCAAACTCAACTCAAGAACTTTAAATTTAGAGTTAATGCCAAACAAAAATCCCAAATCTTTTAGATAAAGATGAACTGATGCCAGAGTGGTTTTAGCTTTTGACTAGTGATATTTATAGGACAAATTCCAACTTAGAAGTCCAAGTAACAATCATTATGGAAAATCCCATACACTTTAATTCTTTACTGACTTACTCAAGTGCTTATTTTGCTTTACTTTTAGGTCTTATTCGTTTTTCCCAAAAAAATCATCCACATTGGGCATAAATAAAACATCCGAGAGCCCACCAATATTGCGGAAAAATGTTAACAATAATATTAGGGAAATGCGTGAGAATGATTTGGATGGTAGTACTCGAAATCTAAATGACTTTTGCGAAGAATTTCATAGCAGGTCTTTGCAGCATATTGATAAACCAAAAAATGTAACGAATTTCAATCATAGTTTGATTTAAAATTATATTTTAACGATATATTTTGTTATTTTCATGTAGTACGATTTAAATGTGTTTTTTAATCGAAACAATGATTACCGAAGAACTACTCAGTTTTCTGGACATTCATCGACGAACAAGCTGACAAGGTAACGAGAAAAAAAATTAAATATTGAATTAATTATTTAACATAAATGCTTTTCTTTTATTTAATTATTATAATTTATTAATATGGGTTGGATAATTAGGATAATTGGGACAATTGACCTCAATTTATCTTAAGAGCTCGAACCAAACTAAACTGCAGCAATGAATTTATTTTAAAATTCAGCGGAACCTCCACTTCGTGCAAGTGAGTTCTTCGCTTCTTTTCTCTTTTTTACTGGTAGACTGATCGTGGGCATCCCGTCAGCACTAGAAGAGTGCTAATGCGCAGTGCCCAAACTATACCTAAGCAGCCCCCGAGATAACATTATCTTGATGAGTCGTTGCAGTGCTCAATCACTAACCATATAGTATATATGTAGATGTGCCAGTTCATACAACGAAAGGGGCGCAGCTGAGTTTTCTGTCTCAGGTCCCCAGGTCTTCGGCTGTTGGACCTGGGACGTTCGGCATTTTTTCGACATGTTCGATTCATGACGAGATGCGAAAGCAAGCCGAGAATTGCAAATGTATGTATGGTACACAGACACGACAAAATATCAATTCATATTTTCCGAAAGCGTTTTGAGTTGGTTTTGAGTTTCGTTTCCAGTTTACGTAAATGTGTGTGTGCCATGTATTCACACATACTGTGCTTGTGTGTGGGCTCTAAAATGTTTGGCTGCTTGAACAGAATTTCGCTTTTTCGTTTTGTTTTGAGGGGCTGATGTAGCGAACTGAGCTGACCTGCCGCAACATAAATGAGGAATGGGCAGAGTGTTAATAGAGAGTTAAAAATAAAATATGTTAATTTTTTGACTTATTTTATATTGCACACTTACATATACATATCCCTGTTTTATAAATGTATATACACAATAAAATGTGCATGTGCAGCTAGAAGTTAAGCCTAAACACTTTGTGATTTCAGCTTACCGCCTGGAAAATATAAAGCATTGAAATGCAAAAATTATGATTTTTGTGCCGTATTTTTTACTAAATTTTGACTTTAAAAACTCAGGAAAAGTCGAAAAAAAATTATATGCTCTGTCCTTTATTTTTTTGTGCATAGGTGCATTAACCAGATGAAAGATACTAGAGTTATGTGAAAAAAACAAGCGCTACCTCTAAAAAAAGCTTTACAAAAAATACCAGTTTTCAAAAATTCTTAAAAAAGTTCTGCCATAGAAAAAAAAAAAATATCTTCAAACCATTTCTAAGCCCCAAATCTTTAAGAAAAAGTTCGTTTTGTTCCTTGAGGAAAAATCGTGTTGACTAGTGTAATCGGTGTCATCATTTTCCATCATTAAGTCATATATTTTTTCCTTTTGCAAATAAGATTTTTTTAGTTGTATAAAAAGCCGGTTACTTTTCATTACTGCGAAGAATTTCGTGCCGTTTTGAAAACGAAAAAATCTTGCCTTTTACGAGCTTCTCTTTTTGAAAAGAAAATTTTTTTAAAGGGGAAAACCGGTGCTTGGATCTTTTATTCCACCAGAAAGATGCAATATGCAAATAAAAATTACGTTCATATTACCTAAATTATGTTGAATCTATTTGAAAGCTCTGGAAAATTCTCTATTTGATTCATATTCATTTTACCCAAAGAGCTTATAAAATACTTTGACTTTGGCTACCTCTTTTCGGCTGTACGTCGTCAACAACAGGGGCCTTGAATCTACGCACGTGCCCTCCATGGGGTTTTTTTTAGGATTGATGACAATAGCGTGATTGTCACTTTCCAATTTGTGACTGTATGTTTTGATGGATGTAAATAATTAATTTTGCAATTCCAAGCACTAGCAAATATGTAGATGCCTCGGATGTAAATTCTCGATGTACTTTTTTTTCGCTATTTGCTCTGTTAGTGTCAATTATGAAACGGCTCGAAAGTCTCCGTTTAAAATTTCGTTGTTGATTTCATTAATTTCGTTCATTCATTGGAATGAACGCGAACATCGTTATCTTGTTGGAGTCAATCGCCTGTTCTTATATGTAGCTTTATTCGGTTGACAACCCAATTGCATTGTTTACTATAAGACACAAATGTGCAACATGGTCCCGCATTTAACTTAAAATAGTAAATAGAAATTGTCATTGACCAAAATTTGCTAATAAAAAGTAACAGTAAGTTAAGTAATTGTACTCTATTGTGTGTCATAATGTTTCACAAAAAAAAATTCATTATGCTTAAGTGTTGTATGGATCGTTCTCCTACATACAAAAATAGAGACAAATTTGTTGGATGGTGGTATGCAAGTAAACGATAGTTAATAACCACTACTCAACAAAATTGAACTTTTTATTTAGGCTGTGAACCAAAATGAGTTTTTCTGTTGGTTTCGGGATTTAAAAATTGTTGTAGGACTTTGTTTTTTTTTATGGTGTCATTTTTTTTGTATAGAATTCTGGTATTTTTAAAGAAATCTGGTATTTTTTTATGGGTTTTCAGATGTAGTGCTTCTATTTTTCACATAAAGCCTAGTACTCAGATCGAAAAAATCATCTCGCGAACAAAATCAGGGTTGATATTCGTATGAAACCGATAAGAAATGTTTTACGCGAAAACTGTTTTCTAGGCTCTGTACGGAAGGCAGTACTCAGATCGAAAAACAAAAAGGTCCGTATATACTGGAAAAGTATCAGAAGTATTTGCTTGTTTTTTTGGTATGTTTAGACCCACCTCAAAAAGGATATCAATTTAATATCTTTTGCCAGCAAACACAAAGCAAACATTGCAATAAGAGTACAAAAAAAGAAATTAAATATCTTAATAATGAAGAAAAATAGAAGCTAGTTAATGCATTATTATATGAATGACAATTATATGGATATTATAATCTATTATTTTTATTAATTTTCATAAATATAAAACATATATAGTTTTCAAAACATTTTTTCTTCACGGTGTCCGGCACGGGAGCCGTCGCCATCTGCTGCTGCTGATAGTCAGACACATTACCTTGCCAATAAAATGTTGTGGAGCCCATGATATAGCTGGGGAAGAGCAGCCCCAGCCGAAGCAGTGCATTTTATTAACTTTAAGCAAAGCAGCTGTCTGAGCAGTGTAACCGTACGGAATGAAGTGAACACCTCTAGTCACACCACTGGTCGCTCGATAAAATATATGACATCTGTTCGCTAGCAAACAGTTTTTAGATCTGAGTACTAGGCTTAATTTAAGTATCTTATATCTGCTTGCTTAGAACTTATACAAATCCAGCTATAAATCCGACCCAGACCCTTTGTATCTGCAGCTTAACGCCTGAAAGATATTAAGTTTTAAAATTCAAATTTCATCATTTCTTGCGGTGTTTTTTTGTTTTTTTTTTTAATTTTGCCTTTAAAGTTCGGGAAAAGTCGAAACAAAAAATTCTTCTCCAACATTTTTGGTTTACGATAGACGCATTAATTAGGCGTCGTTTAAGGTATTGTTCATTAAAATCTATGGATAAACGGTGGAGCTAAAATTCTTCTTCAAAAGTGATAAAAATAAACAAAAAATACTTTTTGGAAGGTTGCGGGCCCAACTGCCCATTGAAAACACAGCAAACTAAAAGGGGTTGAATTTTTGGTACCTGATCGTGTTCCTTTGGCATTGGACCAGCACCGGTATTTTTCAGTAAAATTAGTTTTGAGTCGTTTTGGTGAAACGGCTACAATCCATAGATTTTAATGAACAATACCTTAAACGACGCCTAATTAATGCGTCTGTATAAAACTAACGAGAAGGAACGTGTGAGTCGCTTCTGGGGACGCGACTCTACTTATACAGATTCAGATATACAGATTCTGATTCAGATTCGACAATATGGAAAATATAGTCATTCTCTAGGATACTGCGTTTTCAGTTTTAACGTATCTTTGAAATTGCGCCTGCCACAGATTTTCGTTCTTTGTGATGGCGGCAGGGGGCGGGGCGAAATTTTGAAATACACTTGTAGCAGTGATATATCACATGAGTCTTAAAACCAAATTTGATTGCCCTAGCTTTTATGGGCGCTCATCGAGACGGACCTACGATCAGACGGACATGGCTCTATCGACTCGGCTATTGATGCTGATCAAGAATATATATACTTTATGGGGTCGGAAACGTTTCCTTCTCTGCGTTACACACATCCACTTTTACCACAAATCTAATATACCCCTTAACTCTTTTTTGAGTACGGGTATAAAAATGTATGCCAAGAATTACTTTTCTGTCGACTTTTCACGGGTTTTTAAAGTCAAAATTTCGGGGACAAATACCGCAAAAAAAATGATGAGATTTGAATTTGAAAGCTTAATATGTTCCAGGCGTTAAGCTGCAGATACAAAAGGTTTGGGTCGTATTCATAGCTGCATTTGTCGGCTTTTCAGAACTCCAAAGCAGATTTAAGATACTTAAGTTATGTAAAAAACATTAAAAAAATACCAGATTTTAATAAATTCTTAAAAAAACCATAATTCGTTACAAAATTTTTAAGCCCCGAAATCTATAAGAAAAAGTTATTTTGGACCACAGCCTAATTCTAGTGTTTACTAGTGTAACTTATTCGCATACATACTTAATATACAAATAAAATTTCAAAAATAATTATTTTTCCTTTTTAGATCATCGCAGTCTAGTTTGACAAGTAATAATCCGTTTGAATGCGAAGTCAATAAAGACTTCAACATTCCAATAACTCATAAAAAGAATCGGAAAAAAAGGAGAGCTCCGCAACCACCTGCACCATTGGTAAGATTACATACATTTTAATAAACATATTTTAAGAAAACTTGTTTATTTTAGCAAAACGATTATGATTTTGAAAAAGAAATTGATGTTTCAATCATTAATGATGGAGGAGTTGACATTAAATCACTTGCTAATGAAATAGAACTGTTTGTTAATGAGAGATCCGAATCTCCAATCAATCATGATGCAAAAAAGGAAAAAAATAATAATCTGATTAAACAAAACATAGAAAATCGATCATTGGCTCTTCTAGAATCAGATACCGTTGTTAACTTGAGCGCGCCTGGATTTGTTGGAAATACATTAATAGCTTATATTAAGAACGAGCCCAAGACAGTGCATCCATATGGAAAATTGAATTGTACTGAAGATAGTAAAGAAAATTATTTAGCTACAAAAGATTTGGATGTTCAAAATGCCCAGCACTCAAATAAAACTAAAAAAAATGAAAATAAATTTGAAGATAATCCTAATTCAAATATTATTACCAAATTACACCAGCTACATGACCAACCTATGTCAAAAACTATTAATGGAAAAGATCATTATTACAAATCGAACACTTGCAAACAAAATCACACTTCTATGAGTTCAGAAGAAACCTACAACCTTCCAAATTTACTAAAAAAGGTTGAGTTGAACGAACCTTTATCATATTCTAAAAACGATTTTTTTTATATTAGTCAGACTCCAACCTTAAATAATCACAATTCGAACCAATCGAGCCTACGAAAATCGATTAATAAAGCTATTGAATCTATAAGTCGTAATCAACAGCTTTTAAATGAAACTGCAGCCAAAGGAAAAAAATCAAGTGTAACATCTTTATACCGAAATTATGAAAACAAATATTTCTACACAAATGAATTAAATAGTCAAAACGTTAGATGTTTGGAGCCGAAATCAAAACATATGTCAATCTTCACTTCTAATACCGATGACATATTATCAAAAACTCAAAATAATAACATTTATAAAACAAAAATACTAAAAACAACGGGAAAGTACAGAGAGTCATCGCCAACATCATCAAATTTAGATTGGAACCCTTTACCAAAACCAAAGCGAACTAGTAATAAAGAAGAGTAATTTGTTCAAAGTCTTGTCTAATAAATAAATATATCTGGCAATCGGCTAACAAATATTGTTTCAGCACGAATTCGGTCTTACACGGTTATAAATGTGCTCCCTTTAGATCGAAATTGAAATTAGATTGACATCAAGACACAGTTTGTTCGATTAATTATGTATGCTTTATTTGCCATGCAAGACGAAAGGAACGATTATGGCGCAAGAATTAACAACAGAGAACAAGAGGTTTGATAGAGTTCAATTTTAATGATGTGGCACTGTGTCCACCGACGATACGTTTACTTGCGACGATGATAGATTTTGAAGTGTCTTCTGCCTTTTCTGATGAGCCTCCCTCACAGCGGCTGACAAGCTCCGAGAAAGAGAAAAGCACCAGCAAGAGCATAAGCAAAGGCATACAAAACGGTGATAAAGAGAGATGATACATTAAGAGTTGTTACATATGCTCAGTTGCTCTTTGTGCTGACATGGGCCGGCGATTAGCAGAACAGTCACATTTGGAGCTCTTAGATATAACAACACTAGACAACCAAATTTTAGTTTTTTCCCGCTGTGAACGAAAACAAATTTTTAAAAGATTTGGGGCCTTATGGTTTTTTTAATGTTTTTTTTGTTTTGTTTTACCCGAACCTTTAGCTTCGGCTTAGTATTCCGAACGTTGCTGGTCCAACGGCCAAAATGAGATCAAAGTAAACGAATCGGACTTGTAATTTTGGTTTTACCGAATTACTTTAGTACTTTATAAATTCTGATCCGCTCATCGAAAGACGACATAAGTTTAAGAGAAAGTTGGAAAAAATACTTTAACCTTATGAAGAGTGCTACCAAGCTTTGTTTGATGAACCAAACGAGCCATCACAAAAAAATCACATTTTGACAAATTTGAATAATAAAACAGATTTTTTGGCTTCAGATTTTGAATTCTAGGAATGTAACCCTATTTTGTACTGAATCCCTAAATCGCTCAACAATCTTTCGCTTAATCCGAGGTTTTCTAGGGACGTAGCCCCCGTGTTAAGCGAGGGCCGTGTGTAAATCTATATATAGTCTTCGGCACAATAGACAGATCTTAATAATGTTAAGCACGTTGTAACACGTAACTTGATATGTATTGTAACAGACCTGTAATGTAAACAAACGCTGACGGAAGACTGCTGCGCTCTCAGGCCTCGCGGTCTATTTCTGAAAGAGAAGTCGAAAGTTGATCTGATCTTTTTTTTTAGCCATCTTCAGCTTAGCTGGACTGCGCACGTTGTCGGCTGAGTTGAAAGATGATAAGCACATATTATTCGTCAACTCTTGTCACTCTATTTAACGTTTCGACAGGAAATGATCGACAGCTTGTTAGATCTATTCCTGTTGTTGAGGCACTGGTGTTGAATATTTCGAAGCAATAAAGGGTAGACAAATTTATATAGCATTCTAATTTATTATGTGAGTTTAATAATAATAATAAGAGAGCTTTAAAAAGCTTTGTGTATATGTATATGTAAATGGTCTTTCGAAACAAGCCAGTCTGGCAGCTGTTACAGGTGTATTTGGGGTACCTTTGGTGTCGAATGGGCGATTTTTTTGCATTTTTGACATTCCTTACGCACAGTTTTGTACAATACTCGTAGACGTGGTATATAAAATGTGCTTCGAATTAGGTTGATAGTTGAGCATGTGGTGAGATTTTTCGTGGTAGTACTTGCAACTAAAAAGGCGACTCTGCACTTTTTTGGCAATACGATGGCGTTTTCTTTTGGAAACAGGCGATCTGCTCTTCCTTGTACACGTAGGATGTCTTCTGCATCTAGGTAAACGTTCAAAGCAATTAATGGGACTGACTTGTCCACAGCTGAATGGTGTTTAAGGGCGCTGACTTCCATACAATACGCCTTTGACTGCGACTGTTTAAATAGCCACGACTTTGTTGTATGTATGATTTAAGGACTTAGGAATTTTGGCAGTGATTTTCTGGCACATTTTGCTTTAAGCCTTTGGATGTATAGGATGATGGTAGCTGCAAAATCAAAATGCTTTAGTTTCGTTATTATGAAAACATGCTTACGTAAGTCGGATTGGTCGTTATTTTGATCAAAAACGACATCTTGTTTTGGTCATTTATCTTCCGATTGTCTAAGGAATTGTGGGCCTTGGATCCACCTGGATGCATCGGGAGTTTTTAAGAATTGTGTAGCTTAGTCTGCAACATTTTCCTTCGTAGGAATCCAGCTGTTTACGGCTGGTGTTATCTATGATCTCACCAACTCTATGCATAACAAAGGATTGAATTCCAGTTCTCCAGCTTGGATAAGTACGCTTTTCCATTGTGTATTTGGAATCTCTGCGCCCCATGTTATACCAGCTCGCCAGAGTTTTCGGAGTAGCATATTCAGACCAATAGTGTAGCACGATAGCAAGCCCAGTGGGTCGAATACGGACATCAATACTTGTAAGGCTTCGCGTTTTGTTGGAGCTGTTTCACCATTCAAAACGTCTCTTTTCAATCTTGCAAATCTAAAAATATACATAAAAACGTCTCTGGAGGGTTCCCAGTACATACCAAGCACCATTTCGGGCCTCCCTAATTCTTTTGGGTGTTGGTTATCCAATTGTCGTTCTCCAAAGTATTGGAGTACAGGGGTCGAGTTGGAGCTCCAGTTTCTAATGGTGAATCCTGCCTTGGCATGGATATCTCGGACTGCGGATGCAACTGCAATTGCTTCATCGTCGTCTTCGTAGCTGTCAATGAGATCGTCTACGTAGTGCGCTTTTGTAATGGACTCGTATGCTCGTGGATTTAGATTTTTGAATTCTTGTGCATTTTTGTCGTGAACATGGTGAGCAATGCAAGAGGCGCAGCTAATTCCAAATGTCATTAAGCGCATGACGAATATTTTTTGAGTCTGATTATCCTTGTGGAACCATAAAAATCGTTGAGCATGTATGTCGCTATCTTGAATGTTAATCTGATGAAACATTTCGGCAATGCCAGCACACACGGCTATTCTGCCGACTCTGAATGCCATTAGAACATCGGTTAATGGAATAAGATAGTCAGGTCCGATTAAAAAAAAATCATTAAGTGATTTGGCTCTTGGCTGCTGCATCCCAGTCTAGCCTTATTTTACTTGGTTTATTCGGATTTAAAGCAAGAAGGATCGGTAAATACCATACGCGATCCATCTGGTTAGCTGCGTCTTTGGGCTCAAGTTCAAATGCGTACCTTTTTGATATCAGATTATCAATTTGGACATGTATTTTTTCGAACAATTCTGGGTCTTTTCTGATTTTAGCTCGTAGACATTCAAGGCGCTTCAAAGCGGCGGAGTAGCTTTCCGGCAGAATGTCTTCCTTATCTCGCCAAAGCAGGCCGACTTGTTAATGGCCTTTTTACAAGTATCCTCGAGAATACGCATAGCCTTTTTGTCATCTTCAGAGGGGAGCTGCCGTGGTGTGCTTGGATCTACGTTAAAACTCTCCTTAACCGCTTAGTCGATTTCACTCCAATTACAGCTACAATGATGCAAGGAAATATGTCTGTTTGTATTAATTGTTCCTTGGATGCTCTGTTATGTTACAGCTTAGCGTAACAATACCGCTCAGCTTGGTGGCTTAATTCAGAATGTTTATTGAATATCTTTTTGTTCTTATCCTAGGGTACAATCGTTTTAACGGAGAGCGAGAGTTATCCCATGCATTATATGAAAAGAGTACCACCGCATAAGTATTAGTGCGCGTGGTCTCTGCCTGAGTCTAATGGAAATGCAAGATCAGCGTTAAGGAGCTTTTGAGAGAGAGAGACCCATCGCCTCAGTGTTCGGGCGTTCGGGTTCTGCCTGAGTTCGGGTAAATGCCTGCTCAAGTCTTAGATCGTTGCTGTGCAAAAGGAATGTGTAACATAAACATAAGTTGTTTATGTCACTGCTCATATGTACGCGCTTATATATGTATTTATATATATAACAGAGTGTTACATATGTACATACATGGGTTCACTACACCTCCCTTTTCAAAAAAATAACGTAATATATGAAGTTATTTAAAACAACATTTGAATTTTGTGAGCTAAAATGTATGTTTATGTATACAAAAAATTTTTTTTTTTTTTTTTTTTTTTTTTTTGGGTTTGTTTTATTTATTTATATATTTATTTTTTTTTTTTTATTATTATTATTATTTTTTTTTTTCTGATGAACTATTTATCATGATTATATACGTGTGCTTACTTAAGTCATGGTTATTTTACGTATTCCTACCTAAGTCATGGTTACCTAAGTCATAGCTATTTACGTATGCCTACCTAAGTCATGGCCATGACAGGATAAAATGAAATTTTTATGAAATGAAAAGTTTTAATCTATCCTTATGTACTTTTTGTTTTTTGTCTTTTATATTTGAAATTGTTATATTATCATTTTCTCCTATACTATCTATCTTATATGGTCCAGTATATCTAAAATCTAACTTATGACCTGTTTCATTTTTCAATAAAACCTGATCTCCTGTTTTTAATTTGAAATCTAAACAGTTTTTATCATAATAATTTTTTGTTTCTGTTTATTAGATTCTATCATTAATCTTGCTCTTTTAAAAGCTTGTTCTAGTCTAAATTTTGATTCTTTACCGTAATCATCTATATTATAAAAAGGATCTATTCTATCTATGCTATTAAAATGTATTGGTAAGTTCGAAGTCTTACCGAAAACTAATTCATATGGACAATAATCATGTGCCATACAGGGGGTTGTGTTGAAGCCATATACGAAGTATTGTAGCCATACATCCAAATCTGTTTTGTCAGTTGAGATGTTTGAGCGTATGAACTGATTAAAAGTTCTGTGGCTTCGCTCCACGGTTCCTACAGTATGGTGATGATGTGCAGTGGATGTTATGTTTTGAATATTTAAGTTTTTACATAAATCTTCAATTATTGACTTTTTGTATTCCGTTCCCATGTCCGTAATGAACGTCTTCATTGGACCGTACTTTAGAATAAAATCTTTAAATATAGCTTTAGCTACTTTTTTTGCACTTTTGTTTTTGATTGGTATGGCTACAAGGTATTTTGTCAAGTCACAGATTAAAGTGACTGCATATTCGTTTCCTTGTTCTGATTTAGGAAGTGGACCGATCGTATCCACAATTACCCTATCAAACGCCATTTGTGGTGTTTCAGTTATAGTCAATGGAGTCTTGGTATGTTTAGTCGTTTTGGAGTTTTGGCATTTGGGACACTTTCTCACATAATTTGTAATTTGACGTGTCATGTTTTTCCAATAATAATGCCTTCTTATTTTCGCTAATGTTTTAGCTATACCTGTGTGACGACCTCCTTGGATTGGATCATCATGGAATGTAGACAGTATCTCTTCTTTTTCTTTATTTTCTTTTATTGTGGTCACCGGCTTGAGTAGCGCTACTCTTAAATTCTTTAATATTTTATTGCCCTTGTTCTTAAAAGAATCTATTGAAATGTTCTCAAAGATTTCTTCGCTCGGTGCCATTTTAAGTTGGCTGATGTTATTTATACCGGCTTCTTTTTCAAGCCTTTGGAAAAATTAACCTAAGTCGAAGGTTCCATTAGTATAAAGGTCGCTAACTTTAATTCTCACAAATATCAGAAACATTTAGTCGAAGATAAATGTAAGGTCACTACTTTTTTAACATCATCATTTTGTATGGCGTTGTATATATTGGGCTTTGAAGAGATCGATTGCTTTTGCAATTCTGTTTGAACCTGCGCAGGTTTTTTGTCTACTTTGATTTCTTGTAGTGACTTTTAATACTGCATTGGTTGTTTGTATATTCTTTAAGTCTGTAATGGTTATTCTTGATAACGCATCTGCTATATGGTTGTCCTTTCTCTTAAGATACTCCACAGTAAAATCATATTCCTCCAAATCTAGTCTCATACGTTAATTTTGAGCTGGGGTTAATCATAGAAAATAAATAGGTAAGTGGCCTATGGTCAGTTTTGACAGTGAAATGTTTGCCATAAATGTATGGTCGAAAATGATTTATTGCCCAATGTATTGCAGCTAATTCTTGTTCTGTTGTGTTTTTATTACTTTCTCCTTTTGTAAATGATCTTGATGCATACGCTACTGGTAGCTGAGTTCCATTATAATTTTGTGTTAGAACAGCACCACATGCTTGTTTACTTGCATCCGTTGTTATACAAAATTCTTTGCTAAAATCTGGATATTGCAGTAATGTTGGTTTCATCAATTGTACTTTTAAATATTCGAATGCTTTCTGACATTTATCTGTCCATTCGAAGTTAACATTCTTTTTACATAATCTTGTTATGTGACATGAATAATCGGAAAAATGTTTAATGAAACGTCTATAATAATTGCAAAATGCAACGAATCTTCTAGCGCTATCTGCGTCCGTTGGGACTGGGTATTTCTCTATAACGTCATATTTCTTGTCGTCTGGTAAATACCTTTATCAGTACACTTATGACCTAGAAAGGTTACTTCGTGTCTGAAGAATGAGCACTTTTCCCGGTGCAATTTAAGGTTGTGTTTTCTACAAATATCAAAAACGCTGTTGAGGTTTTTAATCATGTGTTTTTCGGAACAACCGATGACAATTAGGACATCCATATACAAGAATGCCTGAGAAGGTTCGATACCTGAAAATGCAATTGTCATCATTCTTTGAAAAGAATTGAGCGCTATTTTTAAACCATATGGTAATCGCGTGAAGCGATAGGAGCCATTGCTCGTTGAAAATGAAGTTATATTTCTTGAGCTTTCTTCAAGTTCTATTTGATGAAAACCTGACATCAGATCTAGGCATTAAAAGTATTTAGCTCTACCTAATTGATCAAGAATATCATCTATTCTGGGAAGTGGAAATTTGTCTGATAAAACTTTTTTGTTTATTTGGCGGTAGTCAATCACTAGGCGCCATCTTTTACTATCTGAATTCGGTAATGATTTTTTCGGGACAATTAATAATGGACTGTTGTATTCACAGACTGAGGGTTCTACTATTTTGTCTTTTATTAGCTTTTCTACTTGCTTTGTTACTTCCTCTTTTTGGCTGTGGGGAATTCTGTAGTTTTTCATATATATCGGTTCATCATCTTTCATTCTTATCTTTTGTTTATAAAAATTATTAGTTGATATCGATTCGGTTTCTGTTCCGAATATATCACAGTATTTGGTGCATAATTCTGTAAGAATGGTTTTGAATTGAAAAGGGAAGTTGCATTTGTATTTGTTGTATTTAATATTCGGACGAAGGTGTTTTGAGAGTCTGAAATAGAGTTTCCAATGTATACTCCATTTTGAATCTCTTGATTTGGTATGGACAACTTCGGATCGTGCTGGTAAAATTGTTAAATTGTTTTCTAGTTTCTAGGATATATTGGAATATTGATGGGATAATTGAAATTATTTGGTCTCAGGATGAGCCAATCATTTTCTGGTTTTAGATCTATTTGACAATTGAATTTTTTCATGAAATCTATACCAATTACTCCATTGCAAGGAATGGGAAAGTTTGAATCTACTATATGAAAATTATGTGGAATAGCATATTTTCCTGAGAGTTCTATGAAGTTCTATGAATGCTAATCCTTTGGAATTGGTTGAACCTTCACCAATACCTGATATTTGTGTGATATTTTTGTAATCTATGTTACGAAATGTGTCTGCGCATGTATCTACCAATAATGTATACAAGTTGTGTGTTTTTTCATTTTGTAATGAAACAAAAAGGTTGATATTAAGATTGATACTGTGAAGCGTTACTGTTTTTGTTTTCTTAAGGGGGCTTACTGGTTTTCCGGTGTGGTTTGCACTTGTCGGACATTATTATTTTGCCTGTTGGAGTTGGCATTATCCACCGTTCTGACGGTTGTTTCCTCTATAGTTTGTATTGTTGTTATTACTATTGTTGTAACGTCGAAAATTTCCTCTAAAATTTCCGCGTCCTCGGCTTTGGCTACTTTGGTAACTACCTCGGTAATTACCTTGGTATCCACCTCGGCTTCCGCCTCGGTATGAGTTTCCTCTATATGAGTTATTACTCTGCCGATTATAGTACAGTACGGTATCAGTTTTTCCGGTTGCATCTGTGCAACTGTTTACGAACTTGGAGACAGCTTCGTTCATGTTATTGAACTGTCCCGCTTCCATGATAAGTTTAACTTTTTCGATGGAGCAATTCTTTGTCATAGCTTTTACAACTTGTTGGGTTGAATATTTAGTGGCAAGGGAAAGAGAAATTCCGTCTGCAATATTGGCGCTTTCTAGAGCCTTTGTCAATTGTTGAATTTCTTGAGTATAGACGTTTGCAGTTTTATTTTTCTGTTGGACGTTCAACATTTTAGCGTTTAGTACTTCAACGGACTCGCCTTTTACGTCATTTTTATACCCGTACTCAAAAAAGAGTTAAGGTGTATATTAGATTTGTGGTAAAAGTGGATGTGTGTAACACAGAGAAGGAAAATTTTCCGACCCCATAAAGTATATATATTTTTGATCAGCATCAATAGCCGAGTCGATGTCTGTCTGTCTGTCCGTCTGTCCGTCTTGTTTGACGCCTGGATCTCAGAGACTATAAAAGCTAGGGCAACCAAATTTGGTTTCCAGACTCATGTGATATCACACTGCTACAAGTGCATTTCAAAATTTCGCCCCGCCCCCTTCCGCCCCCACAAAGAACGAAAATCTGTGGCAGGCACATTTTTAAAGATACGATAAAACTAAAAACGCAGTATCGTAGAGAATGCCCATATCTACCAGATTTCCGTTGCTTTCCCCCCGCCCCCTCCCGCAAGAGAAACGCTACTCTATCTCCTTCTCGCTCGCACACTCTGCCGCGTTCAGTGCGCGAGCAACCCCTAGCGGAGGAGATGTAGAATCTAAATGGTACATCTATAATCTACATGTTAGATGTAAAATATACATTGCAGATGTATATGTAGATAGCAGATGTAGCAAAAAAATGTAAAATGTGAAATTTTTTTTTTATTCTAAAAAATTTAAAATTCAAAATGTAAATACTGACTGAGTACGGGTATAAGTAGAGTCGCGTCCCCAGAAGCGACTCACACGTTCCTTCTCGTTTTTTAATATCTTGTTGTGCATTGCATACAATTTTAGCAAAAGCATTGTAGATAGCAAAATAATTATTATTACTAATAGTGTCCTCAGTGAACGTATGTCTTCTGTGTGATCTACTATTTCAAGTTTATTGACGACATTTGCCGTCGGGTTTTCGATCTTTGATTCTGTTTTACCCATGATTGAATTATTTTTAAAATTTGATATATTATTATAACAATTATCATTACATTTGTGTCCTACCTAATAGGCGAATGGCTTTACAGGCCAATCTTCTTGCCGGTCGACTCAATTGTCGTCGGGTATTACAAAAATTAAATTTATTTATATTGTTTTAATAGTATTTAATATTATTTTGATGGGCGTTCTCTGTAAAGCTATCGGTCCGTGGCCCAGCTTGTCGCGCTGGCGGTGCCGGTGCTGTGTCTTCGCACAGGCTAGTTGGATTGGGTGCTGGAGCTGGTCATCTCGCTGGCTGATGGGGGGCCGGGGCTGGTCATCTCTTTCCGTTTCGGCAACACCCATATGCAAGTGTTGTTGCACGTCGGGCTGTAGAGTGGCCCTTGGAAGTCTCCAGGGCACTTCTTTTGTTGTTTTGGTATGGCTTCAGATATTTCTTTGCTGTTTCTGTCCTTATTATTCCAGTTGGGCCAGTTGTTCATCACTGTCCTTAGTGTTCCAGTTGTTCATCATTGTATCTATGCAGCAGTAACACCATAGCACGGAACACAATAATGCAATCACACATGGCCACAGCCTTTAATATGATTTGATTAAGATGTTAGAATTATTAAGTTGTTTTAATCGAGCAGTTTCGAATTTGTCACGGTCGCCATGTTATGTTACAGCTTAGCGTAACAATACCGCTCAGCTTGGTGGCTTAATTCAGAATGTTTATTGAATATCTTTTTGTTCTTATCCTAGGGTACAATCGTTCTTATGTATAACGGAGAGCATAAGTATTAGTGCGCGTGGTCTCTGCCTGAGTCTAATGCAAATGCAAGATCAGCTATAAGGAGCTTTTGAGAGAGAGACCCATCGCCTCAGTGTTAGGGCGTTTGGGTTCTGCCTGAGTTCGGGTAAATGCCTGCTCAGCAGTTTTGGTAGCTGACCGATCTGCGTTCAAGTCTTAGATCGTTGCTGTGCAAAGGAATGTGTAACATAAACATAAGTTGTTTATGTCACTGCTCATATGTACGCGCTTATATATGTATTTATATATATAACAGAGTGTTACATATGTACATACATGGGTTCACTACACCTCCCTTTTCAAAAAAATAACGTAATATATGAAGTTATTTAAAACAACATTTGAATTTTGTGAGCTAAAATGTATGTTTATGTATACAAAATATTTTTTTTTTTTTTTTTTTTTTTTTTTGGTTTTGTTTTTTTTATTTATATATTTTTTTTTTTTTTGTTATTATTATTATTATTTTTTTTTTCTGATGAACTATGTATCATGGTTATATACGTGTGCTTACTTAAGTCATGGTTATTTTACGTATTCCTACCTAAGTCATGGTTACCTAAGTCATAGCTATTTACGTATGCCTACCTAAGTCATGGCCATGACAGGATAAAATTAAATTTTTATGAAATGAAAAGTTTTAATCTATCCTTATGTACTTTTTGTTTTTTGTCTTTTATATTTGAAATTGTTATATTATCATTTTCTCCTATACTATCTATCTTATATGGTCCAGTATATTTAAAATCTAACTTATGACCTGTTTCATTTTTCAATAAAACCTGATCTCCTGTTTTTAATTTGAAATCTAAACAGTTTTTATCATAATAATTTTTTGTTTCTGTTTATTAGATTCTATCATTAATCTTGCTCTTTTAAAAGCTTGTTCTAGTCTAAATTTTGATTCTTTAGCGTAATCATCTATATTATAAAAAGGATCTATTCTATCTATGCTATTAAAATGTATTGGTAAGTTCGAAGTCTTACCGAAAACTAATTCATATGGACAATAATCATGTGCCATACAGGGGGTTGTGTTGAAGCAATATACGAAGTATTGTAGCCATACATCCAAATCTGTTTTGTCAGTTGAGATGTTTGAGCGTATGAACTGATTAAAAGTTCTGTGGCTTCGCTCCACGGTTCCTACAGTATGGTGATGATGTGCAGTGGATGTTATGTTTTGAATATTTAAGTTTTTACATAAATCTTCAATTATTGAATTTTTGTATTCCGTTCCCATGTCCGTAATGAACGTCTTCATTGGACCGTAGCTTAGAATAAAATCTTTAAATATAGCTTTAGCTACTTTTTTTGCACTTTTGTTCTTGATTGGTATGGCTACAAGGTATTTTGTCAAGTCACAGATTAAAGTGACTGCATATCCGTTCCTTGTTCTGATTTAGGAAGTGGACCGATCGTATCCACAATTACCCTATCATACGCCATTTGTGGTGTTTCAGTTATAGTCAATGGAGTCTTGGTATGTTTAGTCGTTTTGGAGTTTTGGCATTTGGGACACTTTCTCACATAATTTGTAATTTGACGTGTCATGTTTTTCCAATAATAATGCCTTCTTATTTTCGCTAATGTTTTAGCTATACCTGTGTGACGACCTCCTTGGATTGGATCATCATGGAATGTAGACAGTATCTCTTCTTTTTCTTTATTTTCTTTTATTGTGGTCACCGGCTTGAGTAGCGCTACTCTTAAATTCTTTAATATTTTATTGCCCTTGTTCTTAAAAGAATCTATTGAAATGTTCTCAAAGATTTCTTCGCTCGGTGCCATTTTAAGTTGGCTGATGTTATTTATACCGGCTTCTTTTTCAAGCCTTTGGAAAAATTAACCTAAGTCGAAGGTTCCATTAGTATAAAGGTCGCTAACTTTAATTCTCACAAATATCTCTTTCCCATGTTTAAAGAAACATTTAGTCGAAGATAAATGTAAGGTCACTACTTTTTTAACATCATCATTTTGTATGGCGTTGTATATATTGGGCTTTGAAGAGATCGATTGCTTTTGCAATTCTGTTTGAACCTGCGCAGGTTTTTTGTCTACTTTGATTTCTTGTAGTGACTTTTAATACTGCATTGGTTGTTTGTATATTCTTTAAGTCTGTAATGGTTATTCTTGATAACGCATCTGCTATATGGTTGTCCTTTCCCTTAAGATACTCCACAGTAAAATCATATTCCTCCAAATCTAGTCTCATACGTTAATTTTGAGCTGGGGTTAATCATAGAAAATAAATAGGTAAGTGGCCTATGGTCAGTTTTGACAGTGAAATGTTTGCCATAAATGTATGGTCGAAAATGATTTATTGCCCAATGTATTGCAGCTAATTCTTGTTCTGTTGTGTTTTTATTACTTTCTCCTTTTGTAAATGATCTTGATGCATACGCTACTGGTAGCTGAGTTCCATTATAATTTTGTGTTAGAACAGCACCACATGCTTGTTTACTTGCATCCGTTGTTATACAAAATTCTTTGCTAAAATCTGGATATTGCAGTAAGGTTGGTTTCATCAATTGTACTTTTAAATATTCGAATGCTTTCTGACATTTATCTATCCATTCGAAGTTAACATTCTTTTTACATAATCTTGTTATGTGACATGAATAATCGGAAAAATGTTTAATGAAACGTCTATAATAATTGCAAAATGCAACGAATCTTCTAGCGCTATCTGCGTCCGTTGGGACTGGGTATTTCTCTATAACGTCATATTTCTTGTCGTCTGGTAAATACCTTTATCAGTACACTTATGACCTAGAAAGGTTACTTCGTGTCTGAAGAATGAGCACTTTTCCGGGTGCAATTTAAGGTTGTGTTTTCTACAAATATCAAAAACGCTGTTGAGGTTTTTAATCATGTGTTTTTCGGAACAACCGATGACAATTAGGACATCCATATACAAGAATGCCTGAGAAGGTTCGATACCTGAAAATGCAATTGTCATCATTCTTTGAAAAGAATTGAGCGCTATTTTTAAACCATATGGTAATCGCGTGAAGCGATAGGAGCCATTGCTCGTTGAAAATGAAGTTATATTTCTTGAGCTTTCTTCAAGTTCTATTTGATGAAAACCTGACATCAGATCTAGGCATTAAAAGTATTTAGCTCTACCTAATTGATCAAGAATATCATCTATTCTGGGAAGTGGAAATTTGTCTGATAAAACTTTTTTGTTTATTTGGCAGTAGTCAATCACTAGGCGCCATCTTTTACTATCTGAATTCGGTAATGATTTTTTCGGGACAATTAATAATGGACTGTTGTATTCACAGACTGAGGGTTCTACTATTTTGTCTTTTATTAGCTTTTCTACTTGCTTTGTTACTTCCTCTTTTTGGCTGTGGGGAATTCTGTAGTTTTTTATATATATCGGTTCATCATCTTTCATTCTTATCTTTTGTTTATAAAAATTATTAGTTGATATCGATTCGGTTTCTGTTCCGAATATATCACAGTATTTGGTGCATAATTCTGTAAGAATGGTTTTGAATTGAAAAGGGAAGTTGCATTTGTATTTGTTGTATTTAATATTCGGACGAAGGTGTTTTGAGAGTCTGAAATAGAGTTTCCAATGTATACTCCATTTTGAATCTCTTGATTTGGTATGGACAACTTCGGATCGTGCTGGTAAAATTGTTAAATTGTTTTCTAGTTTCTAGGATATATTGGAATATTGATGGGATAATTGAAATTATTTGGTCTCAGGATGAGCCAATCATTTTCTGGTTTTAGATCTATTTGACAATTGAATTTTTTCATGAAATCTATACCAATTACTCCATTGCAAGAAATGGGAAAGTTTGAATCTACTATATGAAAATTATGTGGAATAGCATATTTTCCTGAGAGTTCTATGAAGTTCTATGAATGCTAATCCTTTGGAATTGGTTGAAGCTTCACCAATACCTGATATTTGTGTGATATTTTTGTAATCTATGTTACGAAATGTGTCTGCGCATGTATCTACCAATAATGTATACAAGTTGTGTGTTTTTTCATTTTGTAATGAAACAAAAAGGTTGATATTAAGATTGATACTGTGAAGCGTTACTGTTTTTGTTTTCTTAAGGGGGCTTACTGGTTTTCCGGTGTGGTTTGCACTTGTCGGACATTATTATTTTGCCTGTTGGAGTTGGCATTATCCACCGTTCTGACGGTTGTTTCCTCTATAGTTTGTGTTGTTGTTATTACTATTGTTGTAACGTCGAAAATTTCCTCTGAAATTTCCGCGTCCTCGGCTTTGGCTACTTTGGTAACTACCTCGGTAATTACCTTGGTATCCACCTCGGCTTCCGCCTCGGTATGAGTTTCCTCTATATGAGTTATTACTCTGCCGATTATAGTACAGTACGGTATCAGTTTTTCCGGTTGCATCTGTGCAACTGTTTACGAACTTGGAGACAGCTTCGTTCATGTTATTGAACTGTCCCGCTTCCATGATAAGTTTAACTTTTTCGATGGAGCAATTCTTTGTCATAGCTTTTACAGCTTGTTGGGTTGAATATTTAGTGGCAAGGGAAAGAGAAATTCCGTCTGCAATATAGGCGCTTTCTATAGCCTTTGTCAATTGTTGAATTTCTTGAGTATAGACGTTTGCAGTTTTATTTTTCTGTTGGATGTTCAACATTTAAGCGTTTATTACTTCAACTGACTCGCCTTTTACGTCAGTTTTATACCCGTACTCAAAAAAGAGTTAAGGGGTATATTAGATTTGTGGTAAAAGTGGATGTGTGTAACACAGAGAAGGAAAATTTTCCGACCCCATAAAGTATATATATTCTTGATCAGCATCAATAGCCGAGTCGATGTCTGTCTGTCTGTCCGTCTGTCCGTCTTGTTTGACGCCTGGATCTCAGAGACTATAAAAGCTAGGGCAACCAAATTTGGTTTCCAGACTCATGTGATATCACACTGCTACAAGTGCATTTCAAAATTTCGCCCCGCCCCCTTCCGCCCCCACAAAGAACGAAAATCTGTGGCAGGCACATTTTTAAAGATACGATAAAACTAAAAACGCAGTATCGTAGAGAATGCCCATATCTACCAGATTTCCGTTGCTTTCCCCCCGCCCCCTCCCGCAAGAGAAACGCTACTCTATCTCCTTCTCGCTCGCACACTCTGCCGCGTTCAGTGCGCGAGCAACCCCTAGCGGAGGAGATGTAGACTCTAAATGGTACATCTATAATCTACATGTTAGATGTAAAATATACATTGCAGATGTATATGTAGATAGCAGATGTAGCAAAAAAATGTAAAATGTGAAATTTTTTTTTATTCTAAAAAATTTAAAATTCAAAATGTAAATACTGACTGAGTACGGGTATAAGTAGAGTCGCGTCCCCAGAAGCGACTCACACGTTCCTTCTCGTTTTTTAATATCTTGTTGTGCATTGCATACAATTTTAGCAAAAGCATTGTAGATAGCAAAATAATTATTATTACTAATAGTGTCCTCAGTGAACGTATGTCTTCTGTGTGATCTACTATTTCAAGTTTATTGACGACATTTGCCGTCGGGTTTTCGATCTTTGATTCTGTTTTACCCATGATTGAATTATTTTTAAAATTTGATATATTATTATAACAATTATCATTACATTTGTGTCCTACCTAATAGGCGAATGGCTTTACAGGCCAATCTTCTTGCCGGTCGACTCAATTGTCGTCGGGTATTACAAAAATTAAATTTATTTATATTGTTTTAATAGTATTTAATATTATTTTGATGGGCGTTCTCTGTAAAGCTATCGGTCCGTGGCCCAGCTTGTCGCGCTGGCGGTGCCGGTGCTGTGTCTTCGCACAGGCTAGTTGGATTGGGTGCTGGAGCTGGTCATCTCGCTGGCTGATGGGGGGCCGGGGCTGGTCATCTCTTTCCGTTTCGGCAACACCCATATGCAAGTGTTGTTGCACGTCGGGCTGTAGAGTGGCCCTTGGAAGTCTCCAGGGCACTTCTTTTGTTGTTTTGGTATGGCTTCAGATATTTCTTTGCTGTTTCTGTCCTTATTATTCCAGTTGGGCCAGTTGTTCATCACTGTCCTTAGTGTTCCAGTTGTTCATCATTGTATCTATGCAGCAGTAACACCATAGCACGGAACACAATAATGCAATCACACATGGCCACAGCCTTTAATATGATTTGATTAAGATGTTAGAATTATTAAGTTGTTTTAATCGAGCAGTTTCGAATTTGTCACGGTCGCCATGTTATGTTACAGCTTAGCGTAACAATACCGCTCAGCTTGGTGGCTTAATTCAGAATGTTTATTGAATATCTTTTTGTTCTTATCCTAGGGTACAATCGTTCTTATGTATAACGGAGAGCATAAGTATTAGTGCGCGTGGTCTCTGCCTGAGTCTAATGCAAATGCAAGATCAGCTATAAGGAGCTTTTGAGAGAGAGACCCATCGCCTCAGTGTTAGGGCGTTTGGGTTCTGCCTGAGTTCGGGTAAATGCCTGCTCAGCAGTTTTGGTAGCTGACCGATCTGCGTTCAAGTCTTAGATCGTTGCTGTGCAAAGGAATGTGTAACATAAACATAAGTTGTTTATGTCACTGCTCATATGTACGCGCTTATATATGTATTTATATATATAACAGAGTGTTACATATGTACATGCATGGGTTCACTAAAGCTCCATCCTAGTTAACACTTCGATGCGATGGGTGCATTTCGTCGTCCTTCACGAATTTCACGGGGTACTGCCAAAGTCCAGTTATTGGCACCAATTAGCAGCATTGGTTGTGCGTTGGAGTACGATTTTATTGGCAATCCTTGGAGGTGGGAATATTTGTTGCATATTTTGATGACATTGTTTTGGTAGCGCGATATTTTTGACTGAACGTACATTATTGAGCCATAGAATTTTGTGGCTTCCCGGTTCTGATACTTTAATATGAGCTCTAGCGGATGTATTCTCCACTCGAGTGGTTTCGCTGGTCCATTGCAGGCAAAGAGGATCGGGAGTCGAGGAAACCTGAAGAATTCCGATAATGCTGTCATCAATAAGTGTGACGGATGAGCCTTCGTCCAAAAAGGCGTAGGTGTCAAACTTAACTCCGTTTCCATGTAGTGTGACGGGCAAAATTCGGAAGTATTTTTCTTCTTTGCTGCTTTCCTTAAGGTGGTCACGGACGAGTTCAGCCTTGGGTGCTTCTCTAATTTGTCTTTGTGTACGTTGATTTTTCTAATTTTATCAATCAAACGGTCAAGGATTTGTTCCGGTCGCCCAACGAAGATTTTTAGGGTATCGATCACTTCTGGGACTAATTCTGGCAGCAGCAGCTTATCACGCACCAACTCATAAGCTTTGCCCTTAAGACACTTCTGGAGCCGAAGCATGTTTTCTGCATTTGAAAAGCCGGCCACTGCGCAGCTGTTCTCGTACATGCTGATGAAAATCGGCCAGTCCTCCGCATTGCCGTTAAAGGCGGGTAGATCCGGTGGTAGCACTCGTCTTGCGGCTAACTGGGAGGCCTGTGTTCCCTGCTCCTGTGCAAGAACCATGTATTTCTTCTCTATGTACCTTTTTTCAGCTTCGCGTGTCTCTTCCAGCATTGCCAACATCAAGGAATTAGAGCTAGTATTTCTGGAGATGGCTTTGATATATTGCAATTGACTTGGTCAATTGCATTCCAATTTATTATGTGAGTTTAATAATAATAATAAGAGAGAGCTTTAGAAAACTTTGTGTTCTTGCTTCGCTGGTTTATCCTCAATAGTCTCTCTGTTTTAGAGTTGCCGGATGGTGGTGCTTATGAATGGTGGCGTTGCCGTATGCGCCTACGTGGCTGTTATGGTTTAAATTTAAATTTCGTCGGCAACACCTGTCTTAAGTCAACCATTAAAATTTCTTGGTTGGATTGCTTGATCTATGCTTTGTCTCGTTTCCGACCTTAGCGTTGCTGACCCGAGCCCTTCCGCTTACTAGACCGGAAGACTCCTACCTTCCTACACACGAAGTGTTAGTCGATATTGGACCTACAGTATTGAATCGTTGGGGATTTTGATTGGTCCGCCTTGTACTTGTGCTCTGACGTTATGAAAGGCACAAACATTATGTACTTGACACACTTTTTGATTGTTGTGTCCCACTTTCTTGTCCGAGTAGATCTGGGAATCCTTCTTGGTTTACCAAAAAGTTAGCCTAACATCACGACTTTATATACAATTTCGAGATTTGGTTCTCCTTGCGACGGCACTATGGCCAGGGTATGCTCGCCGCGCCGAGGTCCACAGATATTTATTTGATCTCTGGATGTGGTAGCTGAAAGAAATGCCTCTAGGTGCAAGAAAAAGGCAACAAGAGTAAGGTGGCACAAGTAGAGCAGATAGTTATTTTTATGAATCTTAAAAGTACAGGGTTTGAATGTTGCTATAACGATGCTCACCGGCTCGGCTTCGAGGTCTTCCTTCAGGGTCGTCAGGGCCGCACGTGGCTACTCGAAGCGTGCAGGTCGTATCCGTATAGGATACATTTTTTGGAGAAGCTCGGTCGTGGAGGATAATGCGCACCAGGGGATAACACGTGAGTGCGGAAGAAAATGCGCTCCGTTGCAAAAATCGAATGCGGAGGATAATGCGCTCCGGGAGAAAGTAATGTTGCGGAGGATAATGCGCTTCGGGAGAGCAGATGCGTCCCGTAGGAAAATGCGCTCCTGGAGAGACAAGTGTTGCCGAGGATAATGCGCTCTGAATAGGACGGGAGGATTTGCACTGCTGGTGTGTTTGAAGAGGAATCGTACGCTCCACCACAGCAGTAATAACAAAAAATAGAGTGATCAGGAAGGCTGATCTTGACCCTAGGCGTGGCCAGATGTCCTATGCTAATTGCTCTGGTGCCGCTGCTTTTATTTCCAAAATTCAGCTGTTGTGCCTCTTTCTTGTCCCTAATGCGTTTTGCTGATCAGCTGACAGTGTTCCCGTTTGTAGTTGTGTCAGGGTCACACTGGGTTGACGCGTTTATTTGAATGCTGGCCGGTGCATATTTGTGGCGCTGGGCGTCACATCCTTCCTCTCTCTCTCGCTATATAATAGCTCGGTAAAATTTCTCCGTTCTTAACGATCAATTCTATAAAAACTAGCTATCTCGATGCAGGATACGCATTTCGCAGGACCTTAAACTGTTTAACAGCTTCGTAAACAGTAAGCGAAGAACGTCCGCACATCCATCCTCGCTATCATTTCTTAATTCGCCGGTAAACAATGATCAATCTTTTGCCAAATTTTTCCAAACAACGTATTGTCATGAAAGCTACTCTATTCAGCTGTAGCCATACTGTTTACCAAGGTCAATCGGCATTTTCAGCCCCTTGTTAAATGAAAGCTCACTGCTTCACGATCTTCAAATAGTTAAGCCGGTGCTTTCGCCAGGTCCTGCCGGACCCCTGCTTAAACTATTCACCCTATCCAAAACTCTTCATGCTTCCCCTTATATGGAAGGAATCTTTTATTATTCCGCTCCATAAGAAAGCTAGCCATTCTGAAATAATTATAGAGGTATATCTAAGTTATCCGCTATTCCTAAAATGTTTGAAAACATTTTAACTCCGCATTTGCAACATCTCTGCAAATCACTTATATCTCCGTCTCAGCAGGGATTTATAAGGCGACGATCAACAAATTTATTAGAGTTTACCTTTTGTATCATTAAAGGCTTCCAAGGTATTTTGCAGACGGATGTTATTTGCACAGCAAAGCATTTGATTCTGTAAACTCTTCCCTTCTAACGCAAAAACTAGTCCTTTCAGGGTTTCCGCCTAATGTTTTGAGATGGATACTTAGTTACCTTTGTTCTGGGACTCAAAAAGTCCTCTTCAAAAACTCCTTCTCTTCACTTGTTAAGGTTATGGAGTACCACAGGGCAGCCATCTAGGCCCCCTACATTTCACACTCTTTATTAGTATTCAGTATTAACAAACTCTCGAGTACTCATGTATGCAGATGATGTTAAACTTTGTGTTCAGTATAAGGACATTTCATTTCACTTTCGCTTGCAAACCGATCTCAATAACTTTCAGTCATGGTTTTGTGTAAATATGTTACACCTTAATGCTTTGAAATGCAAAGTAATGACATTTCAACACTCCACCTCAAGTTAAAGTTTTCTGTATGTATGTATCACCTTTATTTTACAATAAAACGTCACGAACATATATGTTTGTTTGTTGCTAATATGCCTGGTCGATTAGGCGACGATGTGTCAGGTGCGAGTACTACGTCAAGACTCTCCTAAGGGCAGGCGAACCGAATTGCCCGTGCCCTAATACAAGCGAGAGATAGATAGATGAAGAGAGCGATAGCGATGGCGAAAGAAAGAAGAAAGCTAGATGCATATATGAACCGCGATTCGACGAAAGAAAAGTGCGAGCGATTGCAAAGGCATGCAAGTGCCAAACCAGATCATGACCACTGCGAAGGCATGTTAGGGCAGACGGACCGAATTGCCCGTGCCCGCGATGCTACGAAATAGAGATCGAGGGAGTGTTCGAGAGAACGAGAAGCTCATATCTCGAGAGAGTGCTTTCGAAAGGCGATAGAAAGAAAGGTGCGAAACGAAGAGACGAAAGAACGGCAATTATATTAACGGCAATTACTGTGATGGGGCGGTGTAGGTACATGTTGATATATTTATCGTATTCTTTATTCAATAGATGGTGGTTGTGGTAATTGTAACATATTTTATTGTTTGAGTAATTAATAAGGCAATACAATGCAGTTCGTTCGTCCTCTTTCGTAGTGATCAGACGTGTTTTTGTTTTGCGCTCCGCATTTTCCTTTTATTTTGCTGAAACAGCCGGTGTTTTTATCTTTTTTTATCTCTAAGTTAACTCTCCTACTAACTAAAATTAAATGGCGTGCCTAATAATTGTGTAAAAAATACAACTAAGTTGATTAATTTTGGTTAGTCGTGTTGTTGCTCTTTGTAAGTACGCCCTCTCATTATATTTAGCCGCTCTTGGTCGTAGCTTTTGCCGTCTATCACTCTCTCTCTATCACCTAACTCTCGATAACTGTTCTTTCTCTTTCGCTCTCGTAACTTTCTGTGCATTAACGCTCTCACTTATAAGCCATTGCTGCAACCACTCGCCTCTCTCATTTAATTTTACCGATTTCGCTTTAAGCATCGCTCTAAGAATTTGCTCTGCACATTGGTCTGATTGCTATTTGTTTTGAAATTGTTTGTTATCGAAATAAAAAAAAAACTTTCAAAACATCATTATGGATTTTGCTATCGTCTGTGCCATAAAAACCTGCAAGAAGCAGATCACCCATGACTAGCCCAATATCCCTTGCTGGCTTTATGAGGAATCCCTTGCTGTGGAAAACGATATGCGTTCGTTCATGAGGCAGACGCGGAGTGGCTTCAAAGAGCTGATCGTGGGCTTTATACAGCAATATGATCGGCTCTTGGCCATGGACACTCAGCTCAGCAGTTTACAGATGTTGGCTGAATCTCCGAAGCGCAAGAAGTGCAAAAATTCGCCAACTTGAAAACTTGAAAAAGCTCAGCAAGAACAGCTGGAGCGGAACAACCAGAGTCGGAAGAAAGGGTGTTTGTAGTCGAAAAGGTCCTCGTCAAAAGAAACAAAAGGCTGAGCGATAAGCTAACGCCTTTAGGCGTCGAGAACAGAGTACAAGCCGATTTGGGTATTACTGTTCTCATAAAAGGGAAGGTGGTCCATAAGGACAACCTGAAGTAAAAATTTAAAGTTAATAAGCGTAGTTTATGGGCTTTGAACTTTAGTAGCTAATAAGTTGTTACATTTAGTTTCTACTAGGGCCCTCTTTGAATATCTCTTCGTGATCGTAACAAGGCATTCCATTCGGTCACACATAGCAAGCCAATCGATTGCTCTAGCTGAGGCAAAACTAACAAAAAAGTATTTTATTGGCATTGTTTACAAAGATTCAAAGTGAGGATTGTATTGCTGAAGTGAGTGGGTTAGACTGAATTAACAATTAAATACATTTACTATTGAAGTCACCTGCCAATATAACATCTGCACATGTAGACCTAAATGTTGAAATGGTAAATTATTAAAACAACATACCTAACAATTATAAACACTTTTGGAAACAAAAATTATATTTTTAGTAAGGATAACAATAAATAGGGATTCATTGTTCTTAAGACTAGGTCTTTGTCGTGTACCGCGGACTAGTTGTGACCACCCCTCCCAAAAACTTGGATAGCAAGCATATATTACTGCTCTGAGAATTGGGAGTCATATTCGTTAACAATGCGCAGTTTTTGTGCTAATACCGAAACAAATACGTCTATCCAAAAATGGATATCAATTTTGTCTAAAAATTTTAGTGTTTCGCTTTCTCTGTAGTGTGGTCATTTTAGTTTATGAATTATTTAAGTTTTTTTCAAAAAATATGCGTAACATATTTTTTGGTCTTTTGGAAAAATTATATTAGGCCCGGTTATGACGCACGCCATGATACCTGTTGTGGACACCCTGTTTTTATGCCCGTACTCAAAAAGAGTTAAGGGGTATATTGTATTTGCGGTACAAGTAGATAAGTGTAACGCAGAGAAGGAAACGTTTCCGACCCCATAAAGCATATATATTCTTGATCAGCATCAATAGCCATGTCTGTCTGTCCTTCTTGTTGAGCGCCTGGATCTCAGAGGCTATAAGAGTTAGAGAAACCAAATTTGGTTTAGAGACTCGTGTTATCACACTGCTACAAGTGTATTTCTAAAGTTCGCCACTCCTCCTTCCGCACCCACAAAGGACGAAAATCTGTGGCAGGCACAATTTTAATGATACGATAAAACTTAAAACGCAGTATCTTAGAGAATGACTATATCTACCAGATTGCCGAATCTGAATCAGATCTAATCATAATTATAGCCAGAATGATGAAATTAATTTTCAGTTGGTTCCCCCGCCTCCACCAGCAAGAGATCCGCTACTCTATCTCTTTCTCGCTCGCACACTCTGCCGCGTTCAGTGCGCGAGCATCCCCTAGCGAAGGAGATGTAGAATCTAAATGGTAAGGGAGACGGCCCGGTTGTGGACATAGTTTGGTTTTTGCCTCACAACTTTTGACCAATTGCATGTTATACAAACATATGTGTACCAATTTAAAGCTAGAGGCATTAGCTAACTATCAGTGAAGAACAAAACTGATTCCTTCATTCAGAAAAATTGTATCAAGAATTTAGTGAAGCAACCTTTTTTCGAGAAAAAAAAAATATAGGCCTAGTTGTGGACCACCCTGTAAAATTCGCTCAAAATTAAAAAATATGAAAGAAAATCACCACAAATAACGAGAAATTGGAAGGTTATTTATTTTAAGAGCCTACATGCTTAAAGAAAAAGAAGGAGAAGACTTTTTAACATCAATCATCGTAATCAGAGTCGCAATGCTTGCAAGTTAACTTGCACGCATATTAGCGCACATTTATTGCATTCGACGGAATTTACGGCGGTCAATTATCTTGGCAGAAAGTGCAGACAGATGATGCAAAAATCCTGATCATCGTCCGAAAGAGCCTTGGTTCGCTTAGCTAGTGGTTTGGCTAATGATGCCTTTGTCCAAGCTTTTTCTGGGCAGAAACAGATGCCTGCATATTTGTTTAGCTTCGAATCTTTCTTAGCTGCATTTTTCTTCAAAGAAATAATGCATTCAGGAGAAGTAAGCACGGAGCTTTCCATCGGCTTTCTATCACGATTCGAAGGCTTCTGTGGTGTAGCCCTTTGCAGGGGACCAATTCCTTCCATTAGTGATAGGAAGCTTATCGAAGATGTACAGTGGTCTAAAAGTTATTTATTTGTACTACATTACCTTAAACAACAATATAATGCAGCTTCGTAACCGTATTACCGTAACCGTAACACGTATTAAATACAAAAACAGGATGTCTACAACAGGTATCATGGCGTGTGTCATAACCGGGCAAAACAGACAATTTTTCCAAAAAACCAAAAAAATATGTTCTGCATATATTTTGGTTAAAAACGAAAGCAATTCACAAACTACAATGACCACACTACAAGAAAAACGAAATACTACAATTTTTGGACAAAATTTACATCCATTATTTCGCACTTGAAGAATAATAAAATTTACTTTGAAGTTTTTTATACCCGTACTCAAAAAAGAGTTAAGGTGTATATTAGATTTGTGGTAAAAGTGGATGTGTGTAACGTAGAAAAGGAAACGTTTCCGACCTCATAAAGTATATATATTCTTGACCCGGCATCAATAGCCGAGTCGATAGAGCCATATCTGTCTGTTTGTCTGTCTGTCTGTCTGTCTGTCCGTCTGTTCGTCTGACCGTCTGTCCGTCTTGTTTGACGCCTGGATCTCAGAGACTATAAGAGCTAGACAAACCAAATTTGGTTTCCAGACTCATGTGATATCACACTACTACAAGTGTATTTCAAAATTTCGCCCGCCCCCTTCCAACCACAGAAAGAACGAAAATCTGTGGCAGGCACAATTTTAAAGATACGATAAAACTAAAAACGCAGTATCTTAGAGAATAACTATATCTACCAGATTGCCGAATCTGAATCAGATCGGATCATAATTATAGCCAGAATGAAGAAATTAATATTCAGTTGGTTCCCCCGCCTCCACCAACAAGAGATCCGCTAAGTGCGCGAGCAACCCCTAGCGGAGGAGATGTAGAATCTAAATGGTACATCTATAATCTACATGTTAGATGTATAATATACATTGTAGATGTAGATAGCAAATGTAGCAAAAAAATGTAAAATGTAAAATTTTTTTTTAATTCTAAAATTCTTAAAAATTATGATCAAAAATTTATTTACTGACTGAGTACGGGTATAAGTTCCTTCTCGTTTTTTATTGTGTTCACAGCACCTAGACCAAAGCAGCTATTTGTTTCGGTATTATCACAAAAACTGCGTAATGTTACCGAGTATGACTCCTAATACTCTGATCAGTAGCATCTGCTTGCTGTCCAAGTTTTTGGGGGGTGGATCACAACTAGTACCTGGTCCACAACAGGGCCCTCTCCCTTACATATATAATCTACATGTTAGATGTTAAATATACATTGTAGATGTAGATAACAGATGTAGCAAACAAAAAAAAAAAGGAAAAATTTTTTTTTTAATTTTAAAAAATTATGCTCTAAAATGTATATACTGACAGAGTACGGGTATAAGTAGACTCGCGTCCCCAGAAAAAACTCATACGTTCCTTCTCGTTTTAAATTGAATTCGTGTGTTTGGTTGAAAAACTGCATAATATCGTTGTTAATGTAGTACAAAATAATAACATTTAAAACTGTTTAGCTACTGAGCTTCTTCAGTAGCGTTGTTTTGCACGATTATTTAAGAGACGATGATCGTTCAGTTAATATATTCACAATTTATTTTACTTAAGTTAATATATATGTATTATCCAAAACTAGCGAAAGGTGTGCGAATTTAATAACGAGAGTTAACGATGGGTCGATTGAAGACGCGGGGCCGGTTCAAGACTGTTGAAGTTGATATGTTTATGTTAGGTTTAGTTTAGAACTCTGTGGCAGGCAGGTCACTGTGCCAGACAGACAGCGTTTTACTGCGGTGATGATCGAATTTGAAGTGTGTTCTGCTTTTTCTGATAAGCGGCTGACTAACGCCGAGAAAGAGCAAAGCACCAGCAAGAGCATAAGTACAAGCAAACAAACGGTTATAAAGAGAGACATTAGATTAAGAGATGATCAACTACTCTTTGTGCTGCCATGGGCCGGCGCTTAGCCGAACAAGGCTCTTTTCACTGGCCTTTCACTTTTGGAAGATATTGGGCCACTACAAGCGGCTACACCAAAAAGGCATTGAATCCTAGAAGACTGCCAATGAAAACTCCGTGATTACTTCACCACACTGCATTGCTTTTTTGAAGAATAAAGCATCTGAGAAAGATTTGAAGCAAACAAATAGACAGGCATCTGTTTCTGCCCAGAAAAATTGTGGACGGAAGGCATCATTAGCCAAACCAGCATCTAAGCGAACCAAGGCTCTTTCGGACGATGATCACGATTTTTGCATCATCATGATTTTCTTTCATATATTTTAATTTAAAGCGTATTTTCAGGGGTGTCTAAAAGAAGGATTATATTTTTTTTTGTAGAAAAAAAGTTAGTTCACTAAATTCTTCATACAATTGTTTTCCCCGTGCAGACTTAATCGCCGCTCTTGTTATTGCCTTAACTGCCCAATTCGTTACAACAATTCGATTTTATCGATCACATGTTTGTTCGTTTGTTTTTAACATTCCTAGTGCTATAAAGTTATACCTTACAGTTACATTTCAGTAAGATTGATTATACTAGTCAACACGACACTGACTTTTTCTGATAGATTTCGGGATTTAAATTTTTTTAACGAATTAAGGATTTTAAAACTAAAAATTTTTGCTAAGAAATATTTTTTTTTCCACATTTCCTGAGTTTTTAAAGTCAAAATTTCGGAAAAAAAATACCGCCTAAAAGTGATGAAATTTGAATTTGAAAGCTTAATATCTTCCAGCGTTTAGCTGAAGCTACAAAGCGGATTTATAGCTGCATTTGCCTGCTTTTCAGTACTGCAAAGTGCTTGCAACCAGATATAAGATACTTAAGTTATGTCAAAAATAGAAGCACTACCTCTGAAAAAAAAACATTAAAAAAATACCAGACATAAAAAAATTCTTTTAAAAAAAATAAACCATACAAAAATGCTACTATACAAATTTTGAAATTCCGAAATCTATCAGAAAAGTCAGTGTCGTGTTGTAATTTTGGTTTACAGCCGGAAGAAAAAGTTAAATTTTGTCAAGTATTGTTATTAAATTAAATTTTGAGTTATAGTTATATGATATACTTTGTTGTTCAATTTTATACATATTTGCTTAAAGTTAAATCTAAATATCTCTGTTTAGATTTGGATACCAAATGTATCACCTTTATTTACAAGTACGGGTGAAACGGCAATTACAGTGATGGGGTGGGTGTAGGTACATGTTGATTACAATTAGGTACAGTGGGCAGTGCAAATAACGAACAAATAACAGGAATTACTTTAGGGCTGCACCACTGACTAAAAATACTTAGTAATGCTCGGCTGGGAGATAGAACAATCTCATTAATACATAATAAATCTTATAAATATCATACTTTTGGGCCACGACAGTGACCGCCGCTGGGGCCGGATCAAATTGCAATCCGTCTTTAGGGTGGTTCTTAAACACACTGCATGAATACTGCACCTCCTCTTTTTATAAGAATAACATTATGTATATGGAGTTATTCTAAGCTGTATATAATATATTAATTGTGTGTTCTTTATAATGCATTTATGCGCTTATGTTTATTTATGATAGTATGTATATTTTGTTCCAATTATAAAGTATAAAGTAGGTATAAAGTGTGTTTGTTCTATATCATTTTTTCATGGCCATGAAATGGTGAAAACGAACCAAGTTTTCATATTGTTTTATTTTTATATAGTTTTAATCTATTTGTGTTTACTGTGGTACTCTTATTTCTATCTTTTAATATGTAGTTATTCTTCTCATCTATTCCTATGAACTTATATGGTCCCTTTTATTGGTTATCTAGCTTATGTTCCGTATCATTTTTAACTAATACTAAATCGCCTATATTTATTTGTATGCTATTTAGATACCTGTCATAATATATTTTTTGTTTAGTTTTTGCATTTTCTAATAATAATTTGAATCTGTATTTTACTTCTTTATTTTATGCTTCATTATATATATACTGGAGTGACCTTGGTTTTTTCTAAAAAGTCGTATATTTGTGGTTTTTTACCAAACATCAGTTCAAATGGGCAATACCCATGCACTGTGGATGGTGTTGTATTGTAGCAATATTTAAAGTACTTTAGCCATTCGTCCCAATCATTCTTTTCACCCGAGATATACGAGCGAACATACTCGTTAAATGTTCGGGAGTGCGTTCTACTGCGCCGAGTGTCTGATGGTGATGGGTGTTCGTTGTTTTATGGTCAATTTTTAATAACTTGCATAATTCGAAAAAAATGCTGTTCTTTTACTCTGTACCCATATCCGTTATGAGCGCCCTCATAGGGCCATAGATAAGAACAAAGTTATTAAGGATACTATTGGCTACGACCTTAGCATGCTTGCTGGGGATCGGTATTGTAATAAGATATTTAGTCAAATCGCATAGGATTGTCACGGCATATTCATTATTATTTTCCGACCTTGGCAGTGTGTCAATCTGAACCGTATCAAATGCTTTTGCTGTCTTTGCAGTTAATTGCATATCTTCTTTGTTGTGTTTGAGAGTTTTTTTCTTCAAACATTTGTCGCAGTGTTTTATATACTGTTTTATATCCCTTGTCATGTTTTTCCAGTTTTATTTTTGTCTAATTTTGTTGATTGTACGATTGACTCCCTGGTGGCCACCAGTAATAGGATCATCGTGGAATTGTTTTAATATTTTATCGATCGATTTTTATACCCGTACTCAAAAAAGAGTTAAGGGGTATATTAGATTTGTGGTAAAAGTGGATGTGTGTAACGTAGAAAAGGAAACGTTTCCGACCCCATAAAGTATATATATTCTTGATCAGCATCAATAGCCGAGTCGATAGAGCCATGTCTGTCTGTCTGTCTGTACGTCTGACCGTCTGTCCGTCTTATTTGACGCCTGGATCTCAGAGACTATAAGAGCTAGACAAACCAAATTTGGTTTCCAGACTCATGTGATATCACACTCCTACAAGTGTATTTCAAAATTTCGCCCCGCCCCGTTCCGCCCACAGAAAGAACTAAAAACTGTGGCAGGCACAATTTTAAAGATACGATAAAACTAAAAACGCAGTATCGTAGAGAATGTTCATATCTACCAGATCGCCGAATCTGAATCAAATCGGATCTAATTATAGCCAGAATGAAGAAATTAATTTTCAGTTGCTTCCCCCGCCTCCTCCGGCAAGAGACATACTACTCTATCTCCTTCTCGATCGCACACTCTGCCGCGTTCAGTGCGCGAGCAACCCCTAGCGGAGGGATGTTTGTTCTAAAATTCTTAAAAATTATATGCCCAAAAATGTATATACTGACTGAGTACGGGTATAAGTAAAGTCGCGTCCCCAGAAGCGATTCACACGTTCCTTCTCGGCTTTCGTCTTCTGACCGTGCTGTTACCTTGAGTATGTGGGCTTCCTTGGCAGTTAAACTGTTCAAATCTTATATTTCTATGCGGGATAGCGCATCCGTTACAGAGTTTTCCTTCCCTGCTATTTACTCCACCACAAAATCATATTCTGCTAAATCAAATCGCATTCGTATTAATTTGGACAAGGGTTTTTTCATTGAAAATAAGTATGTTAATGGACAATGGACAATTTTATCAAAAATTTGGTACTTTATAGGTATGGTCTGAAATATGTGATTGCCCAGTGAATGGCTGCTAATTCTTTTTCTACTATTGATTTATTGGATTCGTCTTTTGTGAATGCTTTAGATGCATACGCAACTGGTAGTTGTTTATGTTATGTAATTGCATCTATGGACTCTAGTTTGACGATTGTTTTTAGTCTGTTTATAATTTAAACTAGAGTGCATTTTGTAATGCACTGTATAATACTGTATATACTGTATAATTTTGCATGACATGTTCTCTGGACAGTGACCGCCGCTGGGGCCGCATCCAATTGCAATCCGTCTTTAGGGTGGTTCTTAACCACACTGCATGAATACACTACAGCCAATCTGGCAGACAATAATTAATTACTCAAAAAAAAAAAAAACGAGAAGGAACGTGTGAGTCGCTTCTGGGGACGCGACTCTACTTATACCCGTACTCAGTCAGTATATACATTTTTGAGCATAATTTTTTAGAATTTTAGAATTAAAAAAAAAATGTTTACATTTTACATTTTTTTGCTACATTTGATATCTACATCTACATCTACAATGTATATTATACATCTAACATGTAGATTATAGATGTACCATTCATATTGTAGCAGTGTGATATCACATGAGTCAAGAAACCAAATTTGGTTGCCCTAGCTTTTATAGTCTCTGAGATCCAGGCGTCAAACAAGACGGACAGACGGACAGACGGACAGACGGACAGACAGACAGACAGACAGAGACTCGGCTATTGATGCTGATCAAGAATATATATACTTTATGGGGTCGGAAAATTTTCCTTCTCTGTGTTACACACATCCACTTTTAGCACAAATCTAATATACCCCTTAACTCTTTTTTGAGTACGGGTATAAAAACGAGAAGGAACGTGTTAGTCGCTTCTGTGGAATACAATACACTACGCTATATCTGTTATCTACATCCACAATGTATATTTTAAATCTAACAAGTAGATTCTATATTTACCATTTTTATTCTACATCTCCTCCGCTATGGGTTGCTCGCGTACTGAACGCGGCAGAGTGTGCGAGCGAGAAAGAGAATGAGTAGCGGATCTCATGCTGGAGGAGGCGGGGGAAACAACTGAAAATTAATTTCTTCATTCTGGCTATAATTAGATCCGATCTGATTCAGATTCGGCAATCTGGTAGATCTTTACGATACTGCGTTTTTAGTTTTATCGTATCTTTAAAATTCTGCCTGCCACAGATTTTCGTCTTTTCTGGTGGCGGAAGAGGGCGGGGCGAAATTTTGAAATACACTTGTAGCAGTGTGATATCACATGAGCCTGGAAACCAAATTTGGTTGCCCTAACTCTTATAGTCTCTGAGATCCAGGCGTCAAACAAGACGGACAGACGGTCAGACGGACAGACAGACATGGCTCTATCGACTCGGCTATTGATGCTGATCAAGAATATATATACTTTATGGGGTCGGAAACGTTTCCTTCTCTGCGTTCCACACATCCACTTTTCCCACAAATCTAATATACCCCTTAACTCTTTTTTGAGTACGGGTATAAAAAATTAAAAGAAATGTAAAATATTTAAAAAAAATTTTTTGATTAAAATACTTTAAAAAATTAATTTAAAAAAATGTTTTTGTTTAGTTTTAAATATTTTAGAATGGTTTCATTAACTATTTATATTAATAAAAAAAAAAGTGTTTAGAGGAGGATGCCAAATGTATCACCTGATTTTACAATGAAACGTCACGAACAGATTATTTGTTATTTGTTTGTTTATTGCTAATATGCCTGGTCGATTAGGCGACGATGTGTTAGGTATGAGTGCTACGTCAAAGGTGTCGAAAGGCGATAGAAAGAAATTTGCGAAACGAAGAGACGAAAGAACGGTTGAAACGGCAATTACAGTGAGGGGGTGGGTGTAGGGTGTTGATTACAATTAGGTACAATGAGCAGTGCAAATAGTGAACAAATAACAGGCATTACTTTAAGGTACCATCGACTAAAAATACTAAATATTGCTCGGCTGGGAGACCGAACATACTGCCCCCGTTGAAAGCTTGTATTTCAACAGACAAAAATGAGGTTGAGCAGACGAAGCTTGTCGTTGTTGGGACCATTTCTTCCTTCCATCAAGATGTTTAACTCGCTGCAAGTGAGCAGCTCGTTGAGCGACAGTAGAGGGTTGAACTGTTTTAAGTGGGGCTCAGATAGAGGAAGCTCGTTCGGAAGACCACAAAACATAGCGCCTTCAGGGACTCTATGATGCTTGCAAACCCGAAAACAAGGGCGCAGAAAGAGCGGGAACTAGATCCAACGCAAGTCCAACGGTGCTGATGTCATCGAGGTCCAGCTTGTCGAGCTCGCTGAGCACGGTTTTAAAGGTGCAAGAAAGACCGCATGCCGAACGCAATGTTGCTTGGGAAAATAACGAAATAATGAACCGTCCTTCCAGCGGAATTTATTTGCAAAATAGTTTGTAACGAACCATGGATCCCATGGTTCGTCACAAGCAGTCGGAGCCACCAACGATACATCAAGAAGAATACGAGCCCCGACCACTATTAATTCGTACGGCAAGCTTTTTTAGCCATATGCAATGTTTAACAGACGATATTTTCAATACTAATGTAGATAACACATGCGAACTTATTTTTCTCTGAAAGATCATTTTATTCTCTTAACATTAGAAACAAAGTGTTTTGTTGAACTTCAACAACAACAATAATAACAAACATTTCTTCGAATGCTTTGCTTAACTGATAAGAAAAATTTGACCACTAATTATTCGTACGGTGCGTTAGCTTAGCTTAGAATTGAAAGAAGATCAAAACAAAAGCAAACAGTGTAACATAATCACTATCTAGTCATAATCTGGAATCAGTCATACAATGCCGAATGTAAGAAATGTGTAATTGGTTCAAATTAGTCAAAGTTTAGCAACGATGGCACGTGGTAAGCCGATTTGCAACGAAATAAGAAGTTTAATTATTGATTATTATAAATCGGGGAACACTTTTGGTGAAATAGCCAAACAATTAAATCTGGCTAAGTCGTCCGTTCAAGGCATTGTAAACAATTTTAAGAAAAATGGCAATATTGAAAATAATATCGCAAATAGAGGCCGAAAATCGGCAATAACATCTCGTGACAAAAGAGCCCTGGCCACAATTGTGAAGTCTGATCGTCGACAAAGTTTGAGAAATTTAGCCTCTGATTGGTCTGATAAAATCGGAAAAAGTGTGAAGCGTGAATGGACGCGCGTGCAGTTGCGAGATATTGGATATAAGTTCTATAAAGTATGTATAGTGATTATATATGTTACATACTCAATAGCTTAAACTACTCTTAGGCCAAGGAAAAACCATTGCTTACGCTTCGTCAAAAGAAGAAGCGTTTACAATGGTCTCGGGAACGGATGTCTTGGACTCAAAGGCAATGGAACACCATCATATTTAGCGATGAATCAAAATTTGATGTGTGTGTCGGTGATGCGCGAAGGAGAATCATCCGTAACAAAACTGAAGCGTACCATAAAGACTGCCTGAAAAGGACTGTTAAGTTCCCTGCAAGCATAATGGTGTGGGGTTGTATGTCTGCCAAAGGGGTAGGACAACTGCACTTTATTGAGGGGATAGTTAACGCGGAAAAATACGTTAACATATTAGAGGAAAGTTTGCTGCCATCAATACCAAAACTGGCTGACTGTGGTGAATATACATTTCAGCAGGATGGAGCATCATCTCATACTGCCAAACGAACCAAATCATGGCTGCAGTGTAAGGAAATTGGGGTCTTAGATTGGCCATCAAATAGCCCAGACCTAAGCCCAATCGAGAATATATGGGCATAATGAAAAGAAACCTAAGAAATGAGCCTCAACACTTTCAGACCTAAAAATAAAACTGCAAGAGATGTGAGACTCCATTTCAAAAGAACAATGCCACAATTTGTTAAAATCTATGCCAAAGCGTTGTAAATGCGTTGTAGAGGCCAAAGGAGATGTAATACAATATTAATATTAAAAAAAATTATTTTTTTAATCAAAACAGCTAATATTGAACGCACCGTACGAATAATTAGTGGTCAAATTTGTCTTATCAGTTAAGCAAAGCATTCGAAGAAATGTTTGTTATTATTGTTGTTGTTGAAGTACAACAAAACTTTTTGTTTCTAATGTTAAGAGAATAAAATGATCTTTCAGAGAAAAATAAGTTCGCATGTGTTATCTACATTAGTATTGAAAATATCGTCTGTTAAACATTGCATATGGCTAAAAAAGCTTGCCGTACGAATTAATAGTGGTCGGGGCTCGTATATCAACACCAACAAATCCGCAGCGCAAGTCAAAAGACGCCGACCGAATAAAGACGAGAACTCAGCACACTCGCGGCCAATCGACGGAAAAGCGCTACCTAATATTATATAACCAACCCCCATATAACCAACAGCAAAACCAAGTAACCAAAACTCTCAAATAACGACGGTACCCAACGAAGTGAAAACTTAGCACACGCAGCAGACAGGAAACCTGAAGACAGCACACGTGCCATCGAATCATACCTAGCAGCACTACTATTAAGAATAGGAAAACACCATATATATCGGAGTTCTGCTGGTACTAAGGAGCTCAGTTCGTTTGGAAGTACATTTTGCTTGGGAGTTCAGCTCGTTTGGAAGTTAGCTTGCAGTTCACTTGAATTAACCCGATTCACACACATTAAATAAAGATACAAATTTAAACTAAACAAAGCGTGTTGTGATTCCAAATAACCAATTCTATTTCAGTTGCTGGTAAAGTTCCTGGTTTCCCCAATAAAGTCCTGCGAATTATAAATAACTTGTAATTCAGGACCCTGGACAGACTGATGCTATCCCAGCCTGAGATAGGTCCTTAATAGTGGGGCCCGAGCAGGGACTTTAAAGGATTTTAAGGAAAATTTAAAGAAAAAAATACTGAAATTCACTAACGTAATCCGGGCGCGAAAACAGTACCGAACCTAAAAGTGCCGTTTAACATTGACTCCGTGCCAAAACCAACAGAAAAACCACCACGACGAGGAACAACCAGAGGAAGTATACCTTGAGGGACATTTTTCCAATCCAGGGGTCAGCACCGGCTGGATCCGCAAGCTCCGTCGGGACAAGCTAGAAGCCCTCGCCGAAGAATTCGGATTTGGCAGCGAAGGAACGGTCGAAGAACGCCGAAAGAAATTTTCTGCACTATTCGCCGGGCCACTCGCGCAAGAAGCCTGGGTTCGCTTAGGAGAGTTCGAGAGACACTTTGCCAAACCAGCCGCACGCTCCCACTCCAAGTCACCACTGCCTACTACTTCTGGACCATCCGACACTTGACAAATGGATCCTAAGACCGGATTACGAGTCCCCGCAGCCACCAAATACTGCACTCCTACAGCCCCCTTTCCAAGGCCCCTAGCTACAGAGACTCACACAGCGCCCATACCGAGGGTTTTTCCAGCGATCGACCGACCCATGGAAGGACACTACTACAACCACGCCGCACAAATGGCGGATAACATCCGAAAATGGGGAATCCAGTTTGACGGCCAAGGTGACCCTCTATCATTCATTGAACTACTCGAAGAACGTGCGCTCTCGTATGGGGTGGACACAAACCAGCTGCCGCGGGCTATGGCCGAACTTCTCACAGACCGTGCCAGGTGTTGGTTCCGCATCAGCCGCCTACAAAGTTCCTCATGGGAAAACTTCCGCCAGGAATTCTTAGCGTTCTTCTTGCCACCACGGTATTTTGAACAACTGGAAGACCAGATCCGAGCCCGCAAGCAAGTGTCAGGGGAACTGTTGAAAGATTTCCTCATCGAGATACGTCTACTCATGTACCACGCCAGATACGACGCAGCCAAGGAGCTAAGCAGGATCTACAAAAACACCCTCCCAGCATACCAGATGTACGTGCGCCCCGACGAACTGCGAGACTTGTCCCAGCTAACACTGCTGGCCACGGAGTTGGAGAGTATTCAAGCACGGACCTTCCCGACCACTCTCGCACCACCACAACAAACGTCCAGATACGAGAGGCCGGCTACAGAGCCGAGTAGCAGCAACTCAAATCGGACACCATCCCGGAAGCCTTATTGGGACTCGGCAGACTCACCAAGGAGACAGCTATCCAACACAACCAGTACGACAAAACCCGAGGCGGCACATCGCATGATCACGACCCCCATTACCAACCAACGCGCAGCCTGTCGCCGGTGTGGTGAATCAGGGCATGTGGCATACTAATGCCAAAACCCATCGATCCTATTCTGCTGGAAATGTGGCAAGCGCGGCACACGGACCATTGATTGCTGTCAACAGAACACGTCGGGAAACGACTCGCGTCCTCGACTGACACGGGATCAACCGGGAACGACGTCTGCCCTGACCCACGAAGCTTTAATAAACCTCGCCCGACAACTAGACAACAACACCAACCTACAAGATGCATTTTTCCGCATACGACTGGCCGATGGCTCGGTCAGAGAGATCACCCAGATTCTACTGGCACACATCAGGCTGGATCAAAGAGAAGTTCAAATACCCCTCCTTGTCCTACCAAATATGTTGGATCGAGTTATCGTTGGCATGGACTTCCTATGCGCCATTGAAACAACGATCCAGTGCGGATCTAAAATTACGAGATCAGTGCCCCACACCACCTATCCACATCGCTCCGACCAACAGAGTACAAGGCAACGAACCCAGACACCAGAAACCGAAGCCAACGGCAGCCGTCATACGTCCGCAACCTATCCCAACGATTTCGCACCCAGCAACGCCAACATGACAACCATACAAACCCCAGCGAACACCCGACCACGACCTACCACAACGAATAAAACACAACACCCAGCCCAGTCCTAGCATGCCAAAGCGCCGGCCTACAACGGAGAACACGAAGCCGAAGCCAAAAACAAGAAACAACAACCAAGCAACCGGGAGTCCCACGGTCACTACGGAACAACCGCGTCCTAGGCCAACCACAGGGGACACATACCCCAAAGAAACTACGAGAATCTCACCCACGAGACACGCACTAGCGCACTGGAACCCGGCGCTCGATACAAGAAGCCCAGGACCAAGACCAGCAACAGAGCACGTAACTACCATCTCCTCCAAGGAGAAAGAGAACACAGAAACACCCTCAGAGACGACAATCAGCCCTGAACCACGACAACAACATCGACATCGACAACGGAAGCAACGAGGGAAACAGCCACGTTGACCACACTGGTCGGGGCCCATAATTGAACTGATATCCACAGAGCCCCTCAAAGCGGGCCCGGAAACCAGAACAATGACTCCACGATACACCGACCGCAGCCCTGTCGTACCCACGGCCGACGCCACACAGATCATCGCCAGCCCATTGGAGTACTTTCCGCGTACCGACATGATTCTAAGCGCGATGCACCGAGCCATGCCTAGAGCCATGTCCGAGATCTTCGTCGCCCAAAGAAGTCGTTGTTGCGATACCTGAGGCGTCATCGCGACTCATCGGTTCACGTACCAGTCTGGCTGCAGTATAACACGAGTACTACACCCGGCATGCCAAAATATCGTACCCATGGTCGATACCACATCCATTGCCGCCCACATCAGCGAATTCCCACGCAGAATCGAACCACCCAGCGCGTTTGACACCACCATCCTACCAGAAGACCCGAACCAACACTTTGACCCTGAGATCGACGACGAGTCAGAACCGCAGATCCGAGAATGCCTGGCAAAAGAAAAAAAAGAAAACCGAGAACTCAGAACACGCGCGTCCAATCGACGGAAATATGACGGATTATATAAGCGGCCCCCACCACAGCAAAACCAAGTAACCAAAGCTCTCAAATGACGAGGTCAAACCCCAACGAAATGAAAACTCAGCATACGTGCCACCAAAATCCACGAATATGGGAACAGCTAGAGACAAAATAAAGAAAAATATCTACCAACCTCAGCTCACGAGCGGTCACCCCACGCAGCAAAGTACAACCAATAGCATGGAAAAGTGCCGATTATCACGTTAAAGCGAAACCCGAGACCGGCTCGGAGCAATGTCCCATAAATAGCAGCACCGGACCTATAGAGAATAGGAAAACGCTATATATATCTGAGTTCTCCCTGTACTAAGGTAAATCGTTTGGAGCTCGCTAGGAGTTCGCCAGCAGTTCGCAAATCGGCGGTAAATTTTTTACTTCAATTTCGAGTCGATAGGGACTGCCTATCAGCCATAGTCAATCGGCAGTCGATCGGGAGAAATAACAAGTCGTGGTCAACCGGTAAATCAAGAACTAACATTCCCGTCGCGGTCAGCCAGTCAACCCCCACCAAAGAAACCAAAAAGTGTTGTGATTCCGTTCTATTTCAGTTGCTTGCAGAGTTCCTAGTTTTCCCAACAAAGTCTTCGCGAATTATAAATAACTTGTCATTCAGGACCCTGGACAGACTAATGCCTATCCCAGCCTGAAATAGGTCCTTACAACCTGCACAACCTGATGCATCCAGCGATCTGCTCAGGAGTACCCAAAGTCTGCAACGTCCGCATGTGAGAGTTGAACTTTTCCGAAATCTCCCGAAGCATAGCCACTGACCCATTTTCCACAGCCTGGAGCCCCAGAATCTTAGTAATGTGTGCCTGAAAGACCAACCGTCGATTATAAAATCTCTATTCCAATAACTCAAATGCCATGTTATAGTTGCTATCCGAGAGGTCTAACGAACGAATTGTCTCCAACGCCGAATCACGCAAGCAAGATCGCAGATGCTGAAACTTTTCAATGTTGGGTAGGTCCGGATGATTGTCAATAATGGTAACAAACATAGAATTGCATTTGTTCCAGCTAACGTGGAATGAGAATTGGCGATTTCACGACAAATGGACGGCTGTTTGAGTGTTTGAAACTTTTCGCGCAATCCACTGTGAAATTCTCTACAATTCAATTCTTCGAGTTCGTTCTGTACGGTTTTGAACGTGCCCTGCAGCTCCTCGATCTCCTCCAACCTTACCACGGGCATATAGTAATTGCAAGCCAACAATTAATTCTCCCAAGTGGCACTCAATCCTTTGAGGCTTTCTCACAATTCCGATGCCTTCCGCTTAAAAAACATCACTCTGTTTTCCGCAGCGGTAGCTTGAACCATCTAACTCCATAGCAGCGACAGCGTAAGAAAAACGTTTCCAGCGGGAAGATAAAAAACAAAGAGTACCGCGGGCAATAGACTGGAACGAGCACCGCAAACAAAACTTCTATGCTTATATGCAAGAGCGGCTGGTGTATTTAGATGATATATATGACACTTGAAGTCGCAGGCAAACGAAAATAACGAACAACCGGCAATAGATGGCAATATATGAATGTTAAATTGTAGTTTGTGATTGCACCAATATATTAACTGATGCACAATCACGTCGGGGTCACCAAATTTTTGGCTTTTAAGATTTTTTAATAGCCGTTGAAATTCAGTTATTATTATGAAAAAAGTCAATTAAGTCTTTAACAGTTCCTCGCTCATCAAAACATTGACGCCATGCTTATATCAGAGACTCACCTTCTAAAAAATAATTTCACCTCAATGGCTATAACTGCTATGCGACAAATCATCCTGATGGTACTGGCGTTCTGATCGCATCAGGCATTATCCATTGCCTTCATTTGCTACACCTTATCTACAGGCAACATCAATTCATATTGAAATGCAGAGCGGCTACCTAAACCTAGCCGCAGTATACTGCCCACCGCGCTTCTGCATTTCCGAAACAGAATTTGTTACATTCTTCGACCTACTAGGTGACCGATTTATAACAGCTGGTGACTACAATGCCAAGCACACCTATTGGGGATATAGACTTACCAACCCGACAAGAAGACAACTATATAACGCTTTAATAACGCCACGAAACAAGCTAGACTTTATCTCTCCGGGCAAGTCTACATATTGACCCACAGATCCAAACAAGCAACCCGACTTGATTGATTTTGCCGTTACACGAAGGGTGCTGATTCTCAGCTCAGATTCATGTCGATCACTTAACAGATCTATCATCGGATCACTCGCCCATTCTACTTCACCTTTACGACCATACAAGGCTTTCGGCACGCCCACACTTTCTAGCTTCTAGCAAAACAAATTGGCTCAAATACAGAAAGTACATAAGTTCTCATATTGACAGCTGCCAAAACATTTATTGTTAAGCTGACATTGAAAGGTCATTCGAAGCGTTAGTATCCTCAATGTTACTGGCGGCAAAACACTCAGCACCAATATTAATACATAATAAACTTTCCAACAGCAGTCGTATTTCAAGGCACATTGAAGTGCTGCTACGCCATAAAAGAAGGCTTCGCCGAGAGTGGCAAGCACACAGATCACCTGCCTCGAAAGAGCGGCTAAAAATAGCCAACCACCTACTACGCAGAGCCCTAGAAGATGAAAAAAATCGAGCTGAAATATCCTATTTGGAACAACTCCCCAAATAGCAAACGATTCCCACTGTGGAAAGCTAAATCAAGCGTTTGCCCACCAATCGAGAGTGAATCACCTTTGCGTACACAAACAGGAGAGTGGGCTCGCAGCAACAAAGAGAAAGCAAATATTTTTGCCGTCCATCTAGAAAACGTCTTCAAACCACACCCAGCAACAAATAGCTTTGTGCTTCCACCAACCAGCAATCCCGAAGCTACTCCGCCTATCATATTCCAATCAGGAGAAGTCACAAGGGTCATTAAAGACCAAATCTCAAAGCAAAAGAAAGCTCCGGGCAACGATTTCATATCCCCTAAAATGATCATAGAATTGCCGAGCTCTGCAGTGTATTTCCTTACTGTAATATTCAACAGCATGATGAAATGGGGCTATTATCCTCAAGAATGGAAGAAATCAGTCATCACAATGATCCATAAAGCCGGAAAAAGACAAGTCCAAGCCATCATCATATAGACCTATCAGCCTACTGCCTTGCCTATCAAAGATATTTTAAATGCTGCTCCTGAATCGAACTAACACCTACACATCAACGGTGCCATCCCGACTCACCAATTTGGATTTCGCGAAAAACACGGAACCATTGAAAAGTAAATCGTATAACCTCTGAGATACGAAATGCAATGTCGCCCAGGCTTTCGACCGGGTTTGGTTAGACGGCTTATGCTCGGTCAAATTCTTAATGCCAAAATATAATATATTAATCACTTAAATGACCCTCGCGTTGTAGTACCTTACGCTCATTTTTACTCTCTTTGTTACGCTCTTGCATTAAATTTGTAATTGAATTCACCACATTAGAAGCCCGCTTATGCTCACTGCTCATGCACTTAGAAACCAAATAAATAGTCATTTGCTAGTACTCAACTGAACCCCCTCGACTTTTCGGATTTTTCTTGGATTCCAGCAAATTTCTTCGCATCGAGTTTAATTAGCTCACTGGAGATTGACACACCCCAATCCTTGAACAACTATATTGAGGAAAACGCTCCTCGATCAAACAGCTTAATCCACAAAACCAAAATATTACTTCCACAGAACATCCATGGAATATTGGAGTCATACCTACAGAAAAGAAGCTTCGCAGTACGATGCAAAGATTTCCTCTCTGAATATCATCCAATTGAAGCTGGTGTACCGCAAGGCAGCGTGCTTGGACCGACACTGTATATCATATTCACAGCAGATCTACCGACAAACAGCCTAAAAACAACTTCGACATTTGCTAATGATACTGCCATACTAAGTCGCTCCAAGTGTCCAACTAGGGCCACGGAACACTTATCGTCTCACCTCGTGGCCTTAGAAAAATGGCTGGCAGACTGGCACATACGCGTAAACGAGCAAAAGTGCAAGCATGTCACTTTTACGTTAAACAGACAAACTTGCCCTCCATTACATCTGAACAACATCAACATTCCACAAACCACCGAAGTAACATACCTTGGTGTTCATCTGGATAAAAGGCTTACTTGGCGTAAACACATCGAAGCGAAAAGAAATCTACTTAAATTTAAATCTAGTAATCTACATTGGCTAATAAACACCCGTTCACCACAAAACTGGAGAATAAAGTACTTTTGTACAATGCAGTTCTCAAACCCATCTGGACATATGGCTCCGAGCTATGGGGAAATGCTTGCGTTAGTAATTTAGAAATGATCCAGAGAGCTCAATCGAAGATACTAAGAACTATCACTGGGGCGATAAACAAAAATCGAATATTCTCTAATAGAGACTTACGACAACTATGCAAATCTTAATCTAATATGTTTATTTAATTAATTACACTTTATTACTTAGAGTACGTCCCTAGCTAGATATTATTGCTGGGTGGGGAGGTCTCTTCGCCGGAGTCGTGTATGGCTAGTGTTCCAAGTTAAAGACTGCGCAAGTATATTATGATGGGCTTGAAGTTTGGCCTGATACTTTGCTTTCACTTTGGCAATTTCAGCTTTAACTGATCCTACTTAAATCTTTATAGATAATTTCATTCCGTATGTACCATGGTGCCCCAGTGATAGTTCTTAGTATCTTCGATTGAGCTCTCTGGATTATTTCTAAATTACTAACGCAAGCATTTCCCCATAGCTCGGAGCCATATGTCCAGATGGGTTTGAGAACTGCATTGTACAAAAGTACTTTATTCTCCAGTTTTGTAACCATCTAGGGAGAATAAGGGGACGATTCTTGAGGCTAGTGCTCTTGCACTCAGGCCTTCATCCATATTCCTCAAGCGAGTCGAAGGTATCCGAGCGGGGCGGGACCCTATGTTTCCGTTAGCTCTTTCGGGGTGGGGTGGGTTTGCTAGGACCTTGACTCTCGCCTACATAATCTTATTTAAGGATCCCTACTAAAACTAAAACAGGAGCTTTACTCCCAAAAACAATATAATCTGATTCGACGAAGAAAGCCTAAACAAACTTCGGGCAACAAAACGAAAGAATTTCCCGATCAATAATCACGAGGTATGGGCGTGGTCTAAAGGTGTTAGTTGACCCACGCGTTCTTTACCCTCCCTACCTGGATATTCAATATACGGTTTTTCTGAATATCCCCTAATTCCATGCTATCTCTCAGTCCTCAAGGTCACCGCTTATGACACTTTTAGTCACTCATTCCAAATTAATAATCTTTTTATTCATATAAATTCTAGGTAATGCATTTCAAACATGCTTTACTAAATTAATCGTTTCGAGGTTATTCTATATATATGTTGGCTAATGCTAAAGATTTAATTCAAATTTACATGGCTAACGAAAATGAATAATTTTATGATAAAAAAAAATACGAAGAAATGTTAATGATACAGGGAAGATGTAGAAAAAAATATTTTATAAGTGGTTAATATGCTTTCTCATAGCATTTCCCGGATCATTTTTATAAGATCGGTCGAAATTACCAGAGTGTTTTTGTTGTATTTTGATCTATCTCGGTTAAGGCAAATGCATCAAATCAATACGGCAACAACTACCAGCCAATATCTACTTTTATTGCAAACTCACGCACAAAACTCTCCAGCGGTGAAAGGCCTTCCAACGGTGTTGATGTAGCGGCTAAACTTGGGCAAAAAGGGTTATAAATGTGCAAACCAATTGATTTTATGCATTAGCTATGTTAACATTTACTTTCTGTTGATTTTTTTTCTTCTTCATTTTCTTCACTTTTCCGACAAATTCTTGTATCAAAACATTTTAAAGAAATTTGCACGCAGGCAGAATGAGTTAATGGAATTGATATGATTCAAAATTTACTTTAAAAAAAATAATCTAAGAAAAAAAATGACGAGAAGATCCGTTTTGTTTGTGGAGCGCCACTTTGCGATCGAGTGCAGCAATTGGCCGTTGTGTTTGTGGAGCGCCACTGTGCGTCTGCCTCGCAGGTGTCCGGCGAGCTATGATGTGGAGTGCTGAGGCTCTGCACCGGACACTTGCCGAAGGCTGCACTAGCGGCTGGCGGTGGCCACACCGGCAAAGATGTTGATTTGCGCAGCTGTGTGGTGGTGTTGGTGTAAATCCGGGGGTCAGCAAGCTGGTTATGAGTGTGGATGCTGTGCTGTCCACGCGAAAAACCCCGGTATGAAAAATCGGCCCACGTCAGAGGATCCGCAATTGCCCTAGCAAGATGCGTGCTGAAGAAATGGCAATGCTGAGGTCGCTGGACGTGGGCGATGTCCAAAAAGGTTTCTATCCACACTGCCGAGGAAATAATCCCGTTTACTATACCGCCAAAATACGGTCTGGCACACGTACCTTTGTTTGTGTTGAATCCAATTAGACAATGTAGTGATCGTTTGGATCAGGTTAAATGCTGGATGCCACAAGATAAAGATTTTGCACCCACGTGATTAACTTTTCGATTTTGCACACACCAAAAAAATTAGCAGACGCCGCAACAAAAGAATTTTTGAGAAAGAGAGTGGGGTACAGATGCAATTTTCTTTTATAGACCGGCATTCCAGAGCTTTCTCTCTGCAGCCTCTCGGAAAGAGAGAGTGACAGATGAGTGCAAGGTGCATCCAGACGCACTGAGAGCTTTTCCAAGCTGCACTGCTAATCACAGCTGGTATGGCTCGATCAGTCAGCGCCCTCTATGTTTCAAAAAAACATTTTGCGTTTCCAACGCAGCGACAAAAATGTCGCCACCGAAATGCGATGGAAATTCAACGTTATTTTTTTTAAAACTAAAAACGGACCGCCAGGCGCCCGTACAGTTTTGTGGTGAACGGGTGTTTATTAGCCAATGTAGATTACTAGATTTAAATTTAAGTAGATTTCTTTTCGCTTCGATGTGTTTACGCCAAGTAAGCCTTTTATCCAGATGAACACCAAGGTATGTTACTTCGGTGGTTTGTGGAATGTTGATGTTGTTCAGATGTAATGGAGGGCAAGTTTGTCTGTTTAACGTAAAAGTGACATGCTTGCACTTTTGCTCGTTTACGCGTATGTGCCAGTCTGCCAGCCATTTTTCTAAGGCCACGAGGTGAGACGATAAGTGTTCCGTGGCCCTAGTTGGACACTTGGAGCGACTTAGTATGGCAGTATCATTAGCAAATGTCGAAGTTGTTTTTAGGCTGTTTGTCGGTAGATCTGCTGTGAATATGATATACAGTGTCGGTCCAAGCACGCTGCCTTGCGGTACACCAGCTTCAATTGGATGATATTCAGAGAGGAAATCTTTGCATCGTACTGCGAAGCTTCTTTTCTGTAGGTATGACTCCAATATTCCATGGATGTTCTGTGGAAGTAATATTTTGGTTTTGTGGATTAAGCTGTTTGATCGAGGAGCGTTTTCCTCAATATAGTTGTTCAAGGATTGGCGTGTGTCAATCTCCAGTGAGCTAATTAAACTCGATGCGAAGAAATTTGCTGGAATCCAAGAAAAATCCGAAAAGTCGAGGGGGTTCAGTTGAGTACTAGCAAATGACTATTTATTTGGTTTCTAAGTGCATGAGCAGTGAGCATAAGCGGGCTTCTAATGTGGTGAATTCAATTACAAATTTAATGCAAGAGCGTAACAAAGAGAGTAAAAATGAGCGTAAGGTACTACAACGCGAGGGTCATTTAAGTGATTAATATATTATATTTTGGCATTAAGAATTTGACCGAGCATAAGCCGTCTAACCAAACCCGGTCGAAAGCCTGGGCGACATTGCATTTCGTATCTCAGAGGTTATACGATTTACTTTTCAATGGTTCCGTGTTTTTCGCGAAATCCAAATTGGTGAGTCGGGATGGCACCGTTGATGTGTAGGTGTTAGTTGATACGATTCAGGAGCAGCATTTAAAATATCTTTGATAGGCAAGGCAGTAGGCTGATAGGCCTATATGATGATGGCTTGGACTTGTCTTTTTCCGGCTTTATGGATCATTGTGATGACTGATTTCTTCCATTCTTGAGGATAATAGCCCCATTTCATCATGCTGTTGAATATTACAGTAAGGAAATACACTGCACAGCTCTGCAATTCTATGATCATTTTAGGGGAGATGAAATCGTGGCCCGGAGCTTTCTTTTGCTTTGAGATTTGGTCTTTAATGACCCTTGTGACTTCTCCTGATTGGAATATTATAGGCGGAGTAGCTTCGGGATTGCTGGTTGGTGGAATCACAAAGCTTTTTGTTGCTGGGTGTGGTTTGAAGACGTTTTCTAGATGGACGGCAAAAATATTTGCTTTCTCTTTGTTGCTGCGAGCCCACTCTCCTGTTTGTGTACGCAAAGGTGATTCACTCTCGATTGGTGGGCAAACGCTTGATTTAGCTTTCCACAGTGGGAATCGTTTGCTATTTGGGGAGAGTTGTTCCAAATAGGATATTTCAGCTCGGTTTTGTTCATCTTCTAGGGCTCTGCGTAGTAGGTGGTTGGCTATTTTTATCCGCCATTTCGAGGCAGGTGATCTGTGTGCTTGCCACTCTCGGCGAAGCCTTCTTTTATGGCGTAGCAGCACTTCAATGTGCCTTGAAATACGACTGCTGTTGGAAAGTTTATTATGTACTAATATTGGTTCTGAGTGTTTTGCCGCCAGTGACATTGAGGATACTTATACTTCAACTGACCTTGTGACGCCCAACCCGGCCCAGCGCCAAGCGTCAGAATAACAACAGCATTCCTTAGTATTATTATTTCATTCCATTTAAACATTTACTTAGACATAAGAGAAACAACATGAATATGAATTTAATTTAATTTAAATCCACGCGCCAACAATGTGACCAGCGATCAGAACCAAACGGACACTCACAAAGTATTTAAATCTACGCGCCAACAATGTGACCAGCGATCAGAACCAAACGGCCACACTAGCAGCTGATCGTAGAAACGCGTTAGTACCAGAGACCGGAGCCAACAGCTGACTTTTGGCAATAAAATCACCCGCAACAGAGCCATCAGCACTATTCCTGTCTTGGACTGCCAAGGGTGGATTCGCTCCCCGAGGCTTTGGTAAGCATTGAATGGTGTGGTTCTTGGAGCGTACGATTCCTCTATAACCCAACTATCCCTGCTATATACCGTCCATTTCCATTGATCACCGTGTTAGAGCGTACGATTCCTCTACCCGGAAATCTTTGCTGTTTTTCTTCAGATTCATTATCGGAGTGCATTGTCCTCCGGCTTTCCCCTTCCTACTCAGAGCACATTTTCCTCTGTCTCCCCAACCTTCTCCTCGGAGCGCATTATCCTCCGCAACGACCACTTCTCCTCGGAGCGCATTATCCTCCGCAACGATCATTACTCTCGGAGCGCATTATCCTCCGCAACGACCACTTCTCCTCGGAGCGCATTATCCTCCGCAACGACCACTTCTCTCGGAGCGCATTATCCTCCGCAACGCAACGTCTCTCTCGGAGCGCATTATCCTCCGCAACTCATTGATCGCCCGGAGCGCATAATTCTCCACGACCGATCTCCACCAGGTACGACCTGCACGCTGCGAGTAGCCACGTGCGGGCCTAACGACCCTGAAGGAGGACATCAAGGACGATCCAGTGAACCATTCGAGCCATATATAAACTCTGTATGCTTAAGCTAAATAAACATAAAAACCTACTTTTGCCACCATACCCGTGTAGCCTTCTTCTTGAACCTATAGCCTTTCGTTCAGCTACCACATCCAGAGATCAAACAAATTTCTGTGAACCCCGGCGCGGCGAGCATACCCCGGCCAAAGCGCCGTCACAACCTATCAATGTCATCTTTACATACATTTTTGGGCAGCTGCCAATATGTGATATTATGATACTTTTTGTATTTGAGCCAATCTGTTTTGCTAGAAGTTAGAAAGTGATGGTCGTAAAGGTGAAGTAGAATGAGCGAGTGATCCGATGATAGATCTGTTAAGTGATTGACATGAATCTGAGCTGAGAAGCACCCTTCGTGAAACGGCAAAATCAATCAAGTCGGGTTGCTTGTTTGGATCTGTGGGTCAATATGTAGACTTGCCGGAGAGATAAAGTCTAGCTTGTTTCATGGCGTATTAAAGCGTTATATAGTTGTCTTCCTTTCGGGTTGGTAAGTCTATATCCCCAATAGGTGTGCTTGGCATTGTAGTCACCAGCTGCTATAAATCGGTGACCTAGTAGGTCGGAGAATGTAACAAATTCTGTTTCGGAAATGCAGAAGCGCGGTGGGCAGTATACTGCTGCTAGGTTTAGGTAGCCGCTCTGCATTTCAATATGAATTGATGTTGCCTGTAGATAAGGTGTAGCAAATGAAGGCAATGGATAATGCCTGATGCGATGCTTGATCAGAACGCTAGTACCACCTTACCTGTCCCTTAACATCGGGATGATTTGTCGCATAGAGGTTATAGCCATTGAGGTGAAAGTAGTTTTTATTTGTTAGGTGAGTCTCTGATATGAGCATGGCGTCAATGTCGTGTTGAGCGACGAACTGTAAGAGCTCGCATTTGTGCTGCGAAATGCCATTTGCATTCCAGAAACATATATTTAGACGAGCCATTTAAACAGATTTCTGTTTGATTAGGAGCTCCAGGAGTAGATTTTGGTTGCGCATAAGCTCCTGCATCGTTTATTGTATTGCTACCATTGTGTTTGTTATAGTTACCAGCATAGACTCTGTTTGAGATGCCAACTTTTTTGGCACCTATATTTATAAAAAAAATAAGTTAGAGTTTGATTTAAAACGTTATAATGTTTATTTATAACGGCGGCTAGCTGAAGCCAATTGCTCGCTCTTTTGCCCAACCGGATAAATGTTCATAAGCGGGGGTTCAGTATGCAACCTATGCGGCGAGAGATTAGCATAGAACTCATTGGGCCACGACGGCCCAATCCAAAAGCCGAAGCGGCAGGTGCAGAGCGCTCTTTAACAGGGAGAGCGCAGCAGCACTGCCGAACGCTGGGGACATACATAATCTTAGGTTTCGATACTCTTATACACCTAGTTACAGCTACTCTTAATATTATGGTATACGCTTAAGTAGCCGCTGGCCCGAACATCCTCCCCCCGTTGGAAGCTCGCCTTTCTACCGACTTCGAAAGGGGCAGCAAACACAGCCGAGTAACGGCCCTCCTGATGGTTCCTGAAGTCGTCTTCAAATCAGCCACGCGGACTACTCCATCCTTGCCTTTGACGACTTCGACCACTTGTAACGCTTGTAGCAGCATCTAGAGTGTTAGCGGGTGGCGCTCTCTGTCGGCCAGGGGAAGGTCAGGTGGTGCCCTCTAGGGCTCAGATTGGATAATCGGGTCAAGGAGTTTTCGGAGGAAAAGAGAGTAACAGGGGCAAATGTCAGGCCTTTCACTCAGTGGCCCTATGAACCTTTTCGAGACCATGAGGTTGGCGCTTAAACGGAAGCGTCTAGCTCGGTCTCTCGCTTTTGGTTCCCCAGTCAGTGCAGTTGTGCGGAGTGGAAAAACTCCCTTAATTTTATAATACGCCTGTACGTACAAGTAAAGTGCAAATTGACGGTGAAAAAGTCCAGAAGGAGAAGATTTATTTTACGAAGAGGCGTTGAATTGATTTTGGCGCTCGTTAGCTGTCGCTGGGCCCAGGCGACGCCGCAAAGAGGTGCCCTCAGTTGGACACTGGATTGGAGGATTGCTCCCGTGGTCAAGGAGAAGCTCAATAGAGGAGTCCCGCTCCATCACCCATATAGGCGGCAGTTGATACGCGCAGAGCTCGGACGAGCCCATTTTTTTGGTCTCCCTTGTGCCTCCCTAAACGCCAAATACCAGCAGCGCTCGCAAGTAGCAGCGTAAGGGGAAAGGGGAAGAGGGAAGATCAGCCGAAGTTCTAGCAGGCAGAGCTAGTGCTCAGCGGATGGCTAGTTAGTGCCCGTGAACCGTGCGGAGAGACGGCTGCGTCGGCGACCCGGCGCTATTGGGAGCGAGGGAATCCGCAAAGGAATCGCGAGAGACCCCCGTGTGGATCCGGACGGCGGGTGGCCAGAGGCATACCAGATGCCCAAGAGAATTTTATTTTTTTTGTGATTAATTTTGTTTTGTGTGATTTTTGCAACGTTTAGTTCAAAAGAAAAAAATAGTTTTAAGCTTTAACGTTTTTAATGGTGTCCCAGCAAGATTAGAGTGTTTTTGCAGTAAGCGATGAGAGCGAGAGGTCAGGGAGTGCGCGCTTAGAATATTTTCCTTCCATCTCGATATTTTCTCTCTCTCCCCTCTCTTCGTTAAGCAATACGTCGGTGAAAGCGCTTTCTTCGATGGATTCCTGACAAGGGTGAGTGCTGTTATGGCCACATAAGGCTGCATTTTATAACAACAGACCAAAACCAGCAGAAACATATTTATTCGCGGACCTGATTAATCATGCGCTAGCCCATCCTCTGCCATCAAAGTTTACGCGTAACACTTTTTGCAAGCCAATGATCATGTCTGGAAAATTGTCCTAACAACGATCTGCGGTTTGATCATTTATTCGTATTTATTCATATTTATTTATCATTTGTTCTTATTTATTTATATGCATTCATTTTTGTCCATTTAATATTATTTATTTCTCGTGCATATCGTAGCTTAAGTATGTTAGTAGGTTCATTTTTATAGAATTTAGAATATATTTTATAATGTTTTAATTCGTTTTTTTTTTTGCCTAACTAGCACTCTCCCCATGTAGGCGTCCCTAGGCAGAAGGGGCCATTCCATTTTCAATGAAAGCGGCTTGGAATGGCCAAGGTAGGGCGGGCGAGACAGTCTCATTAACACCAGAGACGGATACGAAACTCTTCGCAGCACAGACCTTAGCTTTTTCTTGTATTCAGGGATAGGTAGTATCTCCCGGTTAAGTTTTCGTCGTAGCACGCTACTTCATTTTTGGTAGGATGAGTATAGGCCACCAGCATGAGGGGGGGCATCACCCCAATAGCCGACGAGCAGAAGCCGGAAACCTTAAGCGTGCGCTTCCCCTCACTGACCAACAACTAGCCTGGCATAATTTGTATATTTGTGTTCGTGAAACGTTACACACTCTAGCCAGTGGCCAACGCATTGGAGGAAGATTCTCATCCTTCACCAAGACGACATCGTTGACGCAGAGGTTTTGCGCAGGCGTACGCCACTTCGAGCGCTCTTGTAAAAGAGTCAGATACTCTTCGCGCCAACGCCTCCAGAATGTCTGCTGCAGTTGAGTGACCCGCTGCCAACCATCCAGACGGTTGTATTTGAGCTTCGTTAGGTCAGGCTCGAGAATTGACTGATGCGGGCCTCCCAACAGCAGATGAGCAGGCGTCAACACATCCAAGTACTCAGGATTTTCTGAAAGCGAGAGCAAAGGGCGAGAACTAACAATATCCGCGATCTGGCCGATCAAGGTGCGGAGCTCGTCGAAGCTAAGGATGGATGGCCCAACTGAGCGGTACAGGTGATACTTTGCGGACTTCACGGCCGCTTCCCACAATCCGCCAAAGTGCGGAGAGCGCGGGGGGATGAAATGCCAGTCGATGGTGTCAGCCAAGCAGGATTCATGGACTTCCTTCATGTGGGAGTCGCTCAGGAAAAGCTTCTTCAGCTCCCGAAGCTCATTCTTAGCGCCAACGAAATTTGTCGCATTGTCCGAACAAATATGACTTGGCCTTCCTCGAGTGGACGTGAAACGTTTCAATGCGCCTAGGAGCGATGCGGTGATCAGATCTTTGACAAGCTCCATGTGTATGGCCTTAGATGTGAAGCAAATAAACACGCTTATGTAGCACTTGATCGGAGGCCTCGTGCGGATTTCTGATCGGTAGAAAAAGGGTCCGCAATAGTCCACTCCAGTTACTTCGAAGGCCCGCGATCCTTCCAGACGCTACTTAGGCAAGTCTCTCATAATGTGCTCAACCATGCGCGGCCTCGTCCTGAAGCATCTTACACACTTGCTAACCGCTTTCGAGACGGCTTTGATTCCTCCAATAGGCCAATATTCTAATCGAATTTTAGCAAGCAATGCGCGAGGTCCGGCATGGAGGTTCCGTTGATGATAATAGCTTATCATTGCAGATGTTACGGGATGCCCCTTGGGAAAAATAAGCGGGTGCTGAGCATTAAACGGGAGCGATGAGTTTCCGAGACGACCTCCAACTCGAAGTAAACCTGACGGATCGATGAACGGAGATAGCGAACTGATGGAGCTAGACTTCCTGACTTGCCCATTGCGTCTAATCTTCTTTAGGTCCGACCACAAACTTGCCAGCTGAACGTGTCGAACAAGAAGATGCATTCCTTGCTGAATGTCAGAAACCGTGAGTCCAGGATGCCTAATACGATGAACGAATTTATGCATGTAGGCGAATGTGCGCTGCATGCCAAAGAAAAAGTTTGCAAATTTGCATCCGAACCTGAGATCGGCATGTGGAGACGCGATCAGCAATACACGCTTGCGAAGCTCAATGGTCGGAATTTCAAAAACGGCAGATACAGGCCACTCATCCGTAAAACCTAACAAAAACGAGGGGCCGTGAAACCAAAGCTCTGACTGGATGAGGTGGCTGAGGTACCATTGTCAATGGCCAGCTGGTGCATTGCGCGGACCGCTAAAAATGATGCAGCCCTCGTACCGTATGTGAAGGTGTCTAATGTGTAGACCTGACCCTGGGACTGGATGGAATCTCGCCATAGGATGCACTGGAGAAAATTGTCGGGTGGAGATACCTTTACGCAGCTGTACATTTTACAAATGTCACCAATGAGAGCGACGGGATATGTGCGGAACCGGATCAGAATTTTAAACAATGCTGGCTGAATAACAGGACCTGTCATCATCACATCATTTAAGGAGCATCCAGTTGATGTAGCTGCAGAGCCATCGAAAACGACACGGAGTTTTGTCGTGGTACTATCCTCCTTTAAAACGCAGTGATGAGGCAGAAAATACTTGCAGAGGCTACGTGAGTCAGGATGGACTTTGGACATATGCTTTAAATCAGTATACTCTTTCATAAAAGCTGAGCAACGTTCCTTGAGCGCTGAGAAAATCGTCGATACGCCTGAGTATAGGACTCTCCCAAGCGATCAGCATCATGCTTTAAAGGCAGCCGAACGGAGTACTCCCCTGACGGCAACAGTGAAAAGTGGCTTACGAAATGCGCCTCACAATCTACTTCTTCCTTTGTACTCAAGCTAGCCTCCACACAATTCTCAACTTCCCAAAACATACGAAGACTTCGATCCAACCTTGCATTCATGCTATCCTCCGAATCCGGAGAATTTTGGGTTGCCAAAAGAGACGAGCTTGATACCCTCTGTCCACCACCAGATACGATTCACCCAAGCCGGGTCTTCTGCAGAAGAGGCAATCCATCTATGAGCTTGATTTGCCTTACGCAGAGAAGGTCATAGAATATGCTCGCGCCAATGAGGAGATCTACTCGCTGAGGATTAAAGAATGCAGGATCGGCAAGCTTAATATTGGAGGGAATGTTCCAATCGGCTACATTAACACGTTCGTTCTCTTTCGTAGTGACCAGCCGTGTTTTTGTTTTGCGCTCCGCATTTTCCTTTTGTTTAACTTAAACAGCCGGTGTTTTTGATCTATAATTTAACTTTCTAACTAACTTACACCAAAATCAACTTTTACCGCGGGTGCTTATGCTTGCACATAATTGTGTAAAAACACAACTTATTTAATTAATTTTGTGCGTCCGTTATTCGTGTGTTTGTGTTACATTACATTTAGCCGCTCTATTGTCGTAGTTACTGCCGTCTATCACTCTCTCTATCACCTACCTCTCAATAACTGTTCTTTCCTTCTCGCTCTTGTAACTTTTCGTGCAGTAACGCTCTCACTTATAAGCTGTTGCTGCAACCACTCTCCTCTCTCATCTTTAACCGATTTCGCTTTAAGCATTGCTCTAAGCATTTGCTCTGCACAGTGGTCTGATTGCTATTTGTATTGAACTTTTTTCCGAAGTAAAAAAAATAAAAGACATAAATATGGAATATTCTGTTGTCTGTGCCAAAAAAACCTGCAAGAAGCAGATCACCCATAACCAGCCCAATATCCCCTGCTGGCTTTGCGAAAGCATAGTGCACGCAAAATGTGTAGGGGACGTGTAGGAGACGCCATTTCACAAAAAAACGGCCTGCATTATAGTTGTGAGGAATGCCGTGCTGTGGAAAACGACATGCGTTCGTTCATGAGGCAGACGCGGAGTGGCTTCAAAGAGCTGATCGTGGGCTTTAAACAGCAATATGATCTGCTCTTGGCCATGGACACTCAGTTCAGCAGTTTACAGCTGCTGGCTGAGTCTCCGAGGCGCAAGAAGTCTACTCCGCTGGACTTGCAAGTGCCGACTGCCTCATGTCCGCCGGCATCTGAAAAACTTTCTCCGACCACTCCCTTAGTGCAGCAGTTGATTACGTTTGCTACTCCAAGGGCAACGATCGCTGCTGGTGATGCAGATCGGGAGCCGAATGCGTCACTTCGGAGAGTATGCAGTTATAAATGTCTGTAGAGTCCGTGTCCATCGAGTCCGCACCCTTAACTATCCCCTCAGCTTCGCTCCCACCAGCTAATAGTTGTCCAGGACCACCGGATACTGCCATCACAGGTACTAGGCCTGTGGTGCCAAAACCACTGATAGGAGTCCCACCAAAGCGACAACTTTTTGTTTCGCGACTAGCCCTTGACCTCACATCTAATGATGTGACCGCTTTTATACAAAGCAAAATAAAAGCCGCTGGCTTAAAGGTGGAAAAATGTAACTTGTCTTACGCCAGAGAGATATCTTCCTTCAAGATAAGCGTCTCCCCAACTCAATTTGAAACCATTTGTTCCGCCAAGTTTTGGCCAGAGCATTTGGTGGTTAAAGAGTTTAAGGCTAAGAAAAAGAATAGGCCCCCCATTACTCTTCCTAGCATTCAGACCAGTGCTCCATGTCCATCCTCATCTTCCACCTCTACTTCCACCCATCCAAAAAACTAACTTCCTCTCTTGTAGTTACCTACCAGAATGCTAGAGGCTTGCGTAGTAAGCTCAGCACTCTTTTCCTTGAGAGTCTCGTATTCTCATCCCACGTTATTGTGTTCACCGAGACCTGGTTAAAGCCGGACATCCTTAGTTCCGAAGTTTTGGCAGGTCGGCACACAATTTTTAGAAATGACCGTTTGTCTCAACGTGGAGGTGGGGTCCTTATTGCAGTGGACTCAAACTTCACGTCGGAACATTTCATGGTCCAGGTTCAACAAGACCTGGAATTCCTGTGCGTAAAACTGATTCTCCCAGGCTTTTCCATCTTCATTACTTGCTCGTATATTCCACCTTCCTCGGAGAGCTTAATATACGAGCATCACCTGTCCGCTTTAAAAACTGTTTCTTCCTCGCTATCAGATAAAGACCATATGATAGTTCTTGGTGATTTCAATTAGCCAGGTACTGTTTGGTCTTCAGTAAACGAGTCTAATAACCTTGTGCCCATGTCACGACATGACTTTATGGACGGCTTGCTAGACCTATCCCTGTCTCAAGTCAACCATGTGAAAAATTCCTTGGGTCGATTGCTTGATCTGTGCTTTGTCTCGGATCCGACCATAGCGTTGTTAACCCGAGCCCTTCCGCTCAGTATACCTGAAGACTCCTACCATCCTACATTCGAAGTGTCAGTCGATATTGGCCCCACTGTATTGGATCGAATGGGTAGGCTATCTGAACGTGTCCGCTGCTTTCGTAAAGCCGAGTTTACGAAGCTTAATAACCTTATTAGCGATTTTGATTGGTCCGCTCTGTACTTGTGCAGGGACGTTATGAAAGGCACAAACATTTTTTACAATGTACTTGACACATTTTTTGATTCTTGTGTCCCACTTTCTTGTCCGGTTAGATCTGGAAAGCCTCCTTGGTTTACCAAAGAGTTATCCAGTCTACAAAATTTAAAATCAAGACTTTATAAAAAATTTCGAGAAGTTGGTTCTCCCTCTTCTCTTTCTCACTATGTAATAGCTCGGTCAAATTTCTCCTTTCCTAACGCTCAATGCTATAAAAAGTACCTATCTCGATGCAGGATACGATTTTCACAGGACCCTAAACAGTTTTACAGCTTCGTAAATAGTAAGCGTAGAACGTCCGCACATCCATCCTCGTTATCTTTTCTCAATATGTCAGCAAACAATGATCAGGCAATTGCCGATATTTTTGCCAAATTTTTCCAGACAACCTATTCTCATACAGTTTACCAAGGTCGAATGGCATCTTCAGCCCCTTGTTAAATGAAAGCTCACTGCTTCATGATCTTCGACTAATTAAGCCGGTGTTTTCACCAGGTCGCGACGGAGTTCCCGGCTGTGTACTTAAGTACTGTGCCGACGCTCTGTGTGGACCCTTGCTTAAACTATTCACCCTATCCATTAACGCTTCATGCTTCTCCCCATCTGGAATGAATCTTTTATTATTCCGCTCCATAAGAAAGGTAGCAAGTCTGATGCAAATAATTATAGAGGTATATCTAAGTTATCCGCTATTCCTAAAAAGTTTGAAAAAATTTTAACTCCGCACTTGCAACATCTCTGCAAATCTCTTATATCTCCGGCCCAGCATGGATTTATAAGGCGACGATCAACAACCACAAATTTATTAGAGTTTACCTCTTTTATCATTAAAGGCTTTCAAGGTAACTTGCAGACGGATGTCATTTACACTGATTTCAGTAAGGCATTCGATTCTGTAAAACATTGCCTTTTAGCACAAAAATCTTGGTTGATGATCTTGGTGTTAAGGTTATGTTGACCCGGACGGCCCTCATGGGGCCACGCATAGGCCGATATCGCCCTTAGTTGTCCGGATGGGGGAGTGCATGAACCTACTTCAATGTTGTGAGGTTTCAAAGTCCTTGAGGATCGTGGTGTTTTTCGCGAAGGCAAGAAGTTCCCCTGGTGTTCTTCTAGAGGCCTCTTTCAGTGATGCCATCACTGGGGTACCCAGGTATTTTCTTCTTGCCCTTGATAGCGCCGGGCAGCTGCATATGAGTTGTTCCAGTGTATAGCCCCTTCTTCATGGCATTTTCTGCAGTTACCACTGGTGATGCCTAGTTTAACTGCTTGTGCTGCAGTCAGACAGTGTACTGTGAGTATTCCCACTAGAACTCTGGAAGGTGCAGTAAGTAGTGTCTAGGTTTACCATTGCGCTCCTTGCATATGGTTTTCTAGATTCTGCAGTTGGTGGTACTCTGTTCTGTCAATTGCCAACCCGACGCCTTCCTTAGCCAGTACATCCGCTGTCTCGTTACCTTCGATGCCCTGGTGGCTGGGAACCCAATAGATCCGCACTGACTTTGTCGTGCTTTGGTAGTCTAATGCTTCCCTGCTCGCCATGACGTTTCTGGAACAGACCGCTGATGACTGCATGGATCTTATCGCCGCCTGGCGAACAGGTTAACTACGCCGTGTGAACGATTGATGGACTGAGCCGCATCCGCCGCTTTCCGTATGGCGTAGACATCCGCCTGGAATATGCTGCATTGGCCCGGTAGCTTATGGTTATGGTTTCGAGTGCTTTTGTTGATGTTGACCTCAGCGGCCCCGTAATGCAAAGCAGTGCCTGCCGCTGGGTCCTTTCCATAAGCTTATTGTACGTCTTCTTTTCTGTCGCTTGCCACTAAACTAAGACTCCGTACAGCAGAGTCGGTCGCATCACCGAGATGTAGATCCAGTGCATTAGAGCAGGTGACAGGCCCCATGTACTTCTGAGCATCTTCTTGGATGCATATGGTGCAATGGTGGCCTTCTTCACCCTTTCCAAAGCATTTGGCCTCCATGCCAGCTTGCTGTCCAGTACTATGCAGAGGTTGACTTGGGTTTGACTTGTGTTTTCGGGGTCAGTCTGGTTTTTTCAATTTTCGGGGGGATCCATGCCGGTACCTTGTATCTCTTGGTAAAGAGGATGAGGTCCGTCTTGTCCGCGTTGATACTGAGTCCTACTTTTCCCGCCCACTCACATGTCTCCCTGAGTGTTGATTCCATATGGAGCTTAGATTCGATGGACATACTCCCGTAATAATTATGCTTATGTCATCCGCATAAGCTGTTATTTTCCTCTCCTTTCGAATCTCATTATTAGGTCGTCGACAAACAGGTTCCACAGGAGGGGCGAGAGGAACCCACCCTGAGGAGTGCCTCTGTGTGCCCCGTTCACCAAGGAAGCCGCGCCCCATTATGAGTACAACCGTCTACAACTTAGAAGGTTCTTTATCCAGAGGTTGATTGCGGGATGCGTGTTGGTCGCTTCTAGGCGGTCCATTCTTGCGTTGGTATTCACTTTATTGAATGCTCCGGATATGTCTACGAACACTCCTAGAGCATACTTTTAACTTTGAAGGTCATTTTCGATGGTGGCTACTAGCGAATGCAGTGCCGTCTCCACCGATTTCCCTTTGGTGTAGGCATGTTGGTTGGTTGACATCCGCCCCCCTACATCGTTTTTTATGTGTAGATCAAGCAGCTTTTCTAGTGTTTTCAGTAAAAAAGAGGTGAGGCTTATCGGTCTGTAGTCTTTGGGGCTCATATGGCAGCACTTTTCTGAAGAAGACAATCCTCGAGGACGCATAGGGATATAGCACGTGCTCAGGAAAGCTGAGTATTTTGCAGAGAGCCATGGGGTGATCACGTTCTTGGTCGCCTGTAGCATTTTTGGAAACATACCGTCTAGTCCAGGTGCTTTCGTACCCACAAAGGAGTCTATAGCCCAGTGGATTCTCCTAGACGATATGAGACCCGTTGGGGGATGCTGTGCCTCAGTTGCTAGGTCCTGATGCACTGTAGCGTCAGCACCCTCGGTGCATCCTGGGAAGTGATCTTCCATTAGTGCTATTAGGGCTTCTTTACTGCCCTCAGTCCGCTGTCCATCGTTTCGCTTGAGCTGACTCTGTGTTTTGTATTTATTTTGAAAGGTTCAACTAGGAGCAGTTAAAATAACAAATTATAACTTAATATGAAAAGGACAAGAATATGGATTATCAGACTATGGATATTATCCTGACCCAATAGGACTAATTTATTGGCAAAATGGTCCAGCTAGTCCAGCTCACAGAAAGTTGTGGTCAGGAAATAGCCTATAGCCTATTAAGTTAAGATTAATTAATTTAAGTTATTTGTTAACAAAGATTTTACCTTAATAGAACTAATGTCGAAGGAAAACAGATGGAAGAAGGTATTGTAGTTACGGCAAAGGCTACGGAAAGATTCATGGTCAGAGTAATTAGAAAGACAGAGTTGAAGATGAAGCGGAAAGTAATGCCAAGTCGGGCGGGAAGGGACAGAAATGCACTCCATGGCAAATCCTACGGCTTTTAAGAGAGCGGATATCGAGGAGCCGGACCCTACTCTCATAAGAAGGAAGATGTCTAGAGGGGTCCCAATGTAGGCCACGAAGTGCAAAGAGAATGAACTGTTTTTGAACGGACTCAATCATTTCCTGATATTTTTGATAATGCGGAGACCAAACGCAGGAACCGTATTCGAGGATAGGACGGACAAGGGATACATATAAAAGTTTAGTGGTATACTGGTCGGTGAAATCCTTAGCCCATCTTTTGATAAAGCCCAGGACGCCTCTGGCTTTATTCGAAATAGCGGATATGTGTGAGTTATAACACAGATTAGGTACAAAGATAATTCCCAGGTCAGTAATTTTGTAAAGGCGGTTTAAGGAACAGTTATGGATATTGTAGTCAAAGAGGTAGGGCTTGCTGCGATGGAATGTTATGACGTAACATTTGGAAATGTTAAAGGGAAGAATGTTTATTAGGCACCAGTTTTTGGGGGCGTCAAGATCTGATTGGAGACATAACGGAGACATGGGGTCACTATAGGAGAAACATAACTTCACATCGTCCGCTTACATAAGTACTCGGGAATGTGTTAAGACTTGGGAAAAATCATTGATGAACAAATTAAACAACAAAGGGCCAAGATGGCTAGAAAGAGAGTTATTAAAACAGACACGCTGAGATCGATTACTAAGGTATAAATTAACCCAGAAAATAAACTTAGGTGGAAACCCTAGGATAAGCAGATTATGATTTACTGAATCAAAGGCTTTACTAAAGTCAGTATAGACTACGTTTGTTTGAGACTGCTTATTTTTTCGAAGAGTTTGGTAATGGCAGATAAATTGGAGATCCCACGGTAATTAGAAACATCCGATTTAGACCCCATTTTATGAATGGCAATAACATTTGACTCTTTCCAGACAGTGTGAAAATCGCCAAGCTCGAGAGATAGGCTAAACAGTTTATGGAGGGGCACACAGAGAGAATCTGCACAAAGTTTAAGGACAGCACTAGGAAGCATTTCGCGCCCGGTAGAAAAGGAAAATTTACGTGACTTTAAATTAATTAAGAGGTCATTATAGTCGATGAAGGGTGGATAGATACAGTTATAACTATTCATATGGAAAGGATAAGATTGATTGGAACGAAGTAAGAATAGAGGGAACTGAGTAGCAGAGTTGAAAAAATGAAGCGAAAAGATTAGCAATATCACAATCATCACAACCGTTAAAAGAAAAAGATGACGGAAATTGGGACGAGTTACGTTTCGAGTTGACAAACCTAAAAAATTGTTTCGGATCACGCTTAAATCTATGTCTACATTTGGACAGGTAGCCATTATAACATGTTTTATTAAATAAAAGAAATTTACTCTTGGCGTTTGAATACTTAGAGAAATCAGATTGCGAGCCAGTTCTTTTAAACCTTTTATACAAGCGAGATTTGATATTCCGAAGCTTTATCAAACGCGGGGTGAACAAAATAGGGCCACTAACATGACGCGAAGGTGAAATTAAAGGTACAATTCAATTTCAACGATTCTATTCTAAAATTCATTACACTTCATTCTATGCCTCACTAACCTACGGTGGCAAAGCGCAGTGAATTCGCCTTGAGCGAAAGAGCGAGCTTTTATTGCGCTCCCGCTTTGCCGTAACCTACTTACACTAGACTTCAAGAATTCAAATATAATCTTTACATAAAACATTGACTAAGACGACGACATGACGAAACACCGGCCCCGTTGAAGGCCTGCGCGGCTTCAACAAATGGTTAGCGGCGCCAACTTGTGGATGGCCCGCCGAAAAACGCCTCCAACGCTCCTCCAAACGTCCACGACCCTGACCATGCCGTCGTCCCCGGCGTGCGTGGCGATGACTCTCCCGAGGAACCACTCCTGTGGAGGCATGTTGTCGTCGGCTCCTTGATGTGGGGCTTCCGTTGGTGCCACTTGCCCCGAATTTGCAGCCCCGCCCGTAATTGCCTCGCCGTCGCTGGGGTCCTGGCTGAGGGCTCCTAGCGCCCTGGAGTTCAGGACGGCCTCGATCCCGACGAGGACTGTGGCGAGCTCTTCGGCGGTCAAGAGCGCGCTGCCTACGGCCCGTAGGAGTAGGCTCTTCGCAGACTTCACACCTGCCTCCCAGAGTCCTCCCATGTGCGGCGCTCGAGGCGGTATGACCGCAAATTCGCATCCGTTTCTTAACGCGAATTCGCGAACTGCATCCGCCTCGTCCGCGTCCGCAAGCGCCTTCTGCAGAGCGCTGAGGTGGCGGCTCGCTCCGACGAAATTCGTCCCATTGTCGCAATGGACGATCTGGGGATATCCACGGCGTCCAACGAACGTTTGGAAAGCCAATAAAAAAGAGTCAGTGGTCAAGCCAGATACAAGTTCTAAGTGATGTAGTGGGCGCTTGTAGAAATTGTAGGAAGGGATTTTGGTAAGTGCCTGAAAGTAGGCAGTATAGTTTTCGGGCTAATAGGCAAGTACCAGCATTAATTAGTTGTGTGGTATCATACATTACATGCCAGGTAGAGGTAGCGCCATCTATGGGACAAGCTACGAATGGGGTTAGGTTAGGTTAGGTTGTCCCGGACGGCCCTCACGGGGCCACGCATAGGCCAATATGGCCCTTAGTTGTCCGGATTGGTGCGTATGGACCTTCTGAGTGTTTTTACGCGGTTTCGAAATCCGTGAGGATCGAGGAGAGTTTTGCAAAGGCAAGGAGTTTCGCTGGCGTCCTCTTGGATGCATCTTCCAGCGATGCCAGTACCGGGCTGCCAAGATGTATGTTTCTTGCCCTTGAGAGGGCCGGGCATTGGCAGATTAGATATTCCAGGGTTTCAATAGCCCCAGATTCATCACATTTCCTACACTTGTCACTGGTGGAGATTGCTCTCCTTGCACATGGTTTTCGCGATCTTGCAGTTGGTGGCTCTCCACCACCTGCTGCTGGCCTGTATGTGTGCCCTCCTCTCTAGATCGCTTTGAAGCGCTCTGAGGGAGACAGGCACGTTCTCAGTCCTGTCGTTTGCCAGCCCGACGCCTTCCTTAGCCAATACGTCTGCTGTTTCGTTGCTTTCGATGCCCTGGAGCTGGGAACCCAATAGATCCGCACTGATGCCTCCCTGCTTGCCAGGACATTTTTGGAACTGACCGCTGATGACTGCATGGATCTTATCGCCGCCTGGCTGTCCACGATCAGGTTGACCACATTATGTGGGCGTTCCGTAAATCGAGCAACCTCCGCCGCTTTCCGTATGTCAAAGACTTCTGCCTGGAATATGCTGCATTGGTCCGGTAGCTTATAGGACAGCCTTATTTCAGGGTCTGTACAGTATATGCCCGCACCTACTCTTCCCTCCATCTTGGAGCCATCCGTGTATATGTTGAGAAGTTGAGTCTGGTCCCTACCCCTTTTCCAGTCGTCGGGTCCCATAAATGAGGTTCTGTTTACGTCCAGGCACGTTCGGGGGATCATGTAGTCAGATATACTGATCATGTCTCGGCCTATTGAACTGTGCCCGAATCCTTGCAGCGACATATTGCCTGATGCGAGTAGGCGTTGTGCTGCCTTACCTGCAGTCAGTTGAGCGTGGATGTCCAGGGAGTCGATTCCGGTTATGGTTTCGAGAGCTTTTGTTGGGGTTGACCTTAGCGCACCCGTAATGCAGAGCAGTGCCTGCCGCTGGGTCCTTTCCATAGCTTATTGTACGTCGTCATTTCTGTCGCTTGCCACCACACTAAGACTCCGTACAGCAGAGTCGGTCGCAACACCGAGATGCAGATCCAGTGCATTAGAGCAGGTGACAGGCGGATGCATATGGTGCAATGGTGTCCTTCTTCACCCTTTCAAAAACATTTGGCCTCCATGCCAGCTTGCTGTCCAGTACTATGCAGAGGTATTTGACTTGTGTTTTCGGGGTCAGCCTGGTTTTTTCAATTTTCGGGGGGATCCATGCCGGTACCTTGTATCTCTTGGTAAAGAGGATGAGATCCGTCTTGTCCGCGTTGATACAGGGTCCTACTTTTCCTGCCCACTCACATATCTCCCTGAGTGTTGATTCCATTATGGCGCTGAGGCTCCCGTAATAATTATGTTTATGTCATCTGCATAGGCTGTTATTTTTGGGGCTCTCCTCTCGAATCTCTTTCTTAAGTCGTCGACCACCAGGTTCCACAGGAGGGGCGACAGGACTTCACCTTGTGGTGTGCCTCTATGCAGCCCCCTCACCATGGAAGCGGTGTTCCACTCCGATTGCACCCGTCTGCAACTTATAAGGTTCTTTATCCAGAGGTTGATTGCGGGATGTGTGTTGGTCGCTTCTAGGCGGTCCATAATAGCGTTCGTAGTGACGTTGTTGAATGCTCCGGATATGTCTACGAACACTCCAAGAGCAGGGCTCTCTAGATGGTGGCTACTAGCGAGTGTAGTGCCGTCTCTACCGATTTCCCTTTGGTGTGGGCATGCTGGTTGGTTGACATCAGTCTCCCTACATCGTTCCTGATGTTTAGATCCAGCATCTTTTCTAGTGTTTTGAGTAGAAAGGAGGTGAGGCTTATTGGTCTATAATCCTTGGGGATCATATGGCTGCACTTTCTTGCCTTTGGAAGGAAGAAAATCCTCGAGGTCCTCCATTGGATAGGGATATAGCCTGTGCTCAGGCCAGCTGAGTATATTGCAGAAAGCCATGGGCTGATCACGTCTTTGGTCACCTGTAGCATGGCTGGGAATATACCGTCTAGTCCAGGTGCTTTTGTACCCGCAAAGGAGTCTATAGCCCAGTGGATTTTCTTAGACGATATGAGACCTGTTGGGGGATGCTCTTCCTCAGTTACTAGGTCCTGGTGCCTTGTAACGTCAGCTTCCATTAGTGCTGTTAGGGCTTCTTCACTTCCCTCAGTCCACTGTTCATCTTCTCGCTTCAGCTGACTCTGTATGGTAGGTTGCTTTGATAGCAGCTTCCGAAGTCTAGCCGTTTCTGGGACTTTCTCAATATTGGAGCAGAAGTTCCTCCACGAGTTTCTTTGTGCGCTGCGTATTTCCTTCTTGTACTCCCTGTTTAGGGTTTTGTATTCCTCATTGATTGCACTGGTCAACACGATTTTTCCTCAAGGAACAAAACCAACTTTTTCTTAAAGATTTGGGGCTTAGAAATGGTTCGAAGATATTTTTTTTTTTCTATGGCAGAACTTTTTTTTAAAGAATTTTTGAAAACTGGTATTTTTTTTTAAAGCTTTTTTTCAGAGGTAGCGCTTGTTTTCTTCACATAACTCAAGTATCTTTCATCTGGTTGTTAAGAACTTTGCCATTTTGAAAAAATAATTAAAACAGCTAGAAGCTTAGCCCAAATACTTTGTGATTTCTGCTTACCGTCTGGGAAATATAAAGCATTGAAATGCAAAAATGATGATTTTTGTGCGGTATTTTTAACGAAATTTTGACTTTAAAATCTCAGGAAAAGTCGACAAAAAATGCCCATGGTTAACGAATTTTAGCTCCAAAGTCTGTCCATAGATATTAATGAGCAATACCTTAAACGACGCCAAATTAATGGAATGGATGGTCTTTTAAGGACTCTCCAGATACCAAAGTACTTGTTCCCGCTACGAGTGTTAAATCAAGCACGTTTGAAGAGGTGGGACCTACAAAGGTTTATTCCTCTCCTACGTTTTCTACTTCTAGGCTAGTTGATAGTATGAAGTCTAGGAGGGACTCACCTCTATCGTTGATGTCGGGGCTTCCCCACACGTTGTGATGTACGTTTGCGTCCGTACCGACGAGAAGTAGCTGGTCCTTCGGGCTGGATTTCGCCTCAACTCTTCAGGTGGAGCCGGCCTGTCGTGTGCCATATAGCAGGAAGCTACCATAAGGTGCTTTTTCTCGTTTTCTAGCATCACAGCAGTCAAGTCATCAGTGCTGTAATGAGACAAAAGGTAAGCATGGAAGCCCTTTCGTACGATTACGGCGGTTCTGGTCCTGCTTACCGATGAGTGGAAAAGGTTGTAATTAGAGGACTTTAGTCCGGCCACAGCGTTGCCAGAGGCAATCCATGGCTCCTGTGTCGACGGGCCCTTGCTCAAACTGGGAGTAGCAGTGGAAACATTGCATGGTATGACATAGGAGCGTTAACTGGTCGCCCCCCAACTCGCAACAACGAAAAAGAGCGCCAAGTCCCCATTTCTTCGTTGTTGAAGGGGTTCAATCGCTGAAGACTGGGGCCTAATCTGGTGCCTTTACGAACCCCTTTCGATCTCTTCCTGATACTCGTTTTTCTGGATCAGCTCGACAATTTTGTGAAAAGCCTCATCGTACTCTACTAATGACTTCAAATTTAAGATTTCTGTCCTTGCATTTTCGGCTTAAGTGGAACACGTAAACGAACACTCTTAGCAGCTTGAGGTGTTGTGATTATCCCTCGATTATCTACACTAAATCGTTTGATTTAGCGGCCACGGTCATTCCGACCGCTGTCTTCCTGGTTTCCAGCTTCAGCTCTTCCTCAAAAAACTCGAAGTGGGGGTTTCTGGGCCAGCTCTCTTCTTCTTCCTTCAAAAACGCTGGTCCACTAAACAAGATCGACTGCGAAATCTCCTCAATGTCACAACCTCTCGAAACTATGTCTGCTGGGTTCTGTTTAGTTGGAACATGCCGCCAAGTAGCATCAACTGACCACTCCTGAATCTCAGCTACTCGATTCGCAACGAATGTTGATAGCGACGAAGGGTAGGATCGGATCCAATGAATGGTCACTTCCGAATCCGACCAACATATCATTCGTTCAATCTGCACCTCGAGTAGCGATTTGAGTCGGTGACAGAGATCTGCGAGAAGGTGAGCGGCACATAACTCAAGCCTTGGAAGCGTTTTCGTCTTGAGCGGCGCTACTTTCGACTTTGCGGTCAACAACGAGACCTGGAAACCTTCTGCAGTCTTACTACGGATATAGACGCATACTCAATAAGCTCTCATGGAGGCGCCGGCAAATGCATGTACTTGAATCGGTGACATGGGATCAGTAGAAAGTTTCAAGATGTTTCCAGATTCATTAGAATTGACTCATCCCAATCTAGGTTGTTAATCCACAGCTCCTGCAGTAGGATCTTTCCCTTGATAACACTACTCGACAAAATCGAACTTTTTTTTTCCTCAAGGATCCAAACCGACTTTATCTGATAGATATGCGGATTTAAAATTTTTTAAAGAATTATGGTTTTTTTTCTATGGCAGAACTTTTTTTTGAAGAATTTTTGAAGTCTGGTATTTTTTTTGTAAGCTTTTTTCAGAGGTAGCGCTTGTTTTTTTCACATAACTCAAGTATCTTTCATCTGGTTGTTAAGAACTTTAATATTTTGAAAAGATAATTAAAACAGCTAAAAGATAAGCTCAAACACTTTGTGATTTCAGCTTACCGTCTTGGAAATATAAAGCATTGAAATGCAAAAATAATGATTTTTGTGCGGTATTATTTACGAAATTTTGACTTTAAAAACTCAGGAAAAGTCGAAAAAAAATTATATCCTGTGTTTTCTATTTTTTTGTGTAGAGGTGCATTAATTTGGCGTCGTTTAAGGTATCGCTTATTAAAATCTATGGAGAGACTTTGGAGCTAAAATTCGTTAACCAAACCTAAAAAATGGAAAAAATGAACAAAAAATACCTTTTTGAATGTAGCGGGCCCAACTGCCCATCGGGACAATGCGATCGCGATCAGGTACCAAATGTACAACCCTTTTTCGTTTGCTTTGTTCCCAATTGGCAGTTGGGCCCGCAGCCTTCAGAAATGTATTTTTTGTCCATTTTTTCCATTTTTTAGGTTTGGTTAACGAATTTTAGCTCCAAAGTCTCTCCATAGATTTTAATAAGCGATACCTTAAACGACGCCAAATTAATGCACCTCTACACAAAAAAATAGAAAACACAGGATATAATTTTTTTCGACTTTTCCTGAGTTTTTAAAGTCAAAATTTCGTAAATAATACCGCACAAAAATCATTATTTTTGCATTTCAATGCTTTATATTTCCCAGACGGTAAGCTGAAATCACAAAGTGTTTGGGCTTATCTTCTAGCTGTTTTAATTATCTTTTCAAAATATTAAAGCTCTTAACAACCAGATGAAAGATACTAGAGTTATGTGAAAAAAACAAGCGCTATCTCTGAAAAAAGCTTTAAAAAAAAATACCAGTTTTCAAAAATTCTTCAAAAAAAAGTTCTGCCATAGAAAAAAAAAAAAATATCATCAAACTATTTCTAAGCCCCAAATCTTTAATAAAAAGTTAGTTTTGTTCCTTGAGGAAAAATCGTGTTGACTAGTGTAACCAAGGAGCTTAACAAACCAAGTTGGTCAAACAGCTTTGATGTCACGGATAATATGTTCCGTTTTGTCGCTCGGAGACCCATGACTTCATTGTCAATTTTAAACAGAAAGGCATCTTCTAGGCAATCATGAGATTCCTAACGCCTTAGTCGAATCTGAATCCGAGATCGTTATGGGCTTTGCTATGCTCTCAGATGCGGTGATCTCAGGTGAGTTCGAAAACCACTTCGCTCACTCAAACCCTGCGGTCTGAAGAACCTGAGATACTTCGGACTTAATTGCCCTTAGCGCCTCTACGCATGCAGCACCAGTCAACATGTCATCAACGTAAAAGTCAGACCCAATAACTTGAGCAGCTTTAGGGAATGATAGTTTCACAGACTCACTCAACCTTTTTAAACACCGGATAGCCAAAAAGGGGCTGGTCCAGTCCCATAAGTCACGGTGTTAAGCTTGTATAATCTCAAGGACTCAGATGGGTCTCTTCTCCACACTATCATCTGAAACTGACTATCCGCTTCATTCACCATCACTTGGCGATACATCTTTTTCACATCGGCAGTCAGGGCGAACCTTTGCAGACGGAAGCGGAGAAGCGTTGAGTATAATTCCTCTTGAATGGTCGGTCCGTCCATCAGAATGTCATTCAAAGCCACCTGAGAGGACATCTTCGACGACGCATCGAACACAACGCAAAGCTTCGTGGACTTACTTTGGGGCCGAAGGACACACTGATGTGGAATTACGTAGTGTGGAGTAGAGGGAACCGTATTGTCAGTCGGCGACATATATCCTAAGGAGAGGTACTCTTCCATGAATTCCAAGTACATTTTCTTCAACTCAGGGTCACGAGACAATCTTCTTTCGAGCGACAAAAACCGCCGTTTAGCAACCTCAAAGGAGTTGCCCAAACAATTTGGATCTGATTTAAACGGCAGCCTTACTTCAAACCGACCTGATGGCAATACCTGAGTCGTCTTCCGAAAGTGATTTTCACATAACGTGTGCTCAGGCGAAATAATTTTCTTTGGAGATGGCATTTCTTCCAGTGACCAGAATTTTTGCAAGGTCCTATCAATGGAAACTAACAGCTCTTCACTGCAACTCAAACTGTTTGCCGTTTGGGGGGCAGAACTTTTGGAAACATATTTTCCAGAGACAACCCAGCCAAGAAGGGTCTTCTGAAGAGTTGGATAGTCAGGACCTTGCTTGATTTGACCAACAGCTAATAACTCAAAGAATGATTCAGCTCCAATCAGCATGTCTATTCTTTGTGGCTTGTAGAAATAGGGGTCTGCCAGTGGTAGGTTCTCTGGGATTTTCCAATCAGTTACATTAACTGACTGGTCAGGATGATAACCTGAAATTGATTTCAGGATCCAAAAATCAAAGGAGAACTCACTACCATTTATGCGCGACTTCACCACAGTGTGTATTTTATTCTTTACTTGAGAATTGGATTCACCAATACCAAGCAAGGTAATACACGACTCCTCTCTACGGATCTGTAAGCGGTAGGCGAGGTCTTCCGTGATGAAGTTTGTTTGGGATCCAGAGTCAAGGAGAGCTCTGGCCAAAATGTGTTCACCATTTTTTGTTCTGACACTTACGATCAACGTAGCCAAAATCACCCTGTCCAACGAAGTCGCATGCAGAGCATGAGAGGTGGAAGGGTGGTCCTGATTTAAAGGAGGAGACGAACTCTCTGGGGGTGGCGGCAACGCGAGACTATTATCAGTCACTGTGTATCGATGCAACAATGTGTGATGTGAGCGGCCACAAACTCGACATTTGGCGACCTTGCATCTTACAACAGTGTGACCCTTTTGCAGACAATTTATACATAAGGACGCAGACTTTGTGAACTCGAACCTTTGCATAACCGAGAGACGTGAAAATGGCGTGCAGTTGGCCACTACATGGTCTCCCGAATAGCAATAGCTGCATGTTCGCTGAGCTCTACTGTTGGGGGGAGTGGAAGAACAAGCAAATGAACTGCGATTGTGCGACTTGCTTGGCATGACTTTTTCTTGCCTTGGCTTTGTCGACTCTTCCGCAGACAAATGCTGGTATCGACGATTTAAAACTTTTTCAAAGTCGGACCAAAGCGGCAACTTTTCGAAGTCAAGCTGTTCTTCCAACTTCTGTCTAGTCACTGGGTCGACTCTGTTCAAAACGAGATGAATGAGCATTGCATTCGAAATCTTCGTATCGTCTCCTATCGATAATAATGAACCATAGATCGATGACACTGTATCGATGAGGCTTCTTAGGGACGATGCGGACTGTTGCGAGATTTTTGGCAGATTGAACAGTGCGGAGATTTGGTTCGAGAATATTAGACATTCGTTGTCATATACTCGCTTTAGGCTGTCCATGGCCTTTGCATAATTGGCCTCGGTGACTTGGAACGCCTTTATTGTTCCTAATGCTTCATTAGAGAGGCACGAAATTAAATGATTAAATTTTTCGATCACCGGTATACTCTCATCATTATGAACAAGAGTCTCAAAAAGGCTAATACAATTTTTAAACTCCGAATATTTACCACTAAATTTTGGTAGTGCCAATTTCGGAAGTCGAGCACGAGTTGGGGCTGTAGAAGCTGATACCGAGGGCGGCGTATCGCTTGTTAGCTTCAAGGCATCGATAAGCGACATTATCTTTGCCTTGGTTACAATGGCCATTTCTTCCAACTCGGCTCCAAATTCATCTTTGCTATCAATTTCTTCTATTTGCTCCTGCAATAGGTTGGCCTTGTTAATAGCAGAATTCAGAACATCGAGTCTGCATTGTAGCTCTGTCAATTGCAATGGAATCGACCTCTAAGCGGCGAATGCTTTTGACTCGGTTTCTGAGCTTACTTTTTAAGTCATCGACAGTGATTGCGGTAAACGATATATATATAATTGTGCGTCCAAATAGCGGTTCAAATAGAGTATGGTATGGTTTTTGTACATATGTGTTATATGGTGTTATATATGTATGTATGTGCACTAATAAATTAAATGCATGCAAATCAAACTCTACTATATCATACGGCTTTGCCAAGAATTGAAAGCGAGGTGCAATTTTTCCAGCACAAGACAATTTATATATGCATTTATGTATGTCTTCGGATCTAGCTTTCAATTATTTGCACAAATACCTCAGGCTCTGCGTTCGGATCTTTAAGTCCAACTGCCACTTTCCTCTTGCAGTCCGTGCAATCACAAGGGGCCATTCGTCTCCTGGGTTGCAGCAATGTCTGATGGTGAAGCGGTAGGTAACCAGCAGGGTAGCAGCAACGATCAGCAAGCTGGTGAGGGTATTGCGCGGCCGACACGATGGTTTGGCAAGTCTTTTGTTATTTGATGCACAACACAAACGCGGGAAACTATACACTACTTTTAATTCTATAATATAGAATTAATTAGTTATATTATTTATAACTAATCTGTATGTATGTTTTTTTTTGTTACACTGTTTGTGTTATCACTGTTTCACTGTCACTATTATTTGTTGCCTTTATTTTTTGCTCTTTATAGTCCACCCGGGGGCGCCATGACAAATTAGAATAGTTTTTCTAATAAAGATTGTGGTGGCGTAAAGATTTATTTAAAAGGCGGGGACGAAAATGATTTATGTGCGCTCGATCGACTTCAATTTCAACGATTATATTCTAAAATTCATTACATTTCGTTCTAAGCCTAGCTAACCTACGGAGGCAAAGCGTGGCGAATTCGCCTTGAGCGAAAGAGCGAGCTTTATTGCGCTCCCGCCTTGCCACACTTCAAACCAATTCAAAAATAATCTTAACATAAAACATTGACCAAGACGACGACATGACGAAACATAAGTACTAGGCTATAATATGTGCGAGTCAGAGTTCTGGAAGGTAAAAGGGATATATATATATATGCTCACCATGCAATATGGTCGATATCGATGGTAAAAAAAACCATCGATATATCGCTAAATTTGACAACCATCGATACCATCGATGGTTTTGCAGCCCTACACCACTAACCATACAGTATACAGTGTCAGTTCATACAACGAAAGGGGCGCAGCTGAGTTTTCTGTCCCAGCACCCCCTGGCATTCGGCAGGGGTGCTGGGACCATTCGGCTGTGGTGCTGAGACGTTCGGGTCTTGGGCCTGAGACGTTCGGCATTTTTTCGACATGTTCGATTCATGACGAGATGCGAAAGCAAGACGAGAATTGCAAATGTATGTGTGTACACAGGCACGACAAAATATCAATTCTTATTTTCCGAAAGCGTTTTGAGTTTGTTTTGAGTTTCGCTTCCAGGTTACGTAAATGTGTGTGTGCCATACTATGCTTGTGTGTGGGCTCTAAAATTTTTGGCTGCTAGAATTGGATTTTCGTTTTGTTTTGAGGGCTGATGTAGCGATCTGAGCTGTGCGGCAGGCCTTTTCGTCCTATTCAGGGCCGGATCAACCCTCCTGTGCAACCTTCAATCTGGGGCTCTCCATTTTTTCACGCTAATTCCTTCTCTTCTCATTTGAAATAAAAACTTACAAATTAATCAAACAAACATTCGATTTTTATGTTTATCAGTGGCTATTATATTTTGTATCCACTATTTGAGTTTTTTTTAAATTGTTTCTGTTAGCCCTAGGGTGGGCCCTAGGCAACTGCTAATGCGGCCCTGGACTGGACCAGTTCCCGTCGTCAGACTTCATATTTTGTTGTTTTGTATTGTAGTCTTTGCTAACAATCAATGTTTGTATATGATAAATAATTGATTTAAGTTAAAAAATCTACATATGTGTATACATATACTAATTATTTGCATTATGTATTAATATATATATAAAGAAATATATATAGAAAAGTTCTCGGAAATAAAGGAATTTATTGACAAATTTGCAAAGTTGAAAGCTGAGTCATTTGCACAAAATTTATGTACATGCACATTTTATTTAGTATATACATTTCTAAAACAGGGATATGTAAGGAAGGATATATATAAGGATGTCAAAAAATTAACTTATTTTATTTTTATATATTCTATTTATTTCCCACCCCCACCCACTCTGCCCATTCCTCATTTATGTTGCGGCAGGTCAGCTCATGTCGCTACATCAGCCCTCAAAACAAAACGAAAATCCAATTCTAGCAGCCAAAAATTTTAGAGCCCACACACAAGCATAGTATGTGTGAATACATGGCACACACACATTTACGTAACCTGGAAGCGAAACTCAAAACGCTTTCGGAAAATAAGAATTGATATTTTGTCGTGCCTGTGTACACACATACATTTGCAATTCTCGTCTTGCTTTCGCATCTCGTCATGAATCGAACATGTCGAAAAAATGCCGAACGTCCCAGGTCCCCGACCCGAACGTCTCAGGTCCGCCACCCGAACGTCCCAGGTCCAACAGCCGAAGACCTGGGGACCCGGGACAGAAAACTCATCTGCGCCCCTTTCGTTGTATGAACTGGCACATCTATATACTGTATGGTTAGTGACTATACATAGAATATTTTTATTGAGAGCCAACAAACAAAAATAAACAAAAAGGTATTTATGGCCACCATACTTCAGATACTTCAAACGATTAAAAATATTTTGCTTAGAATGACTACGGAGGAATTACCAGCTAATCTTGACAAGTTGAAAATAACGCCAACACACCCTATTTTCAAATCAGTAAAAAGGAACCCATTCTACAATGCAGACAATGATTTTAAACTATTAAATTCGGATGAACAAATACTTAGCGTCAATCACAAAATGGTACATCGCTGCAAGTGTAGACCTAGGCGTCGATCCGAGAGCTGCCTTGAGAATTGTACTCAAGACAAGTCGTTTGTTCAAATGGAATCTTTTCTAATTACAAGGCCAGCAAGTCACTCGCATGGTGTTAAAAAGCTTGCCCAGAGAAAATATATCGCCCCTAGTCCCTAGCCCTAAAATTCGTTAATCAAACCTAAAAAATGAAAAAAATGAACAAAAAATACCTTTTTGAAGGTTGCGGGCCCAACTGCCAATTGGGAACAAAGCAAACGAAAAAGGGTTGAACATTTGGTACCTGATCGCGATCGCAATTCCCGATGGGCAGTTGGGCCCGCAGTCTTCAAAAAGGTATTTTTTGTTCATTTTTTCCATTTTTTAGGTTTGGTTAACGAATTTTAGCTCCAAAGTCTCTCCATAGATGTTAATGACCGATACCTTAAACGACGCCAAATTAATGCACCTCTACACAAAATAGAGAACACAGGATATAATTTTTTTTCGACTTTTCCTGAGTTTTTAAAGTCAAAATTTCGTAAAAATACCGCACAAAAATCATTATTTTTGCATTTCAATGCTTTATATTTCCCAGACGGTAAGCTGAAATCACAAAGTGTTTGGGCTTATCTTCTAGCTGTTTTAATTATCTTTTCAAAATATTAAAGCTCTTAACAACCAGACGTAAGATACTAGAGTTATGTGAAAAAAACAAAGCGCTACCTCTTAAAAAAGCTTTAACAAAAATTCTAGAGTTAAAAAATTCTTCAAAAAAAAGTTCTGCCATAGAGAAAAAACCATAATTCTTTAAAAAAATTTAAAGCCACATATCCATCAGAATAAGTCGGTTTGGATCCTTGAGAAAAAAAAAAGTTCGATTTTGTCGAGTAGTGTTATCAATTAAGTGATTGTATTGGTGGCGGCATATATTGTTGCAAAAAAAAAAAATAGTTTTCATCTCTCTTTTTGGTTTTGCGCACAGTTTTTTCCTACATCTACCATTCCCTCCGGGAATAATTGTTGAAAATATATTCTTGAGTTGGGTGTCAGCTGTTCCCTCAGTTCACACTCGGTCCCGATAGGCAACTATCGATATAAATCTGTGGATTCCGCTCATCTTGCTGGACACACTCTAGGAAAACGTAAACGAAAAATGCCTGCCCCAATTTTTATACCCGTACTCAAAAATGAGTTAAGATTTGTGGTAATAGTGGCTGCGTGTAACGCAGAGAAGGAAACATTTCCGACCCCATAAAGTATATATCAGGGGTACCACAGAAATCACTAGTGAAATTGGAAATCGCGCAGAGGATTTCCGCTTAAAAATTTCCGCCGTGACACAGAATTCCGAGCTATTTCATTTTTCTTAGAATTGTCACAAACCAAATTCGAACTAAGGCTAGGGTTGACACCTTTCAAGATTCAATTCGAATAGGGGTCATTTTCTCAGTTTGATTGATTTTATCAAATAAAAACAATTGGTTTTTATTTTCTTTTTTATGATATAAATATAAGATTTTTCAAAGCTGTACTTTTATAATTTTAAAGCAAAAAAACATCCTATGTCGTGCGAGTTGAATAAAACAATGTACTCGGCAACTCTAGCAGTTGTCTGGCAACTCTCCGTACATGGCAGCAATCAGCTGTTCAAAAAAAACAAACATCTGAATTTTACAGTATACTTAATTAAAATGCTTTTACTGAGACTGTTGGCCATCGATGAAATACGGAGGCAACATATTAGAATACAAATCTTGCAGCGTAGGCTTCTCATTACAATGAACAGTTTTTGGTATAATGATCGCTTTGCATCTATTTGTGCTGCCATGGGTCTGCACTTAGCCGAACAGGGGTTTTTGACATAAATGCAATGGCAATAATGTGTGGAAATGGTTTGTTAGTTCTGTTTTGGCATTTTGAAGCGATGCCACCTGATAGAACTACAAATGACTACAAATGTTTTCACAATTTGCACAAAAAGTATGCACACGTTTGACGTAAAGGAAGTTTTACTGCAATGAGCTATTTTTTGTAATGCTTAATTAAAGAAAAACAGATTGCTTTCAATATAATTAATATTAAATATATTGCTCCGAGTTCGACTTAAAAAATTTGGCATTACTGTATTAACTTCGAAAGTCCGAATCGCCACCTCGTGGCCACCACGTGGCCACCTGGGTCTGCAACGGATTGAGAGCGGAATCGTTAAGTGAAAATTCAGTCAGCGGATTGAATAGTGATTTACTAAAATGCTTATTTTATTAACTTAACATGTATAATGTTCAATTATTTCGATGAGGGTTAATCACCAATTGAATAACCTCTATGGGAAAGTAAGATTCCAATCGTTTTGGGTGTGTTTTATGGGTGTATTTAATCAAATCGCTGGATAAATTGTGAGTGATTTTGATTCCGCTGAAAAATTGGTGTGTGGCACGGCGGAATGGAATTGAGGTGATTCTCCAGCGGAAGTGATTTCTGTGTTCTGTTCTACAAAATGAAGATATAGGCAATAAACACACACATTTTTAGACCCAATTTTAGATTTTTGTTTTTTTAATATTTAATTGTTGTGAAAAATACACCTATTTATTTGTACAAACCATGCTACATTCTCTGGCTATAATTTAAAAAACAGCATGCAATTGCGGAGATGGTCGCTTACACATAGATTTTTTTTCTACAAATTTATAGTATAGATTACCAGTATTCAATAATCTTAATATTTAAACATTTAGTTGGTGCTTGGTACATATATTAGTAAATATTTATTTATCTCATAGTCACCCGTTTCTGTTTAAGAACAGCAGCTTTTTGACCACCTTTGGTTTCAGGTCTTCTCGTTGACTATTTCTCCCGTTTTACTAAATGACCAGAAAATATAAAAAATGGCCACCAAAATTAAATCATATTCAGAAGCCTAAAGCCTAGAACTCAGATCCAAAAACTGTTTGCCAGCAAAAAAATGTCATATATTCTTTGAGCGGCCACTAGTGTGACCAGAGGCGTGCACTTCATTCCGTACGGTTACACTGCTCAGACAGCTGCTTGGTTTTGTTTAAAGTTAATAACACAACATTTTATTGGCAAGAATAATTTATTATTTTTATTAATGGTCGGCGGCGGTTGCACAGGAGGCGTCGCCATCTGCTGCTGAAAGCCAGACAAGACACATTTCTTTTGAAGTAAAATATGAGGAGCTCAGGATATTCCTGGGGAAGAGCGACCCCAGCCGAAGAATAAATTTGAATAGCTTTGTTTAGCTTTGTTTACTTTAAACAAAACCAAGCAGCTGTCTGAGCAGTGTAACTGTATGTAATGCAGCGCACACCTCTGGTTACACCACTGGTCGCTAGAAGAATATATGACACGCTAGCAAACAGTTTTTGGATCTAAGTACTAGGCTATAATATGTGCGAGTCAGAGTTCTGGAAGGTAAAAGGGATATATATATATATGCTCACCATGCAATATGGTCGATATCGATGGTCAAAAAAACCATCGATATATCGCTAAATTTGACAACCATCGATACCATCGATGGTTCTGCAGCCCTACACTATACATAGAATATTTTTATTGAGAGCCAACAAACAAAAATAAACAAAAAGGTATTTATGGCCACCATACTTCAGATACTTCAAACGATTAAAAATATTTTGCTTAGAATGACTACGGAGGAATTACCAGCTAATCTTGACAAGTTGAAAATAACGCCAACACACCCTATTTTCAAATCAGTAAAAAGGAACCCATTCTACAATGCAGACAATGATTTTAAACTATTAAATTCGGATGAACAAATACTTAGCGTCAATCACAAAATGGTACATCGCTGGAAGTGTAGACCTAGGCGTCGATCCGAGAGCTGCCTTGAGAATTGTACTCAAGACAAGTCGTTTGTTCAAATGGAATCTTTTCTAATTACAAGCCCAGCAAGTCACTCGCATGGTGTTAAAAAGCTTGCACAAAGAAAATATATCGCCCCTACCAAGACATGTATTTTTCGGCAACCTATATTGAAGACTTTATTTGGTTGTGAACACGGAAAGAGTCTTGTTCGAAGTCAAAAAATCTTTCTTTTAAACGAAGAAAAGGAAACACCCATCCAAATTCAGACTAAAAAGTCAAACTTTAATAAAGGCGACCCATGCAGTTTCCGCGATCTTATCACTGAGTGCGATATATTGCTGGACCAAACAAAGAAATCAAATTTGGGTAATGTTCGACTTGTATCAAGCAAATGCAGCAAATATAAAACAATTTCCAAAAAAAAAGAAGTCAATTGTAGACTGCCGTCAATGAAGGAACGCAACGATTTTACAATATCTAAGAGATCACTATCAGTTTCACTTATGGGAACAACATGCTCTCAGCAAGCTTGTTATAATACGACAACCCCAAACAACTGCGACGATGTAACGATATCAGAATTGGCTAGCTATTTTGATACTATGGTGCATATTCCAAAAAAAATGTCTTCAATGGCTGAAATGATGTATATTTAATTTTGTACCAACCATTAAGTTGTATATGTCTGTAGATATACTCTAGTAAGCATACATACGTATGTACATTTGTATAAATTTGTATACTAATAAAAATACATTATTTCCCGGTTTATAGCTACAGTTGAAAAATAGCTTTGTATCATGATCGTCTTAGAAGAGCTGTTTGACAATGTAGAGATAGAGGGAAATCTCGAGGTGTTTCGGTTCTCTTTTCGCCGATACTTTTTCTATGACCCCAGCAGACCTTCCAATTTGGGCAGGTCTAATTCTGCCGAAAGTTTAGAACCAAGACTGAAAAATTCATTTTTGTAATTTTCTAAATTTCAATCGAGTCATACTCTTCAGTGGCAGCCCGATGTTTCCCTATAAATTCCAAATCAGCATAACGTTTGTTGTCTGCACTTCCCAGCCCCAAAGGTAAGTTAATTGATTATACTATGCAAAAAAACCTAGGGAACGATACAATCGTTTTTTGAACTTTCTAATTGAATTATAAATGGTCTATTTAATTTATTTTTTCTTTTTTAACAATTAAGAATATAATTTTAACGGTTTGTATTAGGAACTAGATTTTAAGAACTTTGCAGCTTAATCTGGTTGTAAATTAATAACTTCTGAACGAATTGAGATATCTTCATGAAATAAACTGCATTTAAATGAAAAATATTTTATTCTACACTATAAGTTTGTAGAAAAAAAATCTTTGTGTAAGCGACCATCTCCGCAATTGCATGCTGTTTTTTAAATGATAGCCAAAGAATGTAGCATGGTTTGTACAAATAAATAGGTGTATTTTTCACAACAATTAAATATTAAAACGAGAAGGAACGTGTGAGTCGCTTCTGGGGCCGCGACTCTACTTATACCCGTACTCAGTCAGTAGATGCATTTTTGAGCATAATTTTTAAGAATTTTAGAATTAGAAAAAAAAAATTTACATTTTACATTTTTTTGCTAAATCTGCTATCTACATCTACATATATTATGTATATTCTACATCTAACATGTAGATTATTAATGTATCATTTAAATTCTACATCTCCGCTAGGGGTTGCTCGCGCACTGAACGCAGCAGAGTGTGCGAGCGAGAAGGAGATAGAGTAGCGTGTCTCTGGCTAAAGTGGGCGAGGGAACCAACTGAAAATCAATTTCTTCATTATGGCTATAATTATGATCCGATCTGATTCAGTTTCGGCAGTCTGGTAGATAGGGTCATTCTCTACGATACTGCGTTTTTAGTTTTATCGTATCTTTAAAATTGTGCCTGCCACAGATTTTCGTCCTTTGTGGAGGCGGAAAAGGGCGGGGCGAAATTTTGAAATACACTTGTAGCAGTGTGATATCACATGAGTCTAGGAACCAAATTTGGTTACCCTAACTCTTATAGTCTCTGAGATCCAGGCGCTCAACAAGACGGACGGACAGACAGACTTGGCTATATCGACTCGGCTATTGATGCTGATCAAGAATATATATACTTTATGGGGTCGGACAATTTTCCTTCTCTACGTTACACACATCACTTTTTACCACAAATCTAATATACCCCTTAACTCTTTTTTGAGTACGGGTATAAATAGGGGACATAGAGGACATAGGACTTTTTCGACTTTTCCTGAGTTTTTAAAGTCAAAATTTCGTAAATAATACCGCACAAAAATCATCATTTTTGCATTTCAATGCTTTATATTTCAATGCTTTATATATCTTTTCAAAATATTAAAGTTCTTAACAACCAGAGGAAAGATACTAGAGTTATGTGAAAAAGAAAAGCGCTTTCTCTGAAAAACGCTTTAAACAAAATACCAGTCTTCAAAAATTCTTTAAAAAAAAGTTCTGCCATAGAAAAAAAAAATATCATCAAACCATTTCTATGCCCCAAATCTTTAATAAAAAGTTGGTTAGTCAATTGTAGACTGCCGTCAATGAAGGAACGCAACGATTTTACAATATCTAAGAGATCACTATCAGTTTCACTTATGGGAACAACATGCTCTCAGCAAGCTTGTTATAATACGACAACCCCAAACAACTGCGACGATGTAACGATATCAGAATTGGCTAGCTATTTTGATACTATGGTGCATATTCCAAAAAAAATGTCTTCAATGGCTGAAATGATGTATATTTAATTTTGTACCAACCATTAAGTTGTATATGTCTGTAGATATACTCTAGTAAGCATACATACGTATGTACATTTGTATAAATTTGTATACTAATAAAAATACATTATTTCCCGGTTTATAGCTACAGTTGAAAAATAGCTTTGTATCATGATCGTCTTAGAAGAGCTGTTTGACAATGTAGAGATAGAGGGAAATCTCGAGGTGTTTCGGTTCTCTTTTCGCCGATACTTTTTCTATGACCCCAGCAGACCTTCCAATTTGGGCAGGTCTAATTCTGCCGAAAGTTTAGAACCAAGACTGAAAAATTCATTTTTGTAATTTTCTAAATTTCAATCGAGTCATACTCTTCAGTGGCAGCCCGATGTTTCCCTATAAATTCCAAATCAGCATAACGTTTGTTGTCTGCACTTCCCAGCCCCAAAGGTAAGTTAATTGATTATACTATGCAAAAAAACCTAGGGAACGATACAATCGTTTTTTGAACTTTCTAATTGAATTATAAATGGTCTATTTAATTTATTTTTTCCTTTTTAACAATTAAGAATATAATTTTAACGGTTTGTATTAGGAACTAGATTTTAAGAACTTTGCAGCTTAATCTGGTTGTAAATTAATAACTTCTGAACGAATTGAGATATCTTCATGAAATAAACTGCATTTAAATGAAAAATATTTTATTCTACACTATAAGTTTGTAGAAAAAAAATCTTTGTGTAAGCGACCATCTCCGCAATTGCATGCTGTTTTTTAAATGATAGCCAAAGAATGTAGCATGGTTTGTACAAATAAATAGGTGTATTTTTCACAACAATTAAATATTAAAACGAGAAGGAACGTGTGAGTCGCTTCTGGGGCCGCGACTCTACTTATACCCGTACTCAGTCAGTAGATGCATTTTTGAGCATAATTTTTAAGAATTTTAGAATTAGAAAAAAAAAAATTTACATTTTACATTTTTTTGCTAAATCTGCTATCTACATCTACATATATTATGTATATTCTACATCTAACATGTAGATTATTAATGTATCATTTAAATTCTACATCTCCGCTAGGGGTTGCTCGCGCACTGAACGCAGCAGAGTGTGCGAGCGAGAAGGAGATAGAGTAGCGTGTCTCTGGCTAAAGTGGGCGAGGGAACCAACTGAAAATCAATTTCTTCATTCTGGCTATAATTATGATCCGATCTGATTCAGTTTCGGCAGTCTGGTAGATAGGGTCATTCTCTACGATACTGCGTTTTTAGTTTTATCGTATCTTTAAAATTGTGCCTGCCACAGATTTTCGTCCTTTGTGGAGGCGGAAAAGGGCGGGGCGAAATTTTGAAATACACTTGTAGCAGTGTGATATCACATGAGTCTAGGAACCAAATTTGGTTACCCTAACTCTTATAGTCTCTGAGATCCAGGCGCTCAACAAGACGGACGGACAGACAGACTTGGCTATATCGACTCGGCTATTGATGCTGATCAAGAATATATATACTTTATGGGGTCGGACAATTTTCCTTCTCTACGTTACACACATCACTTTTTACCACAAATCTAATATACCCCTTAACTCTTTTTTGAGTACGGGTATAAATAGGGGACATAGAGGACATAGGACTTTTTCGACTTTTCCTGAGTTTTTAAAGTCAAAATTTCGTAACAAATAAATCATAATTTTTGGATCTCAATGTTTTACATTTCCCAGACGGTAAGCTGAAATCACAAAGTGTTTGGGCTTAACTTCTTAACAACCAGACGTAAAATACTATAGTTATGTGAAAAAAAGAAGCGCTACCTCTGGATCTTCCTACCTTATCTAGATTCTCTGAAATGGGAACAAGAGGACGAGAATGATTATTCCTTGCATTAGGATACTAAGGTCCGAAGCTCTTCGAAAGCAAGGATGCCCGTTCCTACTGAACTGTACGGGGATCGAAGTGGGATGAAGCGCCAATTGAAGCCACTGTTCAGACAGTGCGCATGAACGTCGTTGAGGTGATTCTGACTCAAAAACAGGCGCTTTAGCTCCTCCAGCCCATTCTTTGCGCCAACGAAGTTGGTCCGACCAAATGCATCTTGGAATGCCTCTTGTGGCCGTAAGACGTAAGGGCGGCCAAGAACGAAGCTGTCAACAGATTCTTTACCAGCTATAGCCAATCTGCCTTGGTAGCGAATCAAATAACACTAGTCAACACGATTTTTCCTCAAGGAACAAAACCAACTTTTTATTAAAGATTTGGGGCATAGAAATGGTTTGATGATATTTTTTTTTTCTATGGCAGAACTTTTTTTTAAAGAATTTTTGAAGACTGGTATTTTGTTTAAAGCGTTTTTCAGAGAAAGCGCTTTTCTTTTTCACATAACTCTAGTATCTTTCCTCTGGTTGTTAAGAACTTTAATATTTTGAAAAGATATATAAAGCATTGAAATATAAAGCATTGAAATGCAAAAATGATGATTTTTGTGCGGTATTATTTACGAAATTTTGACTTTAAAAACTCAGGAAAAGTCGAAAAAAAATTATATGCTGTGTTCTCTATTTTTTTGTGTAGAGGTGCATTAATTTGGCGTCGTTTAAGGTATCGGTCATTAAAATCTATGGAGAGACTTTGGAGCTAAAATTCGTTAACCAAACCTAAAAAATGGAAAAAATGAACAAAAAATACCTTTTTGAAGGCTGCGGGCCCAACTGCCCATCGGGAATTGCGATCGCGATCAGGTACCAAATGTACAACCCTTTTTCGTTTGCTTTGTTCCCAATTGGCAGTTGGGCTAATAAATGTCATTTGAATAAATCATTTGGATCTTTGCGAACTGTTGATGAAGAATTGTGTGGGACGTATCGCGAAGCATGCGAATGAATATGAATATGCTTGAGAATGACATGCATTGGGATCTTACACTTGAAGATGCAGCATTGTCATCAAGTCCACATCAAATTCGGACACTTTTCGCAATTATTATAGCCACGTGCAGTCCAGCAAAGCCAATTGAATTGTGGCAAAAACATCAAAATAATTTGTCTGAGGATTTTTTGCATTGATTGCGCCGTAAACGGGTGATATAAACATGGACTATACCCCGGAAATTTACAACGAACCATTGATTACTATTGAAGACCTTTGCTTGATGATGGCAAGCAAAGCATTAGCTCAATTAGGTATGACAGCGCATAATCGTTTCAATTCTTCAGTTGTTCTTCGTGAAGTCCCTGAGGCCGTAAGGAAAAGTTTTCTGAAGCTCAATGATGTCAGCGCTATGACCAAGGAGATGGACTCATCTTTTTTTTTACATTTGCACCTCAAATTGGTGTTGGTCAGCACTCTAAGCGTTCTGTGTTGTCAACCATTACACGGTGCTATGATCCTTTGAGATTGATTGGATCTACATTGACAACAGCGATTATCATCATGAAGCGCATGTAAAGAGACAAGCTGGACTGTAATGAAAGTCTTCTTCAGCCTTTGGATTCGGCTCAGGCTAAGTAGAGCAAGGACTTCGATACTGTGTGTCGCGCTACATTCTTATGGTGCTTGTATCTATGCTCGTTCGTTTAAGGATACCGCCGCTGAGGTACGTTTGCTTTGTTCGAAGACTAGAGTTGCCCCAGAGAGTTGACTAAAGTTGCATTTGGTCTCCGCATTATCAAAAATATCTGGATATGATTGAGTCCGTTCAAAAACAGTTTATTCTGTTTGCACTTTGTGGCCTTGACTGAGACCCCTCTAGACATCTTCCTTCTTATCAGAGTAGGCTCTGGCTCCTCGAAATCCGCTCACTTGAAAGCTGTGGGGTTTGCCATGGAGTGCTTTTTCTTCACAAAATTCTCGCTGGTGAGGTTGATTCCACTGCCCTCAGTAGCCTTATTAGCATTTCTGTCCCTTCCGCCCGACTAGGCAATACTTTCCGCTTCATCTTCAACTCTGTCTTTCAAATTACTTTGACCATGAATCTTTCCGTAGCCTTTGCCGTAACTACAATACCTTTGAAATTTTAGAATAGTTTTTCTAAATTTATTTTAATGCGAAAAAACCTACTTTGGTGCCTGCAAATTTTATATATTATTAACGACACGGAGGGAGACTAAAAAGGGACGTGCGCTCGAATTCAATAATCTTTATCGACTCATTTTTTCCTCCTCGTTATAAAATATTCTTAAGCCTAACTTATCTAGGGCGGCGAAGCGGGGCGAATTCGCCAAGAGCGAGAGAGAGCTTTATTGCTTTATCTTACACTAGACTTCAAATTTTCTCCAAATAAAAACATTGCGTCTTGACGCGACACCGGCCCCGTTGAAGGCCTGTGGGACTTCAACACATCGGCAGAAGCGCCAATTTATGGATCGGCCTCCTGTAGACCGCTCCGCTGCTCGTCCTGAGGTCGACCACCCTGACCTTTCTGTCCTGCCCGGCGTGTGTTGCGACGACCCTTCCGAGGAGCCACTGTTGGGGCGGCTCCTGCTCCTGTGCTACTTGCATCTTATTTGCAAGCCCAGCACATACTCCCGGGACCATCGCTGCCAGAACATTTGCCTGGCTGACGAGACAAGCCGCCATCGCCTTAAGCAACTCAGACCCTCCTGGTCCGGGGTCCGGGGTGCTGGGGGTGCGATGAGCGGCCCGCCTCTCAGTAGGTGCCCGGGAGTCAGGGCGTTTCCGTCGCTTGGGTCGGGGCTTAGTGGTCCCAGAGGGCGCGAGTTCAGCACCGCCTCGATGCCCACCATCACGCTCTCCAGCTCCTCGGCGGTGAAGAGCGCGCTTCCGGCCGACCTCAGCAGGAGGTTTTTGGCCGACTTCACTCCTGCTTCCCACAGTCCGCCCATGTGCGGAGCTCGAGGTGGCAGGAAGGCGAACTCGCAGCCGCTTCTCGCTGCGAACTCTCGAATTGAGTCCGCTTCCGCTTCCGTCTCCAGCGTCCTCCTCAGCTCGTCGAAGTGGCGACTTGCTCCGACGAAATTTGTCGCGTTGTCGCAGTTCACGCGGAGCGGACATCCTCGACGACCAACGAACCTTTGAAAAGCCAATAAGAAGGAGTCAGTCGTTAGATCGGAGACAATTTCTAGATGAAACGCCTTGGACGCAAAACAGACAAATAACGCTATGTAGCGTGTGTCGTATAGTGTCGTATAGACTGGGCCACAAAAATCAACGCCACATACTGCGAATTGGCTGAGAGTACGGAGCCGGTCTGCGGGTAGATTTCCCATCATTTGGGTCTGGAGGCGAGGCTTGCATTTAAAGCAGCAAATGCACGACCTGACCATTGCCCTGCAGACCTCCTGAGCGTTTACTATCCAAACACGCTGCCTAAGGATGCTCACAAGTGCTCGTGGGCCGGCATGAAAATTCGTTTGATGCAGATAGCGAACATAGAACTGCACAAACTGCGAGCGATTTGTCAACAGCAAAGGAAACTTGGCATGGTATGACATAGGAGCGTTAACTAGTCGCCCCCCAACTCGCAACAATGAAAAGGAGCACCAAGTCCCCATTTCTTCGTTGATGAAGGGATTAAATCGCTGAACACTGGGGCCTAACCTGGTGCCTTTACGAACCCTTTCGATCTCTTCCTGATACTCGTTCTTTTGGATCAGCTCGACAATTTTGTAAAAAGCCGCATCGTACTCTACTGGTGACGGAGTGACTTCAATTCAAATCATTTGATTTAGCGGCCACGGTCAGTCCGACCGCTGTCTTCCTGGTTTCTAGCTTTCAGCTCTTCCTCAGAAAGCTCGAACCAGATCGACTGCGAAATCTCCTCAATGTCACAACCTCTCAAAACTATGTCTGCTGGGTTCTGTTTAGTTGGAACATGCCAACATACCATTCGTTCAATCGGCACCTCGAGTAGCGATTTGAGTCGGTGACAGAGATCTGCGAGAAGCTGAGCGGCACATAACTCAAGCCTTGGAAGCGTTTTCGTCTTGAGCGGCGCTACTTTCGACTTTGCGGTCAACAACGAGACCTGGAAACCTTCTGCAGTCTTACTACGGATATAGACGCATGCTCCATAATCTCTCATGGATGCGTCGGCAAAGACATGTACTTGTATCGGTGACATGGGATCAGTATGCACAAAGCGAGGTATGGCAATCTTCTCCAGCTGACCCAAGGATTCTTTTAGAAAGTTCCAAGATGTTTCCAGATTCATTAGAATTGACTCATCCCAATCTAGTTTGTTAAGCCACAGCTCCTGCAGTAGGATCTTTCCCTTGATTACCAAGGGGCTTAACAAACCAAGGGGGTCAAACAGCTCTGATGTCACCGATAATATGTTCCGTTTTGTCGCTCGGAGACCCATGACTGAACTGTCAATTTGAAACCTAAAGACGTCTTCATGCGGTATCCACGATATCCCCAACGCCTTGGTTGACTCCGAGTCCGAGATCGTTATCGGTTTAACTGTGCTCTCGGATGCTGAGACTTCAGGTGAGTTCGAGAACCACTTGGTCAGCTCAAACCCTGCGGTTTGAAGAACCTGAGCCACATCAACCTTAATTGTCTTTAAATCCTCCACGCAACCAGCACCAGTCAACATATCATCGACATAAAAGTCGGACCCGATAACTTTAGCATCCTTTGGGAATGAGATCATTGCAGACTCACTCAACCTTTTCAAACACCGAATAGCCAAAAATGGGGCAGGTCCAGTTCCATATGTCACAGTGTTGAGCTGGTAAATTCTCAAGGACTCAGATGGGTCTCTTCTCCACACTATCAAACTGCCTATCCGCTTCATTCACCATCAGTTGGCGAGACATCTTTTTTACATCGGTAGGGCGAACCTGTGCAGACGGAAGCGGAGAAGCGTTGAGTATAATTCCTCTTGAATGGTCGGTCCGACCATCAGAATCTTATTGAAGGCCACCTGTTCGTCATTGTGAACAAGAGTCTCGAATAAACTGACGAAGCTTTTGAATTCCGAATATTTGACACTGAACTTTCGCAGAGCTAATTTCGGAAGTCGAAGCTGTGTTGGCGCTTGTGTATGCTGGGCCTGGCTGACCGACCGATAGACAACCAATTGAATTGCGAGGCACGCTTTGACAAATTGATAGTTGGATCCTTGGCAACAAAACTATATATAAATTATTATATTATTATTATTATTATATTATTATAAACTATTATAAATTATATGTATATATGTTATGCGTCTAAGATGGTTTGATATACATATGTGAATATGTACAAACTCTACTAAATACAAGCAAATCTAGCTCTACTATGTCATACGGATGTGCCAAGAATTGAAAGCGAGGTGCACCCTTTTTTAGCACAAGACAGTAACTGCAAGATTTAAATGATTTTGTCTTTACTCAAGCTTTAAATTTTTTGCACAAATACCTCTATGTATATAAAATTGGATCCTGGAAATTCCACTTTCCTAGCAGGGGGCAAACTTGTTTAGGAATGGATATCCCTCGGCGGCACCACTCGTTTCACTGTCAGTTTCTGCCTTTGAACTATAATAACTTGCGAGTCCATCCGGGGGCGCCATGAAATTTTAGAATAGTTTTTCTAAATAAACTTTAACAAAACCGAGTGTGGTGGCTGCAAATTTTGTATATTTCAACGAAAAAAGAACGGAGACTCAAAAAAGGGACGTGCGCTCGATTTCAATACTAATTTTCGACTTCTTTTCATTTTCGTTATAACATTCTTAAGCCTAACTTATCTAGGGCGGCGAAGCGGGGCGAATTCGTTAAGAGCGAGAGAGAGTCTTGCGCTCCCGCTTCGCCCTAAACTATCTTATACTAGACTTCAAAATTGCAACAAAATATAAAAATTAGCGTCGTGACGCGACAGCCTTCATAGCACGCTCTACCTGGCTGTTCATAAACATGAACAGGACCCAACAGCAGACAACGAACACAAAATACAGTTCTCTTGAACGAGGCCTACAAACCCGCAGCTATCTCAACTCTAGCGGATCGCGGGCAAGATGTTCATAAACATGAACAGGAACGACACAGGCCACATCCCATAAATAATACAGTCCACTTGAAGGAGGCCACTTGAGAAAAGGGACACCTAAATCTAGGATCGGTTCGACCATAAAGTCATCTACATGGTTCGCGTCGAACCCAAATCTGTCGACACACTTGTCGCACAGTCTCACACACCTGTCACTATCAAGGATGATCGTGGGAGCAAGTGCCGCACATTTGTTCTTTTCTTAGCGTCGGTCTTAGTTTAATTATATTAGAATTTCCTGTATATAGTGCATAAGTTTTGAGAATAAAACAGTTCGAATTTACAACTGGTCTCAGTAACATCAACATTTGGTCCATCGAGCCTCTGAGTTTCCCCCACCCGCGGTAAGAAATTCAGACATATCAGCACTAGAGCCCCTGTTATCCCCCACCAGTGGTAAGAGACAGAAGAGCATAAAACCTTGACTTTTATAGCAAGGTAGCTATCGGAAGCATCGAGCCCCTGTCATCCCCCTCCGTGGTAAGAGGCAGAATCGCATAAAACCTTGTCTTATATAGCAAGGACGCTAGCGGCAAATCGATTGAATAGCGTAAAACCTTGGACTGAGTGCCAAGGTCGTTATCAATAACCAAAAAAAAGTCGATACTAAAACTCTGATCCCTCCCAAATGGGACGAGTATATAAAATCGCACAAACACCTGAGCCTAAATGATCACTTATCAGCTGTGAGTCGTGGCACAACGTGGTCAACAAATCGACCATAATAAAAACACCCCAACGGTTCACTTAGGACAGTTTAGAACAAGCCTTTAAAATGGGCACGATCCGGAAAACATTGCTAGAGGAGCAGGATAAATTAGAAGCGAACATGATGCTGCTACAAAAGAGTTCATTAAGTAAACCATTTTCCCAGAGCAGTTCGGAAAATAATCTGATCTATTTAGCAAGAATCAGAAAAGCCATCGAGAAAAACCATTCGGAATTGTTAAACGATGGTTACGGAGAGGAGGAATATATTTCAATATTTAATGGAAAAAGCTAAATCTCTCGGAAACGCAACTCTTATGTTATACAAGTGCGACCAACTTAATAAGTATATAAACGATAAAGCCTTTAATGATTTAACAGAACACGATATCCAGAGGATAAATAGTGGATTTTCCAAAATATCAGAGCTATTTCATGGGCTTCAATTATCGCATCTCACAAAAGACCTCATCGAGAAGAAACGGGAAACTTTCAAAGAATGTGGGCGAAAAGCAGCATTTCTAAGAAGCCGGTTCAATATGGAATCTAATACCGGCAACACACTTCGTATCACTATGGGCCCCCCGAAGCCCACACGTTTTCCACGTGTGGCGTCAACTGCTAATATTTCCATCCCGGTGATCAGCAAGCCTGTGCAAGAGCAGGAGCAGAAGAGAGACACCGAACAGAAGCAGAAGAAAGAGGACAATCAAACAAAAATGCCAACCTGTCATCTAGATGCAAAGGACGAAGAAAAAATCGAAGAATCATCGGTTAAAGAAGCAGTCGAAGAACAAAAAGCCGACGAAAAGATAGCAAGCGATGACGACGACGACGGTGATGATGAGGGTGTGTCGGGTGCCCAGATGGCGCACCAGCGTGTGCAGAGTCCCACCAAAATATCTCGTGACTCAGAATGATCCGCTGGGTTCCCTCAACGAGGAGGACTCCTCCACGAGCACGCCCACACAGCAGAAACAGGAGGAGCAGGAGAAGGAGCAGCAGACGCAATCGCAGACAGATGGAAACATTTACAGCGACAAGCCGATCCTGTTTAGGGCACAGCGCAGTGCCACTTTCGATGAGTCAACGCAGATCGGAAAGAGCATGCAACGGTCGGAGACGATGCCGGTAGCTACCAGTGGGGTGACCCACAGCCTGGCCAATATCGGATCATCACTGAAGTTTACATTCGGACGTTATTCACCAGCACGATTGTCCCTTAAGAAAGACTTAAAATTGGCCGCCAATATAATAGAAAATATCTCGAGCATAAGTCCCAGTCTGACGGGAAGGAAGTCCAACAAATGGATCCAAGGATCCCTGGATATCCCTGGCGCCATATCGACCAATACAACAGAGGAAAAAGAAATGATGGAGCCGAACGATGCTTACCAATGCACGTTCACAGAAACCAAACCACTTCCAAACTGGGTGAAGTTAAAAAGCCCCGACACGACTGGCTCGACAGCAACGAAAATCTTCAGATCGTGGAAAACCTCCCAAATGATAGAATACTTTATCAGCAAGAAGAAACGACAACAGTGCCAAATCATACCGGAAAAGGAAAAAACTATCATCCATTTTATATACGAAGCAATTATAAATGGCAAAGATGTTTTGACACCAGGAACTTTTCAAATTAGCAAATCTACATTGCTAATACCAGTTCCAAAAGGAGATGTAGCCATAACATCTCTTCAAAAGTGGAAACTGGTTGAAAAGATTCAAAAGAACTTTTGGAAAAAACCCAAGGATAAACTACAAAAGCTAAAAGAACTCACCTCTCATCCCGAAAAGAAGTACTCCGGATTCTTCACACTGAAGCGGTATGTACGGAAGAAGGTCAAATTTAAAGACAGTCGACATAAACCCCTCGTACCCCCGGAAAGATGTTCAAACCATGAACAGAACTCTACACCACACCACACAGCGACAGTCCCAACCTTGGCGGACCATGGGAGCACCACACCACGGTGCAATAATCACAAACCTTGCAGACCGCGGCAAGATGTTCATAGACATGAACAGAACCAACAGCAGTTCACGCCGCAGACAAATACAGTCCTCTTGAACCTACACACCCACAGCTATCTCAACTCTAGCGGATCGCGGGCAAGATGTTCATAAACATGAACAGGAACGACACAGGCCACACCCCATAAATAATACAGTCCACTTGAAGGAGGCCACTTGAGAAAAGGGACACCTAAATCCAGGATCGGTTCGACCATAAAGTCATCTACATGGTTCGCGTCGAACCCAAATCTGTCGACACACTTGTCGAACAGTCTCACACACTTGTCGCTATCAAGGATGATCGTGGGAACAAGTGCCGCACATTTGTTCTTTGCTTAGCGTTGGTCTTAGTTTATTTATATTAGAATTTCCTATATATAGTGCATAAGTTTTGAGAATAAAACAGTTCGAATTTACAACTCGTCTCAGTAACATCAACATGGCCATTTGCACGACTAGAACCAGTTGCTATCAAGTGAAAACCAATTCGTGTGCTCAGCAAAACTGACGACAACCGTTACTTGTAAAACTCTGTAAAAAACTGATAAGCGATACACCCCTAATAAGTACATGACTAACTTTACTGACCAATGAAAATTTCCGTATCTAGATTCTGGATTTATTTGTATATATTTCATGCTTTATCCTAACGCTACAAGTATAAACTTATTTTTATTGCGCTTGTCACTCGGTGAATATATGTATATGTATAGTTAATTTTGGATGTTATCTACTTAAATCGTATACTTATACATTGAAGTTTTGACAAGAGTTATGTACCTAAATCGAATACTTATACATTAATATGTTGTTTTGTTTTAAATTTATATTTTTTTTGTATTGTGATGCCTATTTTGCCTATTTTTAATGGTTGCCTAAATGTTCTTTGATTTTTTATACCCGTACTCAAAAAAGAGTTAAGGGGTATATTAGATTTGTGGTAAAAGTGGATGTGTGTAACATAGAGAAGGAAAATTTTCCGACCCCATAAAGTATATATATTCTTGATCAGCATCAATAGCCGAGTCGATATAGCCATGTCTGTCTGTCCGTCCGTCCGTCTGTCTGTCTCGATGAGCGCCTAGATCTCTGAGACTATCAGAGCTAGGGCAACCAAACTTGGTTTCAAGACTCATGTGATATCCCACTGCTACAAGTGTATTTCAAAATTTCCCCCCGCCCCCTTCCGCCCCCACAAAGGACGAAAATCTGTGGCAGACACAATTTTAAAGATACGATAAAACTAAAAACGCAGTATCGTAGAGAATGCTCATATCTACCAGATTGCCGAATCTGAATCATATCGGATCATAATTATAGCCACAATTAAGAAATTAATTTCCAGTTGCTTCCCCCGCCCCCTCCCGCAACAGAAACGTTACTCTATCTCCTTCTCGCTCGCACACTCTGCCGCGTTCAGTGCGCGAGCAACCCCTAGCGGAGGAGATGTAGAATTTAAATATTACATGTAGAATCTACATGTTAAATGTAAAATATACATTGTAGATGTAGATGTAGATAGCAAGTGTAGCAAAAAATTTAAAATGTTAAATTTTTTTTTAATTCTAAAATTTTTTAAAATTATGCTTAAAAATGTATATACTGACTGAGTACGGGTATAAGTAGAGTCGCGTCCCCAGAAGCGACTCACACGTTCTTTCTCGTTAATTTTTGCCTTACGCAATTTTAACTGGGACTCGGACAGAATCTTGCCACCGTATCAATCGAGGCTTCAACTTATAGACCCTTCATTGCGCCATCGCAGAATCTGTAACGGCGTTATGTTTGTACACAAGCTCCTATTAGGGCTTGTTGACTCAGAAGCTCTTCTTGGCCAGCTTGACTTTTCTGTTCCCATAAGACCTACCCGCACCTTTCATCCGTTTCGTTTACCCTTCTGTAGGTCTAATTACGCTCAACACGATCCTTTTCGTATCTTATGCTCTAATTATAATAATCTTTATCATACCCTATCCCCTGAATTATCCCTTAAAATTATAGCCAGTAAGATATACCTGTTCTTTCTATACTCTAATTTTTAATTATTTCCTATATCCCCTTTGTTCTTCTCCTTTAATTTTAATCTTAATTTATGTTAGCTGAAAGTTGCTAATCTTCAATAAATAAAAAAAAATTGTAATACCCAGGTTAACTGCATGGTCGTGATGCAATGTGAAGTTTCACCAGATTGCTTGTATTAATAATTTTTTTAGTAATTACCAAAAATTTTGATTTTTTAGGATTTAATTCCAATCCATTCTCTTTTGCGCATTTTCTTACACGTACTGACACAAACATTTATTTCGTTAACGAGACTGCTAACATAAATTTGGCCGTCATCAGCATAGAGATGTTTTTCACATTCGGACAAGACAGTAGGTAGTTCATTAACATATATTGTAAACAATAAGGGGCCTAACACAGATCCCTGAGGGACTCCTCGCGTAAATTTCATAAAACTGGAAATATTCGTACCTGAGACTACTGCCTGCAATCGATTTGTAAGATAAGACTTAACAAAGTTGACTGCAGTGTCTGAAAAATTGAATAAGTTCGTCAATTTTATGCAGAGTATGTTATGGTTTACGGAGTCAAATGCTTTACTATGGTCAAGAAGTGTTAAGAAAGTAACCCAGTTCTTGTCAAGTTGCTGTCGTATATCTTTCACAATATCCGTTATTGCACTTATACAACTTTGTTTTTTCCGAAACCCCGACTGCTTTTGGCTAATCAGCGAGTTTTGAGTAAAAAAGTTTTCAATCTGTGAAGACATAAGATTTTGAAGAACTTTTGAGAGATATGGAAGTTTTGAAATGGGTCTGTAGTCATTGTTATATTTTGGGATTGGTAAAATTTTGCTTTTTCCATATATTCGGAAACGAGGACGTAGTAATGGCGTTGTTAAAGATATACGTGACGTGGGACAAAATCTTGGGAAGTAACATTTTTAAGAATTTTGGACTTATGTCCACTAGTCGACACGATTTTTCCTCAAGGAACAAAACCAACTTTTTCTTAAAGATTTGGGGCTTAGAAATGGTTTAATGATATTTTTTGTTTTCTATGGCATAACTTTAGTACCTTTCATCTGGTTGTTAAGAACTTTGCTATTTTGAAAAGATAATTAAAACAGCTAAAAGTTAAGCCCAAACCACCTTGTGATTTCAGCACAACATCTGGGAAATATAAAGCATTAAAATGCAAAAATGATGATTTTTGTGCAGTATTTTTTACGAAATTTTGACTTTAAAAACTCAGGAAAAGTCGAAAAAGTGGCGTTGATTAAGGTATCGCTCATTAATATCTATGGACAGACTTTGGAGCTAAAATTCGTTAACCAAACCTAAAAAATGAAAAAAATTAACAAAAAATACCTTTTTGAGGGCTGCGGGCCCAACTGCCAATAGGGAACAAAGCAAGGGTTGTACATTTGGTACCTGATCGCGATCGCAATTCCCGTTGGGCATTTTTTGTCGACTTTTCCTGAGTTTTTAAAGTCAAAATTTCGTAAAAAATACTGCACATAAATCATAATTTTTGCATTTTAATGCTTTATATTTCCCAGACAGTAAGCTGAAATCACAAAATGTTTGGGCTAAACTTCTAGCTTTTTAAATTATCTTTTCAAAAAAGCAAAGTTCTTTACAACCAGATGTAAGATACTACAGCTATGTGAAAAAAACAAGAGCAACCTCTGAAAAAAGCTTTAAAAAAAAATACCAGACTTCAAAAATTCTTCAAAAAAAAGGTCTGCCATAGAAAAAAAAACCATAATTCTTTAAAAAATTTTAAAGCCCCATATCTATCAGAAAAGTCGTTTTGGATCCTTGAGGAAAAAAAAAGTTCGATTTTGTCGAGTAGTGTTATCTAAGCCTTCAGCATTGGACTTCACCTTAAGTATACACGCAAGGACAGCACATTGATTAACACACACAAAGCTAAAACTATTATCACAGAGTGGGGTTGCATTCAGCTACGTGTTGCTTGTCGCTTCAGGTACACCAGGCATCGAAAACCTTCTGTTAAGTTCTTCGACATTGACATCGTGCTCAAATTGATCAGTGATCAATCAGCTCTCACTGCGTTCGGACGTGTTTTCACTTTGTCTTTTTATCACTGCTCGGAATGCAATTCGGACGTCACTGCCGCTCAGCTTCGTTGCTTTGATGCTGTTCGGTGTTCTTCCATATGTCGACGTGCGTTTCATTTGACGTGCATTGATCTGCACTCAGATGCCGTAAAAATGTTAATAAATCTGCCTAACCTGTTATGGCAGTGTGATAACTGTGTGGTTTCTAATGACTCGCATTCGAAAATTGATGAAATTAATGACAAGGTTATGAAGCTTGAAAGCCTTTATTGGGATCTCAAGTCGAACTTACAGGGCCTTTTCGTCAATCCTAAGCGGGTGAAGCCTACTAGGAAAGAGGCCAACAAGCCCTCCGCGACTAGTAGCCACCGGAACCGGAATCAGCTGCTGCTCTCACATTGGATTTGGATGGCTTTGTCACGGTCAGAAAGAAGGAGAGGAAGAATAGAAACAAAAAAACTACGCGTTTTGTTGGTATTGCTCCGAGCTGCGAGCAGCTAAACGTTATGCAGAATAGCAAATACATGCATATCGGTAAATTTTCTACCGCGACGGAGCCAGAGGCGGTGGCAAAATTTGTTGCCGAACAACTGAAGGTTCCGGTAGCGAAAATTTCTTGTGTGAAGCTAGTCAAGCGAGATGCCGATATATCTTCGCTAAAGTTTGTCAACTTCAAACTTGTGGTCCCTGAGGATCTATTTGCTGCTGTCTTTGATGACAAGTTTTGGCCTGTATCGGTAAGAGTTTCCCGCTTTGTACATAGACAGAGGCCGGACGCTGACCTGACGACAGTAGATCTCCGCGCTATCGTACCGTTGCGGACTTCCACGCCAACTCAGGAAGGTCCAGTTCCGTCAACTTCAAAAAACCCCCAATGAGCGGCGCCTCTGGGTTCATGATCACCGCTTTCCAACAGAATATTATACCTGCACTTGTTCGCCTCTTTGCTGTGAGCAACCGCCTATGGGATCATAGGCATTTGCATTCCCCGTCGACGCAACAACTATAACATGTGCATTTTTCGCGCTGCGCTTTGTGCGGCATTCGCTCGGCTGCTGCTGGATCGGATGGCGATGCTCTTGCTGGCGCTCTCTTTCGACTGCGTGAGTGTTTAGCGTCATCACCACAACAACAAACGCTTTTACATTGCTTCGTGTGCTATGCTTGCGTCGGCGCGTCGGCGAGTCAGCAGCCCGGCGCTTGCTTTTAGGTGGATCACTTCAGCGCCACTGTCGACACATTCAGAAAGAGTGGGTCTCCCAGCACCGTTCCCGCCCAGTCTACTCGATGGGGATGGGCTGCTGATCCGCACTGTGACGATTCGGCAGGCTTCCCATGTAGGTCTGGCCACTGTTGCTCAGTGGAAACTGCCTGGTGCTGCTCTGGAGCCTCCTCCCGTGGCCACTGGCCGAACGTCATTGCCACTTTCTGGGACCATGCAGATGGACGGGGCCAAATCCATTCGCATTTTCTTTCAAAATATAGCAGGTATGCGCACTAAGGCTCAGGCTGTCTACTTGGCAACCTCTACGTGCGATTTCGACGTAATCATCTTGGTTGAAACCTGGCTCAACGAAAACTTCTTCGACAACGAGTACTTCGATCCCAACCTTTTCCAAGTGTTTCGTAAGGACAGAGATTGTGCCAAAACGAAGCGTCGGAGTGGAGGTGGTGTCATTGTGGCCGTCAGCACACCCTACGCTGTGATCCGATTTGTCTCCTTGATGGTGACTCTATCCTGGATCAGATTGGTGTGTCAGTGGCCGGTTAGTCGGAGACGCTATGTATCAGCGCGTCGTATATTCCACCGAATAGCAGCTATGAAGTCTATAAAGCGCACACGCTAAATATTGCCAACATATATGGTAATCTACGAGGCCATCAGCATGTTTGCGTTGTTGGCGATTTTAATCTGGGCTCCTTGGTATGGTCCGCTGATCCGCAGTCTGCGGCTATGATGCCGAGTAATGTGCATTTACAGCATGAAGTTCTTTTTCTGGATGACTGTTATAGTATGGGCTTAACCCAAATAAATAATGTTTTTAATAGGTTAAATAAGATTCTAGATTTACTTTTTGTTAGTGAGGATATTGATTGCCCTGTTGCACGTTGCGAGCTGCCTATTGCAGAATGTGACATGCATCACCTGCCGTTGGTCTTCTCAGCTAAGTTCTACAGGTACTCGCCCTGGTCTGAACCCGGGCTTGAATATATTTTTACTGATCTAAGTTTGACTGCTATACGGGATGACATGTTAAACGTAAACTGGGCTTCTGTGCTTTCGCATCGTAGTGCTGACTCTTCTTACAATGTTTTCATTCGTACCGTGGCTCTTATAGGCTACCATGGTATACGAACGGTCTTATGAGGTATAAGAATCTGTGTAACAAGATCTTTAAACGATTTAAGAAAACCCGTGTCTCTGTTGACTTGGCCAGATATGTGCAGCATAAGCGGGAGTTTGATTTTTTAAACAAATTTTTATATAATCAGTATATTGCTGACGTTGAAAGGGGACTTAAGGTTAATCCCAGGTCGTTCAGGCATTTCATAAATTCAAAAAGGTCGACGAGTGCCCTTCCTTCAGCCATGAACCTAGGTAACTTGAGCTCAAATACTGATAGTGGCATAGCTAACGTTTTTGCTTCTTTTTTTAGCTAAAATTTCGAGCCATACACAGTTTGGCATGATTCTGATGTCTTAGACTCTATCCCTTTAGTGGTCAATATTGCTTCGCTTGATGTATCGGACATTTTGGAGGCAATTGCTGATTTCGACAACTCGAGTAAGCCCGACAGTATTGGCATTTCTGCCTTTCTGCTTCGCAAATGTGATCTTGCTTATTGTGAGTCTTTTAATATTCTGTTCAAAAATTCTTTGGTAACGAAAAAGTGGCCACTATTACTCCCGTTTTTAAGAAAGGTGCTAAGAATTGTATCTCTAATTATAGACCAATTGCCAAACTCAGCAATGTCTCAAAACTTCTTGAGCGAATCCTTGCCAAAAAGGTCTCTTTCCTCATGAAGTCGTAAATTAGCCCAAATCAGCATGGTTTTATGCCGGGTAGATCAACGACCACTAATTTGGTAGCCTTCAGTAATTTTTGCACACATGCCTTTGAAAGGCATTCTCAGGTCAATGTAGTTTACACTGACTTTGCTAAGGCCTTTGACAAAGTCTCCCACTGTGCATTAGTAGCCAAGCTGCATCGGTTGGGGATTCATTCAAGCATGCTTTGTTGGTTCATGTCGTATCTGGAGCAGCGAGAGTATGTTGTGTTGGTAAACGGAAAGCAGTCGGACCCATATTTGGCTACATCCGGCCTTCCACAGGGAAGTGCTCTTGGGCCGTTGCTGTTTGCTATTTTCATTAATGACATATGTTTCAGCATTCAATCTTCTGAACATTTGCTTTATGCTGATGATCTGAAAATCTTCCGTCCTATCAAAACTTTAGGTGACAGTATCCGTCTTCAGCGAGACCTGGATGCTGTCGCTCGTTGGTTGACACATAATTCTCTCCCTCTCAACATTATGTTAATTTTTCTCTTTTAGCAAGTGTGTATTCAATGTTCAGGCCTCATATTCGCTAGATGGCCTTCCGCTCTTGAAGCATACAGAGACACTTGACCTAGTGGTCTTGTTCGATTCAAAATTTCTTTTTATCGAGCATTTCAACTTCATTTTTCCAAAAGCCTATGCTATGTTCGGCTTTGTTACGCGTAATTCATCCCAGTTTATGGACCCATATACGAGGCTAAGTCTTTATTCATTTCTTGTGCGCTCGCGCCTTGAGTATGCGTCGGTGGTTTGGAACCCCACTGGGGTCGTTCAAATTGCGCGTATCGAGAGATTGCAAAGGAAGTTTTTGAAGTTTGCACTCCAGCCTTTGCAACTTTAAGTTCCGTTGCCGTCCTATGAGTGCAGATGTCGCCTCGTGCATCTCTCCTCTCTCGAGGATCGAAGGACCATTGCGGCTCAGTTATTTATATACGATATATTAGTGGGTAATTGTTAGTTCCCTATTTTGTTTGTTTATTTTGTAAATAGAATTAAGTTAGTTTAGTCAGATAAGGTTTATCCGTTGGCGAATAAATAAATAAATAAATAAATTGTTCATTTCAGTCCACCTTTGTTAAATAGTGGAAAAGTTCTGAAATTTAGATTTGTAGAAGTCACACTTTGCAGATCTTATACCATTGGTAACTATTGCTCTTAATCGTTTGTATGTTTAACGAATTTCATCTGTTATATTACGCTTTTATTTAAGGAAAGCATTGTCTCTTTGATGCATTAGATTTTGTATATAACTGATAAACCATGTTTTTGTCTTAGGTTGGTAACTTTGGTTTTTAGAGGAACAAACTTAGTGAGCAGGTACTGCACATTGTTGTTTAAAACACTCAATTGACACTCAACATAGGGAGATTTGTAAATGTAACACCAGTCACATGCATTATATTCTAGTTCTATTTCATTAAGGTCAATATTCTTATAGTCTCTATACGTAAAGGAATCAGTTTTGTAATCAAAAGTCAAGTCATATGTCAGGAAAATAATGTCATGTTTAGAAAAAGCTGGTACTGATACCTGGTCATAGAGTAAGGCCTTATTAGGGTCATTGATGAAAAACATGTCAAGAAGAGTATCACAGGTATTGCTGAAGTGTGTAGGCATGGTTAGATTAGGGGCATACAACCCCAGAGAAGCAAAGCTATCCAATAAATGACTCTCTTTCATGATTTTGCTATTGAAATCGCCGGCCAGAATAATGTCCGTGTATGTCACTGAAATGTCCGAGATGGTATTAATTAATGGCTCATAGTCAATTGTCCCATTGGGTCTATATATACATACATTAGGCTGGGCCAAAATTGGACCAAAAAATGTTTTTTTCTGTCTTTCAAGTGGACACCACCAAATTCTGTTCTTTGTTGTTCAATAAAATTATAAATTTTTTTTAAATTTTTAGTTTAATGTTTGGGGGTTGCTACCACGAAAAGAAAATATGAATTTTCGGGAAAATGTACATTAAAAAAATTTAATTCGTCAGTTTTTTCAAATAATAAGGTATTTTTATTTTTTAGTTACTGTTAAAAAATTAACAATTGGTAAAAATCAAGAAGTTCAGCTGAGGTTGATCTATTTAGTTAGCTAGTTCGCAAAAACTTGTGCAGGTTTTTTACTGCCAATAGCTGATTAATGACGATATGACGATATATCCTGTGTCTTCCATTTTTTGTGTATAGGTGCATTAATTTGGCGTCGTTTAAGGTTTTGCTCATTAATATCTATGGACAGACTTTGGAGCTAAAATTTGTTAACCATTGGCATTTTTTGTCGACTTTTCCTGAGTTTTTAAAGTCAAAATTTCGTAAAAAATACTGCACAAAAATCATAATTTTTTCATTTTAATGCTTTATATTTCCCAGACGGTAAGCTGAAATCACAAAATGTTTGGGCTAAACTTCTAGATTTTTAAATTATCTTTTCAAAAAAGCAAAGTTCTTTACAACCAGACGTAAGATACTAGAGATATGTAAAAAAAACAAGAGCTAACTCTGAAAAAAGCTTTACAAAAATATACCAGACTTAAAAAATTCTTCAAAAAAAAGTTCTGCCATAGAAACAAACCAAATTCTTTAAAAAATTTTAAAGCCCCATATCTATCAGAAAAAGTCGGTTTGGATCTTTGAGGAAAAAAAAATTTCGATTTTGTTGAGTGGTGTTATCCAACTCATTCAACAAAAAATTTGTTTGTAAAATTCGGTAGCAATCTCTAAAAAATTAAAAAAAAAAATCATGTAAATTACTATTAAATCCAAGGTAATAAAAGTAGGGGGTGTCCCGTTTGAATTTAGAAAAAAAAGTTTTTTGGCCCAGCCTAATATACATCCCAGTAAAATGTTTTTATTTAATTTTCTTTGTCTGGTTTCCCAGCCTGAAATTCCTCAAATAATAGCCAGTGGCGCAAACAGCGTAATTTCACCTTTGTTTGATATTTGCATTGCCCACTGCATATAAATATTGTAACCGCTTATAACACTACTCGACAAAACCGAACTTTTTTTTTCCTCAAGGATCCAAACCGACTTTTTCTGATAGATATGGGGCTTTAAAATTTTTTAAAGAATTATGGTTTTTTTTCTATGGCAGAACTTTTTTTTGAAGAATTTTTGAAAACTGGTATTTTTTTTTTAAGCTTTTTTCAGAGGTAGCGCTTGCTTTTTCACATAACTCTAGTATCTTTCATCTGGTTGTTAAGAACTTTAATATTCCCATGGGAATTGCGATCGCGATCAGGTACCAAATGTACAACCCTTTTTCGTTTGCTTTGTTTCCCAATTGGCAGTTGGGTCCGCAGCCTTCAAAAAGGTATTTTTTGTTCATTTTTTCCATTTTTTAGGTTTGGTTAACGAATTTTAGCTCCAAAGTCTCTCCATAGTTTTTAAGGAGCGATACCTTAAACGACGCCAAATTAATGCACCTCTACAAAAAAAAATAGAGAACACAGGATATAATTTTTTTTCGACTTTTCCTGAGTTTTTAAAGTCAAAATTTCGTAAATAATACCGCACAAAAATCATCATTTTTGCATTTCAATGCTTTATATTTCCCAGACGGTAAGTTGAAATCACAAAGTGTTTGGGCTTATCTTCTAGCTGTTTTAATTATCTTTTCAAAATATTAAAGTTCTTAACAACCAGATGAAAGATACTAGAGTTATGTGAAAAAAACAAGCGCTACCTCTGAAAAAAGCTTTAAAAAAAAAACCAGTTTTCAAAAATTCTTCAAAAAAAAGTTCTGCCATAGAAAAAAAACCATAATTCTTTAAAAAATTTTAAAGCCCCATATCTATCAGAAAAGTCGTTTTGGATCCTTGAGGAAAAAAAAAGTTCGGTTTTGTCGAGTAGTGTTATAAGCGGTTACAATATTTATATGCAGTGGGCAATGCAAATATCAAACAAAGGTGAAATTACGCTGTTTGCGCCACTGGCTATTATTTGAGGAATTTCAGGCTGGGAAACCAGACAAAGAAAATTAAATAAAAACATTTTACTGGGATGTATATTAGGCTGGGCCAAAAAACTTTTTTTTCTAAATTCAAACGGGACACCCCCTACTTTTATTACCTTGGATTTAATAGTAATTTACATGATTTTTTTTTTTTAATTTTTTAGAGATTGCTACCGAATTTTACAAACAAATTTTTTGTTGAATGAGTTGGATAACACCACTCAACAAAATCGAAATTTTTTTTTCCTCAAAGATCCAAACCGACTTTTTCTGATAGATATGGGGCTTTAAAATTTTTTAAAGAATTTGGTTTGTTTCTATGGCAGAACTTTTTTTTGAAGAATTTTTTAAGTCTGGTATATTTTTGTAAAGCTTTTTTCAGAGTTAGCTCTTGTTTTTTTTACATATCTCTAGTATCTTACGTCTGGTTGTAAAGAACTTTGCTTTTTTGAAAAGATAATTTAAAAATCTAGAAGTTTAGCCCAAACATTTTGTGATTTCAGCTTACCGTCTGGGAAATATAAAGCATTAAAATGAAAAAATTATGATTTTTGTGCAGTATTTTTTACGAAATTTTGACTTTAAAAACTCAGGAAAAGTCGACAAAAAATGCCAATGGTTAACAAATTTTAGCTCCAAAGTCTGTCCATAGATATTAATGAGCAAAACCTTAAACGACGCCAAATTAATGCACCTATACACAAAAAAATGGAAGACACAGGATATATCGTCATATCGTCATTAATCAGCTATTGGCAGTAAAAAACCTGCACAAGTTTTTGCGAACTAGCTAACTAAATAGATCAACCTCAGCTGAACTTCTTGATTTTTACCAATTGTTAATTTTTTAACAGTAACTAAAAAATAAAAATACCTTATTATTTGAAAAAACTGACGAATTAAATTTTTTTTAATGTACATTTTCCCGAAAATTCATATTTTCTTTTCGTGGTAGCAACCCCCAAACATTAAACTAAAAATTTAAAAAAATTTATAATTTTATTGAACAACAAAGAACAGAATTTGGTGGTGTCCACTTGAAAGACAGAAAAAAACATTTTTTGGTCCAATTTTGGCCCAGCCTAATGTATGTATATATAGACCCAATGGGACAATTGACTATGAGCCATTAATTAATACCATCTCGGACATTTCAGTGACATACACGGACATTATTCTGGCCGGCGATTTCAATAGCAAAATCATGAAAGAGAGTCATTTATTGGATAGCTTTGCTTCTCTGGGGTTGTATGCCCCTAATCTAACCATGCCTACACACTTCAGCAATACCTGTGATACTCTTCTTGACATGTTTTTCATCAATGACCCTAATAAGGCCTTACTCTATGACCAGGTATCAGTACCAGCTTTTTCTAAACATGACATTATTTTCCTGACATATGACTTGACTTTTGATTACAAAACTGATTCCTTTACGTATAGAGACTATAAGAATATTGACCTTAATGAAATAGAACTAGAATATAATGCATGTGACTGGTGTTACATTTACAAATCTCCCTATGTTGAGTGTCAATTGAGTGTTTTAAACAACAATGTGCAGTACCTGCTCACTAAGTTTGTTCCTCTAAAAACCAAAGTTACCAACCTAAGACAAAAACATGGTTTATCAGTTATATACAAAATCTAATGCATCAAAGAGACAATGCTTTCCTTAAATAAAAGCGTAATATAACAGATGCAAATTCGTTAAACATACAAACGATTAAGAGCAATAGTTACCAATGGTATAAGATCTGCAAAGTGTGACTTCTACAAATCTAAATTTCAGAACTTTTCCACTATTTAACAAAGGTGGACTGAAATGAACAATTTATTTATTTATTTATTTATTCGCCAACGGATAAACCTTATCTGACTAAACTAACTTAATTCTATTTACAAAATAAACAAACAAAATAGGGAACTAACAATTACCCACTAATATATCGTATATAAATAACTGAGCCGCAATGGTCCTTCGATCCTCGAGAGAGGAGAGATGCACGAGGCGACATCTGCACTCATAGGACGGCAACGGAACTTAAAGTTGCAAAGGCTGGAGTGCAAACTTCAAAAACTTCCTTTGCAATCTCTCGATACGCGCAATTTGAACGACCCCAGTGGGGTTCCAAACCACCGACGCATACTCAAGGCGCGAGCGCACAAGAAATGAATAAAGACTTAGCCTCGTATATGGGTCCATAAACTGGGATGAATTACGCGTAACAAAGCCGAACATAGCATAGGCTTTTGGAAAAATGAAGTTGAAATGCTCGATAAAAAGAAATTTTGAATCGAACAAGACCACTAGGTCAAGTGTCTCTGTATGCTTCAAGAGCGGAAGGCCATCTAGCGAATATGAGGCCTGAACATTGAATACACACTTGCTAAAAGAGAAAAATTAACATAATGTTGAGAGGGAGAGAATTATGTGTCAACCAACGAGCGACAGCATCCAGGTCTCGCTGAAGACGGATACTGTCACCTAAAGTTTTGATAGGACGGAAGATTTTCAGATCATCAGCATAAAGCAAATGTTCAGAAGATTGAATGCTGAAACATATGTCATTAATGAAAATAGCAAACAGCAACGGCCCAAGAGCACTTCCCTGTGGAAGGCCGGATGTAGCCAAATATGGGTCCGACTGCTTTCCGTTTACCAACACAACATACTCTCGCTGCTCCAGATACGACATGAACCAACAAAGCATGCTTGAATGAATCCCCAACCGATGCAGCTTGGCTACTAATGCACAGTGGGAGACTTTGTCAAAGGCCTTAGCAAAGTCAGTGTAAACTACATTGACCTGAGAATGCCTTTCAAAGGCATGTGTGCAAAAATTATCTTCTAGCTGTTTTAATTATCTTTTCAAAATATTAAAGTTCTTAACAACCAGATGAAAGATACTAGAGTTATGTGAAAAAAACAAGCGCTACCTCTGAAAAAAGCTTTAAAAAAAATACCAGTTTTCAAAAATTCTTCAAAAAAAAGTTCTGCCATAGAAAAAAAACCATAATTCTTTAAAAAATTTTAAAGCCCCATATCTATCAGAAAAGTCGTTTTGGATCCTTGAGGAAAAAAAAAGTTCGATTTTGTCGAGTAGTGTTATCTAAGCCTTCAGCATTGGACTTCACCTTAAGTATACACGCAAGGACAGCACATTGATTAACACACACAAAGCTAAAACTATTATCACAGAGTGGGGTTGCATTCAGCTACGTGTTGCTTGTCGCTTCAGGTACACCAGGCATCGAAAACCTTCTGTTAAGTTCTTCGACATTGACATCGTGCTCAAATTGATCAGTGATCAATCAGCTCTCACTGCGTTCGGACGTGTTTTCACTTTGTCTTTTTATCACTGCTCGGAATGCAATTCGGACGTCACTGCCGCTCAGCTTCGTTGCTTTGATGCTGTTCGGTGTTCTTCCATATGTCGACGTGCGTTTCATTTGACGTGCATTGATCTGCACTCAGATGCCGTAAAAATGTTAATAAATCTGCCTAACCTGTTATGGCAGTGTGATAACTGTGTGGTTTCTAATGACTCGCATTCGAAAATTGATGAAATTAATGACAAGGTTATGAAGCTTGAAAGCCTTTATTGGGATCTCAAGTCGAACTTACAGGGCCTTTTCGTCAATCCTAAGCGGGTGAAGCCTACTAGGAAAGAGGCCAACAAGCCCTCCGCGACTAGTAGCCACCGGAACCGGAATCAGCTGCTGCTCTCACATTGGATTTGGATGGCTTTGTCACGGTCAGAAAGAAGGAGAGGAAGAATAGAAACAAAAAAACTACGCGTTTTGTTGGTATTGCTCCGAGCTGCGAGCAGCTAAACGTTATGCAGAATAGCAAATACATGCATATCGGTAAATTTTCTACCGCGACGGAGCCAGAGGCGGTGGCAAAATTTGTTGCCGAACAACTGAAGGTTCCGGTAGCGAAAATTTCTTGTGTGAAGCTAGTCAAGCGAGATGCCGATATATCTTCGCTAAAGTTTGTCAACTTCAAACTTGTGGTCCCTGAGGATCTATTTGCTGCTGTCTTTGATGACAAGTTTTGGCCTGTATCGGTAAGAGTTTCCCGCTTTGTACATAGACAGAGGCCGGACGCTGACCTGACGACAGTAGATCTCCGCGCTATCGTACCGTTGCGGACTTCCACGCCAACTCAGGAAGGTCCAGTTCCGTCAACTTCAAAAAACCCCCAATGAGCGGCGCCTCTGGGTTCATGATCACCGCTTTCCAACAGAATATTATACCTGCACTTGTTCGCCTCTTTGCTGTGAGCAACCGCCTATGGGATCATAGGCATTTGCATTCCCCGTCGACGCAACAACTATAACATGTGCATTTTTCGCGCTGCGCTTTGTGCGGCATTCGCTCGGCTGCTGCTGGATCGGATGGCGATGCTCTTGCTGGCGCTCTCTTTCGACTGCGTGAGTGTTTAGCGTCATCACCACAACAACAAACGCTTTTACATTGCTTCGTGTGCTATGCTTGCGTCGGCGCGTCGGCGAGTCAGCAGCCCGGCGCTTGCTTTTAGGTGGATCACTTCAGCGCCACTGTCGACACATTCAGAAAGAGTGGGTCTCCCAGCACCGTTCCCGCCCAGTCTACTCGATGGGGATGGGCTGCTGATCCGCACTGTGACGATTCGGCAGGCTTCCCATGTAGGTCTGGCCACTGTTGCTCAGTGGAAACTGCCTGGTGCTGCTCTGGAGCCTCCTCCCGTGGCCACTGGCCGAACGTCATTGCCACTTTCTGGGACCATGCAGATGGACGGGGCCAAATCCATTCGCATTTTCTTTCAAAATATAGCAGGTATGCGCACTAAGGCTCAGGCTGTCTACTTGGCAACCTCTACGTGCGATTTCGACGTAATCATCTTGGTTGAAACCTGGCTCAACGAAAACTTCTTCGACAACGAGTACTTCGATCCCAACCTTTTCCAAGTGTTTCGTAAGGACAGAGATTGTGCCAAAACGAAGCGTCGGAGTGGAGGTGGTGTCATTGTGGCCGTCAGCACACCCTACGCTGTGATCCGATTTGTCTCCTTGATGGTGACTCTATCCTGGATCAGATTGGTGTGTCAGTGGCCGGTTAGTCGGAGACGCTATGTATCAGCGCGTCGTATATTCCACCGAATAGCAGCTATGAAGTCTATAAAGCGCACACGCTAAATATTGCCAACATATATGGTAATCTACGAGGCCATCAGCATGTTTGCGTTGTTGGCGATTTTAATCTGGGCTCCTTGGTATGGTCCGCTGATCCGCAGTCTGCGGCTATGATGCCGAGTAATGTGCATTTACAGCATGAAGTTCTTTTTCTGGATGACTGTTATAGTATGGGCTTAACCCAAATAAATAATGTTTTTAATAGGTTAAATAAGATTCTAGATTTACTTTTTGTTAGTGAGGATATTGATTGCCCTGTTGCACGTTGCGAGCTGCCTATTGCAGAATGTGACATGCATCACCTGCCGTTGGTCTTCTCAGCTAAGTTCTACAGGTACTCGCCCTGGTCTGAACCCGGGCTTGAATATATTTTTACTGATCTAAGTTTGACTGCTATACGGGATGACATGTTAAACGTAAACTGGGCTTCTGTGCTTTCGCATCGTAGTGCTGACTCTTCTTACAATGTTTTCATTCGTACCGTGGCTCTTATAGGCTACCATGGTATACGAACGGTCTTATGAGGTATAAGAATCTGTGTAACAAGATCTTTAAACGATTTAAGAAAACCCGTGTCTCTGTTGACTTGGCCAGATATGTGCAGCATAAGCGGGAGTTTGATTTTTTAAACAAATTTTTATATAATCAGTATATTGCTGACGTTGAAAGGGGACTTAAGGTTAATCCCAGGTCGTTCAGGCATTTCATAAATTCAAAAAGGTCGACGAGTGCCCTTCCTTCAGCCATGAACCTAGGTAACTTGAGCTCAAATACTGATAGTGGCATAGCTAACGTTTTTGCTTCTTTTTTTAGCTAAAATTTCGAGCCATACACAGTTTGGCATGATTCTGATGTCTTAGACTCTATCCCTTTAGTGGTCAATATTGCTTCGCTTGATGTATCGGACATTTTGGAGGCAATTGCTGATTTCGACAACTCGAGTAAGCCCGACAGTATTGGCATTTCTGCCTTTCTGCTTCGCAAATGTGATCTTGCTTATTGTGAGTCTTTTAATATTCTGTTCAAAAATTCTTTGGTAACGAAAAAGTGGCCACTATTACTCCCGTTTTTAAGAAAGGTGCTAAGAATTGTATCTCTAATTATAGACCAATTGCCAAACTCAGCAATGTCTCAAAACTTCTTGAGCGAATCCTTGCCAAAAAGGTCTCTTTCCTCATGAAGTCGTAAATTAGCCCAAATCAGCATGGTTTTATGCCGGGTAGATCAACGACCACTAATTTGGTAGCCTTCAGTAATTTTTGCACACATGCCTTTGAAAGGCATTCTCAGGTCAATGTAGTTTACACTGACTTTGCTAAGGCCTTTGACAAAGTCTCCCACTGTGCATTAGTAGCCAAGCTGCATCGGTTGGGGATTCATTCAAGCATGCTTTGTTGGTTCATGTCGTATCTGGAGCAGCGAGAGTATGTTGTGTTGGTAAACGGAAAGCAGTCGGACCCATATTTGGCTACATCCGGCCTTCCACAGGGAAGTGCTCTTGGGCCGTTGCTGTTTGCTATTTTCATTAATGACATATGTTTCAGCATTCAATCTTCTGAACATTTGCTTTATGCTGATGATCTGAAAATCTTCCGTCCTATCAAAACTTTAGGTGACAGTATCCGTCTTCAGCGAGACCTGGATGCTGTCGCTCGTTGGTTGACACATAATTCTCTCCCTCTCAACATTATGTTAATTTTTCTCTTTTAGCAAGTGTGTATTCAATGTTCAGGCCTCATATTCGCTAGATGGCCTTCCGCTCTTGAAGCATACAGAGACACTTGACCTAGTGGTCTTGTTCGATTCAAAATTTCTTTTTATCGAGCATTTCAACTTCATTTTTCCAAAAGCCTATGCTATGTTCGGCTTTGTTACGCGTAATTCATCCCAGTTTATGGACCCATATACGAGGCTAAGTCTTTATTCATTTCTTGTGCGCTCGCGCCTTGAGTATGCGTCGGTGGTTTGGAACCCCACTGGGGTCGTTCAAATTGCGCGTATCGAGAGATTGCAAAGGAAGTTTTTGAAGTTTGCACTCCAGCCTTTGCAACTTTAAGTTCCGTTGCCGTCCTATGAGTGCAGATGTCGCCTCGTGCATCTCTCCTCTCTCGAGGATCGAAGGACCATTGCGGCTCAGTTATTTATATACGATATATTAGTGGGTAATTGTTAGTTCCCTATTTTGTTTGTTTATTTTGTAATTAGAATTAAGTTAGTTTAGTCAGATAAGGTTTATCCGTTGGCGAATAAATAAATAAATAAATAAATTGTTCATTTCAGTCCACCTTTGTTAAATAGTTCTGAAATTTAGATTTGTAGAAGTCACACTTCGTTTGTAGTGTTTGTATGTTTAACGAATTTGCATCTGTTATATTACGCTTTTATTTAAGGAAAGCATTGTCTCTTTGATGCATTAGATTTTGTATATAACTGATAAACCATGTTTTTGTCTTAGGTTGGTAACTTTGGTTTTTAGAGGAACAAACTTAGTGAGCAGGTACTGCACATTGTTGTTTAAAACACTCAATTGACACTCCAGTCACCAGTCACATGCATTATATTCTAGTTCTATTTCATTAAGGTCAATATTCTTATAGTCTCTATACGTAAAGGAATCAGTTTTGTAATCAAAAGTCAAGTCATATGTCAGGAAAATAAGGTCATGTTTAGAAAAAGCTGGTACTGATACCTGGTCATAGAGTAAGGCCTTATTAGGGTCATTGATGAAAAACATGTCAAGAAGAGTATCACAGGTATTGCTGAAGTGTGTAGGCATGGTTAGATTAGGGGCATACAACCCCAGAGAAGCAAAGCTATCCAATAAATGACTCTCTTTCATGATTTTGCTATTGAAATCGCCGGCCAGAATAATGTCCGTGTATGTCACTGAAATGTCCGAGATGGTATTAATTAATGGCTCATAGTCAATTGTCCCATTGGGTCTATATATACATACATTAGGCTGGGCCAAAATTGGACCAAAAAATGTTTTTTTCTGTCTTTCAAGTGGACACCACCAAATTCTGTTCTTTGTTGTTCAATAAAATTATAAATTTTTTTTAAATTTTTAGTTTAATGTTTGGGGGTTGCTACCACGAAAAGAAAATATGAATTTTCGGGAAAATGTACATTAAAAAAAATTTAATTCGTCAGTTTTTTCAAATAATAAGGTATTTTTATTTTTTAGTTACTGTTAAAAAATTAACAATTGGTAAAAATCAAGAAGTTCAGCTGAGGTTGATCTATTTAGTTAGCTAGTTCGCAAAAACTTGTGCAGGTTTTTTACTGCCAATAGCTGATTAATGACGATATGACGATATATCCTGTGTCTTCCATTTTTTTGTGTATAGGTGCATTAATTTGGCGTCGTTTAAGGTTTTGCTCATTAATATCTATGGACAGACTTTGGAGCTAAAATTTGTTAACCATTGGCATTTTTTGTCGACTTTTCCTGAGTTTTTAAAGTCAAAATTTCGTAAAAAATACTGCACAAAAATCATAATTTTTTCATTTTAATGCTTTATATTTCCCAGACGGTAAGCTGAAATCACAAAATGTTTGGGCTAAACTTCTAGATTTTTTAATTATCTTTTCAAAAAAGCAAAGTTCTTTACAACCAGACGTAAGATACTAGAGATATGTAAAAAAAACAAGAGCTAACTCTGAAAAAAGCTTTACAAAAATATACCAGACTTAAAAAATTCTTCAAAAAAAAGTTCTGCCATAGAAACAAACCAAATTCTTTAAAAAATTGTAAAGCCCCATATCTATCAGAAAAAGTCGGTTTGGATCTTTGAGGAAAAAAAAATTTCGATTTTGTTGAGTGGTGTTATCCAACTCATTCAACAAAAAAATTTTTTTTTTAATTTTCTTGATTAAAATTTTTTGTAAAATTCGGTAGCAATCTCTAAAAAATTAAAAAAAAAAAATCATGTAAATTAAATCCAAGGTAATAAAAGTAGGGGGTGTCCCGTTTGAATTTAGAAAAAAAAGTTTTTTGGCCCAGCCTAATATACATCCCAGTAAAATGTTTTTATTTAATTTTCTTTGTCTGGTTTCCCAGCCTGAAATTCCTCAAATAATAGCCAGTGGCGCAAACAGCGTAATTTCACCTTTGTTTGATATTTGCATTGCCCACTGCATATAAATATTGTAACCGCTTATAACACTACTCGACAAAACCGAACTTTTTTTTTCCTCAAGGATCCAAACCGACTTTTTCTGATAGATATGGACCTTTAAAATTTTTTAAAGAATTATGGTTTTTTTCTATGGCAGAACTTTTTTTTGAAGAATTTTTGAAAACTGGTATTTTTTTAAGCTTTTTCAGAGGTAGCGCTTGTTTTTTCACATAACTCTAGTATCTTTCATCTGGTTGTTAAGAACTTTAATATTTTGAAAAGATAATTAAAACAGCTAGAAGATAAGCCCAAACACTTTGTGATTTCAACTTACCGTCTGGGAAATATAAAGCATTGAAATGCAAAAATGATGATTTTTGTGCGGTATTATTTACGAAATTTTGACTTTAAAAACTCAGGAAAAGTCGAAAAAAAATTATATCCTGTGTTCTCTATTTTTTTGTGTAGAGGTGCATTAATTTGGCGTCGTTTAAGGTATCGCTCATTAAAATCTATGGAGAGACTTTGGAGCTAAAATTCGTTAACCAAACCTAAAAAATGGAAAAAATGAACAAAAAATACCTTTTTGAAGGCTGCGGACCCAACTGCCAATTGGGAAACAAAGCAAACGAAAAAGGGTTGTACATTTGGTACCTGATCGCGATCGCAATTCCCATGGGCAGTTGGGTCCGCAGCCTTCAAAAAGGTATTTTTTTGTTCATTTTTTCCATTTTTTAGGTTCGGTTAACGAATTTTAGCTCCAAAGTCTCTCCATAGATTTTAATGAGCGATACCTTAAACGACGCCAAATTAATGCACCTCTACACAAAAAAATAGAGAACACAGGATATAATTTTTTTTCGACTTTTCCTGAGTTTTTAAAGTCAAAATTTCGTAAATAATACCGCACAAAAATCATCATTTTTGCATTTCAATGCTTTATATTTCCCAGACGGTAAGTTGAAATCACAAAGTGTTTGGGCTTATCTTCTAGCTGTTTTAATTATCTTTTCAAAATATTAAAGTTCTTAACAACCAGATGAAAGATACTAGAGTTATGTGAAAAAAACAAGCGCTACCTCTGAAAAAAGCTTTAAAAAAAAATACCAGTTTTCAAAAATTCTTCAAAAAAAAGTTCTGCCATAGAAAAAAAACCATAATTCTTTAAAAAATTTTAAAGCCCCATATCTATCAGAAAAGTCGTTTTGGATCCTTGAGGAAAAAAAAGTTCGATTTTGTCGAGTAGTGTTATCTAAGCCTTCAGCATTGGACTTCACCTTAAGTATACACGCAAGGACAGCACATTGATTAACACACACAAAGCTAAAACTATTATCACAGAGTGGGGTTGCATTCAGCTACGTGTTGCTTGTCGCTTCAGGTACACCAGGCATCGAAAACCTTCTGTTAAGTTCTTCGACATTGACATCGTGCTCAAATTGATCAGTGATCAATCAGCTCTCACTGCGTTCGGACGTGTTTTCACTTTGTCTTTTTATCACTGCTCGGAATGCAATTCGGACGTCACTGCCGCTCAGCTTCGTTGCTTTGATGCTGTTCGGTGTTCTTCCATATGTCGACGTGCGTTTCATTTGACGTGCATTGATCTGCACTCAGATGCCGTAAAAATGTTAATAAATCTGCCTAACCTGTTATGGCAGTGTGATAACTGTGTGGTTTCTAATGACTCGCATTCGAAAATTGATGAAATTAATGACAAGGTTCTGAAGCTTGAAAGCCTTTATTGGGATCTCAAGTCGAACTTACAGGGCCTTTTCGTCAATCCTAAGCGGGTGAAGCCTACTAGGAAAGAGGCCAACAAGCCCTCCGCGACTAGTAGCCACCGGAACCGGAATCAGCTGCTGCTCTCACATTGGATTTGGATGGCTTTGTCACGGTCAGAAAGAAGGAGAGGAAGAATAGAAACAAAAAAACTACGCGTTTTGTTGGTATTGCTCCGAGCTGCGAGCAGCTAAACGTTATGCAGAATAGCAAATACATGCATATCGGTAAATTTTCTACCGCGACGGAGCCAGAGGCGGTGGCAAAATTTGTTGCCGAACAACTGAAGGTTCCGGTAGCGAAAATTTCTTGTGTGAAGCTAGTCAAGCGAGATGCCGATATATCTTCGCTAAAGTTTGTCAACTTCAAACTTGTGGTCCCTGAGGATCTATTTGCTGCTGTCTTTGATGACAAGTTTTGGCCTGTATCGGTAAGAGTTTCCCGCTTTGTACATAGACAGAGGCCGGACGCTGACCTGACGACAGTAGATCTCCGCGCTATCGTACCGTTGCGGACTTCCACGCCAACTCAGGAAGGTCCAGTTCCGTCAACTTCAAAAAACCCCCCAATGAGCGGCGCCTCTGGGTTCATGATCACCGCTTTCCAACAGAATATTATACCTGCACTTGTTCGCCTCTTTGCTGTGAGCAACCGCCTATGGGATCATAGGCATTTGCATTCCCCGTCGACACAACAACTATAACATGTGCATTTTTCGCGCTGCGCTTTGTGCGGCATTCGCTCGGCTGCTGCTGGATCGGATGGCGATGCTCTTGCTGGCGCTCTCTTTCGACTGCGTGAGTGTTTAGCGTCATCACCACAACAACAAACGCTTTTACATTGCTTCGTGTGCTATGCTTGCGTCGGCGCGTCGGCGAGTCAGCAGCCCGGCGCTTGCTTTTAGGTGGATCACTTCAGCGCCACTGTCGACACATTCAGAAAGAGTGGGTCTCCCAGCACCGTTCCCGCCCAGTTTACTCGATGGGGATGGGCTGCTGATCCGCACTGTGACGATTCGGCAGGCTTCCCATGTAGGTCTGGCCACTGTTGCTCAGTGGAAACTGCCTGGTGCTGCTCTGGAGCCTCCTCGCGTGGCCACTGGCCGAACGTCATTGCCACTTTCTGGGACCATGCAGATGGACGGGGCCAAATCCATTCGCATTTTCTTTCAAAATATAGCAGGTATGCGCACTAAGGCTCAGGCTGTCTACTTGGCAACCTCTACGTGCGATTTCGACGTAATCATCTTGGTTGAAACCTGGCTCAACGAAAACTTCTTCGACAACGAGTACTTCGATCCCAACCTTTTCCAAGTGTTTCGTAAGGACAGAGATTGTGCCAAAACGAAGCGTCGGAGTGAAGGTGGTGTCATTGTGGCCGTCAGCACACCCTACGCTGTGATCCGATTTGTCTCCTTGATGGTGACTCTATCCTGGATCAGATTGGTGTGTCAGTGGCCGGTTAGTCGGAGACGCTATGTATCAGCGCGTCGTATATTCCACCGAATAGCAGCTATGAAGTCTATAAAGCGCACACGCTAAATATTGCCAACATATATGGTAATCTACGAGGCCATCAGCATGTTTGCGTTGTTGGCGATTTTAATCTGGGCTCCTTGGTATGGTCCGCTGATCCGCAGTCTGCGGCTATGATGCCGAGTAATGTGCATTTACAGCATGAAGTTCTTTTTCTGGATGACTGTTATAGTATGGGCTTAACCCAAATAAATAATGTTTTTAATAGGTTAAATAAGATTCTAGATTTACTTTTTGTTAGTGAGGATATTGATTGCCCTGTTGCACGTTGCGAGCTGCCTATTGCAGAATGTGACATGCATCACCTGCCGTTGGTCTTCTCAGCTAAGTTCTACAGGTACTCGCCCTGGTCTGAACCCGGGCTTGAATATATTTTTACTGATCTAAGTTTGACTGCTATACGGGATGACATGTTAAACGTAAACTGGGCTTCTGTGCTTTCGCATCGTAGTGCTGACTCTTCTTACAATGTTTTCATTCGTACCGTGGCTCTTATAGGCTACCATGGTATACGAACGGTCTTATGAGGTATAAGAATCTGTGTAACAAGATCTTTAAACGATTTAAGAAAACCCGTGTCTCTGTTGACTTGGCCAGATATGTGCAGCATAAGCGGGAGTTTGATTTTTAAAACAAATTTTTATATAATCAGTATATTGCTGACGTTGAAAGGGGACTTAAGGTTAATCCCAGGTCGTTCAGGCATTTCATAAATTCAAAAAGGTCGACGAGTGCCCTTCCTTCAGCCATGAACCTAGGTAACTTGAGCTCAAATACTGATAGTGGCATAGCTAACGTTTTTGCTTCTTTTTTTAGCTAAAATTTCGAGCCATACACAGTTTGGCATGATTCTGATGTCTTAGACTCTATCCCTTTAGTGGTCAATATTGCTTCGCTTGATGTATCGGACATTTTGGAGGCAATTGCTGATTTCGACAACTCGAGTAAGCCCGACAGTATTGGCATTTCTGCCTTTCTGCTTCGCAAATGTGATCTTGCTTATTGTGAGTCTTTTAATATTCTGTTCAAAAATTCTTTGGTAACGAAAAAGTGGCCACTATTACTCCCGTTTTTAAGAAAGGTGCTAAGAATTGTATCTCTAATTATAGACCAATTGCCAAACTCAGCAATGTCTCAAAACTTCTTGAGCGAATCCTTGCCAAAAAGGTCTCTTTCCTCATGAAGTCGTAAATTAGCCCAAATCAGCATGGTTTTATGCCGGGTAGATCAACGACCACTAATTTGGTAGCCTTCAGTAATTTTTGCACACATGCCTTTGAAAGGCATTCTCAGGTCAATGTAGTTTACACTGACTTTGCTAAGGCCTTTGACAAAGTCTCCCACTGTGCATTAGTAGCCAAGCTGCATCGGTTGGGGATTCATTCAAGCATGCTTTGTTGGTTCATGTCGTATCTGGAGCAGCGAGAGTATGTTGTGTTGGTAAACGGAAAGCAGTCGGACCCATATTTGGCTACATCCGGCCTTCCACAGGGAAGTGCTCTTGGGCCGTTGCTGTTTGCTATTTTCATTAATGACATATGTTTCAGCATTCAATCTTCTGAACATTTGCTTTATGCTGATGATCTGAAAATCTTCCGTCCTATCAAAACTTTAGGTGACAGTATCCGTCTTCAGCGAGACCTGGATGCTGTCGCTCGTTGGTTGACACATAATTCTCTCCGTCTCAACATTATGTTAATTTTTCTCTTTTAGCAAGTGTGTATTCAATGTTCAGGCCTCATATTCGCTAGATGGCCTTCCGCTCTTGAAGCATACAGAGACACTTGACCTAGTGGTCTTGTTCGATTCAAAATTTCTTTTTATCGAGCATTTCAACTTCATTTTTCCAAAAGCCTATGCTATGTTCGGCTTTGTTACGCGTAATTCATCCCAGTTTATGGACCCATATACGAGGCTAAGTCTTTATTCATTTCTTGTGCGCTCGCGCCTTGAGTATGCGTCGGTGGTTTGGAACCCCACTGGGGTCGTTCAAATTGCGCGTATCGAGAGATTGCAAAGGAAGTTTTTGAAGTTTGCACTCCAGCCTTTGCAACTTTAAGTTCCGTTGCCGTCCTATGAGTGCAGATGTCGCCTCGTGCATCTCTCCTCTCTCGAGGATCGAAGGACCATTGCGACTCAGTTATTTATATACGATATATTAGTGGGTAATTGTTAGTTCCCTATTTTGTTTGTTTATTTTGTAATTAGAATTAAGTTAGTTTAGTCAGATAAGGTTTATCCGTTGGCGAATAAATAAATAAATAAATAAATTGTTCATTTCAGTCCACCTTTGTTAAATAGTGGAAAAGTTCTGAAATTTAGATTTGTAGAAGTCACACTTCGTTTGTAGTGTTTGTATGTTTAACGAATTTGCATCTGTTATATTACGCTTTTATTTAAGGAAAGCATTGTCTCTTTGATGCATTAGATTTTGTATATAACTGATAAACCATGTTTTTGTCTTAGGTTGGTAACTTTGGTTTTTAGAGGAACAAACTTAGTGAGCAGGTACTGCACATTGTTGTTTAAAACACTCAATTGACACTCAACATAGGGAGATTTGTAAATGTAACACCAGTCACATGCATTATATTCTAGTTCTATTTCATTAAGGTCAATATTCTTATAGTCTCTATACGTAAAGGAATCAGTTTTGTAATCAAAAGTCAAGTCATATGTCAGGAAAATAAGGTCATGTTTAGAAAAAGCTGGTACTGATACCTGGTCATAGAGTAAGGCCTTATTAGGGTCATTGATGAAAAACATGTCAAGAAGAGTATCACAGGTATTGCTGAAGTGTGTAGGCATGGTTAGATTAGGGGCATACAACCCCAGAGAAGCAAAGCTATCCAATAAATGACTCTCTTTCATGATTTTGCTATTGAAATCGCCGGCCAGAATAATGTCCGTGTATGTCACTGAAATGTCCGAGATGGTATTAATTAATGGCTCATAGTCAATTGTCCCATTGGGTCTATATATACATACATTAGGCTGGGCCAAAATTGGACCAAAAAATGTTTTTTTCTGTCTTTCAAGTGGACACCACCAAATTCTGTTCTTTGTTGTTCAATAAAATTATAAATTTTTTTTTAAATTTTTAGTTTAATGTTTGGGGGTTGCTACCACGAAAAGAAAATATGAATTTTCGGGAAAATGTACATTAAAAAAAATTTAATTCGTCAGTTTTTTCAAATAATAAGGTATTTTTATTTTTTAGTTACTGTTAAAAAATTAACAATTGGTAAAAATCAAGAAGTTCAGCTGAGGTTGATCTATTTAGTTAGCTAGTTCGCAAAAACTTGTGCAGGTTTTTTACTGCCAATAGCTGATTAATGACGATATGACGATATATCCTGTGTCTTCCATTTTTTTGTGTATAGGTGCATTAATTTGGCGTCGTTTAAGGTTTTGCTCATTAATATCTATGGACAGACTTTGGAGCTAAAATTTGTTAACCATTGGCATTTTTTGTCGACTTTTCCTGAGTTTTTAAAGTCAAAATTTCGTAAAAAATACTGCACAAAAATCATAATTTTTTCATTTTAATGCTTTATATTTCCCAGACGGTAAGCTGAAATCACAAAGTGTTTGGGCTTATCTTCTAGCTGTTTTAATTATCTTTTCAAAATATTAAAGTTCTTAACAACCAGATGAAAGATACTAGAGTTATGTGAAAAAAACAAGCGCTACCTCTGAAAAAAGCTTAAAAAAAAAATACCAGTTTTCAAAAATTCTTCAAAAAAAAGTTCTGCCATAGAAAAAAAAAATATATCATCAAACCATTTCTAAGCCCCAAATCTTTAATAAAAAGTTGGTTTTGTTCCTTGAGGAAAAATCGTGTTGACTAGTGTAATTACTCAATCTAATAGCCTATGCAACCGTTGTTTCGTCTCTTCGACTCGTGCCTTTCTCCTTTACTTTACTATCTCGCTATATCACTCTCTCGATCTATCAGCTCTCTCGTTCTCTCGAACACTCCCTCGCTCTCTATTTCGTAGCATCGCGTAGGGACCGGGCAATTCGGTCCGTCTGCCCTAACATGCCTTCGCAATGGTCATGATCTGGTCCAGCATTTGCATGCCTTTGCAATCTCTCGAACTTTTCTGTCGTCGCATATATACATACGCATATATTCGGTCAATTGGTAACACACGAATCGCGGTCTATATATACATCTCGCTTCCAACTTTCTTTCGCTATCGTTCTCTTCATCTATGCTGCTCTCTCTCATTCTTTCTCTCTATCTATCGCTCGCAATCATCTCAGCAGCAGCCCGAGATTCTATCGCTTATTTTGCTCTCTCTCTCGCGTGCATTAGGGCACGGGCAATTCGGCCCGCCTGCCCTGCCACATTCTGTTATTCATCATCAGAACCGTCGGTCTTTATACCTTTAGCAATACACGTACTGCCGCTACTAAACATTAATAAATTGTTCTTGGCTTTTCGGCTCTTTTCTTAAAATTAGGCCCTAAAACAATAGCTATTAAAATCGCATAATAGCTCAACATGCTAGATATTTCCAAAAATAAATATTCAATGGGACATTCACTTGGTTGTTTACATTTAACACTACATTTTAATCTCGTATTAACGTATATAGCAACACCACCTGCTGTGGTGTCGCACATAATTGACATGTCACAAGTCTCAGGTCCCACGTCCCGGACACACATGTAATATCTACTTTTGAATTGGTAAAAAGTAGTCTAAGCTCATCAATTTTGCTTAGCAAACTTTGTGCATTTATCTGGACAACTTTGAGGCCATTTCGGTGTTTGCTGATTATTTTAAGAATGAAACAGGTTATGTGAAATTATAAGGGACGCAATCTCAATATCTGATGAACAATATATTAAATTAATGTGAACTATGTTATAAAAAAATAATGATATAAATAACCTAACTATTAAATCTTATTGATTCAGAGCGAAAATTATTTAAGACTCCTATTGCGTCGTTTGATCCAGCCAAAGTTCCAGTGGGAGAGGCAGTGGATGAAACATAGAATGGCTGGGCGGGTACGCTAGCAGATGCTAGTAGCAAAAGCTCCTCTATGCGTTCAATGCATTGAACTCCCTCTCTCTCATTACAGCGCACGTGCACAAAGCCGCTCCGCGTGAACACTGCGGAGAGGATTCGGTGCTTCTTCATTCTCATGGCCTCTTTGGGTATGAGGTAATGCTCTCTTAAAATCTGCTCGTTGACATAAATTGCAGCTTCAGAGACAAAACCTACAAGCTGCAAGCTTAGTTGTCTCTTGCTCTCACGCCAGTATGACCCAATTTTCCTGAGAAGATTGATCTTCTCTCGGACGCTTTCTAATTTTATTAATATGGCGGGATCCACGTTACTACTTTGCGATTTTCGGGCCCTGTAAACATCCCGGATTCTTGGTGGTGGGATCAGCTGGAGATTAAAGCCGAGCATGTTGAAGATCGCTCTTAAATTTTCTCCGTCAACGTAGGGAACACCGTTCAATCGCAGTTCACTGGCGCTAGCTGCCATGCGTTCGGCCGTCTGTCTCGCCTCTATGCCTCCCACTCTCTCTCTCCCTCTCTCTCCCCAGTGCACGCAATTCCGCAACCTTCCGGTCCAGCATCTCGACCCGATCACCCAGTTGGTCTCTCTGAGATCGAAGATCGACCACCTCCTGATCCAAGTTTATAACTCGGGCACCCATCTGCTTCACCTCACCAGCGATCGAGACCAAGCGCTCCATAAGGCTGCTGAGGATCCTGAGGATCTGATCCTGCAATTCATTATTAAGAAATTTTGAAACTACGTCAGCCACTTCTTGATCTCGTTGTTGTTCTGCTAGGAGCCAATTATTCGTTATTTCCGCTAATTCTACACGCAATTCTTGTATTTTCGCTGCACCTGGATATTTATCGACCGATAATGGATTTCGTGAAAGAAAATCTACATGTGCCATCTGATTCCCCTTTCTATACTCTACACTGAAGTCAAATGATATGTCCACCAGCGATGTACCCTTGGCGATAAATCAATCTTGTGGCGACTAGCTTTTAGAGAATTGCAATCGGTATACACTATAAAGGGGCGACCATGCAGGTAATGGGGAAAGTGCTTAATCGAATTAAACACGGCTAGCGTTTCTAGCTCGTACGAGTGGTATTTTTATTTTATCAATGTGGTGCATTTACTGTAATACTCAATCACTCTTGGCCTGCCATCTACTCTGTGCATAAGTATGGCGCCATATCCCATCGAACTAGCATCTGTGTGTAGCTCAACAGGGTTTTTTGTCTGGACGTTGATATGCAATGACTGCACCATCAAGTGGCCCATGCGACACCAAGCCGAAGCCTGTTACGAGCGGAACCCAGGCAGAAACGCAGCCCTCCTCCCGCCCAACCGACCGAGGGGCGCTGCCGCATGACGCGCGACGCGTGTTACCGAACCGATCGCGAGCATGCAGGAAAGATAGGTGTTAGACTAATAATTCGAGGAAAATTAGAGCTAAACACAACTCAAAGAGCTAAACATGCAAAGACAGCTAAGAAATATAACTAATTACGGGAATGGTATGTTAGTATTAGTGATTTAAGAAGAGGAAGGGAATTAGTAGTTGATATTATGTGGTAGAGGGAATTGAAGTCCGAGCAAAGTACCCTAAATGGTTCGTGCAAGGAATAATTCGATCTACAAAGCGGAAGGAACATAGGAATGAAGTTTCTAGTAGATCTAATAGGAATCGTAAAGTTTATGCGGCTCAACAAGTCAGGGCTATCTACGTCACCCTTGATCAGGTTGTGCATAAAAATCACACCAAGCATTTTTCTACGACTAACTAAGGTTGGAAGGTTTATTAAAAGCAATCTACGAGGATAAGATGGCAGTCTCACACCTGCATCCCAGTTAAGGCCACGCAGAGCAAAAAGTAAAAAGTTTTTCAATACGGTCCTGGTCTACTTTGTACTGGGGGCACCATACACAAGAGCCGTACTCTAAAATCGGACGAACAAGCGAGATGTAGAGAGTCTTCGTTATATAGGGGTCGTCAAATTGCTTTGACCACCTCTTTATAAACCCAAGCACACCCATGGCCTTATTTACCATGGTAGAAATATGTTCAGAAAACTTTAACTTTGGGTCTAATTTAACACCAAGATCATCAACCAAGGTAATTCTCTCAAGAGAACCACCGCAGAGGCTATAAGGAGCCAAAAGGGGGCTGGAGCGATGAAATGTCATTACTTTGCATTTCGAGGCATTTAGGTGTAACATATAACAACACCATGACTGAAAGTTATTGAGATCGGATTGCAAGCGAGAGTGAAATGAAATGTCCTTATACTGGACACAAAGTTTAACATCATCCGCATACATGAGTACTCGAGAGTTTGTTAATACTGAAGGCAGGTCATTAATAAAGAGTGTGAATAGTAGGGGGCCTAGATGGCTGCCCTGTGGTACTCCAGAAGTAACCTTAACAGGTGAAGAGAAGGAGTTTTCAAAGAGGACTCTTTGAGACCTAGAACGAAGGTAGCTAGAAATCCATCTCAAAAGATTAGGTGGAAACCCTAAAAGGTCAGGTAAACTCTAATAAATTTGTGGTTGTTGATCGTCGCCTTATAAATCCGTGCTGGGACGGAGATATAAATGATTTGCAGAGATGTTGCAAGTGCGGAGTTAAAATTTGTTCAAACATTTTAGGAATAGCGAATAACTTAGATATACCTCTATAATTATTTGCATCAGACTTGCTGGCTTTCTTATGGAGCGGAATAATAAAAGATTCCTTCCAGATGGGGGGGGGGAAGCATGAAGAGTTAATGGATAGGGTGAATAGTTTAAGCAAGGGTCCACACAGAGCATCGGCAAAGTACCTAAGTACACAGCCGAGAACTCCGTCGGGACCTAGTGAAAACACCGGCTTAACTAGTCGAAGATCATGAAGCAGTGAGCTTTCATTTAACATGGGGCTGAAGATGCCATTCGACCTTGGTAAACTGTATGGATACGGCTGACCAGAGTAGCTTTCATGAAAATAGGTTGTTTGGAAAAATTTTGCAAAAAGATCGGCAATTTCCTGATCATTGTTTGCTGACATATTGAGAAAAGATAACGAGGATGGATGTGCGGACGTTCTACGCTTACTATTTACGAAGCTGTAAAACTGTTTAGGGTCCTGTGAAAATCGTATCCGGCATCGAGATAGGTAGTTTTTATAGCATTGAGCGTTAAGAACGGAGAAATTTGACCGAGCTATTACATAGTGAGAAAGAGAAGAGGGACAACCAACTTCTCGAAATTTTTTATAAAGTCTTGATTTTAAATTTGTTAGACTGGATAACTCTTTGGTAAACCAAGGAGGCTTTCCAGATCTAACCGGACAAGATAGTGGGACACAAGAATCAAAAAATGTGTCAAGTACATTGTAAAAAATGTTTGTGCCTTTCATAACGTCAGTGCACAAATAGAGAGCGGACCAATCAAAATCCCTAATAAGGTTATTAAACTTCGTAAGCTCGGCTTTACGAAAGCAGCGGACACGTTCAGATAGCCTACCCATTCGATCCAATACAGTAGGGCCAATATCGACTGACACTTCGAATGTAGGATGGTAGGAGTCTTCAGGTATACTGAGCGGAAGGGCTCGGGTTAACAACGCTATGATCGGATCCGAGACAAAGCACAGATCAAGCAATCGACCCAAGGAATTTTTCACATGGTTGACTTGAGACAGGGATAGGTCTAGCAATGTCGTGACATGGGCACAAGGTTATTAGACTCGTTTACCGAAGACCAAACAGTACCTGGCAAATTGAAATCACCAACAACTATCATATGGTCTTTATCTGATAGCGAGGAAGAAACAGTTTTTAAAGCGGACAGGTGATGCTCGTATATTAAGTTGAGTTGAAGATGGAAAAGCCTGGGAAAATCAGTTTTACGCACAGGAATTCCCGGTCTTGTTGAACCTGGACCATGAAATGTTCCGACGTGAAGTTTGAGTCCACTGCAATAAGGACCCCACCTCCCCGTCGAGACAAACAGTCATTTCTAAAAATTGTGTACCGACCTGCCAAAACTTCGGAACTAAGGATGTCCGGCTTTAACCAGGTCTCGGTGAACACAATAACGTGGGATGAGAATACGAGACTCTCAAGGAAAAGAGTGCTGAGCTTACTACGCAAGCCTCTAGCATTCTGGTAGGTAACTACAAGAGAGGAAGTTAGTTTTTTGGATGGGCGGAAGTAGAGGTGGAAGTTGAGGATGGGGATGGAGCACTGGTCTGAATGCTAGGAAGAGTAATTCTATTCTTCCAGCCTTAGCCTTAAACTCTTTAACCACCAAATGCCACCAACAACTTGACGGAACAAATGGTTTCAAATTGAGTTGGGGAGACGCTTATCTTGAAGGAAGATATCTCTCTGGCGTAAGACAAGTTACATTTTTCCACCTTTAAGCCAGCGGCTTTTATTTTGCTTTGTATAAAAGCGGTCACATCATTAGATGTGAGGTCAGGGGCTAGCCGCTAAACAAAAAGTTGTCGCTCTGGTGGGACTCCTATCAGTGGTTTTGGCACCACAGGCCTAGTACCTGTGATGGCAGTATCCGGTGGTCCTGGACATCTATTAGCTGGTAGGAGCGAAGCTGAGGGGATAGTTAAGGGTGCGGACTCGATGGACACGTACTCTACAGACATTTATAACTGCATACTCTCCGAAGTGACGCATTCGGCTCCCGATCTGCATCACCAGCAGCGATCGTTGCCCTTGGAGTAGCAAACGTAATCAACTGCTGCACTAAGGGAGTGGTCGGAGAAAGTTTTTCAGATGCCGGCGGACATGAGGCAGTCGGCACTTGCAAGTCCCGCGGAGTCTGAAGTCTTTCTTGCGCCTCGGAGACTCAGCCAGCAGCTGTAAACTGCTGAACTGAGTGTCCATGGCCAAGAGCAGATCATATTGCTGTTTAAAGCCCACGATCAGCTCTTTGAAGCCACTCCGCGTCTGCCTCATGAACGAACGCATGTCGTTTTCCACAGCACGGCATTCCTCACAACTATAATGCAGGCCGTTTTTTTGTGAAATGGCGTCTCCTACACGTCCCCTACACATTTTGCGTGCACTATGCTTTCGCAAAGCCAGCAGGGGATATTGGGCTGGTCATGGGTGATCTGCTTCTTGCAGGTTTTTTTGGCACAGACAACAGAATATTCCATATTTATGTCTTTTATTTTTTTTACTTCGGAAAAAAAGTTCAAAACAAATAGCAATCAGACCACTGTGCAGAGCAAATGCTTAGAGCAATGCTTAAAGCGAAATCGGTTAAAGATGAGAGAGGAGAGTGGTTGCAGCAACAGCTTATAAGTGAAAGCGTTACTGCACAAAAAGTTACAAGAGCGAGAGCGAAAGAACAGTTATTGAGAGGTAGGTGATAGAGAGAGTGATAGACGGCAGTAACTACGACAAAAGAGCGGCTAAATGTAATGAGAGGGCGTACTTACGAAAAGCAACAACACAAACACACGAATAACCGACGCACAAAATTAATTAAATAAGTTGTGTTTTTTTACACAATTATTAGGCATGCACCCGCGGTAAAGGTTGATTTTAGTGTAAGTTAGTTAGAAAGTTAAATTATAGATCAAAAACACCGGCTGTTTAAGTTAAACAAAAGGAAAATGCGGAGCGCAAAACAAAAACACGTCTCGTCACTACGAAAGAGAACGAAACGTATCTTTTGCGGGTCAAAAATGATCAAAACAGAGTCGCCAACTAGTGCTGATATAATTTCCTTTCGCACCTGCTCGTGTTTCTGTTCCCATTCAAATTTGCTGTTCTTGGTGGTAAGAAGATACAATGGTTTTGAAAAATTAGAATAGTTTTTCTAATAACGAAAACCGAAAAGACTGTGGGGGGCGTAAAGTTTATTAAAAGAGCGGGACGAAAATTCTGTGTGCGTTCGATCCACTTCCAATTTTACGATTATATTCTCAAAAAACTTCATACATTTCGTTCTAAGCCTTTCGCCTTGAGCGAAAGAGCGAGCTTTTATTGCGCTCCCGTCTTGCCTTAATCTACTTACACTAGACTTCAAACAATTCAAAATAATCTCAACATTAAACATTGACTACGACGATGACATAACGAAACACCGTCCCCGTTGAAGTCCTGAGCGGCTTCAACACATTGGTAGCGGCGCCAACTTGTGGATGGCCCACCGAAAAATGCCTCCATCGCTCCTCCTAAGGTCGACGACCCTGACCATGCCGTCCTCCCCGGCGTGCGTGGCAATCACTCTCCCGAGGAGCCACTCCTGTGGAGGCATGTTGTCCTCGGCCACGAGGACGAGGTCTCCCTCCTTGACGTAGGGTTTCCGTTGGTGCCACTTGCCCCGAATTTTAAGTCCCAGGACATATTCCTTGGACCATCACCGCCAGAACGCTTGCCTGATTGACAAGGCAAGTTGCCATCGCCGCAAGCAGCTGAGACCCTCCTGGTCCGGAGTCCGCAGTGCTGGGGGGGCGATGAGCGACCCGCCTATCAACAGGTCCCCGGGCGTGAGTGCCTCGCCGTCGCTGGGGTCCTGGCTGAGGGCTCCTAGCGGCCTGGATTTTAGGACGGCCTCGATCCCGACGAGGACTGTGGCGAGCTCTTCGGCGGTCAAGAGCGCGTTGCCTACGGCCCGTAGGAGTAGGCTCTTCGCAGACTTCACACCTGCCTCCCAAAGTCCTCCCATGTGCGGCGCTCGAGGCGGTATGAACGCAAATTCGCATCCGTTTTTTGACGCGAATTCGCGCACTGCGTCCGCCTCGTCCTCGAGCGCCTTCTGTAGAGCGCTGATGTGGCGGCTCGCTCCGACGAAATTCGTCCCGTTGTCGCAATGGACGATCTGGGGATATCCTCGGCGCCCAACGAACCTTTGGAAAGCCAATAAAAAAGAGTCAGTGGTCAAGCCAGATACAAGTTCTAAGTAAACCGCTTTGGACGCAAAACAAACAAAAAGCGCGATATAGGACTTGTATGGGGGCCTTCCTCAAATTTTCAATGTCGTCGAGACGGGTCCACAAAAATCAACGCCGCAAATTGAAAATGGGCGGAGAGCACGGAGCCGGTCTGCGGGTAAATTTCCCATTAGTTGCATTAGCAGTAGAGGCTTGCATTAAAAGCAGCGGATACACGATCGAACTGTCTGACTGCAGACCTCCTGAGCGTTTACTATCCAAACATTCTGCCGAAGGATGCTCACAAGTGCTCGTGGGCCGACATGAAAATTGACATGGTGCAGATGACGAACATAGCTCCGCACGAATTGCGAACGCTTCGTCAAAAGCAATGGAAACTTGGCATCGTGTGATATAGGAGCTTTAGCTAGTCGCCCCCCTACTCTCAACAGCGAAAAAGTACACCAATTACCAGTGCCTACATGGATGAATGGGTTCAAAAGCTGAAGACTAGGACCAACTCTAGATCCTTTCCAAACTTTTTCGATTTCCTCACGATACTCGTGATGTTGGATAATTTCAACAATTTTGCGAAAGGCTTCATCATACTCGGTCGGTGAAACCGTTTTTTCAAACGTTATGCTCGGGTTATTACATTTTTTTTTTATAAAGCGGAACATATAACAAAACACTCTAAGCAGCTTGAGGTGTGACGAGAATCCCTCGATGACATCTACCAAATCTGAAATTTCCACCGCAGCGGTCAGCCCGACTGCGTTCTTCCTCTTCTCCAGCTCGACATCTTTTGTAGGCTCGAAATGAGGGTTTTTTGGCCAGGTCTCTTCATCTCTCTCTTCGTCTCTTCTTCATCCTTCAAACCAGATTGACTGGACGATTTCTTTGACGTCACAACCTCTTGACACAATATCTGCAGGGTTCTGTTTTGTAGGGACATGCCGCCACGTAGCTTCATCTGACCACTCCTGAATCTCGGCCACCCTATTCTAAACGAACGTCGACAATGAAGATGGATGCGACCGAATCCAGTGAAGAGTTACTTCTGAGTCTGACCAATAAACAGCTCGTTCGAGCTGTCATCGATACCTTTAATAGGGGCTTGATCCGAGGTATGGATATCTCTTCCAATTGAAACAGTGTATTTCTCAATATATTCCATGCTGTTTCCAAATGCATCGGAATCGACTCATCCCAATCTAGTTTGTTAAGCCAAAGTTCCTGCAATAGGCTCTTGCCCTTTATGACGATAGGACTTAATAATCCAAGGGGGTCGAACAACCTCGATGTCACCGACAGTATGTTCCGTTTTGTCGCTCGGAGACCCATGACTTCATTGTCAATTTTAAACTGAAAGGCATCTTCCTTAGGCAACCATAAGATTCCTAACGCCTTAGTCGAATCTGAATCCGAGATCGTTATGGGCTTTGCTGTTCTCTCAGATGCGGTGATCTCAGGTGAGTTCGAAAACCACTTCGCTAACTCAAACTCTGCGGTCTGAAGAACCTGAGATACTTCGGACTTAATTGCCCTTAGCTCCTCTACGCATGCAGCACCAGTCAACATGTCATCAACGTAAAAGTCGGACCTAATAACGTCAGCAGCTTTAGGGAATGATAGCTTCATAGACTCACTCAACCTTTTTAAACACCGGATCGCCAAAAAAGGGGCTGGTCCAGTCCCATAAGTCACGGTGTTAAGCTTGTATAATCTCAAGGACTCAGATGACCCATCTTCTCCACACTATCATCTGAAACTGCCTATCCGCTTCATTCACCATCACTTGGCGATACATCTTTTCACATCGGCAGTCAGGGCGAACCTGTGCAGACGGAAGCGGAGCAGTGTTGAGTATAATTCCTCTTGAATGGTCGGTCCGACCATTAGAATCTCATTCAAGGCCACCTGAGAGGACGTCTTCGACGACGCATCGAACACGACGCGAAGCTTGGTGGACGTACTTTGGGGCCGAAGGACACACTGATGTGGAATTATGTAGTGTGGAGTTGAAGGAACCGTATTGTCAGTAGGTGACATATGACCTAATGAGAGGTACTCTTCCATGAATTCCAAGTACATTTTCCTTAACTCAGGGTCACGAGACAATCTTCTTTCGAGCGACAAAAACCGCCGTTTAGCCACCTTAAAGGAGATGCCCAAACAATTTGGATCTGATTTAAACGGCAGCCTTACTTCAAACCGACCTGATGGCAATACCTGAGTATTCTTCTGAAATTGCTTTTCACATAAGATGTGCTCAGGCGAAATAATTTGCTTTGGAGATGGCATTTCTTCCAGTGACCAGAATTTTTGCAAGGTCCTATCAGTGGAAATTAACAGCTCTTCACTGCAACTCAAACTGTTTGCCGTTTGGGGGAACTTTTGGAAGAATATTTTCCCGAAACAACCCAGCCAAGAAGGGTCTTCTGAAGAGTTGGATAGTCAGGACCTTGCTTGATTTGCCCAACAGCTAATAACTCAATGAATGATTCAGCTCCAATCAGCATGTCTATTCTTTGTGGCTTGTAGAAATAGGGGTCTGCCAGTGTTAGGTTCTCTGGGATTTTCCAATCAGTTACATTAACTGACTGGTCAGAGTGATAACCTGAAATTGATTTCAGGATCCAAAAATCAAAGGAGAACTCACTACCATTTATGCGCGACTTCACCACAGTGTGTATTTTATTCTTTACTTGAGAATTGGATTCACCAATACCAAGCAAGGTAAAACACGACTCCTCTCTACGGATCTGTAAGCGGTGGACGAGGTCTTCCGTGATGAAGTTTGTTTGGGATCCAGAGTCAAGCAGAGCTCTGGCCAAAATGTATTCACCATTTTTTGTTCCGACACTTACGATCGACGTAGCCAAAATCACCCTGTCCAACGAAGTCGCATGCAGAGCATGAGAGGTGGAAGGGTGATCCTGATTTAAAGGAGGAGACGAACTATCTGGGGGTGGCGGCAACGCGAGACTATTATCAGTCACTGTGTACCACAAACTCGACATTTGGCGACCTTGCATCTTACAACAGTGTGACCCTTTTGCAGAAAATTTATACATAAGGATGCAGTCTTTGTGAACTCGAACCTTTGCATAACCGAGAGAGAGACGTAAAAATGGCGTGCAGTTGGCCACTACATGTCTGTCCATGGCCTTTGCATAATTGGCCTCGGTGACTTGGAACGCCTTTATTGTTCCTAATGCTTCATTAGAGAGGCACGAAATTAAATGATTACATTTTTCGATCACCGGTATTCTCTCATCATTATGAACAAGAGTCTCAAAAAGGCTAATACAATTTTTAGACTCCGAATATTTACCACTAAATTTTGGTAGTGCCAATGTCGGAAGTCGAGCATGAGTTGGGGCCGTAGAAGCTGATACCGAGGGCGGCGTATCGCTTGTTAGCTTCAAGGCATCGATAAGCGACATTATCTTTGCCTTGGTTACAATGGCCATTTCTTCCAGCTCGGCTCCAAATTCATCTTTGCTATCAATTTCTTCTATTTGCTCCTGCAATAGGCTGGCCTTGTTAATAGCAGAATTCAGAACATCGAGTCTGCATTGTAGCTCTGTCAATTGCAATGGAATCGACCCTCTTATCGATCCTCTAAGCGGCGAATAATTTTGGCTCGGTTTCTGAGCTTACTTTTTAAGTCATCGAGAACAGACTTATTTTCTTGTGCCATTTTACTATTTATAATCTACGCGACGAAACCCAATATTTTTGTAGATAAATAAATAATAAATGTTCAAACAAGAACGAAAATCGAGAACGACAATAATTGAATGTCGAGGCACGAGGTGTATAGTTGGTTGCAAGTGACAGCCAAAACGATATACTCTCACACTGTTGTAGCGCGTCACTTTCCAAGTGAGAGTCGAAAGAAATATACCCTAAGAATGTAGTGTAGCGCGTCACTTTCCAAGTGAGAGCCAAAACAATATACCCTAAGAATGCAGGGTAGCGCGTCACTTGCAGAGTAAAACAAAAACAATATACCCTCGAAAAACAGGGTAGCGCGTCACTTGGTGCTCCGTTTTGATCAAGCGCGGCAACGACAATTCTCCCACCAAATACACAGCAAGCAACGGTGGATAAGCGAAAGCGAGAGACGAAAAGAATGCACCGGTGCAGCTGCTTGTGTGTATGTATCGGAGTAAGTGTTATACACCGCGGCTTGGGTTAACGAACCAATTTTTTTGGCGAATTTCACACAACGAGAGGGGAAAGAGGGGGCGACAGTGATTGCGGTAAACGATATATATAATTGTGCGTCCAAATAGCGGTTCAAATAGAGAATGGTATGGTTTTTGTACATATGCATATATGTACATACAAATGCATGCAAATCAAACTCTACTATATCATACGGCTGTGCCAAGAATTGAAAGCGAGGTGCAATTTTTCCAGCACAAGACAATTTATATATGTATTTATGTATGTCTTCGGCTCTAGCTTTCAATTTTTTGCACAAATACCTCAGGCTCTGCGTTCGCATCTTTAAGTCCAGCTGCCACTTTCCTCTTGCAGTCTGTGCAATCACAAGGGGCCATTCGTCTGGTGAAGCGGCAGGTAACCAGCAGGGTAGCAGCAACGGTGAACGAGCAGGGTAGCAGCAACGATCAGAAAGCGGGTGAGGGTATTGCGCGGCCGACACGATGATTTTGGCAAGTCTTTTGTTATTTGATGCACAACACGACGCGGGCAACGATACAATACACTTTTTATTCTATAATATAGAATTAATTAGTCATATTATTTATAACTGTCTGTATGTATGTATTTTTGTTACACTATTTGTGCTATCACTGTGTCACTGTCACTATTATTTTTTGCCTTTTAATTTGTTCTTTACTGTCCACCAGGGGGCGCCATGAAAAATTAGAATAGTTTTTCTAATAACGAAAACAGAAAACACTGTGGATGGCGTAAAGTTTATTAAAAGAGCGGGACGAAAATTCTGTGTGCGTTCGATCGACTTCCAATTTTACGATTATATTCTCAAAAAACTTCATACATTTCGTTCTAAGCCTAGCTAACCTACGGTGGCAAAGCGGGGCGAATTCGCCTTGAGCGAAAGAGCGAGCTTTTATTGCGCTCCCGCCTTGCCCTAACCTACTTACACTAGACTTCAAACAATTCAAAATAATCTCAACATTAAACATTGACTACGACGACGACATTACGAAACAGGTTTCATTTGCTCAGAAAATCGTGGAACAAATGGCCGAAAGTATGATGATAGCCCTAAGAACTGTCTCAGTTGAGTTACCGATTGCGGCGGCGGCAGTGCAGCCAATCCTTCTATCTTACGCGGATTTGGCCAAATCTCGCCGTTTTCAATCTTGAATCCCAGATATTCTACACAAGGTTTCAAAAATGTGCACTTGGTTATATTAAATGAGAATCCGGCCTCAGTCAATACTTGCAACACCTTTTCTAGTCTCTTATACTCTACTTCCTTCGTGCTGGCAACAACTAAAACATCATCGATGTAGACAATGGCCAGTTCACCCAAAGCTCGAGTTATCGCTCGTTGAAAGATAGAAGACGCGCTTTTCAAACTAAATGGCATGGATACAAGTTCAAACTGACCCTCAGGTGTTACAAATGGTGTGCATTCTATCGATTCCGAATGTATGGGTATCGGGTAAAAACCGCTTACCATATCCAAACTCGAAAAGCATTTGCTGCCACACAGTCTATTGATCTGATCACATACGGTAGAATCTTCTACCAATAAGTAGAACCATTTGGCAGATCTGTCTTTCAGATCTTTCAGATCATCAGCCAACAAGATCAACGATCAACAAGATCAAGGATCACAAGTGTGTTTCACCATTGAAACAGCACAATCCTCCATCCAGTACATCGTCTGTACTTTTACTTTGACCAACATCGGTTGGGAATAGGAGCGTATCCAGCTCCAAAGCCGCCAAAGAGGCTTACAGCAAATTTCCTTCACTATGTCGCCGACAAAAGGCCATAGTAGAGTCCATAAAACGTACTCTGAGACAATTCTTAGAGGCGGGAGGACGTACATTAAGTGATTTGATAAAATCACTATGGACTCAAGCGCAAGAAGTCCATTTTACTATCCACGAGGAATGACAACCCAGAAGAAAAAGGATACAACATGGAAGCCTACCTGACCCTGGAAAAAGAGGTACAAAGAGCATTGACAAAACCAGCCATATCAAACAATAACGACGTGCAGCTTCCACGCATTAACATTCCCAAGTTTGATGGGGACATACTAAAATGGTCCCAGTTCTATGACCTGTTCTCATGTATGATACATGAAATAAACATGCCCACAGTGCCTAAGATGTGGTATCTAAAGACAACCGTAACTGGAGAGGCAGAAAGATTGATACGACATATCGATCTAAAGAAAGAAAATTATATGAGCGCCTGGGAAATTGTGATTGATACATACAAAAATCCCAGAGATGTCGCTGGCACGGTATTGAACCGCTTCCTAAATTATAACACAGTTAATGACGACTCCAAGTAATTAAAAGAGTTGTACGTTACAACTATCGAATCCCTGGAATCACTTAAGGGATTGGGCATCACTATATCCACCTGGGATCCAATATTGATTGCCGTCATCAAAAATAAGCTGGATATCACAAACAGAGCCTTGTACGAACAAACAAGTTTTAAAGTTACCCAAATCATTGGGCTTTGAGTTGGCTCAGAGGGGACCTAGCTGAGGCCACCGGACGGGTCGCAGGTTGCGGATAGCGAACGGCCTACCCTAGTGGGTAGGTCAGCTGCGAATAAGCGGGCATCTCAAAGAGCATCGACTAAGTTGGCTCTGAGGGAGAGTACCGAAATAAGCAGTCCCGGACAGCCAGCGGGTGTTCGCGACGCAGCAACACTGACGATGCGCTTGTGGTGCCGCCTCTCATTAAGTAGCTCACACAATCCCATCCCTACACAACACCTACCCACATCCCAACCCCAACACTCACCTCACACCGGGCCGGACTAAGGTGTCACTCGACCCGTGCCAAGAGTCAGCCTGGCTGGGGGCCCGGTACAAAAACTAGCCCAGTCGTGAACGGAGAGCTCAGGGACTTGGCAGCCCCCTGTTCTAATTATGCCTTACCCGGGTAACGCAGAGCTCTGCCGGGGTGGACCGTTCCCTTTCTCTGCAGCTCGTGGGAACTATATGGACAAATTCAATAACACAAACAACAACAAAAACAGCAACGAGAGAGGCACTCCCCAAATGCCTACAGGGAGAAATCCCAAGCGAGAGAAGGCAACGGCCCAAAGGCCTGGCCAAATCCGCTCAGACGCAGGAAAGACCTGCACGGTGAAGGACGCGGGAATGAATCCGGGTGGGTCCCATCCCAAACCTGGGATGGGTGGAAAGCCAACACCCAAAACTGATACCATGGTAGGGCAGCTAAGCAATATTGCGGCTGCTCAACCTTCCGGTGAAGCGGCGGGTGATGACTTACCATCAACCAGCGTCCAAGCCAAAAAATATAGCTATGCCGAAAAGAGGAGTGCTGGGCACATACTCCGTCGGCAGAACGCCAGCCAGGAAGTCAGTCCAACAGCAGACTGGCTGTAAAAGGTGGAATGGGCCTCGGCGGTGTTGCCCAACTTCAGTGTGGAGCCACAGAAGGTGGCCGCACAACCGAAGAGGCAGCGCTCGCAAGAGACGCCCGGACCTGCCGCGAAGCGCTCTAGAGTGCTTCCAAACGTGTCCTTCGCGCAGATTGCCAAGGAGAGGACGCTGATAGGCGTTCTCGACAAAGGCAGCGCGGAGGGGAGAATACCCAGAAGCCAATGGAAGTGGGTGGAAGCAGCACTGGCCGACCGCTGCTTCGAGTTTCTAGAGAAGGATCCCGGGCCACCCCCAGTCTGCAAAGACATGGGATGGTTCCAGGGGAACATCAAAGTGGTAGCCTGCGAGGATGAGCGCTCCGTAAAGCTATACAAAGCTGCGGTGGCGCAAATCGGTGAGGTCTATGCCGGGGCGAAGCTCGTCGCTGTGGACTGGAGCGAGGTGCCCAGTAGACCAAGGGCCCGGATATGGGTACCGGCCACTTTTAAGGAGCCCGAGCGGATCCTCAAGATGTTGCAGAGATGCAACCCAACATTGCCAACCACAGACTGGAAGGTGGTCAAAGTGGAGGCGTCGAAAGGCCCCACTAACCAGGCAGTGATAATCCTGAATAAGGAGTCACTAGCCCCGATCGAGGCAGCCAAGGGAGAGCTCAACTTCGGGTTCAGCTCGGTGACCATGAAGGTCGTCGGATGCAGCGGCCGAGGCGCGCCCTGTCAACAACCCAGTTGAGCGGGACGTTGCCTCGGAGATCGAGGCACCCGACGTAGACCCGGAGCCGGCCCTGGAGAGCTACTCCTCGGAGACGGAGCTGATGCTCGAATTTGAGGCGTTGTGTCGTGACGAGATTCTCGACGACTCTGACGCCGACATAACTGTGGTGGAGAGTAACTCTAATGAAGTCTCTGAGGCTTCTGCAGATAAATCTCCACCACTATAAAGCAGCATCCGCTTAGTCGCGAGTGGAGGGGACATAGTCCTAGTCCAAGAGCCTTGGGTGGTAGGAGGCAAGGTCTGTGGATTAGCGACGAAGGACTACAAGCTGATTGTAGCCCAAACTGAAGGTAAAATTAGAAGCTGCATACTAGCAAGAAAGCACCTAAATATCTTTCTGCTCCACAATTTTAGCAATGGCGACAACACGGCGGCTAGCCTAGAGCTACAGGGGACACGCCTGAACCTGGTGTCGTCCAACATTTCTCACGAGGAAAGCGATCCTCCCAGTGACATCGTTCGCAAGATAGCCAGCGACAGCGAAAGGTCGGACACAAGCCTAATAATAGGCTGCGATGCCAACGCTCACCACACCCAATGGGGGAGCTCGGATACAAATGTAAGGGGTGAGTCACTTTTCAGCTTCATCCTAAACTCCAACCTAATTATTGGTAATAGGGGTAATGACCCCACTTTTATCATAAAAAACCGTCAAGAGGTTATTGACCTCACTCTATTGTCTCACAAACTGTCAGACATAATGAAAAGTTGGAGAGTCCTAGAGGACCACTCCTTCTCCGACCACAGGTACATCGAGACAATCCTATCGCTCGAAAGCACCATACCCGCCAGCTATATAAATCCAAGAAAAGCCAACTGGGATACGTTTAGTGCAAAAATGGAGGAAAGCCGGGACATGGCCATCAACTGGCTGCAAAGTATCTTCAGGAAGATAATGACAGTGGGAAAAATCCCCCGCGCTTGGCTAAAGGCTAAAATAGTCTTTATCCCCAAAGCAGGGAAACCCTCACACACAACCCCAAAAGACTTCAGACCAATAAGTCTATCGTCCTTCCTTCTCAAAACCTTTGAGAGACTAGTCGGGCTGCAGCTGAGGACAACCATAAATCCTCAGTGGCTGTCAGGCGCTCAACATGCCTACCGAAAAGGGAAATCCACGGAAACGGCACTCCATGAAGTAATCTCGGCGGTGGAGAAATCTCTACACGTCAAAGAATACTCCTTAATTGCCTTCCTAGACATTGAGGGAGCCTAGACATTGACGTCATACCGGGAGCCATCACAGAGGCCCTGACTGACCTGGGAGTGGATCGTCACTTGGTGATGCTCATAGATCAATTATTCACATGCAGGACAGTGACATCATCAATGGGATCGTCCACTCAGTCAAGGTATGTCAACAGAGGCACCCCGCAAGGTGGTGTCCTGTCTCCCCTTCTATGGAACATAGCAGTCAATAAGATTCTGTGTGACCTGGAAGGGGAGGGCTGCAAGGTGGTAGCATACGCGGATGACGTTGCCATTATCTTCTCGGGAAAATTCCCCCAAACACTCTGCGATCTAATGACCGCGAAGCTCGCGCGACTGTCAGAATGGACAAAGTCGCGTGGACTGGGAGTTAATCCCTCAAAAACGGAACTTGTGTTGTTTACAACCAAATACAAAATCCCGTCCCTCAACCCCCCAATACTAAACGGATGCAGGCTCTCCTTCAGCGACAGTGCCAGTTACTTAGGGTTGGTAATTGATAAAAAGCTTAGCTGGAACCTGAGCATCAAAGACAGGGTGAGGAAGGCTACGATAGCCCTCTACACTTGCAAGAAGGCCATTGGGCTAAAATGGGGCATGAACCCAAAAATAGTCCAATGGATCTACCTGGCAATAGTAAGACCAATACTGCTCTACGGAGTCGCAGTGTGGTGGCCTGCCCTATCGAAGGGGACCATCACCAAACAACTAGGCAAGGTGCAGCGTACTGCAGCCCTATGCATCAGTGGAGCTCTGAGCACAACACCAACGGATGCGCTAAATGCCATATTATGCCTGCAGAGCCTTGACCTTGCAGGTAAGGAGCAGGCAGAAAAGGCAGCAATCCGTCTGAGAGACTCTGACCAATGGGTGTCACATCACACCGGTCATGCGTCCATCCTAAATGGAAACAAAATCGTCCCCACAAAAACGGACTACTGCGTTCCGAGGGAGTATACATATACCCCCTTTGAAACAATCATCCCTCACAGAGACAACTGGCTTGAGGGACCACCTGGTCCAAAAGGAGCCATTCGAATCTTTACCGATGGCTCAAAGTTGGACAACAAGGTCGGAGGAGGAATCTACTCCGAACAGCTGAACATAAGTTACTCCTTCAGGCTCCCGGATCACTGCAGTGTCTTCCAAGCGGAGGTCATAGCGATCAAGGAAGCTTTGAGCTGTCTTCAGGAACTAACCCCTGCGGCAACTCACATAAATATATATAGTGACAGCCAAGCTGCAATCAAATCGCTGAATGCGATAACGACAAGCTCGGCTACCGTGGCAAACTGTCGCAAATCTCTTCATGAGATGGCTTATCAGTTCGTCATCAGCCTAATATGGGTCCCGGGCCACCAGGACATTGAAGGCAACTGCATAGCAGACGAGCTGGCCAGAGCTGGAACAACAATCCCCCTTCTCAATGATAAGGAGGATATTCGTATGCCAATGGCCACCTGCAAGCTCAAAATAAAAGAACATTTTAAGCAACTAATAAATGACAGATGGCAAACTGTGCCACTATGTCGCATAACTCGGCAAACATGGCCTAACATAAATAAGAAGCGCACCGATGAGCTCTGCAAACTCAGCAGGAGTAGGTGCAGCTCAGTCATACGCTCCCTTACGGGACACTGGCTAATAGGCACACATGCAAACAGGCTGGGTGCCCTATATAACGACTTCTGTCGAAGCTGTAGAGATGAGGACGAGGAGGAGACTGTGGAACACCTGTTCTGCTCCTGCCCGGCTCTCAGTAGAAGGAGACTTCAATACTTGGGCGCTCCTTTTCTAACTGACATTTCGGACATGTCTACAATTAGTCCCAGACGGATCGCAGGCTTCATAAGGGCATCCGGATGGGATAATGGATAGCATAGGGTCTCACGAGGGAGAATGGGAACAAAGCATGCGGTATCACAACGGGCCGAAACCGGCCTAGGTGTGTCGGGTCTCTGACAACCCCGACAGCCGCCTCAACCTAACCTAACCTACCCAAATCAGACAACAATTGCCTATTTAGCTTATATTTGCTTAAATTAATTGAATTTCAATAATTTCAGTCTTCATAAAATGAATTTTTTTAAATAAGTTTCAAAGTACCCAAGACAGCCAAAAAATGCCTCAATAACCAAAATTATACAAATTTTTAAAGTCACCCAAATCTGAAAATATTTGCTTATTTAGCTTACATTTGCTTATATTAATCGTATTTTAATAAATTTAGTCTTTTAAAAAAACATTTTTACAAAAAAGTGTCAAAGTCAGTAAAATCAGACAACAATTGCCTATTTAGCTTATATTTGCTTAGTTTAATCGAATTTCAATAATTTCAGTGTTTTAAAAAAACATTTTTACAAAGAAGTTTCAAAGGCACCCTAGGCAGCCAAAAAATGCATATTTTTGCCGTAATAACCAAAATTGTACAACTTTTTAAAGTCACCCAAATCAGACAACAATTGCCTATTTAGCTTATATTTGCTTAGATTAATCGAATTTCGATAATTTCAGTCTTTTAAAAAAACATTTTTACAAAAATGTTTCAAAGTCACCCAAATCAGACAACAATTGCCTATTTAGCTTATATTTGCTTAGATTAATCGAATTTCAATAATTTCAGTCTTTAAAAAAAACATTTTTACAAAGAAGTTTCAATGTCACCCTAGGCAGCCAAAAATTCATATTTTTGCCTTAATAACCAAAATTGTACAACTTTAAAAGTGCACCAAATCAGACAACAATTGCCTATTTAGCTTATATTTGCTGATAATAATAGAATTTCAATAATTTCAGTCTTTTAAAAAAACATTTTTACAAAAAAGTTTCAAAGTTACCCAAATCAGACAACAATTGCCTATTTAGCTTACATTTGCTTATATAGAGAGTTATAGAGTTCGAGTTCTAGGAAAAGGAAAAAAGACACAAACGTCAAGGAAAGAGCCAAAGGGCACAACATGTGCAACAGTAAACACTGTGACAAAAAAACACAATACACTGCTGCACTTGGACATACCATCGAGCGCCAGTACAGAACCAAGAGCACCGACGGTTGGCGCAGCAAGTAACAATAATTACAACCTGCTAGCTACAGCAAAAGTAGCAGTAGAAGCAAACAATGGACAGAGAGCCAATTTCAGAGCCTTGCTGGATTCAGGATCACAGATCAACCTGATCTCTGAACGAATGGCATCAATGTTGTCAGTAACACTTAATGATACAACATTACGCATCGAAGGAATTGGAGGTCAGTCAAAGACCAGCAGAGCACGAGTAAATGTTCTAATAGAATAACTTCACGGCGGATTTACGCAAACAATTGAAGCATTCGTACTACCTCAGATAATTGCTGATCAACCAGCGCAGGCACTCGATGAAATGAACTTGAACATACCAAACAATTGCCCACTGGCAGATCCGTATTTCTATGAAACGGGAAAAGTCGACATGCTGATCGGAGCAGAGCACTATTATTCGCTACTACTCCCAGACAAAAACAGCCAAATTCAGGAGGCCCGTTGCTGCAAAATACAAAATTGGGATGGATTATCGCAGAAAAAATCAGGTCTTCACACAACTCCTCATCCATTTGTGCAATTGGACTCAACGAGCTAATGGAAAAATTCTGGACCCTGGAAAACTTAGAGACGGAAGAAAAACCACGCACGCCAATCGAAGCACATTGCGATGATCACTTTATAGAGAACTTACAAACAGAATCGGATGGCAGGTTGATAGTAAAACTCCCATTTTCTGAACACTCTTCAGCCCTGGGGGGGTCTTTGGAAACCGCAAAGAAAAGATTCCTGGCATTAGAGCGAAGAATTTCACCAGAAACCTGGAAAGGCTATGTGGAATTTATGAATGAATATGAAGGACTTGGACACATGAAGATGGTCCCAGCAACACAAGTGCCGGAGAGACATTACTTCATACCACACCACTGTGTACCCAAACCTGAGGGCACCAGCACAAAGGTACGGGTCGTTTTTGATGCATCATGCAAATCAACAAGCGGAAAGTCTCTAAACGACATTCTGCATGCCGGACCCACAGTTCAGAGTGAACTTATGTCTATTCTACTACGTACACATAAGTATGTATTCACAGCGGACGTCGAGAAAATGTACCGACAAGTGTGGATAAATCGCGAGGATAAATTTCATCAGATGATAGTCTGATAGCTCCATTCCTGGCAACGAAATGTCTGGATCATTTGGCAATCCGGAGCCAAAACAGATTACCTATTGGATCTGCTGTCTTGAAGAACGATTTCTATGTGGACGACTGTCTCACTGGCGCGGTTACCATTTATGAAGCGATACAAATTCAACAAGAACTTAATAACATATTGCTACCGTTCGGCCTTAAGCTTCGCAAATGGTGCTCCAACAACGCCCAGCTATTGCAAGGAATCCCTAAAGACGACGTTGTCAACGACGTCAAACTAGGTGAAACATTAGAGCAATACAGCGTGAAAACGCTGGGTCTCATTTTGATGCCAAAACAAGACCAACTGCGAGGACGAACCACAAAACGCCAAGCAACACGCATCACCAAACGGGTCGTGTGCTCAGAATTGGCACCAATCCTTGACCCACCGGGTCTTTTTGCCCCAGTGATAGTAAAGTAACAAATATTTATGCAACAGCTATGGGAGATTAAACTCGATTGTGACGATGAACTGCCATTACAACTCCAAAACGAATGGAAGGATTACCGGGAGGACCTACAATCATTAAACTCAATGGAGATTCCCCGGCACGTATATGATGGAAAAGTGCCAGTCACCCAGGATCTACATACCTTTGTAGTCGCATCGGAACGAGCCTATGGCGCGGTAGTGTACGAGCCACCTACAAAAACAATCAGGTCTATGTACGACTCAAGGTCTCGAGTAGCACCCACCGCCAAACAATCCCTACCACGTCTAGAGCTGTGCGCTGCAGTCACTAATCGAGTTAGAAGGGATCTCCATATGAACCTTGACACAGTATCAGGAAGCTTCTGGACTGATTTCACCGTTGTCCTGTCCTGGATTAACGCATCGGCATCCACATACCACACCTTCGTGGCAAATCGAATCGCCAAAATCCAGGCATTGACTAACCAATTACAATAGTGTCAAGTTGCATCAGCCAACAACGCAGCAGATGTCCTTTCAAGAGGAATCCTAGCAAGCAAGCTAAGGGATCATAGTCTACGGCTATACGGACCATTATTCTTGCACGGATCGGGAGATAAATGGACAAAACCACCCATCATTGAGCCCAGCAATATCGAGAGAAAGGCTAAGCATGTCAGCTTACCAATCGCATCTAGCTCTCTCGGAGAAGAGTTATACACATACAGACATATCAACTCGTGCAACAAACTACAACGTATCGTAGCGTACATATTTTGCTTCTGCTACAAAATTAATAGAACACCCACAACGCAGGAGAACTAAGGCATGCTCGCACTATGATCGTACGAATGATTCAACAAGTTGAGTTCACAGCGGATTTAAAACAGTTAAAACGCTAAAAAACAGTGGATAAAAAGACTTCGATCATTTCGTTATCTCCCATACTAGGAGATGATGACCTCATCCGAGTTGGTGGAAGACTCGAAGAAGCTCAAATTCAACAATAGTCGATTATCAACGACAAGACGATGGCTAGAAGCATCATACATAGCTGTATTAGATGCACCAGAGCCAGACCAAAGCTGATGCACCAGATCATGGGCAATCTTCCAGCACAAAGAGTCATGCAAACACGCCCATTCCTTAATGCAGGCGTTGACTACTGTGGACTAATTATGATCCACCATAAAATCCGAGGAAAACAGCCAGATAAGGCATACATTGCCGTATTCTGCTGCTTCTCCACAAAGGCTGTACATCTGGAGTTAGTAAGTGACTTAACCGCAGATGCTATCTTGGCAGCACTCCGGCGATTCCTAAAGGAATTACAAGAAGCAATATTTAGCGAAAAGGCAGATCACAAATCATTGCAACAAAAAACAAGTGGATTTTAAATTCATTCCTCCTCGGGCCCCATCGTTCGGCGGCCTCTGGGAAGCTGCGGTGAAATCAGCGAAAATTACAACCATAGAAACAGCATCCTTGACGTTTGAGGAGCTGAACACAGTCATAATCGAAATGGAAGCAATTCTCAACTCCCGACCCATAACTCCAATGTCAAATGATCCAACAGCAAAGCTGTTCGGTGTACTTGATTCTACATGTGCTGAGAAAATGGCCGATGTAATCGAAAAGGTACAAACCAACGAAGACTTTCTGCTACATCTACTACGAAATCAAACATTAATTGTCGACTCCACAATGAACGCAATCACGATAAGACAGCCATGAACAACCGCCTAAAGGTATTGGAACAACATGTGGCAACCATCAGCCGAGAAAGAGGAACATATCACGGCGCTCATCTAATTCAGTCATACGTAGGGCTCACAACTGCTGACAACGAGTCTTCATCGTATGCAGTCTGACATATCTGATGTATTCGGCATTCACCATCGGACAATAAGCCCAACGCTAGTATCTCCTGAGCAATTAAGAGAGCAGCTAGACCAAATCCGGGATCACCTGCCAGCTGATTAAATGCTGCTTGTCACAACACAAAATATGATTCAATTATACAGGCTCATGCGAGCCGAAGGAACACTGACTGCCACACACGTAATTTTCAAGGTGACACTACCGTTAGTTTCAACAGTTCAGCTCAACAAGTTGGAGCTTGTTCAATCTCAAAACGACCATAATCACTGTAAACACTCACCGAGATCAATTCATAGGATTTACTCCAGAAGAATTTCGACGCTGCTTTAAACTACTCAACGCAGAATACATCTGCTTTGATCATCAAACAGTCTTCAAGGTCGACAATCGGTGTGAGTTTCAGTTGTTTAACAATAAAACAGCACCTTTATGTGAAGTGACCCACACGAAGGCGGACATGGTGTGGTCCAAAACTCAGCAAGCAAATAAATGGATTTTTGCATCATCAAATCGCTACTTATGCTGCCCTAGCAATATCAATGCTATTGATTACTCGCGATTGGGGAGCAGCTCGGACGGATAACGGTGTTCACTAGGAGTTCTTGAATTTGGTTCTCACTAACGTTTTCGTTATCTCCGCTAATTCTACACGCAATTCTTGTATTTTCGCTGCACCTGGATATTTATCGACCGATAATGGATTTCGTGGAAACGTCGGACAGCGTGTTGACATTTTGAATCTTATGCAACTCGAATTTGTTGGCATCTATGAACACACCGAAAACCTGACTCAAAATTTCACGTCCACTCAATACATTATGCTTCAGCCATTCATCCCTTACAACGTGGAATAAAATTTCTAAACAGTATTCACAACTTTTGACGGTAGATATAATTTTTAACGTACATGATTCGTACAGTATTCACAACTTTTGACGGTAGATATAATTTTTAACGTACATGATATAGAATTTTCACCTATGCCTCTTAAAACTACCTTATTATTGAGTCTCTTGCCTGCAAATATATCAATAATGAACACTCGGCACCCGAGTCAAAGAAAAATGGAATGGGCTCACCAAACTAATATAGGGTTACTCTTGGCTCCACCACGGTACAAACATCTACCCGCTTCTCGTATGTCTTGCTTCTATTCGATGTTGAGGTCCTCTTTGTACATGCATTCGGCATTCTGCAATCTTATGTCCCATTTTGAAACAGAAATGGCACATTATATGCGACATCAATTTTTGCTTCTTCCGCCCTGTGCTGGGGCCGTGATATGTCGTAGAATGGTCACTTCGTTTACCCAACGCATACGCCTGCAAGTTCTGTTCCAATTCACTACGTTTTCTGATATTGGTGGTGAAGAACAAGCGCTGTAGTCTATTATCTATTTGAGATGTATGAGCCAGAACAACAGACACCGCTATTGCGTCCATATTCATAGTTTTCCATTTTGATAGTAGTGACGTCACTTGCATATACCGATAGATATTCGCTCGACTTGGGACTCCCGTTGAAAATGTTAAGAAAATGGCTGCTGGCGTCTCTATTCACGAAACTCAGGCCATTTGATGCCCGTGTAGCAGATCTGTGATAGTCCACCGTCCAAAAAGTCGCTGAGTGCCATCACGAGTGCGCTGCCTTCCAAAGGGTTTTCAGCCAAGATTATATCCACGGTTTACACCATTCTGCAGCATCTGCACGCACAGCGTCGGGACTCTACTTTGGAAAAGTTACTGTTTTGCTTGTGTGGTACGCCATTTTTGCATCGATTTCAGGACTTCCATGAAATGTTTGTTCTGAGCCTCGAAAAGTGCGCGCCAATGGTTCTCGGGATGAGTTGGTGATCGTTGGTGGTGGTTATTGTCAAGCGCCTCTATTTCGTCTTCCATATCTCAATGAATATTCTGCAGCACAGCAAGTCGCACGTGTTCCTTCTTTTGCCTCTAGAACTGGACTGAATCCACTCTTCGTTTTCCAACACTTGCGCCATGCTCATCTGAGAGCAACTCTCACTCTCAGTCTATGCTGTCAGCAACATTGAGTCTATACCAAATGAACCGAACCAGCTGTTGTTTTTATTAACATTTATTGTTTATGAAATACAATTTCTTATTCTCCGACAAATACTTTGAGAAGTCGGACTGCAAACCAGTTCTTTTGAACCTTTTATACAAGCGCGATTTAATATTCCGAAGGTTTATCAAACGCGGGGTGAACCAAATAGGGCCACTAACATGACGCGAAGGTGAAATTAAAGGTACATAGGTATTTAAGATATTGAAAAAGGAACAATAAAATGCATTTGTAGACGGCTCAATTTCATAAAAGTCGCCGAGCAACGACCAATCGATCTGAGAAGACTATTCTGAATAATGAATCCGGTTCGAAGGACCACAAATGGTGTTGTTGATGAGGCGAGTTGTAAATTCGAAATGTTTTGTTCTCAAAACTTATGCACTATATATAGGAAAGTCTATAAAACTAAGACCTAAACTAAGACCAACGCTAAGAAAAGAACAAATGTGCGGCACTTGTTCCCACGATCATCCTTGATAGTGAAAAGTGTGTGTGGCTGTGCGACAAGTGTGTCGACAGATTTTGGTTCGACGCGAACCATGTAGATGACTTTATGGTCGAACCGATCCTAGATTTAGGTGTCCCTTTTCTCAAGTGGCCTCCTTCAAGTGGACTGTATTATTTATGGGGTGGCCTGTGTCGTTCCTGTGTATGTTTATGAAAAGCAAGATTAAAGCACGTAAAATCTGCTTTCCTCAAGCAAAAGATAGACGGTGGCCTAACGGGAGAATTGATGGAATCAGAGGAGGGCAACTGAATGGAAATTTCAAGTGTGGGATGATAAGGGTCTTCTGGGGAGACCCTCTCCAGACCAGGATATATATGTCGGAAGAAAACACGAGATCAAGAAGCCTACCCAAGCCTACCCATTAACCTGACCGAACGATGTATCCAAGAATGAATCAACAAAATCATGCTGAATAGATGGGAACATCAGGTTAGAGTCCACAGAAGGAGACCATGAGATATTAGGTAGTATATAGCTTGTTAAGCTTACTGCCAAGCCACGAACATTCTGATAGGTTATCTTAAGGGAAAGAGGAGAAATTAGTTTTTTGAGGCCGAGGGTAATGCTGCCGGAGATGGAGTTGGAAGGACACCCACTCGTCGTTCAGGGCTAGAGAGACGAGTGGTAAACACGTGACAGATAGTATGTTCAGGCCAGAAAGAGGGATCGAGCACACACTACTGACATGTTTGGCAGGAACAAGAATTTTGAAGGAAGCTATGTTGCGTTTAACTTTAAAGTTAAATTTAGTGACAACAAGACCTGAGAAATCATCAATGTCAAGCTTAGAAAAGATAAAGTCGCTGACCAGGACATCCGTAGCCGATGCCATCTGTCGAGAAACGAAAATAGATTTTAGTGGGGCGTCAGCATTTAGGATAGAAGGAGGGATGGTAAAACTATTAGGTAGAACCGGCGGAGCATATTCAACCCAAATCAGCAGATAATGGGATGGATGCTGAGGAAGACGGAGCCTCCACATCCATGCTGGCAGCAGCGTCAGCGGGTTCTAGGGAAGGCACCGAAGCGCCAGCGACAGGATCGTCATTGACTTCCCGCCTGACAACGCAGTCAGACACATGCAGTTATTGAGGAGGCTTATGCAGAAGCCACAGTCGGTGCGCCATTACATCCAAGTTCGACAGCACCAAAGTCGACAGCACCAAAGTCTTCCAACGATGAATGAATTGGGGGTAGAGGAGATCCAGGAACTGGAAGGAAACCACAATTATTACCATTGGGCAGACTGTTGTTAACTTTCTTTCTCTTAGGCGACTCAGTTAAAATTTTAAGATTTTTGAACTGAGACTCCATAGACAGAAACTTTTCCTGTAACAGTCGGAATCCAGAGTTGACGGCCACGAATTCATTATGAGTTTGTCTCATAAAAACTCGCATGTCGCTTTCAATCTGCATGCAGTCCCAGCATGTCCAGTTAAGCCCACAGCGAGACTTAATCAAGTCGACCACGCGTCCACCGATTTGGCCGAGGTCAGCGCATACCGTATGTACCATGTTGTAACACAGCCAGCAGTAGGTGAAAATTTGCTTTACGGCTACCCATCGGAACTTTTTGGCACAGCAAGTACTCAGTATAAGAGTGTAGACCGAAAGAAAAAGAAAAAAATAAATAAATAAGGAAAAGGTAACAATCAAGTCGGTGTTTATAGTAAAGCTGTCTCTCACGGTTTTAACACTCAGATAAACTCACAAACAATAGCATAGATCGCAAAAACAACAACAAGCGTTCGACGGTGGCAGCTGGAAACGCAGCTAGCTTTATCAAAACAACCAAAGCTTAAACTCAGGGAGACGAGATAAACACAGAGAGACGAGATAAACACAGAGCTTGAGGCGGGCACGTAGAGGCAACGAACGAACGTGCTGAGACGGAGATATAAGAGATTTGCAGAGATGTTGCAGATGCGGAGTTAAAATTTTTTCGAACATTTTAGGAATAGCGGATAATTTAGATATACCTCTATAATTATTTGTATCAGACTTGCTGGCTTTCTTATGGAGCGGAATAATAAAAGATTACTTCCAGATGGGAGGGAAGCATGAACAGTTAATGGATAGGGTGAATAGTTTAAGCAAAGGTCCACACAGAGCGTCGGCTCAGTACCTGACTACACAGCCTGGAACTCCATCGGCACTTGGTGAAAACACTGGCTTAACTAGACGAAGATCATGAAGCAGTGATCTTTCATTTAACAGGGGGTTGAATATGCCATTCGACCTTGGTAAACTGTATGGATACGGCTGACCAGAGTAGCTTTCATAAGAATAGTTTGTTTGGAAAAATTTGGCGAAAAGATCGGCAATTGCCTGATCATTGTTTGCTGACATATTGAGAAAAGATAACGAGGATGGATGTGCGGACGTTCTACGCTTACTATTTACTATTTAGCTGTAAAACTGTTTAGGGTCCTGTGAAAATCGTATCCTGCATCGAGATAGGTACTTTTTATAGCATTGAGCGTTAGGAAAGGAGAAATTTGACCGAGCTATTACATAGTGAGAAAGAGAAGAGAACTTCTCGAAATTTTTTATAAAGTTTTTAGACTGTGAAATTTTAGAATAGTTTTTCTAAATTAATTTTAACACGAAAAAACCGAGTTTTGGTGGTTGCAAATTTATATATATTTAACAACGAGGCGGAGGGAGATTTAAAGGGGACGTGCGTTCAAATTCAATGATATTTTTCGACTTCTTTTCCTTTTCGTTATAAAATATTCTTAAGCCTAACTTATCTAAGGCGGCGAAGCGGGGCGAATTCGCCAAGAGCGAGAGAGAGCTTTATTGCGCTCCCGCTTCGCCCTAAACTATCTTACACTAGACTTCAAATTTTCTCTAAATAAAACCATGCGTCTTGACGCGACACCGGCCCCGTTGAAGGCCTGGGACTGGGACTTCAACCCAACGGCAGAAGCGCCAATTTATGGATCGGCCTCCTGTAGACCGCTCCGCTGCTCGTCCTGAGGTCGACCACCCTGACCTTTCCGTCCTGCCCGGCGTGTGTTGCGACGACCCTTCCGAGGAGCCACTGTTGGGGCGGAAGGTTGTCCTCTGCGACGATGACGAGGTCGCCTTCCTCGACGTTGGGCTGCTCCTGGTGCCACTTGCATCTTATTTGCAAGCCCAGCACATACTCCCGGGACCATCGCTGCCAGAACATTTGCCTGGCTGACGAGACAAGCCGCCATCGCCTTAAGCAACTCAGACCCTCCTGGTTCGGGGTCCGGGATGCTGGGGGTGCGATGAGCGGCCCGCCTGTCAGCAGGTGCCCGGGAGTCAGGGCGTTTCCGTCGCTTGGGTCGGGGCTTAGTGGTCCCAGAGGGCGCGAGTTCAGCACCGACTCGATGCCCACCATCACGCTCTCCAGCTCCTCGGCGGTGAAGAGCGCGCTTCCGGCCGACCTCAGCAGGAGGTTTTTGGCCGACTTCACTCCTGCTTCCCACAGTCCGCCCATGTGCGGAGCTCGAGGTGGCAGGAAGGCGAACTCGCAGCCGCTTCTCGCTGCGAACTCTCGAATTGAGTCCGCTTCCGTCTCCAGCGTCCTCCTCAGTTCGTCGAAGTGGCGACTTGCTCCGACGAAATTTGTCGCGTTGTCACAGTTCACGCGGAGCGGACATCCTCGACGACCAACGAACGTTTGAAAAGCCAATAAGAAATAGTTAGTCGTTAGATCGGAGACAATTTCTAGATGAACCGCCTTGGACGCAAAACAGACAAATAACGCTATGTAGCGTGTGTCGTATAGTGTCGTATAGACTGGGCCACAAAAATCAACGCCACATACTGCGAATGGGCGGAGAGCACGGAGCCGGTCTGCGGGTGGATTTCCCATCATTTGGGTCTGGAGGCGAGGCTTGCATTTAAAGCAGCGAATGCACGACCTGACCATTGCCCTGCAGACCTCCTGAGCGTTTACTATCCAAACACGCTGCCTAAGGATGCTCACAAGTGCTTCAATCGCTGAAGACTAGGGCCTAACCTGGTGCCTTTACGAACCCTTTCGATCTCTTCCTGATACTCGTTTTTTTGGATCAGCTCGACAATTTTGTGAAAAGCCTCATCGTACTCTACTGGTGACGGAGTGACTTCAAATTTAAGACCTTTGTCTTTACATTTTCGGATGAAGCGGAACACGTAAACGAACACTCTTAGCAGCTTGAGGTGTGACGAGTATCCCTCGATAATTTCTACTAAATCATTTGATTTAGCGGCCACGGTCAGTCCGACCGCTGTCTTCCTGGTTTCCAGCTTCAGCTCTTCCTCAGAAAGCTCGAAGTGGGGGTTTCTGGGCCAGCTCTCTTCTTCTTCCTTCAAAAACGCTGGTCCACTAAACAAGATCGACTGCGAAATCTCCTCAATGTCACAACCTCTCGAAACTATGTCTGCTGGGTTCTGTTTAGTTGGAACCTGCCGCCACGTAGCATCATCTGACCACTCCTGAATCTCAGCTACTCGGTTCCCAACGAATGTTGATAACGACGAAGGGTGGGATCGGATCCAATGAAGGGTCACTTCCGAATCCGACCATTCGTTCAATCGGCACCTCGAGTAGCGATTTGAGTCGGTGACAGAGATCTGCGAGAAGGTGAGCGGCACACAACTCAAGCCTTGGAAGCGTTTTCGTCTTGAGCGGCGCTACTTTCGACTTTGCGGTCAACAACGAGACCTGGAAACCTTCTGCAGTCTTACTACGGATATAGACGCATGCTCCATAATCTCTCATGGATGCGTCGGCAAAGACATGTACTTGTATCGGTGACATGGGATCATTATGCACAAAGCGAGGTATGGCAATCTTCTCCAGATGACTCAAGGATTCTTTTAGAAAGTTCCAAGATGTTTCCAGATTCATTGGAATTGACTCATCCCAATGATTACCAAGGGGCTTAACAAACCAAGGGGGTCAAACAGCTTTGATGTCACCGATTTCCGTTTTGTCGCTCGGAGACCCATGACTGAACTGTCAATTTGAAACCTAAAGACGTCTTCATGCGATAGCCACGATATTCCCAACGCCTTGGTTGACTCCGAGTCCGAGATCGTTATCGGTTTAACTGTGCTCTCGGATGCTGAGACTTCAGGTGAGTTCGAGAACCACTTGGTCAGCTCAAACCCTGCGGTTTGAAGAACCTGAGCCACATCAGACTTAATTGTCTTTAACTCCTCCACGCAACCAGCACCAGTCAACATATCATCGACATAAAAGTCGGACCCGATAACTTTAGCAGCCTTTGGGAATGAGAGCTTTGCAGACTCACTCAACCTTTTCAAACACCGAATAGCCAAAAATGGGGCAGGTCCAGTCCCATATGTTACAGTGTTGAGCTGGTATATTCTCAAGGACTCAGATGGGTCTCTTCTCCACACGATCAACTGAAACTGCCTGTCCGCTTCATTCACCATCACTTGGCGATACATCTTTTTTACATCGGCAGTCAGGGCGAACCTGTGCAGACGGAAGCGAAGCAGCGTTGAGTATAATTCCTCTTGAATAGTCGGTCCAACCATCAGAATGTCATTCAAGGCCACCTGAGATGACGTCTTCGACGACGCATCGAACACGACGCGAAGCTTCGTGGACGTACTTTGGGGCCGAAGGACACACTGATGTGGAATTACGTAGTGTGGAGCAGAAGGACAAGTATTGTCAGTCGGCGACATTCCAAGTACATTTTCTTCAACTCAGGGTCGCGGGACAATCTTCTTTCGAGCGACAAAAACCGCCGTTTAGCAATCTCGAAGGAATTGCCTAAGCAATTTGGATCGGATTTAAACGGCAGCCGTACTTCAAATCGACCTGAAGGCAAGACTTGAGTAGTCTTTCTATAATGCTCCTCACATAACTTGTGTTCAGGAGTTAAAGGCTTTTTAGAAGATGGCAATTCTTCTAGTGACCAAAACTTTTGTAGTGTGTTGTCGATAGACACCACTGACTCTTCTCGACAACTCAGACAGTTCCTCGCTTCCTGGGTGACAGTCACCTTTGGACTGTATCTTCCAGACACAATCCAACCGAGAAGCGTTTTCTGCAGAGTCGGATAGTCAGGACCTTGTCTAATTTGACCAACCGATAAGAGTTCGAAAAATGACTCTGCACCTATCAACATATCTATTCTTTGTGGCTTGTAGAAATATGGGTCTGCAAGAGGTAGGTTCTTCGGGATTTTCCAGTCACTCACATTAAGTGCGTGATCAGGGTGGTATCCTGAGAACTCACTACCATTGATTCGCGACTTCACCACCGTGTGTATCTTTTTCATGACTTGTGAATTAGATTCTCCAATTCCAAGCAAGTTGATGCACGACTCCTCCCTACGGATCTGTAAGCGCTGTGCCAGGTCCTCAGTTATGAAGTTAGTTTGTGACCCAGAGTCAAGCAGTGCTCGGGCCAAAACATACTCTCCATTTTTAGTTCGGACGCTTACGATCGACGTTGCCAGAATTACTCTATCCAAAGCTGTCGCATGGAGTGCATGCGAAGTGGAAGGGTTACTCTGACTAGGAGGGGGAGAAGAATTCTCTGGGGGTGATGGTAACGCTAAACTTTTATCCACAACTGTGTACCACAGTGTGTCCTTGTTGCAGACAGTTGATGCAGAGCGATGCCGATTTGACAAACTCGAATCTTTGCATCACTGCAAGCCGCGCAAATGGACTGCAAGTAGTCAATAAATGGTCTTTTGCATTGCAGTAACTACATTGTTGGTTTTTAGCATTCGCAGTATAGCACGCGAATGAGCTCCGATTGTGAGGCTTGCTTGGCACAGCTTTCTGCTCCTGCTTTGGTTTTGCCGATTCTTCGGCCGAAAGATGCTGATATCTGCGATTAAGCAATTTTTCGCAGTCAGCCCAAAGCGGCAGCTTCTCATAATCGAGCTGTTCTTCCCATTTTTGTTTGGTCACAGGATCGACTCTGTTCAAGACGAGATGAATAAGCATTGCATTCGAGATCTTTTGGTCATCGCCTATCGACAACAAGGAACCATATATCGATGAAGTGGTATCGATTAGGGTCCTTAAGGACGATGCAGATTGCTGGGTCATTTTGGGAAGACTAAATAGGGCAGCAATATGGTTCATAAAGATCAGACATTCGTTATCATAGACCCGTTTTAAGCTAGCCATGGCCTTCTCATAATTGCTCTCGGTTACTTGGAACGCCCTTACCGTTCCCAACGCTTCACCAGAGAGGCATGAAAGCAAATGGTTACACTTTTCGATAACTGGAATGCTTTCGTCATTGTGAACAAGAGTCTCAAATAAAGTAATGAAGCCTTTGAATTCCGAATATTTTCCGCTGAACTTTGGCAGGGCTAACTAAGCTGGGGCTACAGAAGCTGATACTGAAGGTATTGTATCACTGGCTGTCTTCAAGGCGTCGATAAGCGACAGTATCTTTGCCTTGGTTACTATCGAGAGTTCTTCCAACTCGGCTCCAAAGTCATCGTCACTATCTATTTCTTCGATTGATTCTTGAACTTGGCTTGCCTTGGCTATAGTTGCTTTCAGTACGTCGAGTCTGCACTCGAGCTCTGTCAACTGCAGCGGAATCTCCCCAGCTTCCAGCCGGTCCGCTAGTCGGCGAATGCCTTTGACACGGGAGCTGAGCTTCTTTTTCAGGTCTTCAAGAATAGGCTTATGATCTGATTTGGGATTCATCTTGACTCTCGATACTTAAGTGAATCACTAATCAGTGCTTTTCTCACGCTAATATTATTTGCTGCGGCGCAAATTGTCGAAGCAGGAAGGTGTACCAAAATTAGGTCGAAAACAATATACACGGCGACTAGAGGGTATCGCACCACTTAGCGATCGGTTTAATACGGACCTAGGGTGTCGATGCCAAATGCGGCAAAATCCGATATACCCGACGATTAAAGGGTATCGAGGCACTTGGTGATCTGTTGGCGCAGGCGTGCCAACACAAAGCACACAAGAACAACAACAAACAGCAACGGTGACAAGCGAAAGCGAAAACGAAAAATTCACCGCTGAAGCTGTGAACATATGCACATGTGTGTGTGTCTAAGCTGTGTTGGCGCTTGTGTATGCTGGGCCTGGCTGACCGACCGATAGACACCCAATTGAATTTCGAGGCACGCTTTGCAAATTGACAGTTGGATCCTTTGCACCAAAACTATATACCCGACAATTACACGGTAGCGCGTCGCTTGGCGAACGGTTTGACTCAAAACGGGCCAAACGCAAGAACACACCAACAACAACGACGGTCAGCAACGGTGACGAGCAAAACTAACTACAGTATGTCAACTAATTGTTTGCAAAATGAAATAAGTCAGACAATTTCAACTTTAGCATTAAAAATATAAATACAGGCATTATTTGGGAAAATTTCGTTTATTAATTATATTATATATATGTATAAGCTATAGGTATGACAAAAAAAAATTACGAAATTCCAAGCAAAACGTAAAAGAAACGAAGAAAACCAAAAAATGGCACTTTTGACGCTGTCTAATAATTGTTTGCAAAATGCAAACACTGCTTGAAAGAATACCACAGAAAAACTAGCGGGTCAGAAAATTCGAAAACGACCGATCGCGGGCTCTTTTCTAGTCTTTCTTGGTCTCATTCCTGCTAAAAGTTTCTTTGGTTCAAGTCACGTTTTTTTTTTATTCATGATTTTTGCAATGCCTGGCAAACGCACTGAAGGTTATTTGATTTAATTAGTTTATTATCGTTTTAAAAATACAAAAATAGCAAAAGAGTTTGCTGAAACTTAAAAAATTAGACTTAGAACAATATATAATATAATTAACCGTCCGGACAGAAAAAAGGCTGGAATTACCGATCTCTGACGGCAGACCACCAAATCTTTCTCGGCGGGACTGTGCAGAAGTTTTAAAAACAATTGAAATTACACCGTAAAAAAGCCTCAGAGAATTGACGAATGACATTAAATAACTTTGCAATAAGACCATATGCCATGAGAAAATAAAAAAAGTACTGAATCGACACAAGTACTCATCATAAGTGACAAGGAAGAAGCCATTGCTATCCTTTGCTAACATTGAAAAGCGCTTGAATTTTGCCATATTAAATTCTAGCAATTCGCCGGAATTTTGGAACGATATCATTTTTTGTGACGAGACAAAGATAATGATATATTATAATGAAGGACCAGGAAAAGTTTGGCGGAAGCCAAACACAGCACTCCAGGCCAAAAACATTGTGCCAACCGTCAAATTTGGCAGTATCTCAGTCATGGTGTGGGGTTGTATATCATCTAATGGCGTCGGAGAGCTGCGCATTTTTAATGATATAATGATCAAGGAGTTCTAGTTGGACATCTAAAAATATGAATTGACCAGAATTGCGCAAAAGTTTGCCTTCGTTGATCCAGGAAACAGCAGCAAACTCAAATACAAGCTGTGCCAAAACAATGATCCGTAGTACAAATCGCTGCTGAGTCGCACCTGGGTGCTTCATAATTGCAGTAAAGTTATTGACACGACCGCCCAGAGTCCAGATCTCAATCCTATCAAAAATTTTTGGGCATTGCTCAAGAAAAAGATGGCCAAATGTCACCTCAAGTTCAAAAACTGATTTGATAAAGTGTATAAATGAGGAGTGGGGAGAAATATCTAAATACTACAACATAGAGGTACATATCGTCGATGTCACGTCGCCTCAGGGCAGTTATGGATGCTAATGTTATGCATACAAAATATTAGCCAATTATATCTTGTTGTTACAAAGATACATAATTTTTGAGTATTATTGTTTGCATTTTGCAAACAATTATTAGACAGCGTCAAAAGTGCCATTTATTGGTTTTCTTCGTTTCTTTTACGTTTTGCTTGGAATTTCGTAATTTTTTTTTGTCATACCTGTAGCTTATACATATATATAATATAATTAATAAACAAAATTTTCCCAAATAATGCCTGTATTTATATTTTTAATGCTTAAGTTGAAAATGTCTGACTTATTTCATTTTGCAAACAATTAGTTGACATACTGTATATATTTGCGCAACGAAAACGAGAAAGGGGGAAAGGGGCGACAGTGATTGCAGTTATAAATTATATGTATATATGTTCTGCGTCCAAGATGGTTTGATGTATGTGAATATGTGATATATCTAATACTGGCTGACCCGGCAAACTTCGTACCGCCTAATAGTCAATGAATGTCGTGTTACTTTTTAGCTGAACTAATTTAGGCTTTATTTTCATTCAAGCACTTTGTGGTAAACGACATTCGTTTTTTGGTCAGGCGCAAGAACAAATAAAGCGGATGGTTTGCCGACACGTGAGCATGCCACGTACAATTGACCATGAGAAAAACATGCATTTTATAGATTGAGGCCACAAATAGTCAAGGATTGGCCCTGTGATTTGTTGATCGTCATGGCGAAGGCAAGACGAATCGGGAATTGAATTCGTTTAAACTCAAAGGGCATATCCGTTGGGATCATCGGAATCCTTGGAATAAGAACTTCCTCATCTTTAAATTTTCCTTTAAGTATCGACTCGTGAATAACATTACTCATCAGTTTTCTTATCACCAAACGCGTTCCATTACACAGTTTTGGTTGGTTTAAATTTCTAAGCATGATGATTACCGAGGCAACTTTAAATTTTAAATGGTGCAATCATACGGAAACGCTGCTCGATTCAAATCAATACTTGAACCTTTTCTTCTTGCACTTCGAAGATTATTCCTCTGTTCATCTGTACGATAAGCTCGACGATTTCTCTTTTCTAACCTAGCCGTTTCAAGGGCTGCCTGTCTTTGCTCTTGTGTTTGAGAAGCACGAAGCACGTCGCTGTTCTCCTGCAATTTCTCGTTCTCCATCATATAATTGACTCGCGATATTCCGTTGCCTGATTGCATTACGACTTCGCTGGGAAACATTAGATCTTCTAGGACGCGGCATTGTTATTAAAATGCACTCGCATAAAACCACCAAACTGATTTTTTATTCCCTAAATTCCGTTCCTTTCCGATGATTTTATGTAGAATACTGTAGAATAAATCTTTGGTATTATTTTCGGGAATTTGACTATTTGAAAGGATTGGACAACAAATGATTGACATGGAGAAAGAAAATCAATGAAAACTCGATAATCAGCATCAAATCTATTGAAATGCATCTATTCATTACGCATATTGAGTTTTCATTGTTTTTAAGATGTATTCTGCTATTCGGGACGGAAACAAATCCAACAAATCAAAAACCATGGCAATCGGTCCAGCCGTTCTCGAGTTATAAGTGTTGTAACAGACACGACTTTCTTTTATATATATAGATATGTACAAACTCTACTAAATACATGCAAATCTAGCTCTACTATGTCATACGGATGTGCATTGAAATTGAAAGCGAGGTGCACTTATTCTCGCACAAGACAGTAACTGCGAGATTTTAATGATTCTGTCTTTACTCGAGCTTTCAATTTTTTGCACAAATACCTCTAGTATGTATGTAATACGATCCTGGGAATTCCACTTTCCTATGGCAGGTGGCAAATGTCTTTCGGAATTGATATCCCTCGGTGGTTGAGATCGCTAGGTATTTTGTTGTATGTTTGGTAGCCGTCCGTCGCGGTAGTTTTAGGTGTGTTACTTTTTGGGGGTTGATCTTGCAAACACACGCGACGCGGGCAGATGTATATTATATACACTTAAATATTCAATTTTATTAACATATATTTTTTCACCACTCGTGTCACTGTCACTTTCTGCCTTTTTTTGCTATATTAATTTGCAAGTCCACCCGGCGGCGCGATGAAATTTTAGAATAGTTTTTCTAAATTAATTTTAACACGAAAAAACCGAGTTTTGGTGGTTGCAAATTTATATATATTTAACAACGAGGCGGAGGGAGATTTAAAGGGGACGTGCGTTCAAATTCAATGATATTTTTCGACTTCTTTTCCTTTTCGTTATAAAATATTCTTAAGCCTAACTTATCTAGGGCGGCGAAGCGGGGCGAATTCGCCAAGAGCGAGAGAGAGCTTTATTGCGCTCCCGCTTCGCCCTAAACTATCTTACACTAGACTTCAAATTTTCTCCAAATAAAACCATGCGTCTTGACGCGACAGACTGGATAACTCTTTGGTAAACCAAGTAGGCTTTCCAAATCTAACCGGACAAGAAAGTTGGACACAAGAATCAAAAAATGTGGCAAGTACATTGTAAAAAATGTTTGTGCCTTTCATAACGTCTGTGCACAAGTACAGAGCGGGCCAATTAAAATGAATTATTAAGCTTCGTAAAGTCGGCTGTACGAAAGTAGCGTTCAGATAGCCTACCCGTTCGATCCAATACAGGTATAGTGAGCGGAAGGGCTCGGGTTAGCAACGCTATGGTCGGATCCGAGACAAAGCACAGATCAAGCAATCGACCCAAGGAATTTTTCACATGGTTGACTTGAGACAGGAATAGGTCTAGCAAGCCGTCGATAAAGTCATGTCGAGACATGGACACAAGGTTATGAGACTCGTTTACCGAAGACCAAACAGTACCTGGCAAATTGAAATCACCAAAAACTATCATATGGTCTTTATCTGATATCGAGGGAGAAACAGTTTTTAAAGCGGATAGGTGAAGCTTCTATATTAAGTTATTCGAGGAAGGTGGAATATACGAGCAAGTAACGAGAATGGAAAAGCCTGGGAGAATCAGTTTTACGCACAGGAATTCCCGGTCTTGTTGAACCTGGACCATGAAGTGTTCCTTCCTGAAGTTTGAGTCCACTGCAATGAGGACCCCACCTCCACGTCTAGATGAAAGGTCATTTCTAAAAATTGTGTACCGACCTGCCAAAACTTCGGAACTAAGGATGCCTTGTTCTTGTCTACCTAATGAACAAACGCATGTCGTTTTCCACAGCATGGCATTCCTCAACAGTATAATGCAGGCCGTTATTTTGGGAAATGGAATCACCTACACAGCCCGAGATCCCTACACATTTTGAGTGCACTACGCTTCCGCAAAGCCAGCAAGGGATATTGGGCTGGTCATGGGTGAACTGCTTCTTGCAGGTTTTTTTTGGCGCAGACGACAGCAAATTCCATAATGTCTTTTATTTTTGTAATTCGAGGAAAAAAAAGTTCAATACATGTAGCAATCAGACCAATGTGCAGAGCAGATGCTTAAAGCAATGCTTAAGGCGAAATCGGTAGAAATAAGATGAGAGGAGACTTAACTTCGAGAGTCCGAATCGCCCTAGGTAGCCACCTCGGACTGCAGCGGATTGAGAGCAGAATCGTTAAGTGAAAATTCAGTCAGCGGATTGGATAGTGACTTGCTAAAATACTTATTTTATTAACTTTGTTGGAGCGTAGAGGCTTGGAGTTCCACAGGTCAGAATCCCAAATTAAAAGGCGGTAGAGTCCAAGTTCTTCACGTATATATTTTGGGGGTTTGTTCTGTGCTTGTATATATGTATTTATATCGCGAGCAAAAGCCGGCGTTGGGTGGAAAAGCGAATTAAAGCTTGATCGGTTGTACTCCAGCTGCCGAGGGCTGTCGGAGGCGAGAGCGGGAGCGTGAGCGTGGGCGGGAGCTCAAGCGTGGTGAATATGCGCGCGAGAGCGCGTCGCCGGGGGGAAAAATGCTCTTAAGTACGAGGGCGAGAGCGAGGGCGACCGCTTGGGTAGCTGGAACGCTAACAGCGATGTGTGGCTGGAATGCCCACAAAGCGGTTGCCCCGCCAGCGCCATTCTCACTCTGAACATTCTCCCCCCCCTTGCAGGAATGCAAAGATTTTTACGTCTGCGTGCACGCACCAGACAAGACCCATCCAAACACCGTGCTTTGAGCCACGGGAAGGCCGTCTGCGCGGGCGAGGAACCCCGGTTGGATGACCCTTGGATACAAATCTGCACCCAAGACGAGATGCTGGTCGGCTTGTGGAACTGCTCGTTGGCCAACTTCAAGTCGTCGAAACGAGCACGGACGGTGTCGCTCAGTGCCGGCGTGCAGGGGTCGATCAGCGCACATAATCATTAGTGCCTGCAAGGACCACCATCACCGTCGGGAGGACGTTGATGCTCCGGTGCTGGAGCAAGGAGTTTGCTGTCGGGACTGGATTTCCGACGACAGGGCGGCTGACCGGAAGACGAGGGCGTGGTTTGGCGCGGGAAGACTTAGGTGAAGTCGACGGAGCCGAAAAGGAGCCAGCAGGGCGCCGAGACCCGGGCAGGTGGAGCAGAGTGTGGTGGTTCCGGGAGCACACCTTACATAGGTCTCCACTGCGGCAGTCCTTGCCCGAGTGCTCGTAGCCTCTTCTCGACGCTCAACCGGATAAACTTCCGGCAGTTCCTTAGTGGGTGAACTCCGGGACACACTCGACACTGGAAGGAAGTCTTTCCTCGTGCCCGTGAGCGATCCGACCTGCGGCTGGATCGGGAACGTGATGAGGTCTGAGGGGCCATCTCTGCTTTCTGGAAAAAACTAGGATGAAAGAAAGGAATCACCGGAGCATTAGTTAAGAGCTGGCATGGGTTGGCATACGGATACGGATACGGGTACGGATAACTGTGTTGGATTTAAGCAGAACAAAAGGACGGAGGCTTATGAATCGAAGACTCCGCGCGAGTAGGTGGACAGGACATCCGATTCCATAGGCAGAAGAACCACCTTCGTGATCGGTCTCTTGATAAGACCGCGGGCCGTGAGTAGGTCTACCACACGGACCTTATCATTGGCTCCTGGATACGCGTTCTGCACACGGCCGAGACGCCAGTCCTGAGCGGGGATGTTCTCCTCCTTGATCACCACGAGGTCTCCAACCTCGAGGTCTCTTGTCGGATGCTGCCATTTGTTGCGCTTGTGCAACTCTCGCAGGTACTCTGTCTTCCAGCGCGAACAGAATTGCTGGCTGAGAGCCTTGAGATGTTGCCAGCGGTTTAGGATGGAGGAGGCGCTCGCTTGTATTTCTGGCTCTGCCACGGATAGTAGCGGACCACCAATCAGGAAATGGCCTGGGCTCAAGGCCAACGGATCCGGATCCGCGAGTTGAGACATGCCTCAATCTTCGAAAGTAAGGTCGTGAACTCCTCTAATGTGTATTTGGACGTACACATCGACCGTTGGAACAGAGCCTTGAAGCTCTTTACACCTGCTTCCCACAAGCCACCCATATGTGGGGCTCCGGGAGGGATAAACCGCCACGATAGCCCCTGCTGGCTGTACACCACAGAAGTCCGAGTGCGAATTGCCTCGAGAAGATCCACAGCCAGAGAGCGGGACGCGCCGACAAAATTCCTTCTGTTGTCGGATTGAACTTCATGAGGACACCCTCGTTTCGCTACGAAAAGAGCGAAGGCGGCTAGGAAGGTGTCGGTGGATAAGTCCGACGTGGCCTCTAAGTGGATGGCCTTCGTGGAAAAGCAGACGAACACGCACACATACCCCTTTGAGATGCGACAGGCGCGACCTGTGAAGCTTTTAACGTCGAAGGGGCCGGCGAAGTCAACTCCGGTGTATGTGAACGGTCTGGAGAATGTGACTCGTGATGCAGGAAGGTCGCCCATTTGTTGGGTTTGGAGTCGTTTACGATGGAGGACGCAGACCTTACAAGAATGAATCACTGCCCTCACTACGTGACGTAGTCGAGGGATCCCGTATGTTGCCCGGATAAGGCGAATGACCAGCTGGTTCCCACCATGTAGCGATATATGATGGGTGAATCGAACCAGCAGGCGAACCAGGAGACATGCGGGTGGCAACAGGATTGGATGCCGTTCGTTGTAGGACATGGACGCCGAAGCTTGGACTCGGCCACATGCCCGCATGACTCCGTTCTGGTCAAGGAACGGATTAAGATTCAGAAGAGAACTCGTAGTAGGGAGTGGCTGTTTGTTTACAGCAGCGGCAGCGACCTCCTTTCCGTTCAGGTCCTTTGAGAGATGGGTCGTCTGCTTTTTAACTCGCTGAGTGAACCGCCGAACGTAGGCGATCACGCGCAGAGCGCTCCCGAGGTCGGAGAAACGGCTGAGGATGTCGGAGGCGCTGCTGGTGGCATGGTGCACGTTGACGACTCGCTTCTCCAGGTCAGTCTCAAGGACTGAGTCCCGCGGACATGGCCACTCCGATTTTGGACTACGCAACCAAGCTGGGCCATGCCACCACATATCACTTCCAACCAGGTCAGAGGGTCCTAGCCCTCGACTGGTCAGGTCGGCCGGATTGTCCTCGGATCGGACGTGGCTCCATTGCTCGCTGGGCCAACATCGAGTGATTTTGGCTACTCGATTGCCCACGAAAGTGGTCCAATCGCATGCAGGTCGGTTCAGCCAGGCCAACACAATCGTGGAATCGGTCCAGAAGGATACTTGGCTGGTGTCCAGTGGCAGTTGTGGAAGGATGGCTTCGGAAAGCTCTGTCAGAAGGACGGCTCCGCACAGTTCGAGTCGAGGCAAGGAAACCGTTTTCACGGGGGCCACGCGGGTTTTAGCTGTGAGAAGGGCACAGAGAATGCCCTGCGGTCGCTCAACTCGGATGTAAATCGCTGCCCCATAGGCACGTTGAGACGCGTCGCAGAGGGAGGACGTCATCCCACCCTAACCCTCTTAGCCAAATTTCCTGCATGAACATTTTGGTTTGGATGACAAAGGGGGCAAGCCATCCCGCTGGATCGAACAGCTGCGCAATCTGCGATAGCACATTGCGCTTCGTGCAGGACTCCCGCTGAAGTACTTCGGGAGGAGCAAAGAAGAATTCATCGGCACTGGCTTGCCATCGGATCCCCAATGTCTTAGCGATGCTACTTTCGTCAAGCTCTAGGAAGTCAGCTCGAAGTAGGTGGTCGACCGGAATGTCGCGCAGTACGCCCTTGTGGTTCGCTGTCCACTTTCGGAGTGGAAACCCTGCGGAATCGAGCGCTTTGCGTAATTCTGAAATGGCGGAGATTGCCTGCGACTGAGTGTGCGCACCAGCCAGCACGTCGTCCACGTACATGTAGCTCTCCAGGATGTCGCTTGCCATTGGCAACTGTGAGCGCACCTCTTGTGCGAGTTGCTTAATGACGCGAAGGGCGAGGTACGGTGCGCAATTGACTCCGAAGGTGACAGTGGCAAGCTCGTAGTCACACACGTCCCCATTACGGTCGCAAAAGAGTATTCGCTGATAGGGCGTGTGTTGGTAAGACACTAGGATCTGGCGGTACATCTTGCTGATGTCGGCATTGAAGACATAGCGGAAGACTCGCCACCTCAGGATTTGCATAGTCAAGTCAGACTGAAGGACTGGCCCCGAATGCAATGTGTCGTTGAGGCTTTTCCCGTTGGAAGACGGGCTGAAGGCGTTGAAGACCACGCGCAGTTTGGTTGTGGTGCTGTCGGGCTTAAGCACGGCGTGATGTGGAAGGTAGTAATGGCCGGAGTCATGACTGGGTGTAACCACTGTCATGTGGCCTAGCTCTAAATATTCCTGGATAACGGCGTCGTACTGCTCTTTAAGCGGCAAATTCCGCTGCAGACGCTGCTCGTTTTTAAGGAATTGGGCCTGTGCCGCGCACCTGGAGTGTCCCAGATCGACATTTTCTGGACACTTGAAAGGGAGGGTAACAATGTATCTCCCATCGTGGGCTCGTTTAGTGGTCTTGCGGAAGTTCTCCTCGCACACAGAATCTGACTCACTCATCGGTCTCCCCGGAAGGTCCTCCACCTCCCAGAATTTGGTGAGAAGCTTCTCGAGTCGGACGTCCGAATCTAACGAGAGCTTCGTGGTGAAGGCGGAAACCGTCCGAGTTGAGTCAGCTGATACCGGACCGGATAGGACCCATCCAAAGATGGTCTCTTGTCCTAGCAGCGAGCCGCAATTGTCAGACCGGAAGCCGCTCAACAAGATAGAAGGAAGGATGTCAGCGCCTAAAAGCACATCAATCTGCGAGCTTCGGTGGAAGGAGGGCTGAAGTGCTGCGGTATCGGATATGAGGGAAGGTTACCTGCTAATTGAGGCAGAACATATGCCATGGTCTCGATTTTGAGGCCAGGCCTGGAGGCGGGCCCGATCATGAAGTGACAGCGCCTTTGCGCCCTAGCCGCTACGGTTTGGTTTAAGCCTGCGACTTGAGCCTGTATGGATTCGAACGGTGGCTTAATAATGTTGAAGAGGCGTTCAGTGATGAACGTCGCCTCGGAGCATGAGACAATCAGTACGCGGGCACGGAAATTGGTCCCCAGGTGACAAATATTAATGAGTGCCGTGCCCAGAAGAACAGTACTTGTGCTGGAGGCGAAATAGCTCTGTACGTTGGGCTGAGGTTCGGATGAGCTGGGGGCTTGGGCGGAAGTCGAAGCCGCTTCGCTGGATGAAGGAGCGGCACGATGCAGAAGCGTGTGATGCCTGGCCCCACAAGTGGAACAAGTGTGGCTGCTGGAGCAGTCGCGAAGCAGATGACCTCTTGCGAAGCAATTTAGGCACAGCTGCTTTTTCTTAATGCATCTGGAACGTGCATCAACGGACATGTTGAGAAAGCGGGGAGATACTCGAATCGGGTGATTCTCTTTGGAACAGAGGTCACACGTTCGCTTCTTCGGACTCACTTGAGTATTGAAAGAGTGAACCTTGTTTGGCGTCGGACTGCCTTGCGAACGGAATGGATTGGAGTGGTTTCGAGAGGTGGGTGGATTTTGGACGCCCTTGGAGGGAGGCGGATTCGTAGTCCCTCGTGAGGTGGAAGGGTCGCTCTCAATAGCCTCGAGAGTCAGATAGCGCTGAGTGAGGTAGGAGTCGATTTCCGTATAGGTGGTGCCGACCTTTTTTTTTTCTTTTTTGTCCGTTACGGACGCTTCCCACAACGCCCGGCTCAACTTCGGCAATTTTGAAGCACAAATGGTGACAAGCAGACTATCCCAGTTGTCCGTGCAGACGTTGGAGACCGCTAGCGCATTTAGAACTCCCTGCATCGTACTTTGAAGATCCTTCAAGGCACGACTGCATTCGGATGTTACGCGGGGCAAAAAGAGGAGGATGTTGATTTGGTTGGTCACCAGAAGCCGATTATTTTCGTATCGGTTGCGGAGAGCCAACCATGCGGACTCGAAACCGTCATTAGTGAGGGGGGATTTCTCTACGATGTCCATCGGATCGCCCCGGGTCTTCTAGGTGAGGTAATACAGCCTCTCTACCGGAGACAATCTAGGATTGTTGATCACGACCGCAGTGAACAGATCCCGGAATGTGGGCCAGCGGACGTAGTCCCCGGAGAATGCCTCAATGTTGACGGGAGGCAGTCGACAGCCGCCCTGTTGGACTGGCTGTGAAGGAGGAAGGACTGCGGATGTAGCCAGTTGGGCATTGAGGTCACTGAGACACTGCTCAAATAACCCATAGCATTCACCGTATTTGTCACGGATGTCCGCTTGGATTTCTGGCTCCTCGTCAGTCATCACCGCGGAGCATGCCTTATATTCGGCCTCGACGTCCGTCCACATGCTGAGGATTTGGCCACGACGGACCTCGGACAGAGAGGCGGATGGGGCGGCGGTGATGCGCTCTGCCAGGTGCGACAGTCGGCCAATAGCGGCGACCAATCTGGTCCGAGCGACTGAGGTGGCGGATTGAGCCATTGTGATGCAGTGGCGAGAGCTGACGGGGCTGTTGACGAAAGAGCCCTTCGGATCTTGTTTGGTCACAGCTGGAACCTTAAGAGTGAGAGGAGACGGGAACAAAACCGATTTGGTCCTTGCCGCAGGGCTGCTACTGGCTGCTCTCGGAGTGATGGGTGCCTTGATTTTCTGAGTCGGCGTAGTTCCAGAGGCGGACGAGGTGCGTAGCCGGTTGGAAGAGGTCACAGGCAAAAGCTGGTTGCCGTCCTTGTGACCTGTTGGCATATTCCGAATTCACACACGCACAGAAAATCGGATTTGGAAGTCTTGGCGAGACAGGAGACTGGTCTGAGTCGAAGTGACCCGAAAAAACTGTCAGGAAACCAAATCGTTTCGTAAGATAACCCAGTTACGGACGGCTGGTAGAGAAGGAGGCCTCAAGCTAGCAGGAAAGCAATAATCAGATCGACTCGGATTGCTTGAGATCACCGGTAGGTGGGATGTCCCAAACAATGAGTGACCTTATATTGAGCCGAGCTGAGGAGAGGAACGGTCACACTGGTGGTGGCAATATTTCGGGAAATATTGTTAGTGCGATGATCCTCCGTTTACCCCTTTGACGCAATCGTGAGCAGAACCGGGTTATTGGCGGATGGAAGACTGATGGACAGCGGACGGAAGTAACACGGACACCGCACCAAAAATAATATTTTCTTATCAAAAAATAAATTTACAGATTTTGGAAAAAATAAATCACTCCATCAATCAACCAATTCAATCAAAACGATCAATTAAATCAATCAATCAATGTGATTTATTTAAAGTTCCACTAGTGTTGATGCCGATAGTTGGATCTTGGATTGGGCCACCTCTAATGCCCGGAACAAAAACAACACAAAAAAAACCGAAACACCAATTAGCAAATTGGCAGTGGAAATTGCCAAATAATTACTATTAGTGCGCCGTGCCTTGGTCGCGAGTAATTTATTTGGACAGTGGAGAAGGTTGGAGTTGTAGTAGCGATCGATAAAAGTCGTTGGAATACACGAATTGCCCGAAATCACGAATTTTATATTAAATATGGCACTTGCGCGGAGTATCTGTGTAGTATGGAGTGCGGTATTTTTCTACGGGGAGTGGTATTTTTTGTATGGAGTTCTGTTTTGTATATAGTTGGCGATATATTGCGGCCAACCATGGGAATAAATGTATGAATGTATGGAAATAAAACACTTGATGTGATTGTAGTTGCACTCGGAGTGTGCCAAGGTATATTTTATTGGGGTGGGTCGTGCTGGAATGCACCTGTAGAGACACGGATGTAGATGTGTGTGTATGTACGCAAGCCGCTCTTATGGGCTGGAATGTGCGTACATACATATGCTCGGAATGCACTTTTTTTGGTTTAATTTTTATTTATTTAATTTGTCCGCAAATCATGGACAGACACAAGTAATCGAAAAAACTACCGTATCACTGGTAGTTGGAGGTGAATGACGGGAGAACGGCAGGAATCGCCGATAATATGGCGGTGTCGAAAAAAGAAGAGACACGGATAACGGATGGCACAGGATGAAGGAATAAGTACATATATAAGAATATATATATGTATGTACTTATGTCGCGGAACTCGGACTTTTCGGAATTTTGGAACACAAATCGCGAATGAAAGGGAATTGTGGCACACGAAAATCGTACTTATCTTGGGATCCTGGTGTGGTGAAGGCGATGCCGTGCTCGAAGGCTGGATATAGTTGGGGAAGGCGAAGTAATATCCGGCTCGAAGGACTAATGTTGGAGCGTAGAGGCTTGGAGTTCCACAGGTCAGAATCCCAAATTAAAAGGCGGTAGAGTCCAAGTTCTTCAAGTATATATTTCGGGGGTTTGTTCTGTGCTTGTATATATGTATTTATATCGCGAGCAAAAGCCGGCCGTTTTGCGTTGGGTGGAAAAGCGAATTAAAGCTCGATCGGTTGTATTCCAGCTGCCGAGGGCTGTCGGAGGCGAGAGCGGGAGCGCAAGCGTGGTGAATATGCGCGCGAGAGCGCGTCGCCGGGGGGAAAAATGCTTTTAAGTACGAGGGCGAGAGCGAGGGCGACCGCTTGGGTAGCTGGAACGCTGGCGCCGCCAGCGCCATCCTCACTCTGAACAAACTTAAAATGTATAATGATAAATTATTTGGATGAGGGGTAATCACCAATTGAACAACCTTTATAGGAAAGTAAGTTTGGAATCGTTTTAAGTGTGTGTTTGTGGATGTATTTAATCGAATCGCTGGATAACTTGTGCGCGATTTTGATTCGGCTGAAAAATCGGTGTTTTGCTGTTACATTCGGCTTGCGGCTCGTGGGGCAACGCCGACTAGCTCTCGACCCCAGGTAGTTCCCCTTTCCCGTCAAATGTAAACAAAATTCGAGACTACGACTTCTCGGGACATCAAATCAGACACGTAACCTACAATAGACTGCAAGACAGACAAAAAAAACCAAACAAATAGACGGCTGTCAAGTGTGTGAAGGCTAGGTGTGGCCTGTGGTCAAACACTACGTTCATTTTGGCCACCCTCTGCTGGTCCAATCCATGGCTTACGCCACGCGTCCTCCCTCTAAATTAATTTATGCCTTCATCCTTTCAATATTCCTTAGTTTAATATATAATATAATACGACAAATACATCTCCTAATTATAATTTTCCTTCCTAGATAATAAAAAATAATAATTTAAATAAATAACATAATAACAAAAAAATACCAACTCACTTAACGAAAACACTCAAATAAATAACAACTGATTTGTGAGAATATACCTATGTGCGTAATGGGCGTTTTATGTAGACTTAAATTGGGAAATGTTTTAATTTTCTTTGGCCCCACCCGAGACTTACCTACCAAGAGCTCTTGTTAAGGGTCATAGGGGCAGATATAAACAAGGTTATCGACAACAAAAATGACAAAACAATATTTCACCATAACGGTGGGCTTGTGGGACCACGCGTCGCAATCCTACCATATGTTTTTGTTTTGTGTCTATGCCGGGCAATGTTTGGCGTTTCACAAATCGGGTTTGCTTACATTACGGTTCACTTTAACTTTTAATAATAAATAACAAATAAATAAATAACATAATATAGGACAACACGATAGACGGAATAAATAATGTAGCTACTTGCAAGCGGTGGGCGATCGTGAGTGCAATGTAACTTTGCGTGCAAATGTGTATGTGTAGTGTGTAAATGCGAGTGCAATGCTTGGGGTGAGCGTAGAGGTGGCTCCAGCAGAGTCCCCAGGCTCGGACTACGTGCACCACTGCGTCTGCGGCACGGTCCTTGGTCACTCTACGCGGATCGGTTAATTTATCTGGCTATGCCAGCACCCCCACAAATCTCGGTTCCATACACGGAACACGCATAACAGACACGGAACGGACTCACAGTTAGATTTCGTAAGTCGGCTCTTCGGGCACACTGCGGTCAATCCTCCCCAGAATTTGTCTCCCTCAGGTAAAATCACTGACCCGGCTGCGCTGGGCAATAGTGCACCGAGGAATTGAATTGGGGTGAAATTCCAGCGGAACCGATACGGTTCACTTAAATTATTAATAATAAATAACAAATTGTTTAAGCCGCAAAGAAGGCACGCGAAGAGACAAACAGGCAAGGATCTCCCACTAAAAAACACAAATAAATAAATAACATAATAAAGGACAACAGGATAGACGGAATAAATAATTTAGCTTGCAAGTGAGAATAGTGATCCCAAGAAAATATATAAACGGTGGGCGATCGTGAGTGCAATGTAACTTTGCGTGCACTTGGTCATTCTACGCGGATTGGTTCCTTTATCTGGTTATGCCCCAGGCTCGGACTACGTGCACCACTGAAATTCCAGCGGAAGTGATTTCTGTGGCACCCCCTGTATATAATTAAAAATTTATTTTCGTATATCCTGATATATTTATTTAATTTATTTATAAAACCTCCAATTTGACCTAAATAAAAATAGAAGAAAAAACACATCAAAAAGCCGTTGACATATAAAATATCGATTTCAATTGTTGGCATGGGCTAAAAATTTGCTCTGTTCCTTAATTCACGAATTTTTCGTTGTGTTTATGTATCCTACAGTGAAATTGCCTTTGGGAATAAACAACAATCGTTACCAAAAAATTTCCAAAATCGGAGCGGAAAATATTCAATTCGTACGAATTATTCTAAAATAGTAATCGGAAAAAATAAACGAAAACCTAACAATAACCCTCTTCCTTTTGCTTGGTATAAGGAAAAGGTTGCAACAAAAACAGTTGTCGAGGAACACATTTTTTCTCATGTGTTCAATAATACGGATTATTCTCAATAATCATTCAAATAAGTAATAATCGATACGAAATTAAGTAAGCCATGTTTTGTTGGTGTTTTGATCGATAACTTTTTAATTATAGACATATGAGAGTAGACTAAGAAAATGTTGCTGCCTAGAGAGGGACAAAATGCAACTTTATCAGGGGTGCCACTGAAATCACTAGTGAAATTGGAAATCGCGCAGAGGATTTCCGCCGTGCCACAGAATTCCGAGCGATTTCATTTTTCTTAGCATTGTCACAAACCAAACTCGAACTAAGGCTAGGGGTTGACACCTTTCAAGATTTATTTCGAGTAAGGTTAATTTTTTCCGTATTATTTATTTTATTATATCAAAGCAATTGGTTTTTAATTTTCTTCTTTTATGATATAAAATAATTGATTTTTCAAAGCTGTACTTTTATAATTTCAAAGCAAAAAAAACATTCATATCGTGCGAGTCAAACAAAACAATGTACTCGGCAAACTCTAGCAGTTGTCTGTCAAGTTTCCGTGCATGGCAGCAATCAGCTGTTCAAGAAAAGATACATCTGAATTTGACGGGAAACTTAATTAAAATGCTTCCACCGAGACTGTTGGCCATCGAAGAACTACGGAGGCAACATATTAGAATACAAACCTTGCAGCGCAGGCTTCTCAGATGCCCAGCGGACTCGTTTTCGCCTTCAGACGATACTTATGTGGTTTTTGTGATTTTCTTCTCAAACTACTGCTAGTTTAGTTCATTACAATGACCAGTTTTTGGTATAATGATCGCTTTGCTTCTATTTGTGCTGCAATGGGTCTGCACTTAGTCGAACAGGGGTTTTTGACATAAATGCAATGGCAATAATGTGTAGAAATAGTTTGTTAGTTCTGTTATGGCATTTTGAAGCGATGCCACCTGATAGAACTACAAATGTTTTCACAATTTGCACAAAAAATATGCACACGTTTGACGTAAAGGAAGTTTTACTGCTATGGGCTATTTTTTTTTTAATGCTTAATTAAAACTTAATAAAACAGAATTAATTACAATTAAATATATTGCTCCGAATTCGACTTAAAAAAGGTGGAATTACTGTATTAACTTCGAAAGTCCGAATCGCCCTAGGTGGCCATTTCGGTTTGCAGCGGATTTAGAGCAGAATCGTTAAGTGAAAACTCAGTCAGCGGATTGAATGGTGATTTACTAAAATGCTTATTTTATTAACTTAACATGTTTAATGTTAAAAAAAAATAAATTATTTGGACGAGGGTTAATCACCAATTGAACAACCTTTGTGGGAAAGTCAGATTCGAATCGTTTTAGGTGTGTTTTATGGGTGTATTTAATCCAATCGCTGGATAAATTGTGAGCGACTTTGATTCCGCTGAAAAGTCGGTGTGTGGCACGGCGGTTTGGAATTGAGGTGATTTTCCAGCGGAATTGATTTCTGTGGCACCCCTGTATTGTTTGGAGTCGTGTCTAGACACTTCTAATGGCTTTTAGTAAAACAACTGAGGCACTACTTGACACACAATGAGGTGTTACAGCAGACACAGATCCAGCACAATTGTAGCCGCCACAATTATCCACATTTGGACAGCCGGCTTGACGTATATAGGTCTCTCGCTCTGACTGTAGGCACTTCCCAAAAGGCCATCTTTATTTTTCCAGCTAGTCAGTAAGCCAAGTCTAATGATTCAGCTTCTTCGATTGTTTCAACCCTGTTCTCCTCTCGTGTGAACTATCACCACTAGAAACAACAACAAAAACGACATTAAAAAAAGAAAAAATGATTCCCATATATCACGTAAAAATAATAGTTTTAGCCAATTTTATCCTTAGCAGCGAGATTTTTGTAGACCTATTTGCCTTTACAGAAACTTCTAGACTTCTGGAAGGAAAAAAATAATGGTTTTCGTGGTGTACAGAAGAACTCTCACATACATGAATGAAAATCATTACAAATAAATGATTTTGAATAATTGAATATGTTATTTATTGAAAACTATTCATGAAATGTAGCCCCAAATCTTTTCTGTCAATATTAATAATTTGGTTGATATATAAAATGTTTAAAAACAATTCTGAGGTATTGAGTTAACTCAACAATTGATAGGTAATTCGTGTAAGTGTAAATAGGCTATAACTTAATGTGAAAGATTGGCCGTTTCGCCGAAAACTCTTCAATTACGCTTTCTACTAACTTAATGCGGATAGGTTCTCTCTGTGCATAAAATCAATTTCTGGAATGCTCCACCATCTGCGATACTAAAGTTCGGTATGCGATGCTTAGCCAATAGTTTTCAAATGAAACAAATTAGTTTTTTGTTTTTTTTTAAAGAAATTTAACAAACAACATCACGCCGGTTCAAGTTAACTGCGGTTATCTCGTTATACAATTTAGCAGATAATATTTTGATGTTTATACTCTCTGCACAATGAGTCCATCCTGGGGGAACGGTGGGAATATTTGAAAGATGTGAAACACCGATTCACATTGACACCATCCACCATCCATGAAAATGAATATAAATAACATTTCAATGGTCGTGAATGTGATTTAGCAGCAAAACATATTCTTACACAAGCTAATCATGTTGTTGGACATGGACGATGATGATGAGGATAACTTTGACGAGGAGGAGATAAAAGAATGGATATCTGTTTTGAAAACACTGAAGCCCGTATTATATGTTTTGGTCAATTTTTCAACCTTCGTTCGTACTTCTGTCCATCCTACATCGAGATCACACCCCTCCTTCATGGTCTGGGCCATCTCCATATAAACGTGAGAGTTCTTACGGACTCCCCGCAAATCGTCTATATTTTCTTGCCACAGGTCAATGAGTAGGTTCTCCATTTCTGTGGTCCACTTGACCCTTCCGCTGGCTGTTTTCTTATGTGCTGCAATATTGTGATATATGGGTATTCAAAAATGATATGTATTAAACTTACCATCGCCATTTACTGCTCCTTCCATTTTTATTTGATATTTTTTTATTTTCCTGTCTGTTATTGTTTACATTTTCGTAGTGAGATCCGATTTTTTGTTGTGAAATATGGTTGCATTTGACAATTATCGAAAAAATATCGCACTGAAACGTTAAAATTAGGAACATCCCAGATGGATGGTGGAATAACTGGGAAATTTTCGGAACGGCAAAACCTTACGGACCATCCCAGAAATGGATGGTGGGTGGGCCCCAGTGTGAAAAGGCTATAAGCGTTGTGGGGGGATCGGAAGTGATCGGAAAGAATTCGATTACGATTGACCAGGAGAGATCCAAGAGAAGCTGTTGCATTCATTCTGCGGTCGAGGCGCCCCAACGATTCGGAAACTGGACAGAGATTGCTCCAGAAAAGCAAAAATTCCAGTCGAGAGCAGCGAAGGCTAAGCTAAATTCCAAACAATGAGGTTGTAATGAGTAACAGATTTTGAACATAGTGATATATATCAAATCGCCAATTTATTAGTTTTATTTTGTTAAAATTTCACGAGTCAGAGAAAACCTTGCTTTTTATTTTATTATCAGCTGGTTTTTACGTTGCTATATGAATATTTTTTTAAAATCAACAATTTCCCCAAGATGTGCTGTTTCTGCAAACGATGTTAGATACTTGGTCACGGCATTTGTTTCTATTTCATATTCCAACCACAAAGGGTATGACCTTAAATATTTTAAAACAATTTTCAGAGTGTACTTGTTATTGGTACTATTGACAGCATGTTGTAAGGCGACTAAAATCTGTTAATGTTTTTGGGTCTTCGTTGCATAAAAAAACGAATCAATATAAATCATCTGTATATGCTGTTACTACCGAAAATTCTTTTTTAGTGTTATACCAGCTAATTCAATTGGGCAAAACTGTGAATTATGATGACGGAAAAATTATCTTCTGGCCACACTAATTTATCAAACAAGGGGTTTGTATAGTATTTATCTTAACATAAATAACTACAAAACTATTGGCATATTCATATATATATATGTATGTATGTGTTTTTATTTAATTAATTTACTTTTAAAGTGCATTTTTATATATATTTTTTGTCAATTTTTGATTTTTAGTTGAATGATAAATTCTCGAATTGCTTACTTATTAAAAAGATCTAAGCTGTAATGTTAATATATTAACTTCATGCTGAAAACAAATGTTAATGTTAATACTTTATAATCTCTTTCCCCTGCAGAAAGAACTGGTATTTTTCAAAAGAAATTATATGCATTAAAAATTTCATGAAGTTTATCGTAATATAATTTTAGTTTTATATTCTATTGATCTATATAGATATATAATATATATATAGATATATAAAAAACAAATTTAGTGTCCAGATTTTGTAATATCACACTGTTGCACTGCACACCGTGCAGTGGCTTTTCTGCTACCCCTTCCAGGCCCTTACTCATTTGCTCTGGCTCTCTCTCTCAAACTCTTCGTCGTGCGATCTCTGACGGTGGAGTTTGGGGTAGAACAGAGTGTTAGTGTGAGAAGAGAGAGAGACAGATGTAGAAAAAGATAGAAAAACTAAATATTCGATAACTACATCATTTATAAGCTGACATATATGTAATTACATACATATATATATATATATACATATGTACTGAATACCACTTATTACAGTATGACAATGGTTATGCATCATTGGCTTCTTCTTTTCTAATATATACAAAAAAAAATACAATAATATATTCTTTTAGGTAGACCTTAATCCAATATATGTATAACATAATAAACATATACCTTTTTTCTTATTTAGCATAATAAATGACCATAAAATTCTTGGCAACATTAGTGACGATATGGGCTGGAAATCTAAGCTAAAACTACCTCCAAAGGATAATCGATTTAAAACAACAGTGAGTATTCACTTTGTGTTTGAGTCTTCAATTAAAGAGGGTAAAGTCGTGTTTGAAATCTTTGTAGGATGATCGTAAAACTAAGACTGCTTTTTTACATTATGCTGTAAATACAGCATATAGCATTGGCACAAACCAAATTCGAACTAAGGCTAGGGGTTGACACCTTTCAAGATTTAATTCGAGTAGGGTTCATTTTTTCAGTTATATTGATTTTATTTAATTTTAATTTTTAATTTTCTTCTTTTATGATATAAAATAATTGATTTTTCAAAGCTGTACTTTTATAATTTCAAAGCAAAAAAAACATTCATATCGTGCGAGTCAAACAAAACAATGTACTCGGCAAACTCTAGCAGTTGTCTGTCAAGTTTCCGTGCATGGCAGCAATCAAGAAAAGATGCATCTTAATTTTACGGTAAACTTAATTGAAATGCTTTACCGAGACTGTTGGCCATCGAAGAACTACGGAGACAACATATTAGAATACAAACCTTGTAGCGCAGGCTTCTCAGATGCGCAGCGGACTCGTTTTCGCCTTCAGACGACACTTATGTGGTTTTTGTGATTTTCTTCTCAAACTACTGCTAGTTTAGTTCATTACAATGACCAGTTTTTGGTATAATGATCGCTTTGCTTCTATTTGTGCTGCCATGGGTCTGCACTTAGCCGAACAGGGGTTTTTGACATAAATGCAATGGCAATAATGTGTAGAAATGGTTTGTTAGTTCTGTTTTGGCATTTTAAAGCGATGCCACCAGTAGAACTACAAATGACTACAAATGTTTTCACAATTTGCACAAAAAGTATGCACACGTTTGACGTAAAGGAAGTTTTACTGCTATGGGCTATTTTTTTTAATGCTTAATTAAAACTTGATAAAACAGAATTAATTACAATTAAATATATTGCTCCGAATTCGACTTAAAAAAGGTGGACTTACTGTATTAACTTCGAAAGTCCGAATCGCCCTAGGTGGCCATTTCGGTTTGCAGCGGATTGAGAGCAGAATCGTTAAGTGAAAACTCAGTCAGCGGATTGAATGGTGATTTACTAAAATGCTTATTTTATTAACTTAACATGTTTAATGTTAAAAAAAATAAATTATTTGGACGAGGGTTAATCACCAATTGAACAACCTTTGTGGGAAAGTCAGATTCGAATCGTTTTAGGTGTGTTTTATGTGTGTATTTAATCAAATCGATGTGGAAAATCGCTGCAAAATCGGTGTGGAATTGAGGTGATTTTCCAGCGGAAGCGATTTCTGTGGCACGCCTGATAGCCCTGTAAAATAATCGCACTTTGCTATGCTTCAGTAAAATCTCAATTTTCAGTAATTTTTAAGCGATCTTTTTATTTTAAAGTTTGTTCTTAAGGTAAAATACAAAAATCAAATCTACCACTCCGATACGACTATAATCAGTAATTATTGATTTTATTATTATTTTAAATTTTTTTTCTACATCTGTTATCTACATCTACAATGTATATTATACATCTAACATGTACATTCTACATGTACGATTTAGATTCTACATCTCCTCCGCTAGGGGTTGCTCGCGCACTTAACGCGGCAGAGTGTGCGAACGAGAAAGAGAATGAGTAGCGTGGTCGTTGGTAGGATGGGGCGGAGGAACCAACAGAAAATTAATTTCTTCATTCTGGCTATAATTATGATCCGATCTGATTCAGATTCGGCAATCTGGTAGATATGGTAATTCTTTACGATACTGCGTTTTTAGTTTTATCGTATCTTTAAAATTGTGCCTGCCACAGATTTTCGTTCTTTGTGGCGGCGGAAGGGGGCGGGGCGAAATTTTGAAATACACTTGTAGCAGTGTCATATCACATGAGTCTGGAAACCAAATTTTGTTGCCCTAGCTCTAATAGTCTCTGAGATCTAGGCGCTCAACAAGACGGACAGACAGACAGACATGGCTCTATCGACTCTGCTATTGATGCAGAAACGTTTCGGAAACGTTTCCTTCTCTGCGTTACACAAATCCACTTTTATCACAAATCTAATATACCCCTTAACTCTTTTTTGAGTACGGGTATAAAAATACTTATTTACCACTCAGAATGGATCTTATCTATTGTTGTAGACCATTTAAAAAAAAACAGACGTTTTGGTTCGAACTAGTTCCTTGCGCCAACTTGGGTGGCATTTGACTCCATGATAACACACTGCCGAGCTCAACCTCATATTCCAATCTTCGCCATTTGGTACGAGGGGGCTTGAGTAAACGTGCTTCACCGTTTCTTCGTATTACTTGAGATGCGTCTTATATCCCACAGTGATCTGAAATTACCAAAATTTTTTTTATTAATTGTTAGTGCTATGCACTGACAGTACTGTCTGTCTGGCATCAAACCGAATTTTGTAAAAGATTTGAGGCTTTTAATTTTGTTAATGAATTTCGGGTCAGTATTTTTTGTTCTAAAATATTAAAAAAATTTAATTTTGGTTGATGGTTTTTTTTTAAGAAAGCTTGATATTTGCATGAAATTGTATGACCTAGATTAAAAAAGATTTTTAATATAATTAGTCTCAAAAGTAGAGCAATATTATTTAAAATTATTCCGACTATTTTTTTAATTTCACTATAAGAAAGCTTAAGCTCTTAACCCCACATGTAGAAATTATTGTTTTTTCTTTTGTTGTTAAAATCTTGTTGTGCCAATTTCAATTTACAAATTAGATACAAAAAAGGAATTTTAAAATAAAGCTTCAAAAATTTACGAAAAAGCGAAAAAGTTCTTAGCAAAAAAAAGGACATACACATATGATCATAATAATAGGTACACGTTGAACATTTTCAATTAAAATCAGTTTTGTCGTACCTAATGTGTTGAAAACAAAATTTTTTGTAGTAATTTTTGTTTGTTAAAATGTCGCAACTCCTTGAAAAAAAAATGAAATAAGGGGACCCTCTGATAACAGAGCTTTTATCGAAAATGTGACTTGGCAACACATTTTGGCTGATCAATATAATAGGTACAGTGTCAGCAATTCTTCAATATTAAGTAAATAATTTAAAAAGTCTGGCTTTTTTGGCCGTTTAGGGTAAATTTTATCTAGCTATAGTCAAAACATAAACAAATAATTTTTTGTTCCCTACAAGAATGGATCGAAATTCTCATTGTACAGAGGAGGAAGCCCGATTGGCTCTTAGTCTGAAATAAGAAGGCAAATCTCTTCGGGCCATTGCCAAATTAATGAAAAGATCTCATCATTTTGTTAAAAATACATTAAAAAGTCAGGAAACTCGCCGAAGACTACAGAAAACAAGCAAAAAACTTGACTACTACATTATATCTCTGAGCAAAAAGGACCCATTTAAGTCTTCAAGGGCTATTTCAGCAAAAATCGGACAAGAAGTTAGCGCTCCAACGATCCGTAGACGGCTACAACAAGCCTGGGAGAAAAGTAAGAAAGGTTCCACTTATGCGCCAACAAAATTTCCATGAGGCTAACTTTTGCTAAAATTCATTAAGACTGCAGGATGGCCCGGAGAAAAAAAAAGGAGAAACAGAAAGAAATTTGATCAATGTTTCACAAAAAAAAATGTCAAACATGGAGGTGGCAATATATGGGGTTGCTTCTCCTGATACGGCGTAGGTCCACTTTTCCAGACAACGAACAGAATGAACGCTGAGGAATACGAATTCATATTGTAGAGTGCTATGTTACCTTATGCTGAAGAAAATATGCCCTTGCGTTGGATATTTCAAAAGGATAACGACCCAAAGGCTTTTGACCAACTTTTTGCAGGAACAAAAAATTGACGTTTTAATGTGGACTAGTCAATCTTCCGACTTGAATCCAATTGAAAACTTGTGGGGTGATTTAAAAAAGAAATTAGCTAAGTTTTCATTTGGAAACAAGCGAAAATTTTGGGAGGGCGTCCAAAAATTGTGGTATGAGACACCTATAGAAACCTGCTACACGCCTTTTAAATGTATGCCAAAAAGAATTATAAAGGTGACCAAAAATAGAGGTGGATGAACTGGATATTAACTAGTTAATACTAATAAAGCAAAAAAAAAAAATTAAATAGTCATTTAACAAATTTTTATCTTAACACTTCAAGTGTACCTAATATTTTGATCAGCCTGACATCGACTCTAAAGTACAAATGGATCTCTTTTCTTTTATAACATTATCATATACCATAAAAAACTTTATATTAATGAAAACAAATACTTAAAGAATAATTGGAAACTAATTATAATTTTCCAATATCGAATACCTATTATTATGCGTACCTATTATTATGATCATGTGTGTATTTTGTGGAGGTTCGCAATAAACCATAACCATTTCCGTCTTCAGCTTAATGAACGGTAATTCAAATTCTGAATCAATAAAAAAAGAGTTGCAATATAAAAAAAAAAAAAAATATAGCCATGTTCCTTTTCAAGTGAGCTGCAGCCTATGTTAGTTGATAAAAAGAAGTTTCAATATTAAGCTCCTCATACATCTAAAGGATTTCAGGACTATATTTTCGTTGTACCTTATCTAAATTTCATTACTAGTACTTGGTGCGATATTTTATGAATCGAGTCGACAAGAGTTGGAAACTTCACTCCGAAAGAACGCGCTAAAATATTCGTTAAGTTGCGTTCAACTAAAAATATCTTATACATACGAGGGCGGATCAATGAGTCCGGAGACCTTTTGGATTAAAAACAGGTTTTTATCAATGGAAACGGCACGTGTCTGCGCCTTTGCATTGGTCTGGTGGAAAAACAAATTGATTGGCCAAATTATTAAATCAAAATATTAAATCAATCCATTAAGTTTAAATCAATGTGGTTAATACCGCGAGCATTCCAAAAAACGTTAGCCAGAACTTTATTGGCTAAAAAAAAAACTTTGGCCTTCTCTTACCTAGAATCACCCTTAAGAACCTACTGTTTTGACTGCTTTGGTCTCTGGTGTGCTGTGGTGGACGCACGGTCCATCCACGTTTAGGAAACGCTGAAAAAAGTCGTCCTTATTGTGGTTTAACAACGCCAAACACTCCTTCGAAGTTGGCTCACGAGTGCGTTTGTTGTCGGCAGCCATCTTGCGGAAAGCTTTCTCATACCCAAGTGATCATTCAAAATGTAAACCACTTAGCCAAGTGCGTCTTCGGGTATAAGACCATAACTCGACGTCCAGGATGTGCGGCATCGGTCGAATTTACGTTTTTTTGTTGTTACACATAGCAATTTCTCAGATCCAATTTTGAAATTGGTTTAAAAAAAATTATTTATGAAATGGGCACAAGTTCAATTGCACTGGTAATGGTCTCAAATTCATGTCCTTGCATTAATTAGTCATCTATATTTTTCTTTTGAAACTAAGATTCGCTTTGTTGTATAAAAAGCCATTTACTTTCATTTCGGCGAGAAATATGTTGCCGTTTTGAAAACGGAAAAGTTTTACGAGTTTGGGAGCGCCTGACTTTTCGTTTTGTCTGGACGTTGATATGCAATGAGGGGCGCTGCCGCATGACGCGCGACGCGTGTTACCGAACCGATCGCGAGCATGCAGGAAAGATAGGTGTTAGACTAAAAATTCGAGGAAAATTAGAGCTAAACACAACTCAAAGAGCTAAACATGCAAAGACAGCTAAGAAATATAACTAATTACGGGAATGGTATGTTAGTATTAGTGATTTAAGAAGAGGAAGGGAATTAGTAGTTGGTATTATGTGGTAGAGGGAATTGAAGTCCGAGCAAAGTACCCTAAATGGTTCGTGCGAGGAATAATTCGATCTACAAAGCGGAAGGAACAAAGGAATGAAGTTTCTAGTAGATCTAATAGGAATCGTAAAGTTTTTGCGGCTCAACAAGTCAGGGCTATCTACGTCACCCTTGATCAGGTTGTGCATAAAAACCACAGCAAGCATTTTTCTACGACTAACTAAGGTTGGAAGGTTTATTAAAAGCAATCTACGAGGGTAAGATGGCAGTCTCACACTTTCATCCCAGTTAAGGCCACGCAGACCAAAAAGTTTTTCTGGACTGATTCTATACGGTCCTGGTGTACTTTGTACTGGGGGCACCATACCACCTCTTTATAAACCCAAGCACACCCATGGCCTTATTTACCATGGTAGAAATGTGTTCAGAAAACTTTATCTTTGGGTCTAATTTAACACCAAGATCATCAACCAAGGTAATTCTCTCAAGAGAACCACCGCAGAGGCTATAAGGAGCCAAAAGGGGGCTGGAGCGATGAAATGTCATTATTTTGCATTTCGAGGCATTTAGGTGTAACATATTTGCACAACACCATGATTGAAAGTTATTGAGATCGGATTGCAAGCGAGAGTGAAATGAAATGTCCTTATACTGGACACAAAGTTTAACATCATCCGCATACATGAGTACTCGATAGTTTGTTAATACTGAAGGCAGGTCATTAATAAAGAGTGTGAATAGTAGGGGGCCTAGATGGCTGCCCTGCGGTACTCCAGAAGTAACCTTAACAGGTGAAGAGAAGGAGTTTTCAAAGAGGACTCTTTGAGACCTAGAACGAAGGTAGCTAGAAATCCATCTCAAAAGATTAGGCGGAAACCCTAAAAGGTCATGTTTTTGTGCTAATAGGGAATGGTTTACAGAATCGAATGCTTTACTGAAATCAGTGTAAATGACATCCGTCTGCAAGTTACCTTGAAAGCCTTTAATGATAAAAGAGGTAAACTCTAATAAATTTGTGGTAGTTGATCGTCGCCTTATAAATCCATGCTGGGACGAAGATATAAGAGATTTGCAGAGATGTTGCAGATGCGGAGTTAAAATTTTTTCGAACATTTTAGGAATAGCGGATAATTTAGATATACCTCTATAATTATTTGTATCAGACTTGCTACCTTTCTTATGGAGCGGAATAATAAAAGATTCCTTCCAGATGGGGGGGAAGCATGAAGAGTTAATGGATAGGGTGATAGGGTTTATTTAAGCAAGGGTCCACACAGATCGTCGGCACAGTACCTAAGTACACAGCCGGGAACTCCGTCGGGACCTGGTGAAAACACCGGCTTAACTAGTCGAAGATCATGAAGCAGTGAGCTTTCATTTAACAAGGGGCTGAAGATGCCATTCGACCTTGGTAAACTGTATGGATACGGCTGACCAGAGTAGCCTTCATGAGAATAGGTTGTTTGGAAACATTTGGCAAAAAGATCGGCAATTGCCTGATCATTGTTTGCTGTCCTCAGTTGTGGGGGGTCCGGGTCCGCTACAAGAAAATTTGTAGATCGCAGGTGACTTCAGGTGTCGGGCTGGCTTGAAATGCAGTAGGCAAGGGAGAAATTATGACGCAGTAGTTTTGATTTGTTTATTCTGTACTTTTCATTCACTTAGTTATTTACGTTGTGGGGTATTGTTGCTCTGCTTTTGGCGGTGTGGTGCGCTAGTAGATTGCGTAGTACAGTAGCTTGAGTCTGTGACTGCCTAGTGCACTGTCTTGTGCACGGGCTGATGGACTGCATGCTTTTTCGGCCGATCGTGGGCCTCTTATGCAACTGGCGATCGCACTTGTCTTTGACCCGGAAATAATTGCTTATTGCTAACTTATGTTTATTCTGTGACAATAATTGTGGGTCGTGTTAATTGGGTCGAAGCTTGATGCTTCGTTGACAGTGGGCTAGGGGGTCAGTGTGTTTTTGATGAGATTGTATTTTGGTAGGTGAGGGCTGCAATTGGGAATTGGTTTTGGCTACCTCCGCATCGCGGAAGGTGATATCTGAATTTGGGTCGATAGGTTGATCATTTTATGCTGGCTTGACTTATTTTGAAATAACGCAAATGATATTTCTGATGTAAGTCGTCGATTGCGAAATGTCCCAAGAGGTGGGGCGTTTTTAAATTGTTTTGTGGACAAGAATATGTGGAGTGGTTGATCGAGAGCTCTTAATTAATTGTGTGCGTTGCTTAAGGTGCTGACACACCGCTATTTGGTGAGAACCGTGGCTAGAGCCATGGTTCGTAGGCTCGGTGTATGTCAGTTTGATTCATGTTGCCGACTAGCGTGGATGCGCTGACACTCCGCCGTTGGTTCGTTGGCCATGGTTCGTTACAATATTGAGTGCGTTCTACGCTTACTATTTACGAAGCTGTAAAACTGTTTAGGGTCCTGTGAAAATCGTATCCTGCATCGAGACAGGTAGTTTTTATAGCATTGAGCGTTAAGAACGGAGAAATTTGACCGAAAATTTACATAGCGAAAGAGAGAAGGAGAACCAACTTCTCGAAATTTTTTATAAAGTCTTGATTTTAAGCTTTTTAGACTGGATAACTCTTTGGTAAACCAAGGAGGCTTTCCAGATCTAACCGGACAAGAAAGTGGGACACAAGAATAAAAAAATGTGTCAAGTACCGTTGTCGAGACGAACGGTCATTTCTAAAAATTGTGTACCGACCTGCCAAAACTTCGGAATTAAGGATGTCCGGCTTTAACCAGGTCTCGGTGAACACAATAACGTGGGATGAGAATGCGAGACTCTCAAGGAAAAGAGTGCTGAGCTTACTACGCAAGCCTCTAGCATTCTGGTAGGTAACTACAACAGAGAGTTAGTTTTTTGGATGGGTGGAAGTAGAGGTGGAAGATGAGGATGGAGATGGAGCACTGGTCTGAATGCTAGGAAGATTATGGTTGGCCTATTCTTTTTCTTAGCCTTAAACTCTTTAACCACCAAATGCTCTGGCCAAAACTTGGCGGAACAAATGGTTTCAAATTGAGTTGGGGAGACGCTTGTCTTGAAGGAAGATATCTCCCTGGCGTAAGAAAAGTTAAATTTTTCCACCTTTAAGCAGACGGCTTTTATTTTTCTTTGTATAAAAGCGGTCACATCATTGGATGTAAGGTCAGGGGCTAGCCGAGAGACAAAAACTTGTCGCTTTGGTGGGACTCCTACCAGTGGTTTTGGCACCACAGGCCTAGTACCTGTGATGTCAGTATCCGGTGGTCCTGGACATCTATTAGCTGGCGGGAGCGAAGCTGAGGGGATAGTTAAGGGTGCGATGTCGATGGACACGGACTCTACAGACATTTCTAACTGCATACTCTCCGAAGTGACGCATTCGGCTCCCGACTCTGCATCACCAGCAGCGATCGTTGCCCTTGGAGTAGCAAACGTAATCAACTGCTGCACTTAGGGAGTGGTCGGAGTAAGTTTTTCAGATGCCGGCGGACAAGAGGCAGTCGGCACTTGCAAGTCCCGCGGAGTAGACTTCTTGCGCCTCGGAGACTCAGCCAGCAGCTGTAAACTGCTGAACTGAGTGTCCATGGCCAAGAGCCTATCATATTGCTGTTTAAAGCCTACGATCAGCTCTTTGAAGCCATTCCGCGTCTGCCTCATGAACGAACGCATGTCGTTTTCCACAGCACGGCATTCCTCACAACTATAATGCAGGCCGTTTTTTTGTGAAATGGCGTCTTCTACACGGCCCGAGATCCCTAAACTTTTTGCCTGCACTACGCTTTCGCAAAGCCTGCAGGGGATATTGGGCTGGTCATGGGTGATCTGCTTCTTGCAGGTTTTTTTGGCACAGACAACAGAAAATTCCATATTTATGTCTTTTATTTTTTTTACTTCGGAAAAAAGTTCAATACAAATAGCAATCAGACCACTGTGCAGAGCAAATGCTTAGAGCAATGCTGAAAGCGAAATCGGTAAAAGATGAGAGAGGAGAGTTTTGAAAATTTAATCACATTTTTTTTGTGAAAGTGAAAACCGGAACCGGCCCGTTCGTCAAGCTTATCACTGTTTTCAGTAGTGGCTTCTATCCGCAAAAAATAATGCTTAATCATCATACAAAATCATTTTTTTTTTTTCATATTTTATTCAGAGCACGAGGAAACTTGGTTCACTATTAATGGCAGTAAACCACAAATTTTGAAAGGAATCAGCTATTAGATGCTTTTTAACAGAAAAATTCATGCCATATCTTTTAAAAAAAAAAATTATTTGTACAGTCCTTATGTTCTTCAAGTAATATTTTAATATTACAAATAAAATACAAAACAATTTTTCGCGGTCGGTATTTATGATGTCTAAAAGTCCTCTGCTCAACCTTTCCCCCAAGGCATTGGTGCCCTATGCATTTATAAATAAACTAAACAAGAAGGGACATATTCAAGGATTCTTTCGATGAACCTTTTGGGTTTCCGTATCCTTTTTTTTCCAAATTTCTCTAAGCATGCTTCATGGAACTTAAGTCAGGTAACTAGAGCTGAGTTTTCAGCTGGTTTCAGTGGTAAATAAGCCAGATTTGATCCCAAAAAGATTTCGTTATTTTTTTTGTCTTGATCAGGACTATGCCCAAATTTAATGGATTATGGATGTAATTCGTCACTCCAACTATAATTGTACATATCCTTGATCATTTTTTCATTAATAAAGACCATTCGTACAGCTCTAGTTGCACCTATACATCCACAGACCACTATGCTAAGTATTACAGTTGGTATCTGATCTAATCTGACTCTAATTTGTACTTTATGTTGTCAACATACAAGTATTAAGTGTATTTATATATTTTACCTTTTTTTTTAGGATGTGACCGATACACGTGGGAACGAATTTGAAGAATTTTGCCTTAAAAGAGAATTACTTATGGGTATTTTCGAAAAAGGATGGGAGCGTCCATCTCCCATTCAAGAGGCTGCTATACCTATTGCTTTGAGTGGAAAAGATGTACTAGCTCGAGCCAAAAACGGAACTGGTAAAACTGGAGCTTATTGTATTCCGGTTTTAGAGCAAATAGACCCAACGAAAGACTATATCCAAGCATTAGTGATGGTTCCTACACGTGAACTAGCCTTACAAACCTCACAAATATGCATTGAACTAGCAAAGCATCTTGATATACGAGTAATGGTCACCACTGGAGGTACCATTCTGAAAGACGACATCTTGCGTATATATCAAAAAGGTATTTTTAAATATTAATATTTAATTTTTACAAAGATAAAGTTGAGTGTAGCAGTCCGAAATAAAAGTTTTATAACTTTTAAGGGGCTGTATTAAAATAGGGCAGAAGTTTCAGACAACTGACCCAATAATTTTATACACTCACCTGGACAAATAACACTAGTCAACTCGACATTTACGCTGTGGCCCAAAATGACTTTTTCTGATAGATTTCGGGGCTTAACAATTTTTAACAAATTATGGTTTTTTATATGGTTTAGTTTTTTTTTAAGAATTTAAAAAAATCTGTGATTTTTTAATGTTTTTTTCAGAGGTGGTGCTTCTATTGTTAACAAAACTTATGTATGTATCTTATATCTAGTTGCATAGAACTTTTTAGTTCTAAAAAGCTGACTAATGCAACTATAAATTTGACCCAGAAAATTTGTAGCTGCAGCTTAACGCGTGGAAGATATTAAGCTTTCAAATAAAAATTTCATCATTTTATTGCGGTATTTTTCCCCGAAATTATGACTTTAAAATCTCTGGAAAAGTAAAAAAAAATTCTAGGCATGAATTTTTAGTTTTAGATAAACGCATTAATAAGGCTCGCTTAAGGTATTCTTCATAAATGTATGTAGAGACGGTGGAGCTAAAATTCGTTAACCAAACCTAAAACATGAAAAAATAGACAAAAACACTTTTTGGAAGGTTTTGCGCCGAACTGCCAATTGGGAACAAAGCAAACAAAAAGGGAAAATGAGCGAAAAAATGATCAAATTTGAATTTGAAAGCTTAATATCTTCCAGGCGTTGAGCTGCAGCTACAAATTGTCTGGGTCGGATTTATAGCTCAATTTGTCAGTTTTTCAGAACTGCAAATTTTTAAGCAACCAGCAATAAGATACATAAGTTATGTAAAAAAATAGAAGGACTACCTCTGAAAAAAACCATGAAAAAAATACCAGAATTAAAATAATTAAAAAACAAAGGTAAACCATAAAAAAAACCATAATTTGTTAAAAATTTTCGGCCACAGCCTAATTGTCGTGTTGACTAGTATATCATTATTTTTAAGTTCAATTTTTTTTCTCTAAAAAATAATGATTGTGTAAAATTTATTAAATTACACAAAAAAAAAAAAAATTAACTTTTTACGGTCCTTGCTATAAAATAATAACAAAACCAATATAATTCCAAAATGTTTGTTTAAACTAGTATTAAATAATATTTTGTGGTACCACCCTTGACAGTGGGGTAAGGAAAGAACGAGACTCAGAATAGGTTTAAAAAGGAGGAAAACGCAAAGATAAACACTTGTTGTATGCTACATAAATCATATGATTTCATATATACAAGCTGAGTACTGGATTGTCGCGGAAAGTTTCATATCGAGTAATGGCTTTATTTTTATTTACAGTACAATTAATTATTGCGACTCCTGGACGAATATTGGATTTGATGGATAAGAAAGTTGCTGATATGTCGCATTGCAGAATATTAGTTTTGGATGAAGCAGATAAATTACTATCGCTTGATTTTCAAGGCATGCTGGATCATGTTATATTAAAATTGCCAAAGGATCCACAGATACTCTTATTTTCTGCAACATTTCCACTGACTGTGAAAAATTTTATGGAGAAGCATTTACGCGAGCCATACGAAATAAACCTTATGGAGGAACTGACGTTGAAAGGTGTCACTCAGTACTATGCATTTGTACAAGAACGACAAAAAGTACACTGCTTAAACACATTATTTTCAAAGTTGCAAATTAACCAATCTATAATATTTTGCAATTCTACGCAACGTGTTGAATTATTAGCTAAAAAAATTACAGAGCTTGGGTATTGCTGCTATTATATACATGCAAAAATGGCGCAAGCACATAGAAACAGAGTGTTTCATGACTTTCGTCAAGGTCTCTGTAGGAATTTAGTTTGCTCTGATTTGTTTACTCGAGGAATCGATGTACAGGCCGTAAATGTTGTAATTAATTTTGATTTTCCTCGAATGGCTGAGACATATTTACATCGTATTGGGCGTTCTGGTCGGTTCGGTCATTTGGGTAAGTAATTATCTTTAAATTCGAGTTTAAGTTAACGAAAAATTTAAAAGCAATATCTGATTTTTCAATATTTAAAGTGGTATTTTATAGCATACCTGAAATCTATAGTGTAGATTTATTTAGTTTAAATTATTTAATAAAACTACTCGACAAAATCGAAATTCCTGGTTGTAAAGAACTTTGTTAAAGAACCTATACACAAAAAATAGAGAACACAGGACTTTTCCTGAGTTTTTAAAGTCTAAATTTCGTAAAAAAAATACCGCACAAAAATCATAATTTTTCCATTTCAATGCTTTTATTTTCCAGACGGTAAGCTGAAATCACAAAGTGTTTGGGCTTAACTTCTGGCTGTTTTAATTATCTTTTCAAAATAGCAAAGTGCTTTGCAACCAGACGTAAGATACTAGGGTTTTGTGAACAAAAGAAGCTTCTACCTCTGAATAAAGTTTAAAAAATAACAGTTCTCAAAAAAAAAGTTCTGCTATAGAAAAAAAACCATTCAAACCATTTCTAGCCCCAAATCTTTAAGAAAAAGTTGTTGTATTTATTTTTAGTTTTTTTTTTTTAGAGGTAGTACATTTACGAAAAGTTTAACCCCTTTTCGTTTGCTTTGTTTCCAATTTTGGAAAAAATACCTAAAAAAAATGAGGAAATTTGAATTTGAAATCTTAATATCTTCCAGGCGTTAAGCTGCAGATACAAAGTGTCTGGGTATGATTTATAGTTGCAAAGGGCACCTTTTCAGAACTGCAAAGTTCTATGCAACCAATACTTAAGTTATGTGAAAAAAAAGCATTAATTTCAGGTAAAATTATTTTTGAGTTGTGTTGGTCAAACGGCTCAAAATTGACCGTTTATCCATAGATTCAATACCTTAAACGACGCCCAATTAATGCGACTATCTAAAACCAATAATGTTGGCCAAGAATTTTGAATTATGGCCAAAAAATGATGAAATTTGAATTTGAAAGCTTAATATCTTTCAGGTGTTAATATGGGTCGGATTTTAAGCTGCATTTGTCATCTTTTTAGAACTAACAGCTCTACTATGCAACCAGATATAAGTTCAATTTTGTCGAGTAGAGTAATGTAAGTCGAGTTTTAAAGTCAAAGGTTAGGCAAAACGTCCATGTTTTTATAAGGTGGTCCTTATGGACCCCTCTCTCCTTATCCTTGTGCCTTTAAGGGTTTTGATGTTATTCTAAGCAATTGGAAACAATAAACCTTTCAAATATAGAATAGAAAATTTGTATCTCGGTATTCGAAGATTTTGGGGAAATATTAATTTTGTGGTCGAATTGGATGTGTAACGGCCAGAAGGAAGAGTTTCCGACCACATAAAGTATAAGCAAAATCCGCCTGTCCGTCCGTCTTTCTTGATGAGCGCCTAGATCTCAAAGGTTATAAGAGCTAGAGCAATCGCGACTCTAGTTATACGCGTACTCAGTTTTACATTTTTGAGCTTATGAATTCTTCAAATTTTAGAATTAAAAGAAAAAAAAAATTACATTTTAAATTTTGTTTGCTACATCTGTTATCATCTAACATCTACATCTAACATGAAGATTATACATGTACCATAAAGATTCTACATCTTCTCCGCTAGAGGACGCTCGCGTACATAACGAGACAGAGTGTACGAGCTGGAAAGAGAATGAGTAGCTGGTCTTTTGCTGAAGTAGGCAGGGGAAGCAACTGAAAATTAATTTCTTCATTCTGGCTAAAATTATGATCCGATCTGATTCAGATTCGGCAATCTGGTAGATATGGGCATTCTCTACGATAGTTTAGTTTTCTCGTATCTTTAAAATTGTGCCTGCCACAGATTTTCGTCCTTTGTGGAAGCGGAACAATTTTATTTTTCTGTACAATTATAAATGACTCTTTAGGATTCTTTTGAAAGCAAGGTTCAAATTGTGTGTATTTTTTTTGCCTTTTATATTGTGAGCTTTGTTTAATTAGCTTTTTTCTAGAGAAACATACCAAAATTGTATAGAAAGAATGCACTTATTTTTGAGTGTCCGGATCTCTTTGTCTGCTACTATATTTTCTGCTGCCTTTATGATAACGTTAATGTCGTCTTTATAAAAGTTTAAGAACTAATTTTAAACTTCAACCTTTCTTAATTTTTTTTTTTAGGAATTGCCATTAATCTAATAACTTATGAGGATCGCTTTGATCTTCATCGGATTGAAAAGGAACTTGGTACTGAAATAAAACCCATACCTAAGGTTATCGACCCTGCATTATATGTCGCAAATGTTGGCGGATCGTCTGGAGAAATTTGCAACAACAGTGATCTTAATACTTCTGCAAACGAGGAAGGAAATGTTAGCAAATAAAACTCAGATAAAATTGTAATTATAGGTTTTTTAGTATAATACATGAAATCAATAAAGAGAATGAAATAGTTCGGAAAACTAACACTGGCGTAAATCTATATAATAACGAGGAATAACGTGTGAGTCGCTACTGGGGACACGACTCTACTTATCCCCGTACTCAGTCAGCATATACATTTTTGAGCATATGATTTAAAATTTTTGAAAATTTTTAGAAGTACAAAAAAAAAATGTACATACTACATTTATTTATCTACATCTACAATGTATATTTTACAACTAACATGTAGATAATAGATGTACCATTTAGATTCTACATCGCATCCGCTAGGGGTTGCTCGCGCACTGAACGCGGCAGAGTGTGCGAGAGAGAAGGAGGCGGGGGAACCAACAGAAAATGAATTTTGTCATTCTGACTAAATTTACAATCCGATCATTCAGATTCGGCAATCAGGTAGATATGGGCATTCTCTACGATACTGCGTCTTTAGTTTTATCGTATTTTTAAAATTGTGCCTGTCACAGATTTTCGTCTTTTGTGGTTGTGGAAGGGGGCGGGGCGAAATTTTGAAATACACTTGTAGCAGTGTGATATCACATGAGTCTGGAAACCAAATTTGGTTGCCCTAGCTCTTATAGTCTCTGAGGCGCTCAACAAGACGGACAGACAGACAGACGGACAGACATGGCTCTATCGACTCGGCTATTAATGCTGATCAAGAATATATATACTTTATGGGGTCGGAAGCGTTTCCTTCTCTGCGTTACACACATTCACTTTTACCACAAATCTAATATACCCCTTAACTCTTTTTTGAGTACGGGTATAAAAATCCATTCCCTACACTCCCACTTGGATTTTTTCCGACAAACCTAGGCGACGTTAGTGATGAAAAACGAGAGAGATTTCATCAATAATTCAAATCTATCAACGACGGTATCAATGTGTTTGGAATTATGTTGGGCGACTATGTGTGAACTCTCATAAGGGAATCCGATTCGAATGACAAAGGAAGACATCCACAAAACTTAAATTATTTTAAAAACAGTAACAAGCAGTAGAAAACATAACACCAAATAAAAAATGTTTATATCCTTAAAATGTACTGAAAAGACTAAAAATTACTGATTGTTGTATGGGTTAATGAATAAATTTCTATATATCAGGTATTTCTACTTTAATTTGTATTTTATACAAGCGACAAATGTCTAATTTGTGTGAACCTTCATTTGTGAGAATATAAAGGAAACATTTGACCTGAACAGGTATCCTACCTCAGATAAGGAAAAAAGTAACTGTCAACAACATTTCATACCAAAAGATCGCGATCAGGTACCTAATGTACAACCCTTTTTCGTTTTCCCTGCTCCCAATTGGCCATAGATTTTAATGAGCAATACCTTAAACGACGCCTAATTAATGCACTTAAACATACAAAAATAAAAAAAACAGGATATCTTTTATTTTTTATTTTTTCGAGTGCTTAAAGTCAAAATGTAAAAAATACCGCACAAAAATCATCATTTTTGCATTTCAATGGTTTATATTTCCCAGACGGTAAGCTTAAATCACAAAAAGTTTTGGCTTGGCAGCTAGACTGCTTCAATTATATTTTTAAAATAGCAAAGTTCTTTACAACCAGTCGTAAGATACTAGAGTTATGTAAAAGCGCTACTTCTGAAAAAAGCTTAAAAAAACACCAGATTAAAAAAATTATTCAAAAAAAAGTTCCGCCATAGAAAAAAAAAATATCATTGAACCATTTCTAGTCCCCAAACCTTTAAGAAAAAGTTGGTTTTGTTCCTTGAAGAAAACTCGTGTCGAGTAGTGTAAGGGGACACGTGAGCACCAAATCACTGGAGGTGTTCCCCAAGGATCGGTACTCGGACCGCTGCTGTGGAACATCATGTATGATGGAATTCTAAAGATGAATATGCCAATGGGTGCCACGGTGAAAGGTTTTGCCGGCGACATAGCAATATTCGGAGTGGCAAAATATAAAAAAGAGGCGGAAAGAATCTGCAATGCCACATCTGTTATCTACATCTACAATGTATATTATACATCTTACATGTACATTCTACATGTACGATTTAAATTCTACATCTTCTGCGCTAGGTGTTGCTCGCGCATTGAACGCAGAGTGTGCGAGCGCGAAAGAGATAGAGTAGCGTGTCTCTTTCTGGAGGGGGCGGGGTAGCCACTGAAACTTAATTTCTGCAGTCGAGTAGATGTGGGAATTCTCTACGATACTGCGTCGTCCTTTGTGGGGTCGGGGCAAAATATTTAATACATTTGTAGCAGTGTGATATCACATGAGTCTGGAAACCAAATTGGGAAACCAGGCGCTCATCGAGACGGACAGAGAGACGGACGGACAGACGGACATGGCTATATCGACTCGGCTATTGATGCTGATCAAGAATATAAATACTTTATGGGATCGGAAACTTTTCATTATCTGCGTTGCACACATCCACTTTTGGGGCTGTCCATATATTACGTAATCACGTTTTCGATGATTTTTGACCCCCTCCCCCTGATAATCAAAAGTAATCATTCAAGGAACCCCCCCCCCCACCCCATGATTACGTAATCACAAGAAATTTGTTGCTTTAATCTGTGGATTCAAACGGAGATGCAATCCAATCTTTAATATTATTTATTATTGGAATTTGGCATGTCAAATTCTGTACATCTGCGCTGATATCATCTGGGACATACTCTTCGTCAAGCCATTCGAGGTCTTCGCATCCTTCGTGTGATTGAACCACTAGACATTCTACCTTTCGCCGCCCAGCCACACGATAAAGATTTTTCTTTGCTTTGCAATCCAAATTTGAAAATACATTTTTATGGATTTTTGCATGCAGATTTGCTGATTTTTGGGATGCAAAATACAAACCACACGTCTTACACATGCGCTTTTTAAGTTGGTTTTGTACCGACGAACAATACAAGTCGTAGGGAATCTAGAAACAAAGTGGAGACTGTGATATTAGCATATTCAATAAATAAAATGAAGTAATTCCTTACCTGCAGATATTTGTTTTCATCATTTATCGATATCACGAGAGCTCTGCGTTGCATTAGGTCCAGAAAATTTCCCTTCTCGTTGTCCTCGGAAACAATTAATTCTGAGACACCCTGAATAACACGTACAGGAGGGGGGAAATATCTATCTGGTAGAATTTGAAGTAATCCACTTCTAAATTCACCACAACATTTTTCAGAACGGCATTTAACAATTTGCAGAAAGTATTGGCTTTCTCGAACATGTTCTTGATACCAGTACTGATCAATGTCATCCAGTTCTGCCTCTTCTTCGTTAGGTGCAACATATTCTGCAGTCACAGGAAAGTTATCGAGGACCATGTTGCCCCGACTTCGGCCAATGTTTTCCCAGCGAATTCAAAATTTTTTTCCTCCAAGTCAAAGTCTGTTGTTTTGCCTTGGTTATCCAAATGGCTTCCATACTTATCATGCGGCAAAATCAACCCAGACAACTCCCGGCTTAATGGGGCCATTCGCCTTTCGACTCGGTTAAAAGCACTTCCTCCTGAAATAAAAATGGAATTTATAAAACAATTTAGTTTAGACATAGATAAACATGTTACCTGGAGCATTTGTGGCAACAAAAATTGCATCCAAATTGTATGCCTTAAAATGTTGTACTGCATGGGAAATAACCTTCCCATATCTGGGATTTTCATCAGGGCCACCATCGGAAGTTATTATAACCACAGGCTTGACTTGTCCTTTATCGGTCTTTGCTATTGATTGAAAGGACTCTAGCTTAACAATACTGTCGAAATCTTTGGCATGAGTTTCTGCGGTAGATGACGAGTGCTTCCCACTCCTTATGCTGATAAATGTGGGGCCAGAATAACCGACAGCTTTCGGGTCTCCCATTTTTTCAGGACTTATAATTACCCCAGCATAAACTGATGGGATTAGCTTATGCCTTGGGGCAACCACCCAATCGTGATCTGGCAGCTTGATCTTGTATTCAAGATGCATGAGCAGAGGTGCTTGCTTATTTGCAGCAGTCAAACCGATTGGCACCCTAGCCTTGTCGTCTTGTGACAAAAAAAAAACTTGAGCAGGGCCGAGAACAGAGGCTATGCTTTCAAGATATTTTATGGATGCTGTAGCAAAATATCCATCTACATGCTGCTTGTGATAATCTGCCTGGGCTCGACAAAGCTTTACCGGTACCGTTCTAACATGGCGTCTTCCTTCAATCGAGGAAGAGTTTCTGGGCAATAGTTTTAGATAGGTTGAGCTTCTGGACAAATTAAACCCTTCTTTATTAAGCTCTTCATGGAGATCAGACAAGGTTTTTACACTTCTGATGAGGTTAGTGCGCCTCCTTTCATCAGCTCCACTTCCAAACATGGCTATCTCCAAAATAGTTTTATGGAGAAACGGTTGATCGTCTTCAATCGGGGGTCTGCCGGCTGTAGATCGTTGGTTCCAGAGACTTCGAGCGTCTGGAATTTTTTCAAATAGGCTGCACAATTTTTTTTTTTTATTCTCCCTATATTTTTGTTGAGCTTCTGCAATTTGTTGCTTGCGCTTGAGGGTTTTTGTTTCATTTTCAATTTCTTGCTTAGTTTTGGCAAGCTCCTTTTGGATTTCGCTAGACATTGTGGAATTATTTGCCTGCACTAGGATAGATGCTTTCTGAGTTAAAGATATAATATTTTCCTTTGTCTTTTGTTGCGCAGGCTTTGGGTAGCTTCTTTCGCTGCTGAGATTAGTTGTTGTCTCTTCATCTACAATATGAAAGTATTTAAGTGATTTAGTTTGTCTGTTAACTAATATTAAAATATTTTTGTTTATTAGTTACTTACTATTTTCAGACGTTAGATCGATGGAATGGTCATTAGAATCGATCGCTGATTGAGGAATATCGTTTTTAGGAGTATATATATTCTGTAAATAGTTAAAAAATGTATAGTTATATGTCCGACAGAATGCAAAGCACGTGTTTGGAGTCACAATATATCACAAACACTATGCATGGCGAAACAAATTGAATAGATTAAATATATCGTACATACCTTTGAAGCATTCATAAAAAAGGACATAGTTTTGATTTTTTTTTGTTGCACCTGCTTTTCATAGCTTTTTATTAAGTCACTTATATATTTGTGAAACTCTTTTTGTTCTTTTTTTGCTGTTTTCCATATTGCAGTTGCTTCTTTTTGACAAACTGACGGTCCTTTGTCTGGATAGCGCAGTTTGTAAGTTTTGAAAAACGTTTGAAAGAGTGCATTTAGTTCAGATTCCATTTTGAAACACCAGAGCACACATGTCACAGCCGAAATTTTAAAATAGATTCCGTTGAATCACATGCTTTCACAACGAACAGCTGATTTTCGATTTACAAATGGTAGAATATGTATATCGACTTTATTATAGGGCTGCATTTGGAACTTATTGGCGGAATAATCGGCGCGAAATAAATTTTTGAATAAATACTTTAAATACTTTAAAATGATAACGTAATCATTGTCCAAGACCCCCCACCCCCATGTAATCAAACATAATCATTTCCAAAAATGTTGCACGAGGAGCAAAAGCGAGCGACAACAAAATATGAAGTCTGACTACTGGAATAGGTACAGGGCCGGATTAGCAGGGGCCTAGGGCTAACAGAATTTTTTTTTGAAAAAACAAAACTCCAAATAGTTGATAAAAAATATAATAGCCACTGATGAACATATACATTTAATGTTTGTTTGATTAATTTGTAAGTTTTTTATTTCAAATGAAAAGAGAAGTAACTGACGTAAAAAAATGGAGGGTCCCAGATTGATGGTTGCCCAGGCCCTGGTTGAGGGTTGATCCGGCCCTGAAAAGGTCGAGTTTGGTTTTAAAGTTGTTAGAGGACACAAATACAGGCATAGAGTTACACACGCACACGGTTTATATTCGACACAGCTGCAAAGGCGCTCTCTGTCGGCTCAAGCCGAAGAGAGCCGAGTGGCCTGCCGAAGCTATCGGCTCCCGACCCGAAGGCTTGGGAGCCAATCGTCCAAAAATTTTATGCAGGCAGTTTTTAGTCGATTTGACGCCTCTATGTGTTGTTTGCTTAGTGGTTGTACATTTGGTACCTGATCGCGATCGCAATTCCCGATTGGCAGTTGGGCCCGCAGCCTTCAAAAAGGTATTTATTGTTAATTTTTTTCATTTTTTAGGTTTGGTTAACGAATTTTAGCTCCAAAGTCTCTCCATAGATTAATAATAAGAGATACATTAAACGACGCCAAATAAATGTACCCATACACAAAAAATAGAGGACACAGGATATAATTTTTTTTCGACTTTTCCTGAGTTTTTAAAGTCAAAATTTCGTAAAAAATACCGCACAAAAATCATAATTTTTGCATTTCAATGCTTTATATTTCCCAGACGGTAACCTGAACTCACAACGTGTTTCAGTTTAACTTCTAGCTGTTTTAATTATCTTCAAAGAAAGTTCTGCCATAGAAAAAAAACCATAATTCTTTTAAAAATTTTAAAGCCCCATATATATCAGAAAAAGTTTGTTTGGATCCGTGAGGAAAAAAATGTTCGATTTTGTCGGGTAGTGTTATTATTTATTTATTCGCCAACGGATAAACCTGGCTTAACTAACTTATTTATAATTAAAAAATAAACAAACAAAATAGGGTACTAACAATTACCCACTAATATATCGTATATAAATAACTGAGCCGCAATGGTCCTTCGATCCTCGAGAGAGGAGAGATGCACGAGGCGACATCTGCACTCATAGGACGGCAACGGAACTTAAAGTTGCAAAGGCTGGAGTGCAAACTTCAAAAACTTCCTTTGCAATCTCTCGATACGCGCAATTTGAACGACCCCAGTGGGGTTCCAAACCACCGACGCATACTCAAGGCGCGAGCGTACAAGAAATGAATAAAGACTTAGCCTCGTATATGGGTCCATAAACTGGGATGAATTACGCGTAACAAAGCCGAACATAGCATAGGCTTTTGGAAAAATGAAGTTGAAATGCTCATTGAAATGCTTGCTAAAGGACAAAAAGTAACATAATGTTGAGAGGGAGAGAATTATGTGTGCACCAACGAGCGACAGCATCCAGGTCTCGCTGAAGACGGATACTGTCACCTAAAGTTTTGATAGGACGGAAGATTTTCAGATCATCAGCATAAAGCAAATGTTCAGAAGATTGAATGCTGAAACATATGTCATTAATGAAAATAGCAAACAGCAACGGCCCAAGAGCACTTCCCTGTGGAAGGCCGGATGTAGCCAAATATGGGTCCGACTGCTTTCCGTTTACCAACACAACATACTCTCGCTGCTCCAGATACGACATGAACCAACAAAGCATGCTTGAATGAATCCCCAATTGATGCAGCTTGGCTACTAATGCACAGTGGGAGACTTTGTCAAAGGCCTTAGCAAAGTCAGTGTAAACTACATTGACCTGAGAATGCCTTTCAAAGGCATGTGTGCAAAAATTACTGAAGGCTACCAAATTAGTGGTCGTTGATCTACCCGGCATAAAACCATGCTGATTTGGGCTAATTTACGACTTCATGAGGAAAGAGACCTTTTTGGCAAGGATTCGCTCAAGAAGTTTTGAGACATTGCTGAGTTTGGCAATTGGTCTATAACACTGGTCAACACGATTTTTCCTCAAGGAACAAAACCAACTTTTTCTTAAAGATTTGGGTCTTACAAATGGCCCAACTTGGCCCAACTGCCAATTGGGAACAAAGCAAACGAAAAAGGGTTGTACATTTGGTACCTGATCGCGATCGCAATTCCCGATGGGCAGTTGGGCCCGCTGCCTTCAAAAATGTATTTTTTGTTCATTTTTTCCATTTTTATACCCGTACTCAAAAAAGGGTTGGGTATATTAGATTTGTGGTAAAAGTGGATGTGTGTAACACAGAGAAGGAACATTTTCCGACCCCATAAAGTATATATATTCTTGATCAGCATCAATAGCCGAGTCGATAGAGCCATGTCTGTCTGTCCGTCCGTCCGTCCGTCTGTCCGTCTTGTTTGACGCTCGGATCTCAGAGACTATAAAAGCTAGGGTAACCAAATTTGGCTTCCAGATTCATGTGATATCACACTGCTACAAGTGTATTTCAAAATTTCGCCCCACCCCCTTGCGCCCCCACAAAGGACGAAAATCTGTGGCGGGCACAATTTTAAAGATACGATAAAACTAAAAACGCAGTGTTGTAGAGAATGCCCATATCTACCAGATTGCCGAATCAGATCGGATCATAATTATAGCCAGAATGAAGAAATTACTCATACTCATACTCATTACTCGCTACTCATTCTCTTTCTCGCTCGCACACTCTGCCGCGTTAAGTGCGCGAGCAACCCCTAGCGGAGGAGATGTAGAATCGAAATGGTACATCTACACATGTAGATTGTAGAATATACATTGTAGATGTAGATAACAGATGTAGCAAAAAAATTTAAAATGTAAAATTTTTTTTTTAATTCTAAAACTCCTTAAAATTATGCTCAAAAATGTATATACTGACTGAGTACGGGTATAAGTAGAGTCGCGTTCCCAGAAGCGACTCACACGTTCCTTCTCGTTTAGGTTTGGTTAGCTCCAAAATCTCTCCATAGATTTTAATAAGCGATACCTTAAACGACGCCAACTTAATGCACCTATACATAAAAAAATAAAAGACATAGGATATAATTTTTTTCGACTTTTCCTGAGTTTTTAAAGTCAAAATTTCGTAAAAAATACCGAACAAAAATCATAATTTTTGCATTTCAATGCTTTATATTTCCCAGACGGTAAGCTGAAATCACAAAGTGTTTGGGCTTATCTTCTAGCTGTTTTAATTATCTTTTCAAAATATTAAAGTTCTTAACAACCAGATGAAAGATACTAGAGTTATGTGAAAAAAACAAGCACAACCTCTAAAAAAAGCTTACAAAAAAAAATACCAGACTTCAAAAATTCTTCAAAAAAAAAGTTCTGCCATAGAAAAAAAACCATAATTCTTTAAAAAATTTTAAAGCCCCTTATCTATCAGAAAAAGTCGGTTTGGATCCTTGAGGAAAAAAAAAGTTCGGTTTTGTCGAGTAGTGTAATTAGAGATACAATTCTTAGCACCTTTCTTAAAAACGGGAGTAATAGTGGCAGTTGCGAAGCAGAAAGGCAGAAATGCCATCACTGTCGGGCTTACTCGAGTTGTCGAAATCAGCAATTGCCTCCAAAATGTCTGATACATCAAGCGAACCAATATTGACCACTAAAGGGATAGAGGCTAAGACATCAGAATCATGCCAAACTGTGTATGGCTCAAAATTTTAGCTAAAAAAAGAAGAAAAAAGGTTAGCTATGCCCCTATCAGTATTTGAGCTCAAGTTACCTAGGTTCATGGCTAAAGGAAGGGCACTCGTCGACCTTTTTGAATTTATGAAATGCCAGAACGACCTGGGATTAACCTTAAGTCCCCTTTCAACGTCAGCAATATACTGATTATATAAAAATTTGTTTAAAAAATCAAACTCCCGCTTATTCTGCACATATCTGGCCCAGTCAACAGAGTCACGGGTTTTCTTAAATCGTTTAAAGAACTTGTTACGCAGATTCTTATACCTCACAAGACCGTTCGTATACTATGGTAGCCTATAGCCTATAAGCCTCTTCTGGAAGCATTATTATCAACAATATTATGAACGGTACAAATGAAAACATTGTAAGAAGAGTCAGCACTACTATGCGAAAGAACGGCTTCTGTTCTTTACGTTTAACATGTCATCCCGTATAGCAGTCAAACTTAGATCAGTAAAAATATATTCAAACCCGGGTTCAGACCATGGCGAGTACCTGTAGAACTTAGCTGAGAAGACCAACGGCAGGTGATGCATGTCACATTCTGCAATAGGCAGCTCGCAACGTGCAACAGGGCAATCAATATCCTCACTAACAAAAAGTAAATCTAGAATCTTATTTAACCTATTAAAATTATTTATTTGGGTTAAGCCCATACTATAACAGTCATCCAGAAAAAGAACTTCATGCTGTAAATGTACATTACTCGGCATCATAGCCGCAGACTGCGGATCAGCGGACCATACCAAGGAGCCCAGATTAAAATCGCCAACAACGCAAACATGCTGATGGCCTCGTAGATTATCATATATGTTGGCAATATTTAGCGTGTGCGCTTTATAGACTTCATAGCTGCTATTCGGTGGAATATACGACGCGCTGATACATAGCGTCTCCGACTGACCGGCCACTGACACACCAATCTGATCCAGGATAGAGTCACCATCAAGGAGACAAATCGGATCACAGCGTAGGGTGTGCTGACGGCCACAATGACACCACCTCCACTCCGACGCTTCGTTTTGGCACAATCTCTGTCCTTACGAAACACTTGGAAAAGGTTGGGATCGAAGTACTCGTTGTCGAAGAAGTTTTCGTTGAGCCAGGTTTCAACCAAGATGATTACGTCGAAATCGCACGTAGAGGTTGCCAAGTAGACAGCCTGAGCCTTAGTGCGCATACCTGCTATATTTTGAAAGAAAATGCGAATGGATTTGGCCCCGTCCATCTGCATGGTCCCAGAAAGTGGCAATGACGTTCGGCCAGTGGCCACGGGAGGAGGCTCCAGAGCAGCACCAGGCAGTTTCCACTGAGCAACAGTGGCCAGACCTACATGGGAAGCCTGCCGAATCGTCACAGTGCGGATCAGCAGCCCATCCCCATCGAGTAGACTGGGCGGGAACGGTGCTGGGAGACCCACTCTTTCTGAATGTGTCGACAGTGGCGCTGAAGTGATCCACCTAAAAGCAAGCGCCGGGCTGCTGACTCGCCGACGCGCCGACGCAAGCATAGCACACGAAGCAATGTAAAAGCGTTTGTTGTTGTGGTGATGACGCTAAAAACTCACGCAGTCGAAAGAGAGCGCCAGCAAGAGCATCGCCATCCGATCCAGCAGCAGCCGAGCGAATGCCGCACAAAGCGCAGCGCGAAAAATGCACATGTTGTAGTTGTTGCGTCGACGGGGAATGCAAATGCCTATGATCCCATAGGCGGTTGCTCACAGCAAAGAGGCGAACAAGTGCAGGTATAATATTCTGTTGGAAAGCGGCGATCATGAACCCAGAGGCGCCGCTCATTGGGGGTTCCTGAGTTGACGTGGAAGTCCGCAACGCTACGATAGCGCGGAGATCTACTGTCGTCAGGTCAGCGTCCGGCCTCTGTCTATGTACAAAGCGGGAAACTCTTACCGATACAGGCCAAAACTTGTCGTCAAAGACAGCAGCAAATAGATCCTCAGGGACCCCAAGTTTGAAGTTGACAAACTTTAGCGAAGATATATCGGCATCTCGCTTGACTAGCTTCACACAAGAAATTTTCGCTACCGGAACCTTCAGTTGTTCGGCAACAAATTTTGCCACCGCCTCTGGCTCCGTCGCGGTATTTGCTACTCTGCATAACGTTTAGCTGCTCGCAGCTCGGAGCAATACCAACAAAACGCGTAGTGTTTTTGTTTCTATTCTTCCTCTCCTTCTTTCTGACCGTGACAAAGCCATCCAAATCCAATGGGAGAGCAGCAGCTGATTCCGGTTCAATGACCGCCGTCGAGGTGGTGGCCACTAGTCGCGGAGACAACAAGTCAGCCGCTGGCAGGGGCTTGTTGGCCTCTTTCCTAGTAGGCTTCACCCGCTTAGGATTGACGGAAAGGCCCTGTAAGTTCGACTTGAGATCCCAATAAAGGCTTTCAAGTTTCAGAACCTTGTCATTAATTTCATCAATTTTCGAATACGAGTCATTAGAAACCACACAGTTATCACACTGCCATAACAGGTTAGGCAGATTTATTAACATTTTTACGGCATCTGAGTGCAGATCAATGCACGTCAAATGAAACGCACGGCGACATATGGAAGAACACCGAACAGCATCAAAGCAACGAAGCTGAGCGGCAGTGACGTCCGAATTGCATTCCGAGCAGTGATAAAAAGACATAGTGAAAACACGTCCGAACGCAGTGATAGCTGATTGATCACTACGAGCCCCGACCACTATTAATTCGTACGGCAAGCTTTTTTAGCCATATGCAATGTTTAACAGACGATATTTTCAATACTAATGTAGATAACACATGCGAACTTATTTTTCTTTGAAAGACCATTTTATTCTCTTAACCTTAGAAACAAAAAGTTTTGTTGTACTTCAACAACAACAATAGTAACAAACATTTCTTTGAATGCTTTGCTTAACTAATAAGAAAAATATGTCCACTAATTATTCGTACGATGCGCTAGCTTAGCTTAGAATTGACAGAAGATCAAAACAAAAGCGAACTGTGTAACAAAATAACTATCTAGTCATAATCTGGAATCAGTTATACAATGCAGAATGTAAGAAATGTGTAATTGGTTCAAATTAGTCAAAGTTTAGCAACGATGTCACGTGGTAAGCCGATTTGCAACGAAATAAGAAGTTTTGTTATAGATTATTATAAATCGGGGAACTCTTTTGGTGAAATAGCGAAGCAATAAAATCTGGCTAAGTCGTCCATTCAAGGCATTGTAGACAATTTTAAGAAAAATGGCAATATTGAAAATAATATCGCAAATAGAGTCCGAAAATCGTGAATAACATCTCCTGACAAAAGAGCCGTGGCTACAATTGTAAAGGCTGATCGTCGCCAAATTTTGAGAAATTTAGCCTCTGAGTGGTCTGATAAAATTGAAAAAAGTGTGAAGCGTGAATGGACGCGCCTGCAGTTGCGAGATATTGGATATAAATTCTATAAAGTATGTATAGTGATTATCTATGTTACATACTTAATAGCTTAAATTACTCTTAGGCCAATGAAAAAGCACTGCTTACGTTTCGTCAAAAGAAGAAGCGTTTACAATGGTCTCGGGAACGGATGTCTTGGACTCAAAGGCAATGGAACACCATCATATTTAGCGATGAATCTAAATGTGATGTTTGTGTCGGTGATGCGCGAAGGAGAATCATCCGTAACAAAACTGAAGCATAAAGACTGCCTGAAAAGGACAGTTAGGTTCCCTGCAAGCATAATGGTGTGGGGTTATATGTCTGCCAAAAGGGTAAGACAACTGCACTTTATTGAGGGGATAGTTAACGCGGAAAAATACGTTAACATATTAGAGGAAAGTTTGCTGCCATCAATACCAAAACTGGCTGACTGTGGTGAATATACATTTCAGCAGGATGGAGCATCATCTCATACTGCCAAACGAACCAAATCACGGCTGCAGTATAAGAAAATTGGGGTCTTAGATTTAAATGCGTTGTAGAAGCCAAAGGAGATGTAACACAATATTAATATTAAATAAAATTATTTTTTTAATCAAAACAGCTAAAATTGAACGCACCGTACGAATAATTAGTGGTCATATTTTTCTTATTAGTTAAGCAAAGCATTCAAAGAAATGTTTGTTACTATTGTTGTTGTTGAAGTACAACAAAACTTTTTGTTTCTAAGGTTAAGAGAATAAAATGGTCTTTCAGAGAAAAATAAGTTCGCATGTGTTATCTACATTAGTATTGAAAATATCGTCTGTTAAACATTGCATATGGCTAAAAAAGCTTACCGTATGAATTAATAGTGGTCGGGGCTCGTACACTATTTCTCAACAAGAATCAAAACTTATTTTAAGATATAATCTGGAAAAATTCCCTTTTGTATATATATATTTTTCTGAACGGATTTAAAAACTTTTGATCACAAATGAAATAAAACTGTTATTTTTTATAATTGTAATCATATGATTTTGAAGTTTATTATATATTTTTGGTATTTTTTTTAAACATCGATGTTTTCCACCTATTGGTGTGGCTGGAATGCCCACAGAGCTGTTGCCCCGATAAGAAATCATCCCCGTTTTTCGGTCGACCGAAAATTTCGCAGCAGGCATTTCGCAGACCGGTACTCAGTTACGAAAAAATGACATTCGATACATACTAGAAAAGCAACCGATGGTATTTTCCGATCTCGATCGGAATATAAAAATATTTCATTTTCCGTCGTCTAATGACAAATGACATGACACAAAAACACACACAACACACAGACTTTAAATATGGAGGGAAAGGTATTAAAAAACAAGCGGCTTGCCGAGTTCTCACAGGAGTGCAAAATACTTTTAATAAAGTCGGTAGAGAAAAGGCCAGTGATATGGGACTTGGACATATCTTTGTTATTCATAATATTCATATCGGTACAAAATCGACCCTTCTGGTTTCTAAGCTACAGGTATTGATTAACGCAATGTTGTCGCCGGTTTCTTCATTGATTGTTCTCTTCCTCCGCTACTACAAGCGCCGTCAATCCTACTAGAAATAATTTTCTCTTTGGGTCCATTACTATTAAATTTTTTAATAACTTTTCTCTGAATTTGCACATAGTAACAAAAGTAAACAAAACAACAGTGTAACCGTAGAGCATGAAGTTTTCAAACTTTGGTCACACTGGGCCTCGAGCGGAATGAATAGCACTTTCGGTCGGCTGAAAGATGAAATTGCCAAAGTGAAAGCAAAGTCTGAGTACTAGGCCATAATCTGGAAAAAATACTTTTTTAGTATATATTTTTTTCTTTATATATATGAACTATTGATCTCAAATGAAATAAAACTGTTATTTGTATTTGTATTTATTTTAAAGGTTAAACTATGAGCAGTTAAACTAACAAATTATAACGTAATATGAAACGGACAAGGACATGTAGTGAACACGATTTTTTCTCAAGTAACAAAATCAACTTTTTCTTAAAGATTTAGGGCTTAGAAATAGTTTGATTTAATTTTTTTTTTCTATGGCAGAACTTTTTTTTTAAGAATTTTTGAAAACTGGTATTTCTTTAAAGCTTTTTTCAGAGGTAGCGCTTGTTTTCTTCACATAACTCTAGTATCTTTCATCTGGTTGTTAAGAACTTTGCTATTTTCAAAAGATAACACTGGTCAACACGATTCTTCCTCAAGGAACAAAACCAACTTTTTCTTAAAGATTTGGGGCTTAGAAATGGTTTGATGATATTTTTTTTTTCTATAGCAGAATTTTTTTTTGAATAATTTTTGAAAACTGATATTTTTTTTTAAAGCTTATTTCAGAGGTAGCGCTTGTTTTTTTCAAATAACTCTAGTATCTTTCATCTGGTTGTTGAGAACTTTGCTATTTTGAAAAGATAATTAAAACAGCTAGAAGTTAAGCCCAAATACTTTGTGATTTCAGCTTACCGTCTGGGAAATATAAACCATTGAAATGCAAAAACGATGATTTTTGTGCGGTATTTTTTACGAAATTTTGACTTTAAAAACTCAGGAAAAGTCGAAAACAAAATTATATCTTGTGTTCTCCATTTTTTTATGTAGAGGTATTTGGCGTCGTTTAAGGTATCGCTTATTAAAATCTATGGAGAGATTTTGGAGCTAAAATTCGTTAACCAAACCTAAAAAATGAACAAAAAATACATTTTTGAAGGCTGCGGGCCCAACTGCCAATTGGGAACAAAGCAAACGAAAAACGGTTGTACATTTGGTACCTGATCGCGATCGCAATTCCCGATGGGCAGTTACTAGAGTTATGTGAAGAAAACAAGCGCTACCTCTGAAAAATTTTACAAAAAAAATACCAGATTTCAAAAATTCTTAAAAAAAAAGTTCTGCCATAGAAAAAAAACCATAATTCTTAAAAAAAATTTAAAGCCCCATATCTATCAGAAAAAGTTGGTTTGGATCCTTGAGGAAAAAAAAAGTTTGATTTTGTCGAATAGTGTTATCAGACTATGGGTATTATCCTGACACAATAGGACTAATTTATTGGCAAAATAGCCGCTTTGGTCCAGCTCACAGCAAGTTGTGGTCAGGAAATGGCCTATAGCCTATTAAGTTAAAATTAATTAATTAAAGTTATTTGTTAACAAAGATCTTACCTTAATAGAACTAGTGTCGAAGGAAAACAGATGGAAGAAGGTGTTGCAGTTACGGCAAAGACTACGGAAAGATTCATGGTCAGAGTAATTAGAAAGACAGAGTTGAAGATGAAGCGGAAAGTAATTCCTAGTCGGGAGTGAAGGGACAGAAATGCTAATAAGGCTACTGAGGGCAGTGGAATCAACCTCTCCAGCGAGAAACTTGTGAAGAAAAAGCACTCAATGGCAAATCCTACGGCTTTCAAGAGAGCGGATATCGAGGAGCCGGAGCCTACTCTCATAAGAAGGAAGATGTGTAGAGGGGTCCCAATTAAGGCCACGAAGTGAAAAAAGAATAAACGGTTTTTGAACGGACTCAATCATTTCCTGATATTTTTGATAATGCGGACACCAAACGCAGGAACCGTATTCAAGGATAGGCTGGACAAGGGATACATATAAAAGTTTAGTGGTATAAGGGTCGGTGAACTCCTTAGACCATCTTTTGATAAAGCTCAGGACGCCTCTGGCTTTATTCGAAATAGCGGCTATTTGTGAGTTATAATACAGATTAGGTACAAAGATAATTCCCAGGTCAGTAATTTGGTAAAGGCGGTTTAAGGAACAGTTATGGATATTGTAGTCAAAGAGGTAAGGCTTGCTGCGATGGAATGTCATGACGTTACAATTGAAAATGTTAAGGGGAAGAATGTTTATTGAGCACCAGTTGTTGAGGGCGTCAAGATCTGATTGGAGACATAACGGAGACATGGGGTCATATAGGAGAAACATAACTTCACATCGTCCGCATACATAAGTACTCGGGAATGTGTTAAGTCTTGGGGAAGATCATTGATGAACAAATTAAACAACAAAGGGCCAAGATGGCTACCTTGAGGTACCCCCGACGATACAGAAACAGGCTTAGAAAGAGAGTTATTAAAACAGGCACGCTGAGATCGATTACTAAGGTATTACTAAGGTTACAAAGCCATGCTTCGTTTCAGAGAATAAGGAACAACAAAAGTGTTGGAGCTGGGAAGTGATTATTTTTTCGAAGAGTTTGGGAATGGCAGATAAATTGGAGATCCCACGGTAATTAGAAACATCCGATTTATACCCCTTTTTATGAATGGGAATAATATGTGACTCTTTCCAGACAGTGGGAAAATCGCCGAGCTCGAGAGATAGGTTAAACAGTTTAAGGAGGGGCACACAGAGAGAATCTGCACAAACTTTAAGGACAGCACTAGCAACCATATCGGGACCATATTTTTTATAATTTGAATCAAACTGCTTTGCAGTTTACTATATATTTTCGGTATTTTTTTTAATCTTGAAAACATTGATGTTTGATCGATGCTTTTCACTAAAACATCGAAAACATCGATGTTTTTCCACCTCTACTGCCCATGTAATAAATAACAAGATACCACCTATCGGAATCGCAGTGGCTAAGTGTGGAGAATACGTTTACGCCACATCAAAGTGAATTGTAAACTCCAAACAAACTGTAAAGTAGAGAATGCAAGATTTTGGAGTGATCATAGAGTGTAACCTAGGAGGCGTGAAAGCCACGAAAGATGGTTTGGAGATTTTGGAAGGTGCTTGTACATAATGAGTATTTGATACATACAAATAATAAAAGTAATGAAAAATATCGATTGTGGAATGAATGGTCGGGTAATATTAGTGTCGGGTCAAGCAGCATAACGCATATGCCTACGCCCGGCAGCGGCTGTTATGGCAGATGTCTCCCGCTGCCTTCGTGTTGCTGCTGCACCTGCTGCGTTTAAGCAGCTCTCTTGCTCTACTCGGCTCAGAAGCCGAGCCTAACTATGCCAAATTGCTCTCACGCTCTTGTTACGCATAGGGCACGGGCAGTCGGCCCATTTTTTCCTGCGATCAGTCAATTATTGATCTTCAGAACGTTCGGTCCATATACTTTAAGCAACCAAATTAAATAAGCGTACTGCCGCTACTAAATACTAATAAATTGATATTAGTAATAAATTTATCGGCTCTGTTTTTAAAATAATTAAAATAACTATTAAAAACGCTCAATAGCTCAAACATTCGTGACTGAAAAATTAGAATAGTTTTTCTAATAAAGATTGTGGGTGGCGTAAAGTTTATTTAAAAGGCGGGGACGAAAATAATTTATGTGCGCTCGATCGAATTCCAATTTTACGACGTGCCTTGCCGTCGCTGGGGTCCTGGCTGAGGGCTCCCAGCGGCCTGGAGTTCAGGACGGCCTCGATCCCGACGAGGACTGTGGCGAGTTCTTCGGCGGTCAATAGCGCGCTGCCTACCGCCCGTAGGAGTAGGCTCTTCGCAGACTTGACACCTGCCTCCCAGAGTCCTCCCATGTGCGGCGCTCGAGGCGGTATGAACGCAAATTCGCATCCTTTTCTTGACGCGAATTCGCGAACTGCGTCCGCCCCGTCCTCGAGCGCCTTCTGCAGAGCTCTGAGGTGGCGGCTCGCTCCGACGAAATACGTCCCGTTGTCGCAATGGACGATCTGGGGATATCCTCGGCGCCCAACGAACCTTTGGAAAGCCAATAAAAAGAGTCAGTGGTCAAGTCGGATACAAGTTCTAAGTGAACCGCTTTGGACGCAAAACAAACAAAAAGCGCGATATAGGACTTGTATGGGGGCCTTCCTCGAATTTTCAATGTCGTCGAGACGGGTCCACAAAAATCAACGCCGCAAATTGAAAATGGGCGGAGAGCACGGAGCCGGTCTGCGGTAAATTTCCCATAAGTTACGTCAGCAGTCGAGGCTTGCATTTAAAGCAGCGGATACACGATAGAACTGTCTGACTGCAGACCTTCTGAGCGTTTACGTTCCAAACACTCTGTCGAAGGATGTTCACAAGTGCTCGTGGGCCGACATGAAAATTGTTTTGGTGCAGATGACGAACATAGCTCCGCACGAATTGCGACCGCTTTGTCAAAAGCAACGAAAACTTGGCATTGTATGATATAGGAGCTTTAACTAGTCGCCCCCCTACTCTCAACAACGAAAAAGTACACCAAGTACCAGTGTCTTCATGGATGAATGGGTTCAACCGCTGAAGACTAGGACCAACTCTAGATTCTTTCCGAACTTTCTCGATTTCTTCACGATACTCGTGATGTTTGGTGATTTCAACAATTTTGCGAAAGGCTTCATCATACTCGGTCGGTGAGACCGTTTTTTAAAACGTCATGCTCGGGTTCTTACATTTTCTTATAAAGCGGAACATATAACAAAACATATAACACTCTAAGCAGCTTGAGGTTTGACGAGAATCCCTCGATGACATCTACCAAGTCCGAAATTTCCACCGCAGCGGTCAGTCCAACTGCGTTCTTCCTCTTCTCCAGCTCAACATCTTTTGAAGGCTCGAAATGAGGGTTTTTGGCCAGTTTTCTTCTTCATCCTTTAGAAATGCGGGTCCTTCGAACCAGATTGACTGGACGATTTCCTTGACGTCACAACCTCTTGACACAATATCTGCTGGGTTTTGTTTTGTAGGGACATGCCGCCACGTAGCTTCATCTGACCACTCCTGAATCTCAGCCACCCTATTCGAAACGAACGTCGACAACGAAGATGGATGCGACCGAATCCAGTGAAGAGTTACTTCAGAGTCTGACCAATAAACAGCTCGTTCGATAGGGACCTTTAATAGGGGCTTGATTCTGTGACAGAGATCCGCGAGAAGGTGAGCGGCACATAACTCAAGCCGTGGGAGCGTTTTGGTCTTGAGCGGCGCTACTTTGGACTTTGAAGTCAACAATGATATTTTTAAACCTTCTGTAGTTCTGCTACGGACAAAAACGCACGCTCCATAAGTATCTGGACCGGTGACATCGGATCGGAATACACAAACCGCGGTATGGAGATCTCTTCCAATTGGGACAGTGTATTTTTCAACATATTCCATGATGTTTCCAAATGAATCGAAATCGACTCATCCCAATCTAGTTTGTTAAGCCAGAGTTCCTGCAATAGGATCTTGCCCTTTATGACGATAGGACCTAACAATCCAAGGGGGTCGAACAACTTCGATGTCACCGACAGTATGTTCCGTTTTGTCGCTCGGAGACCCATGACTTCATTGTCAATTTTAAACTGAAAGGCATCTTCTTTAGGCAACCATAAGATTTTTAACGCCTTAGTCGAATCTGAATCCGAGATCGTTATGGGCTTGGCTGTGCTCTCAGATGCGGTGATCTCAGGTGAGTTCGAAAACCACTTCGCTAACTCAAGACCTGCGGGCTGAAGAACCTGAGATACTTCGGACTTGATTACCTTTAGCTTCTTTAGGCATGCAGCACCAGTCAACATGTCATCAACGTAAAAGTCGGAGCCAATAACGTCAGCAGCTGTAGGAATGATAGCTTCACAGACTAATTCAACCTTTTTAAACACCAGATAGCCAAAAAGGGGGCTGGTCCAGTCCGATAAGTCACGGTGTTAAGCTTATATAATCTCAAGCACTCAGATGGTTCTCTTCTCCACACTATCATCTGAAAATGACTATCCACTTCATTCCCTATCACTTGGCGCCGTTTAGCAACCTCAAAGGAGTTTCTCAAACAATTTGGATCTGATTTAAACGGCAGTCTTAGTTCGAACTGACCTTATGGCCAGGTATTGCCATAAGGTCAGTTCGTCTTGCGAAAATTATTTTGACAAAACGTGTGCTCAGAAGAAATAAGTTGCTTTAGAGATGGCATTTCTTCCAGTGACCAATGGTTCTATTAATGGAAACTAACAACTCTTCACTGCAGCTCAAACTGTTTGCCGTTTGGGGGGCAGAACTTTTGGAAACATATTTTCCCGAAACAACCCAGCCAAGAAGGGTCTTCTGAAGAGTTGGATAGTCAGGACCTTGCTTGATTTGACCAACAGCTTATAACTCAAAGAATGATTCAGCTCCAATCAGCATGTCTATTCTTTGTGGCTTGTAGAAATAGGGATCTGCCAGTGGTAGGTTCTCTGCGATTTTCCAATCAGTTACATTAACTGACTTTGATCCTTTGCATAACCGAGAGACGTGAAAATGGCGTGCAGTTGGCCACTACATGGTCTCCCGAATTGCAATAGCTGCATGTTCGCTAAGCTCTACTGTTGGGGGAGTGGAAGAACAAGCAAATGAACTGCGATTGTGCGACTTGTTTGGCATGACTTTTTCTTGCCTTGGCTTTGTCGACTCTTCCGCAGACAAATGCTGGTATCTACGATTTAAAACTGTTTCAAAGTCGGACCAAAGCGGCAACTTTTCGAAGTCAAGCTGTTCTTTCCACTTCTGTCTAAACACTGGGTCGACTCTGTTCAACACGAGATGAATGAGCATTGCATTCGAAATCTTCGTATCGTCTCCTGTCGATAATAATGAACCATAGATCGATGACACTGTATCGATGAGGCTTCTTAGGGACGATGCGGACTGCGAGATTTTTGGCAGATTAAACAGTGCGGATATTTGGTTCGAGAATATTAGACATTAGTTGTCATATTCTCGCTTTAGGCTGTACATGGCCTCTGTATAATTCGCCTCGGTGACTTGGAACGCCTTTATTGTTCCTAATGTTTCATTAGAGTGGCACGAAATTAAATGATTAAATTTTTCGATCACCGGTATACTCTCATCATTATGAACCAGAGTCTCAAAATGGCTAATAAAATTTTTAAACTCCGGCAAACAGTTTGAGCTGCAGTGAAGAGTTGTTAGTTTCCATTGATAGAACCATTGGTCACTGGAAGAAATGCCATCTCTAAAGCAACTTATTTCGAACCACTAAATCTTAGTAGTGCCAATTTCGGAAGTCGAGCACGAGTTGGGGCCGTAGAAGCTGATACCGAGGGCGGCGTATCGCTTGTTAGCTTCAAGGCATCGATAAGCGACATTATCTTTGCCTTGGTTACAATGGCCATTTCTTCCAGCTCGGCTCCAAATTCATCTTTGCTATCAATTTCTTCTATTTGCTCCTGCAATAGGTTGGCCTTGTTAATAGCAGAATTCAGAACATCGAGTCTGCATTGTAGGTCTGTCAATTGCAATGGAAACGACCCACCCTCTAATTGATCCTCTAAGCGGCGAATGCTTTTGACTCGGTTTTTGAGCTTACTTTTTAAGTCATCGAGAACAGACTTATTTTCTTATGCCATTTTACTATTTATAATCTACGCGACGAAACCCAATATTTTTGTAGATAAATAAATAATAAATGTTCAAACAAGAACGAAAATCGAGAACGACAATAATTGAATGTCGAGGCACGAGGTGTATAGTTGGTTTCAAGTGAAAGCCAAAAGGATATACCCTCACACTGTTTCAAAGTGAGAGCCGAAAGAAATATACCCTAAGAATGTAGGGTAGCGCGTCACTTTCCAAGTGAGAACCGAAACCAATATATACTCAGAATGTAGGGAAGCGCGTCACTTTCCAAGTGAGAGCTAAAACAATATACCCTAGGAATGCAGGGTAGCGCGTCACTTGCAAAGTGACCAGAAAAACAATATACCCTCGAAAAACAGGGTAGCGCGTCACTTGGTGCTCCGTTTTGATCAAGCGCGGCAACGACAATTCTCCCACCAAATACACAGCAAGCAACGGTGGATAAGCGAAAGCGAGAGACGAAAAGAATGCACCGGTGCAGCTGCTTGTGTGTATGTATCGGAGTAAGTGTTATACACCGCGGCTTGGGTTAACGAACCAACTTTTTTGTCGAATTTCACACAACGAGAGGGGAAAGAGGGGGCGACAGTGATTGCGGTAAACGATATTATATACAATTATATAGTGCGTCCAAATAGCGGTTCAAATAGAGAATGGTATGGTTTTTGTACATATGTTATATGGTGTTAAATATGTATGTATGAGCAGTATGAGCGGTATGAACGCAAATTCGCATCCGTTTTTTGACGCGAATTCGCGAACTGCGTCCGCCTCGTCCTCGAGCGGCTGCTGCAGAGCGCTGAGGTGGCGTCTCGCTCCGACGAAATACGTCCCGTTGTCGCAATGGACGATCTGGGGATATCCTCGGCGCCCAACGAACCTTTGGAAAGCCAATAAAAAGAGTCAGTGGTCAAGTCGGATACAAGTTCTAAGTGAACCGCTTTGGACGCAAAACAAACAAAAAGCGCGATATAGGACTTGTATGGGGGCATTCCTCGAATTTACAATGTCGTCGAGACGGGTCCACAAAAATCAACGCCGCAAATTGAAAATAGGCGGAGAGCACGGAGCCGGTCTGCGGGTAAATTTCCCATAAGTTACGTCAGCAGTCGAGGCTTGCATTTAAAGCAGCGGATACACGATCGAACTGTCTGACTGCAGACCTCCTGTGGCGTTTACGATCCACACACTCTTTCGAAGGATGCTCACAAGTGCTCGTGGGCCGACATGAAAATTGATATGGTGCAGATGACGAACATAGCTCCGCACGACTTGCGAACGCTTCGCCAAAAGCAACGGAAACTTGGCATCGTATGATATAGGAGCTTTAGCTAGTCGCCCCCCTACTCTCAACAACGAAAAAGTACACCAAGTACCAGTGTCTTCATGGATGAAAGGGTTCAACCGCTGAAGACTAGGACCAACTCTAGATCCTTTCCGAACTTTCTCGATTTCCTCACGATACTCGTGATGTTGGATAACTTCAACAATTTGGCGAAAGGCTTCATCATACTCGGTCGGTGAAACCGTTTTTTCAAACGTTATGCTCGGGTTCTTACATTTTTTTATAAAGCGGAACATATAACAAAACACTCTAAGCAGCTTGAGGTGTGACGAGAATCCCTCGATGACATCTACCAAATCCGAAATTTCTACCGCAGCGGTCAGCCCGACCGCGTTCTTCCTCTTCTCCAGCTCGACATCTTCTGTAGGCTCGAAATGAGGGTTTTTTGGCCAGGTCTCTTCTTCAGCCTTCAAAAATGATGGTCCTTCAAACCAGATTGACTGGACGAGTTCTTTGACGTCACAACCTCTTGACACAATATCTGCAGGGTTCTGTTTTGTAGGGACATGCCGCCACGTAGCTTCATCTGACCACTCCTGAATCTCAGCCACCCTATTCGAAACGAACGTCGACAACGAAGATGGATGCGACCGAATCCAGTGAAGAGTTACTTCAGAGTCTGACCAATAAACAGCTCGTTCGATAGGGACCTTTAATAGGGGCTTGATTCTGTGACAGAGATCCGCGAGAAGGTGAGCGGCACATAACTCAAGCCGTGGGAGCGTTTTGGTCTTGAGCGGCGCTACTTTGGACTTTGAAGTCAACAATGATATTTTTAAACCTTCTGTAGTTCTGCTACGGACAAAAACGCACGCTCCATAAGTATCTGGACCGGAATACACAAACCGCGGTATGGAGATCTCTTCCAATTGGGACAGTGTATTTTTCAACATATTCCATGATGTTTCCAAATGAATCGAAATCGACTCATCCCAATCTAGTTTGTTAAGCCAGAGTTCCTGCAATAGGATCTTGCCCTTTATGACGATAGGACCTAACAATCCAAGGGGGTCGAACAACTTCGATGTCACCGACAGTATGTTCCGTTTTGTCGCTCGGAGACCCATGACTTCATTGTCAATTTTAAACTGAAAGGCATCTTCTTTAGGCAACCATAAGATTTTTAACGCCTTAGTCGAATCTGAATCCGAGATCGTTATGGGCTTGGCTGTGCTCTCAGATGCGGTGATCTCAGGTGAGTTCGAAAACCACTTCGCTAACTCAAGACCTGCGGGCTGAAGAACCTAAGATACTTCGGACTTGATTACCTTTAGCTTCTTTAGGCATGCAGCACCAGTCAACATGTCATCAACGTAAAAGTCGGAGCCAATAACGTCAGCAGCTGTAGGAATGATAGCTTCACAGACTAATTCAACCTTTTTAAACACCAGATAGCCAAAAAGGGGGCTGGTCCAGTCCGATAAGTCACGGTGTTAAGCTTATATAATCTCAAGCACTCAGATGGTTCTCTTCTCCACACTATCATCTGAAAATGACTATCCACTTCATTCCCTATCACTTGGCGCCGTTTAGCAACCTCAAAGGAGTTTCTCAAACAATTTGGATCTGATTTAAACGGCAGTCTTAATTCGAACTGACCTTATGGCCAGGTATTGCCATAAGGTCAGTTCGTCTTGCGAAAATTATTTTGACAAAACGTGTGCTCAGAAGAAATAAGTTGCTTTAGAGATGGCATTTCTTCCAGTGACCAATGGTTCTATTAATGGAAACTAACAACTCTTCACTGCAGCTCAAACTGTTTGCCGTTTGGGGGGCAGAACTTTTGGAAACATATTTTCCCGAAACAACCCAGCCAAGAAGGGTCTTCTGAAGAGTTGGATAGTCAGGACCTTGCTTGATTTGACCAACAGCTTATAACTCAAAGAATGATTCAGCTCCAATCAGCATGTCTATTCTTTGTGGCTTGTAGAAATAGGGATCTGCCAGTGGTAGGTTCTCTGCGATTTTCCAATCAGTTACATTAACTGACTTTGATCCTTTGCATAACCGAGAGACGTGAAAATGGCGTGCAGTTGGCCACTACATGGTCTCCCGAATTGCAATAGCTGCATGTTCGCTAAGCTCTACTGTTGGGGGGAGTGGAAGAACAAGCAAATGAACTGCGATTGTGCGACTTGTTTGGCATGACTTTTTCTTGCCTTGGCTTTGTCGACTCTTCCGCAGACAAATGCTGGTATCTACGATTTAAAACTGTTTCAAAGTCGGACCAAAGCGGCAACTTTTCGAAGTCAAGCTGTTCTTTCCACTTCTGTCTAAACACTGGGTCGACTCTGTTCAACACGAGATGAATGAGCATTGCATTCGAAATCTTCGTATCGTCTCCTGTCGATAATAATGAACCATAGATCGATGACACTGTATCGATGAGGCTTCTTAGGGACGATGCGGTATACCGGTATACTCTCATCATTATGAACCAGAGTCTCAAAATGGCTAATAAAATTTTTAAACTCCGAATATTTACCACTAAATCTTAGTAGTGCGAATTTCGGAAGTCGAGCACGAGTTGGGGCCGTAGAAGCTGATACCGAGGGCGGCGTATCGCTTGTTAGCTTCAAGGCATCGATAAGCGACATTATCTTTGCCTTGGTTACAATGGCCATTTCTTCCAGCTCGGCTCCAAATTCATCTTTGCTATCAATTTCTTCTATTTGCTCCTGCAATAGGTTGGCCTTGTTAAAAGCAGAATTCAGAACATCGAGTCTGCATTGTAGGTCTGTCAATTGCAATGGAAACGACCCACCCTCTAATTGATCCTCTAAGCGGCGAATGCTTTTGACTCGGTTTTTGAGCTTACTTTTTAAGTCATCGAGAACAGACTTATTTTCTTATGCCATTTTACTATTTATAATCTACGCGACGAAACCCAATATTTTTGTAGATAAATAAATAATAAATGTTCAAACAAGAACGAAAATCGAGAACGACAATAATTGAATGTCGAGGCACGAGGTGTATAGTTGGTTTCAAGTGAAAGCCAAAAGGATATACCCTCACACTGTTTCAAAGTGAGAGCCGAAAGAAATATACCCTAAGAATGTAGGGTAGCGCGTCACTTTCCAAGTGAGAACCGAAACCAATATATACTCAGAATGTAGGGAAGCGCGTCACTTTCCAAGTGAGAGCTAAAACAATATACCCTAGGAATGCAGGGTAGCGCGTCACTTGGTGCTCCGTTTTGATCAAGCGCGGCAACGACAATTCTCCCACCAAATACACAGCAAGCAACGGTGGATAAGCGAAAGCGAGAGACGAAAAGAATGCACCGGTGCAGCTGCTTGTGTGTATGTATCGGAGTAAGTGTTATACACCGCGGCTTGGGTTAACGAACCAACTTTTTTGTCGAATTTCACACAACGAGAGGGGAAAGAGGGGGCGACAGTGATTGCGGTAAACGATATTATATACAATTATATAGTGCGTCCAAATAGCGGTTCAAATAGAGAATGGTATGGTTTTTGTACATATGTTATATGGTGTTAAATATGTATGTATGAGCAGTATGAGCGGTATGAACGCAAATTCGCATCCGTTTTTTGACGCGAATTCGCGAACTGCGTCCGCCTCGTCCTCGAGCGGCTGCTGCAGAACGCTGAGGTGGCGTCTCGCTCCGACGAAATACGTCCCGTTGTCGCAATGGACGATCTGGGGATATCCTCGGCGCCCAACGAACCTTTGGAAAGCCAATAAAAAGAGTCAGTGGTCAAGTCGGATACAAGTTCTAAGTGAACCGCTTTGGACGCAAAACAAACAAAAAGCGCGATATAGGACTTGTATGGGGGCCTTCCTCGAATTTTCAATGTCGTCGAGACGGGTCCACAAAAATCAACGCCGCAAATTGAAAATGGGCGGAGAGCACGGAGCCGGTCTGCGGGTAAATTTCCCATAAGTTACGTCAGCAGTCGAGGCTTGCATTTAAAGCAGCGGATACACGATCGAACTGTCTGACTGCAGACCTCCTGTGGCGTTTACGATCCACACACTCTGTCGAAGGATGCTCACAAGTGCTCGTGGGCCGACATGAAAATTGATATGGTGCAGATGACGAACATAGCTCCGCACGACTTGCGAACGCTTCGCCAAAAGCAACGGAAACTTGGCATCGTATGATATAGGAGCTTTAGCTAGTCGCCCCCTACTCTCAACAACGAAAAAGTACACCAAGTACCAGTGTCTTCATGGATGAAAGGGTTCAACCGCTGAAGACTAGGACCAACTCTAGATCCTTTCCGAACTTTCTCGATTTCCTCACGATACTCGTGATGTTGGATAACTTCAACAATTTGGCGAAAGGCTTCATCATACTCGGTCGGTGAAACCGTTTTTTCAAACGTTATGCTCGGGTTCTTACATTTTTTTATAAAGCGGAACATATAACAAAACACTCTAAGCAGCTTGAGGTGTGACGAGAATCCCTCGATGACATCTACCAAATCCGAAATTTCTACCGCAGCGGTCAGCCCGACCGCGTTCTTCCTCTTCTCCAGCTCGACATCTTCTGTAGGCTCGACATGAGGGTTTTTTGGCCAGGTCTCTTCTTCAGCCTTCAAAAATGATGGTCCTTCAAACCAGATTGACTGGACGAGTTCTTTGACGTCACAACCTCTTGACACAATATCTGCAGGGTTCTGTTTTGTAGGTACATGCCGCCACGTAGCTTCATCTGACCACTCCTGAATCTCAGCCACCCTATTCGAAACGAACGTCGACAACGAAGATGGATGCGACCGAATCCAGTGAAGAGTTACTTCAGAGTCTGACCAATAAACAGCTCGTTCGATAGGGACCTTTAATAGGGGCTTGATTCTGTGACAGAGATCCGCGAGAAGGTGAGCGGCACATAACTCAAGCCGTGGGAGCGTTTTGGTCTTGAGCGGCGCTACTTTGGACTTTGAAGTCAACAATGATATTTTTAAACCTTCTGTAGTTCTGCTACGGACATAGACGCACGCTCCATAAGTATCTGGACCGGTGACATCGGATCGGAATACACAAACCGCGGTATGGAGATCTCTTCCAATTGGGACTGTGTATTTTTCAACATATTCCATGATGTTTCCAAATGCATCGAAATCGACTCATCCCAATCTAGTTTGTTAAGCCAGAGTTCCTGCAATAGGATCTTGCCCTTTATGACGATAGGACCTAACAATCCAAGGGGGTCGAACAACTTCGATGTCACCGACAGTATGTTCCGTTTTGTCGCTCGGAGACCCATGACTTCATTGTCAATTTTAAACTGAAAGGCATCTTCTTTAGGCAACCATAAGATTTTTAACGCCTTAGTCGAATCTGAATCCGAGATCGTTATGGGCTTGGCTGTGCTCTCAGATGCGGTGATCTCAGGTGAGTTCGAAAACCACTTCGCTAACTCAAGACCTGCGGGCTGAAGAACCTGAGATACTTCGGACTTAATTACCTTTAGCTTCTTTAGGCATGCAGCACCAGTCAACATGTCATCAACGTAAAAGTCGGACCCAATAACGTCAGCAGCTGTAGGAATGATAGTTTCACAGACTAATTCAACCTTTTTAATCACCAGATAGCCAAAAAGGGGGCTGGTCCAGTCCGATAAGTCACGGTGTTAAGCTTATATAATCTCAAGCACTCAGATGGTTCTCTTCTCCACACTATCATCTGAAAATGACTATCCTTTCATTCCCTATCACTTGGCGCCGTTTAGCAACCTCAAAGGTGTTTCTCAAACAATTTGGATCTGATTTAAACGGCAGCCTTAGTTCGAACTGACCTTATGGCCAGGTATTGCCATAAGGTCAGTTCGTCTTGCGAAAATTATTTTGACAAAACGTGTGCTCAGAAGAAATAAGTTGCTTTAGAGATGGCATTTCTTCCAGTGACCAATGGTTCTATCAATGGAAACTAACAACTCTTCACTGCAGCTCAAACTGTTTGCCGTTTGGGGGGCAGAACTTTTGGAAACATATTTTCCCGAAACAACCCAGCCAAGAAGGGTCTTCTGAAGAGTTGGATAGTCAGGACCTTGCTTGATTTGACCAACAGCTTATAACTCAAAGAATGATTCAGCTCCAATCAGCATGTCTATTCTTTGTGGCTTGTAGAAATAGGGATCTGCCAGTGGTAGGTTCTCTGCGATTTTCCAATCAGTTACATTAACTGACTTTGATCCTTTGCATAACCGAGAGACGTGAAAATGGCGTGCAGTTGGCCACTACATGGTCTCCCGAATTGCAATAGCTGCATGTTCGCTAAGCTCTACTGTTGGGGGGAGTGGAAGAACAAGCAAATGAACTGCGATTGTGCGACTTGTTTGGCATGACTTTTTCTTGCCTTGGCTCTTCCGCAGACAAATGCTGGTATCTACGATTTAAAACTGTTTCAAAGTCGGACCAAAGCGGCAACTTTTCGAAGTCAAGCTGTTCTTTCCACTTCTGTCTAAACACTGGGTCGACTCTGTTCAACACGAGATGAATGAGCATTGCATTCGAAATCTTCGTATCGTCTCCTGTCGATAATAATGAACCATAGATCGATGACACTGTATCGATGAGGCTTCTTAGGGACGATGCGGACTGCGAGATTTTTGGCAGATTAAACAGTGCGGATATTTGGTTCGAGAATATTAGACATTAGTTGTCATATTCTCGCTTTAAGCTGTACATGGCCTCTGTATAATTCGCCTCGGTGACTTGGAACGCCTTTATTGTTCCTAATGTTTCATTAGAGTGGCACGAAATTAAATGATTAAATTTTTCGATCACCGGTATACTCTCATCATTATGAACCAGAGTCTCAAAATGGCTAATAAAATTTTTAAACTCCGAATATTTACCACTAAATCTTAGTAGTGCCAATTTCGGAAGTCGAGCACGAGTTGGGGCCGTAGAAGCTGATACCGAGGGCGGCGTATCGCTTGTTAGCTTCAAGGCATCGATAAGCGACATTATCTTTGCCTTGGTTACAATGGCCATTTCTTCCAGCTCGGCTCCAAATTCATCTTTGCTATCAATTTCTTCTATTTGCTCCTGCAATAGGTTGGCCTTGTTAATAGCAGAATTCAGAACATCGAGTCTGCATTGTAGGTCTGTCAATTGCAATGGAAACGACCCACCCTCTAATTGATCCTCTAAGCGGCGAATGCTTTTGACTCGGTTTTTGAGCTTACTTTTTAAGTCATCGAGAACAGACTTATTTTCTTATGCCATTTTACTATTTATAATCTACGCGACGAAACCCAATATTTTTGTAGATAAATAAATAATAAATGTTCAAACAAGAACGAAAAACGAGAACGACAATAATTGAATGTCGAGGCACGAGGTGTATAGTTGGTTTCAAGTGAAAGCCAAAAGGATATACCCTCACACTGTTTCAAAGTGAGAGCCGAAAGAAATATACCCTAAGAATGTAGGGTAGCGCGTCACTTTCCAAGTGAGAACCGAAACCAATATATACTCAGAATGTAGGGAAGCGCGTCACTTTCCAAGTGAGAGCTAAAACAATATACCCTAGGAATGCAGGGTAGCACGTCACTTGCAAAGTGACCAGAAAAACAATATACCCTCGAAAAACAGGGTAGCGCGTCACTTGGTGCTCCGTTTTGATCAAGCGCGGCAACGACAATTCTCCCACCAAATACACAGCAAGCAACGGTGGATAAGCGAAAGCGAGAGACGAAAAGAATGCACCGGTGCAGCTGCTTGTGTGTATGTATCGGAGTAAGTGTTATACACCGCGGCTTGGGTTAACGAACCAACTTTTTTGTCGAATTTCACACAACGAGAGGGGAAAGAGGGGGCGACAGTGATTGCGGTAAACGATATTATATACAATTATATAGTGCGTCCAAATAGCGGTTCAAATAGAGAATGGTATGGTTTTTGTACATATGTTATATGGTGTTAAATATGTATGTATGAGCAGTATGAGCGGTATGAACGCAAATTCGCATCCGTTTTTTGACGCGAATTCGCGAACTGCGTCCGCCTCGTCCTCGAGCGGCTGCTGCAGAACGCTGAGGTGGCGTCTCGCTCCGACGAAATACGTCCCGTTGTCGCAATGGACGATCTGGGGATATCCTCGGCGCCCAACGAACCTTTGGAAAGCCAATAAAAAGAGTCAGTGGTCAAGTCGGATACAAGTTCTAAGTGAACCGCTTTGGACGCAAAACAAACAAAAAGCGCGATATAGGACTTGTATGGGGGCCTTCCTCGAATTTTCAATGTCGTCGAGACGGGTCCACAAAAATCAACGCCGCAAATTGAAAATGGGCGGAGAGCACGGAGCCGGTCTGCGGGTAAATTTCCCATAAGTTACGTCAGCAGTCGAGGCTTGCATTTAAAGCAGCGGATACACGATCGAACTGTCTGACTGCAGACCTCCTGTGGCGTTTACGATCCACACACTCTGTCGAAGGATGCTCACAAGTGCTCGTGGGCCGACATGAAAATTGATATGGTGCAGATGACGAACATAGCTCCGCACGACTTGCGAACGCTTCGCCAAAAGCAACGGAAACTTGGCATCGTATGATATAGGAGCTTTAGCTAGTCGCCCCCCTACTCTCAACAACGAAAAAGTACACCAAGTACCAGTGTCTTCATGGATGAAAGGGTTCAACCGCTGAAGACTAGGACCAACTCTAGATCCTTTCCGAACTTTCTCGATTTCCTCACGATACTCGTGATGTTGGATAACTTCAACAATTTGGCGAAAGGCTTCATCATACTCGGTCGGTGAAACCGTTTTTTCAAACGTTATGCTCGGGTTCTTACATTTTTTTATAAAGCGGAACATATAACAAAACACTCTAAGCAGCTTGAGGTGTGACGAGAATCCCTCGATGACATCTACCAAATCCGAAATTTCTACCGCAGCGGTCAGCCCGACCGCGTTCTTCCTCTTCTCCAGCTCGACATCTTCTGTAGGCTCGAAATGAGGGTTTTTTGGCCAGGTCTCTTCTTCAGCCTTCAAAAATGATGGTCCTTCAAACCAGATTGACTGGACGAGTTCTTTGACGTCACAACCTCTTGACACAATATCTGCAGGGTTCTGTTTTGTAGGGACATGCCGCCACGTAGCTTCATCTGACCACTCCTGAATCTCAGCCACCCTATTCGAAACGAACGTCGACAACGAAGATGGATGCGACCGAATCCAGTGAAGAGTTACTTCAGAGTCTGACCAATAAACAGCTCGTTCGATAGGGACCTTTAATAGGGGCTTGATTCTGTGACAGAGATCCGCGAGAAGGTGAGCGGCACATAACTCAAGCCGTGGGAGCGTTTTGGTCTTGAGCGGCGCTACTTTGGACTTTGAAGTCAACAATGATATTTTTAAACCTTCTGTAGTTCTGCTACGGACATAGACGCACGCTCCATAAGTATCTGGACCGGTGACATCGGATCGGAATACACAAACCGCGGTATGGAGATCTCTTCCAATTGGGACTGTGTATTTTTCAACATATTCCATGATGTTTCCAAATGCATCGAAATCGACTCATCCCAATCTAGTTTGTTAAGCCAGAGTTCCTGCAATAGGATCTTGCCCTTTATGACGATAGGACCTAACAATCCAAGGGGGTCGAACAACTTCGATGTCACCGACAGTATGTTCCGTTTTGTCGCTCGGAGACCCATGACTTCATTGTCAATTTTAAACTGAAAGGCAACCATAAGATTTTTAACGCCTTAGTCGAATCTGAATCCGAGATCGTTATGGGCTTGGCTGTGCTCTCAGATGCGGTGATCTCAGGTGAGTTCGAAAACCACTTCGCTAACTCAAGACCTGCGGGCTGAAGAACCTGAGATACTTCGGACTTAATTACCTTTAGCTTCTTTAGGCATGCAGCACCAGTCAACATGTCATCAACGTAAAAGTCAGCAGCTGTAGGAATGATAGCTTCACAGACTAATTCAACCTTTTTAAACACCAGATAGCCAAAAAGGGGGCTGGTCCAGTCCGATAAGTCACGGTGTTAAGCTTATATAATCTCAAGCACTCAGATGGTTCTCTTCTCCACACTATCATCTGAAAATGACTATCCACTTCATTCCCTATCACTTGGCGCCGTTTAGCAACCTCAAAGGAGTTTCTCAAACAATTTGGATCTGATTTAAACGGCAGTCTTAGTTCGAACTGACCTTATGGCCAGGTATTGGCATAAGGTCAGTTCGTCTTGCGAAAATTATTTTGACAAAACGTGTGCTCAGAAGAAATAAGTTGCTTTAGAGATGGCATTTCTTCCAGTGACCAATGGTTCTATCAATGGAAACTAACAACTCTTCACTGCAGCTCAAACTGTTTGCCGTTTGGGGGGCAGAACTTTTGGAAACATATTTTCCCGAAACAACCCAGCCAAGAAGGGTCTTCTGAAGAGTTGAATAGTCAGGACCTTGCTTGATTTGACCAACAGCTTATAACTCAAAGAATGATTCAGCTCCAATCAGCATGTCTATTCTTTGTGGCTTGTAGAAATAGGGATCTGCCAGTGGTAGGTTCTCTGCGATTTTCCAATCAGTTACATTAACTGACTTTGATCCTTTGCATAACCGAGAGACGTGAAAATGGCGTGCAGTTGGCCACTACATGGTCTCCCGAATTGCAATAGCTGCATGTTCGCTAAGCTCTACTGTTGGGGGGAGTGGAAGAACAAGCAAATGAACTGCGATTGTGCGACTTGTTTGGCATGACTTTTTCTTGCCTTGGCTTTGTCGACTCTTCCGCAGACAAATGCTGGTATCTACGATTTAAAACTGTTTCAAAGTCGGACCAAAGCGGCAACTTTTCGAAGTCAAGCTGTTCTTTCCACTTCTGTCTAAACACTGGGTCGACTCTGTTCAACTCGAGATGAATGAGCATTGCATTCGAAATCTTCGTATCGTCTCCTGTCGATAATAATGAACCATAGATCGATGACACTGTATCGATGAGGCTTTTTAGGGACGATGCGGACTGCGAGATTTTTGGCAGATTAAACAGTGCGGATATTTGGTTCGAGAATATTAGACATTAGTTGTCATATTCTCGCTTTAGGCTGTACATGGCCTCTGTATAATTCGCCTCGGTGACTTGGAACGCCTTTATTTTTCCTAATGTTTCATTAGAGTGGCACGAAATTAAATGATTAAATTTTTCGATCACCGGTATACTCTCATCATTATGAACCAGAGTCTCAAAATGGCTAATAAAATTTTTAAACTCCGAATATTTACCACTAAATCTTAGTAGTGCCAATTTCGGAAGTCGAGCACGAGTTGGGGCCGTAGAAGCTGATACCGAGGGCGGCGTATCACTTGTTAGCTTCAAGGCATCGATAAGCGACATTATCTTTGCCTTGGTTACAATGGCCATTTCTTCCAGCTCGGCTCCAAATTCATCTTTGCTATCAATTTCTTCTATTTGCTCCTGCAATAGGTTGGCCTTGTTAATAGCAGTTAATAGTTAATTGCAATGGAATCGACCCACCCTCTAATCGATAGTGTATAGTTGGTTGCAAGTGACAGCCAAAAGGATATACCCTCACACTGTAGGGTAGCGCGTCACTTTCCAAGTGAGAGCTGAAAGAAATATACCCTATGAATGTAGGGTAGCGCGTCACTTTCCAAGTGAGAGCCAAAACAATATACCCTAAGAATACAGGGTCGTTCGTCACTTGCAAAGTGACAATAAAAACAATATACCCTCGAAAAACAGGTTAGCGCGTCACTTGGCGCTCCGTTTTGATCAAGAATGCAGGGTCGCTCGTCACTTGCAAAGTGACAATAAAAACAATATACCCTCGAAAAACAGGTTAGCGCGTCACTTGGCGCTCCGTTTTGATCAAGCGCGGCAACGACAATTCTCCCAACAAATACACAGCAAGCAACGGTGGATAAGCGAAAGCGAGAGACGAAAAGAATGCACCGGTGCAGCTGCTTGTGTGTATGTATGTACATATGTATGGAAGTAAGTGTTATACACCGCGGCTTGGGTTAACGAACCAACTTTTTGGGCGAATTTCACACAACCAGAGGGGAAAGGGGGGCGACAGTGATTCCGGTAAACAATATATAATTGTGCGTCCAAATAGCGGTTCAAATAGAGTATGGTATGGTTTTTGTACATATGTGTTATATGGTGTTAAATATGTATGTATGTGCACTAATAAATGAAATGCATGCAAATCAAACTCTACTATATCATACGGCTGTGCCAAGAATTGAAAGCGAGGTGCAATTTTTCCAGCACAAGACAATTTATATGTGTATTTATGTATGTCTTCGGCTCTAGCTTTCAATTTTTTGCACAAATACCTCAGGCTCTGCGTTCGGATCTTTAAGTCCAGCTGCCACTTTCCTCTTGCAGTCCGTGCAATCACAAGGGGCCATTCGTCTGGTGAAGCGGCAGGTAACCAGCAGGGTAGCAGCAACGGTGAACGAGCAGGGTAGCAGCAACGATCAGCAACAAGCGGGTGAGGGTATTGCGCGGCCGACACGATGATTTTGGCAAGTCTTTTATTATTTGATGCACAACACGACGCGGGCAACTATACAATACTTTTTATTCTATAATATAGAATTAATTAGTTATATTATTTATAACTGTCTGTATGTATGTATTTTTGTTACACTGTTTGTGCTATCACTGTGTCACTGTCACTATTATTTGTTGCCTTTATATTTGTTCTTTATTGTCCACCCGGGGGCGCCATGAAAAATTAGAATAGTTTTTCTAATAAAGATTGTGGGTGGCGTAAAGTTTATTTAAAAGGCGGGGACGAAAATAATTTATGTGCGCTCGATCGAATTCCAATTTTACGATTATATTCTAAAACTTCATACATTTCGTTCTAAGCCTAGCTAACCTACGGTGGCAAAGCGGGGCGAATTCGCCTTGAGCGAAAGAGCGAGCTCTTATTGCGCTCCCGCCTTGCCCTAACCTACTTACACTAGACTTCAAAACAATTCAAAATAATCTCAACATTAAACATTGACTACGACGACGACATTACGAAACAGTGACCCCGACGTGATCTGTGCAATTTGGTACATATCACAAACTAAGAATTGGACTGAAACGAAATTCATAGTGCAATTCAGCTTTGACACAAATGCCAGTGCTCTCAAGGCTTTGATCATGCGTGAAACTGCTAGCACTGTCTCCCGCAAATCGCCATAAGGAAGTCAAAAGGCTTTCCCAGCGTGTAAATTGCCTCAAAACAGGGCATCGATTGAGTCAATGTAGCTCCAGCAAATGCCGTACCTGTGGACGTAGGCTACTGCAGGCCAAGGTGGATCTGTTCGACTTGGCACTTCGTCTTCGTCTCCGTCTGCGTTATCTCATCCCATCCCTGATTCCTCTGCTTCAGCGTCCACGGCGGCTACTCATACTACTGAACCATCTATCCCAGAATCTACCTCTTCTGCTCTTATTGCCCAGGGTCTCAGTGATGATGTCTTTCTGCTAGCCACGGCAACAGTCTTGGTAAACAATCGTTCCGGAGATTTTGTTCCCTGTCGAGCGTTGCTTGACTCCGGCTCTAAACTACACTTAATTACTTCTCGCTTTGCAAATCAGCTTCAGCTTCGGAAAATGAAGTCATCGACGTCAGTATCAGGAATAGGCGATTCTACCTTTGTCACGGATGGAGTTTCGGTCAACGTTTGTCTGCACTCTCATTCATCGGAATACTCAACTCTCATCACCGCTGTCGTAGCCTCTAGCATAACCGACCGGCAGCCGAGCTTCGGAATAGACACTTCCAACTGGAATATTCCAGCAAAACTGCTACTAGCTGATCAAGAGTTCTATAGACCGCAGCGTGTCAATCTTCTAATTGGCGCCAGCTTATTTTACGAACTCCTCTGTGTTGGCCAGGTCAAGCTATTGCCAGGATTGCCATCAATTCAGAAGACTCGCTTGGGATGGGTCATATCTGGTGGTTGTTCCCGGGTAAAGGAGGGGTCTTCTTTAATGGTTTCGAGCGCCCCGGCCGTAGCTGCGGAGGAGACTTGAGGTACTGCTGCGACTGTTTTGGGAGGTAGAGAATTGCATCGAACCCATAGTAAATTCTACCAAAGAAGAGCTAGATTGTGAGGCTCACTTTGTTCAACATTTCCATCGATTACAAACTGGCGATTATTGTGTTCGGCTGACAGCTAAATATAACTTGGATCTCTTGGGGGAATCTTATCAACAAGCTCAACATAGATTCTTATCTCGTCGGAGGTTAGATCGTCGCCCTGATGTGAAATCTCAGTATGCTGCTTTCATAAAAGAGTACCTTGATCTAGGTCATATGTCTTTGTTTCCTGCCGAGTCAATTTATCTGTGCGGGCGATGCATCAGCTAGTACTGTGCCGACGCACAGTGTGTGGACACTTGCTTAAACTATTCACCCTATCCTTCCCCCCATCTGGAATGAATCTTTTATTATTCCGCTACATAAGAACGGTAGCAAATCTGATGCAAATAATTATAGAGATATATCGTCATTTCAGAGCTTTGGTTACTTAGTTTTGCTGCGCCTTTCCGTCGATTGGCCACGCGTGTGCCGAGTTCTCGCTTTTCTTTCTTTCTTCGGTCGACGTCTTTATGTTTTTCGACCTGAGCTACGTCTTTGCATTCGTTGGATGTCTGTGACCAACCATGGGATCATTGGTTCGTTACTACCCCCAAAAAATAGGTTGGGGCGTCACTTGGTGCTCGTTTTTGATAAAGCTGGGCAACAAAATTTCTCCCACAAAATACACAGCAAGCAAAGCTGGATAAGCCAAAGCGAGAAACGAAAAGAATGCACAGGCGCATCGGCTTGTATGTATGTATGTATGGAAGAAAGTTTTATACACTGCGGCTTGGGTAAACGAACCAACCAATCTATATAAAAGTAAAATCTCAATACAATTTGAAATTTTGAATGCAAATACAATAAATATTTAAAACACAGTTTCATGTGTTTCTGCGACAGTTGCTATTAAAATATGCATGCGAATGTAACGTAACAGTGCCCGATTTTGACCATATTTATTTAGGTCAGCGGTGCATGTACATGTAATTATTTGGGTTTGTAGCTAGCCCACAAAAATGTAATGAAAATCTCATATATTTGTCATAGTAGTGATCGTAAATATCAGGAACATGTTTCTTGAAACATGTTTTTCATTATTGTTTTTTAAGAAGCCTCGGTTTTACTATTTTGTCATTTTTATCCTACATCTGTTATCTACATCTACAATGTCGATTACACATCTAAAAAACACATACTCCGCATAGGTCGCACATTGCACAGGGCAGAGTGTGTGCGAGCGAGAAAAAGAATGATTAGCGTGATCTCGTTCTGGAGGATGTGGGGGAAGCAACTGTAAATGAATTTCTTAGTAAAACATGTAGAGTGAGTTGTCGAGATATTTATATTTTTTCATTAAATATTGGAATATACTCCTTTCAAATATTCCTTCTCTCCAAGACCATCTTCCGCAAATTCCGAATGGGTTTCCTAGATGGCTTCTCTGATTCCTGGAATTCCTGTGCATTGTCTCGGATCCGACCATAGCGTTGTTAACCCGAGCCCTTCCGCTCACTATACCTGAAGACTCCTACCATCCTACATTCGAAGTGTTGGTCGATGTTGGGCCTACTGTTGTGGATCGAACGGGTAGGCTATCTGAACGTGTCCGCTGGTTTTGTAAAGCCGAGTTTACGAAGCTTAATAACCTCATTAGTGATTTTGATTAGCCGCTCTGTTATGAAAGGCACAAACATTTTTTACAATGTAATTGACACATTTTTTGATTCTTGTGTCTCACGTTCTTGTCCGGTTAGATCTGGAAATCCTCCTTGGCTTTCGAAAGAGTTATCCAGTCTAAAAAACTTAAAACAATACTTTATAAAAAATTTGGAGAAGTTGGTTCTCCCTCTTCTCTTTCTAACTATGTAAGAGCACGGTCAAATTTCTCCGTTCTTAACGCTCAATGCTATAAAAACTACCTATCTCGATGCAGGATACGGTTTTCACAGGACCCTAAACAGTTTTACAGCTTCGTAAATAGTAAGCGTAGAACGTCCGCACATCCATCCTCGCTATCTTTTCTCAATATTGTAACGAACCATGGCCAACGAACCAACGGCGGAGTGTCAGCGCATCCACGCTAGTCGGCAACAATAATCAAACTGACATACACCGAGCCTACGAACCATGGCTCTAGCCACGGTTCTCCCCAAATAGCGGTGTGTCAGCACCTTAAGCAACGCACACAATTAATTAAGAGCTCTCGATCAACCACTCTACACATTCTTGTCCACACAACAATTTAAAAATGCCCCACCTCTTGGGACATTTCGCAATCGACGACTTACATCAGAAATATCATTTGCGTTATTTCAAAATAAGTCAAGCCAGCATAAAATGATCAACCTATCGACCCAAATTCAGATATCACCTTCCGCGATGCGGAGGTAGCCAAACCCAATTCCCAATTGCAGCCCTCACCTACCAAAATACAATCTCATCAAAAACACACTGACCCCCTAGCCCACTGTCAACGAAGCATCAAGCTTCGACCCAATTAACACGACCCACAATTATTGTCACAGAATAAACATAAGTTAGCAATAAGCAATTATTTCCGGGTCAAAGACAAGTGCGATCGCCAGTTGCATAAGAGGCCCACGATCGGCCGAAAAAGCATGCAGTCCATCAGCCCGTGCACAAGACACTGCACTAGGCAGTCACAGACTCAAGCTACTGTACTACGCAATCCACTAGCGCACCACATCGCCAATAGCAGAGCAACAAGACCCGACAACGTAAATAACTAAGTGAATGAAAAGTACAGAATAAACAAATCAAAACTACTGCGTCATAATTTCTCCCTTGCCTACTGCATTTCAAGCCAGCCCGACACCTGAAGTCACCTGCGATCTACAAATTTTCTTGTAGCGGGCCCTGGACAGACTGACGAATATCCCAGCCTGAGATAGGTCCTCACAACAAATTTTTGCCAAATTTTTCCAATCAACCTATTCTCATGAAGGCTAACCAACCAATCTATCTAAAAGTAAAATCGCAATACAATTTGAAATTTTGAATGCAAATACAATAAATATTTAAAACACAGTTTCGTGTGTTTCTGCGACAGTTTCTATTAAAATATGCATGTGAATGTAACGTAACAGTGCCCGATTTTGACCATATTTATTTAGGTCAGCGGTGCATGCACATGTATTTATTTAGGTTTGTAGCTAGCCCACAAAAATTTAATGAAAATCAGAAAACTATATCATATATTTGTCATAGTAGTGATCGTAAATATCTTTCACATGTTTCTTAAAACATGTTTTTTATTATTGTTTTTTAACAAGCCTCGGTTTTACTATTTTGTAGTTTTTATCCTACATCTGTTATCTACATCTTACTTACTAGTTATTCCGTTTCGCTCCCACCAGCTAATAGATGTCCAGGACCACCGGATACTGGCATCACAGGTACTAGGCCTGTGGTGCCAAAAGCACTGGTCGGAGTACCACCAAAGCGACAACTTTTTCTCTTGCGGCTAGCCCCTGACCTTTTTATACAAAATATACAAAAAAAAATCCCGTTGGCTTAAAGGTGGAAAAAATTTAACTTTTCTTACGCCAGGGAGCTTGCAAAAAGGCCTTCATGGCAGCTTCCTCCTCAACCAAACCAAGAGGGAAAAAGAAACCCCCCTGGTGGTCTAAACATATAGATACCCTCCGGAAAGACTGCAGGACTCTCTTTAACAGAGCCAAAAGCAGCAGCGAGGAAGCGCACTGGGAAAATTACAAAAGAAAGCTAACCCTATACAAAAAAGAAACAAGGAGAGCAAAAAGGGCCGCTTGGCAAAAATATTGCTCCGAAATTGAAGACACGTCAGAAGCCGCAAAGCTACGCAAGATCCTGTCAAAAACATCCCCCTTGGTGGGATATCTCAAGAGAACGGATGGTACATGGACAAACTCTAGTGAGGACTCCCTACACATTCTACTCGATACTCATTTTCTTGGGTATACGACCATCGAGCCGGCAGACACCCCAAGTGAAGGCCCGGAAACCTCGATGGTAAACATCCTCACAAAACGGAATATAAGCTGGGCAGTAAACAGCTTTAAATCCTTCAAATCGCCAGGCCCGGACCAAGTCATTCCGGCTCAGTTACAAAAAGCCGGGGACATGGCAATCAACTGGCTGCAAAGTATCTTCAGGAAGATACTGACAGTGGGAAAAAATATCCCTTGCTTCTACTTCTTCTACTGCCTACAAGGGCAAATGGGCCGACTTGCCAGCGCCCTATGCAGCAAGTGTTAAAAGAGAGCGAAAACGAGCGATGAAAGGAGAGCAAATCGGGGCAGATGGAAAGCGAGAGACCAGCTTAGATGCTGCAACTGCAACAACAAAGCGAAGAAGGCGAGATAAAATGAAAGAGCGGCTGCTGCCGTGCATAACATAGGCTGATTAACAATGATTGGTACAGTGCAAATAATGAACATAATTAAATCATATTTAGGCTGCTTGACCCGATATACTCTCCCCGTTGGAAGCCTGACTTTCAACAGCATCTTTAAGGGGAAGCAGACACAGCTTGTTAACGGCCCGCTTGGTGATTCCAGTTGCAGTCCTCAGCACAGCGACTCGGGCGACGTCATCTCTTTCAGGTAGTAGTTCGACCACCCTCGCTAGTGGCCACTTCATGGGAGGTAGATTTTCATCCTTGACGAGGACCAGGTCTTTGACAGCTAAACTCGGCTTCTGAGTTCGCCACTTTGAGCGCTACTGCAGTGACGTGATGTACTCCTCCTTCCACCGGGACCAAAAGAGCTGTTGAAGGTAAGAAACGCGCTGCCAGGCGTCAAGGCGATCGAAGTTTAGCTTCGTGACATCAGGCTCAGTGAATGAAGCAGGAGGGCCGCCATTCAAGAAATGTGCTGGAGTTAAGACGTCAAGATCGGCAGGGCTCTCTGAAATGGGAACTAAAGGTCTTGAATTAATGACTGCCGTGATGTTTCATAACAGCGTCCGCAGCTCGTCAAATCAAAGAACCGAATTGGCTATCGCTCGATAGAAGTGGTACTTGGCCGTCTTCACTGCGGCTTCCCATAGGCCACCAAAGTGAGGTGAGCGCGGAGGGATGAAGTGCCAATCAATGGACTCAACCAAACAGAAATCCAGAACCGCCTTCTGATGATCGTCGCTGAAAAACATGCGTCTTAGCTCCACGAGCTCGTTCCTTGCACCGACAAAATTGGTTGCGTTGTCTGACCAAATTTGCCGTGGCTTTCGTCTGGTGCATATAAAGCGCTTTAGGCCGTGGAGAAAAGAGACTGTCGATAGATCCTTGATCAGCTCCAGATGTACGGCCTTGGTCGCGAAACAAATGAGGACGCAGACGTAGCGTTTGATTGGAGCCTTGTTGCGTGCCTCCGGCTTGTAGAACAACGGGCCACAAAAGTCTACGCCTGTGATCTCAAAGGCTTGAGAACCGTCTAGGCGCTCTTTTGGAAGATCCGCCATGATGTGCTTCAATATTCTAGGTTTCGTTCGAAAACATCTCACGCACTTGTTTACGGCCTTGTTAACTGTCTTTTTCCCCCCAATAGGCCAATATTGGGATCGAATTAATCCCAGTAGAGCTCGAGGACCGGCGTGTAGATTCCGCTCATGAAAGTGAGAGATTATTGCAAGAGTAAGCGGATGGCTGCTGGGCAAGATGATGGGATGACGGCCATCAAAAACCAACGAAGAATTCTTCAGCCGACCATCAACTCTGAGGAGTCCAAAATGATCCATGAAAGGGCACAATGATGAAAGTGAGCTGGATGAGGCGACCATCCCCTAGAGCGCAGTGAATTCGTGTCTTCCCAGAGCTGCGTACGCTGGACCAGCCGCACCAATAGCTCGGTTCCACGTTCAATGTCAGAGACGGTGAGTCCAGGGCGCCGAATCCGGTTGCAAAATTTGTGAATGTAGCCAAAAACGCGTTGCAAAGAAGCGAATGAGTTCGCATACTTGGATTTGGCTACAATGTCCAAGTAGGGTGATTTGGCCAAGAAAACCTTACGACGCAGCTCCAGGGTTGGCTTATCAGGCAACACCGTAGCTGGCCAGTCATCTGAAGAGCCGCAAAGAAAGGGAGGTCCATGAGCCCAAAGGCGTGACTCACTCAACTCGATTGGTAGAGCTCCTCGTGAAAGAATGTCGGCCGGGTTCAAATCTGTGGGAACATGATGCCATTCCATTTTTTCAGTCAGTTCCTGTATCGTTGCCACTCTATTTGCGACAAATATATAGAATCGGGATGGCTCATCCCGGATCCAAGAGAGCGCAACAGCCGAATCACACCAACAGTAGCACCTTTGAAGACACTCATTCCTGCTACCTCAGATATGAGCCTAGTTAGCAATTCCGCTCCACAAAGCTCCAGCTTTGGTATGGTTAGTGTTTTCAATGGAGCAACACGAGATTTTGCGCAAAGTAAGTGACTGCTGGATCGCTGACCCTTCGACACGACATAAATACAAGCGAGGACAAGCCGAGGAAATTCATAACGCCGAATCTGGCCAAAACTACTGCATATTTCCTGCCACGAGGTGTTGAGTGCGGATGGCAAGCTTTCATCCCAGGATAACTTCTCTTTACACAACTGCTGGAGAAAGATTTTTGATTTTGTAATGATAGGCCCAGCTAATCCGAGGGGATCGTAGAACCGAGCTATTGTTGACAAAACGGAACGCCTGCAGGGACGCGAAGATGAATGTAGGGCCGAAAACGAGAATAAAAGCTGATCAGAAACCGGATCCCAGGCAAGTCCTAAAGTTTTGGTGAAATTGCTGCCATCGTCGAACTTTAAAAAGGTTTCCTTGTCCTGTTCCGGAACTCCATCGAGCACAGCAGGCACGTTCGAACACCATTTCCTCAACCGGAACTGACCTCTCGACAAAATTCCAGTGGTTTGCTCACGAATGTGGATAGCCTCATCCTGTGAGCTGGCTCCAGATATCAAGTCATCGACGTAAAAGTCCCGGCAAAGAATCTCAGCCCCAACTGGAAACGCTACCTGCTCATCCATTGCCAGCTGATGCATCGCCCGCACTGATAAATATGAGGCAGGCTTCGTCCCATAAGTAACGGTGTCCAGCTTAAACACACGCAAATCCTCTTGCATGGAATTCCTCCACAGAATACACTGCAAGTTACTATCCTCGGGTGAGACCCTTACACACCGGTACATCTTGCAAATATATCCCGTTATCGCAACTGCATATGACCGAAATCGAGTGAGATTATGGAAAAGCTTGGGTTGGATTACAGGACCGGCCATTAAAACGTCGTTCAGGGAATAACCGGATGAAGTTGCTGCGGATCCATCGAAAACGACCCTCAGCTTGGTTGTCGAGCTATCTTCCTTTCTGACGCAATAATGAGGAAAAAAGTAGCGGCAGCAGCTGATTGACTCGGCAGGAACCAAAGACATATGACCTAGATCAAGGTACTCTTTTATGAAAGCAGTATACTGAGATTTCACATCAGGGCGACGATCTAACCTCCGCTCAAGAGATAAGAATCTACGTTGAGCTTGTTGATAAGATTCCCCCAAGAGATCCAAGTTATATTTAGCTGTCAGCCGAACACAATAATCGCCAGTTTGTAATCGATGGAAATGTTGAACAAAGTGAGCCTCACAATCTAGCTCTTCTTTGGTAGAATTTACTATGGGTTCGATGCAATTCTCTACCTCCCAAAACAGTCGCAGCAGTACCTCAAGTCTCCTCCGCAGCTACGGCCGGGGCGCGCGAAACCATTAAAGAGGACCCCTCCTTTACCCGGGAACAACCACCAGATATGACCCATCCCAAGCGAGTCTTCTGAATTGATGGCAATCCTGGCAATAGCTTGACCTGGCCAACACAAAGAAGCTCGTAGAACAGACTGGCGCCAATTAAAAGATCGACACGCTGAGGTCTATGAAACTTTGGATCAGCAAGAGGAAGGTTTGCTGGAATGTTCCAGTCGTGAGTGTCTATTCCGTAACTTGGTTGACGACCGGTTATGTTAGAGGCTACAACAGCAGTGATGAGAGTTGAGTAGTCCGTCGAGCGAGAGTGCAGGCTAATGTTGACCGAAAATCCATCCGTGACGAAGTTTGAATCACTTATTCCAGATAGTGCAGTCGATGATTTTATTTTTCGAAGCTGAAGCTGATTTGCAAACCAAGGGGTTATTAGGTGCAGCCGAGAGCCGGAATCAAGCAAAGCTCGGCAGGGAACGAGGACTCCTGAACGATTTTTAACTAAGACTGTTGCCGTGGCTAACAGAACAACATCATTACTGAAACCTTGGCCAATAAGAGCAGCAGAGGTAGACGACGATGTAGAAGGTGCAGTGGCATTATGAGACAACGTGGGTGCTGAAGTAGATGTTTGAGTGCTGAGATTAGACGGCACAGACGGAGATAGAGTTTCAAGTTCCACTGATTGAGTTTGGACTGCAGTATCTTCAGGATTACCGAAGTGCAAAAGAGTGCCTGCGCCCGCAGATACGACAGCTGCTCGAGCTGCATGTAGTCACCCGATGACCTGCTTTGAGACAGTTTAAGTATAGAGAGAGTCTCCTGACTTCCTTTAGGCGATTCGCAGGAGACAGGGCCTTGAACTTCGAGCAATAATGGATTTCGTGAGCAGTTTCACTGCAAAGAGCGCATCCCGATGTGCTGTGACTTGTGGCAACAAGTGCGGATCTAGAAGGGTTAGTTTTTGTACTTCTTCCCACCTGACTGCTCGGCGCATAAGTTGCCATAGCGAAATCGACGGTTTCCAATGTCCTGCATCGCTGTGGCAAGAACGAGGCCATAGATTCCCACGAAGGAATGAGATTGACAAAAGCTGTATCTTCTAAAGTTTCCTCCCACTTTGCTTGACTTGCTGGATCCAGTTTCCGTAGAAGCACCTGCACGATTATGCATCCAGCGATCTGCTCAGGAGTACCCAAAGTCTGCAACGCCCGCATATGAGCGTTGAACTTGTCCGAAATCTCCCGAAGCATAGCCAGTGAACCATTCTCCACAGCCTCGAGCCCCAGGATCTCAGTAATGTGTGCCTGAAAGACCAAAGACCAATCTCTTTTCCAATAATTCTAATGCCATTTTATAGTTGCCATCCGAGAGTTCTAACGATCGAATTGTCTCCAACGCCGAATTACGCAAGCAAGATCGCAGATGCTGGAACTTTTCAATATTGGATAGGTCCGGATGATTGTCAATAATGGTAACAAACATTTTTTTTTTTTATTATTACGGGATTTTATTTATCGAATCTTCCCTATTAGAGACTTACGACAAGTATACAAATCTTAGCCTAATATATTTATTTAATTATTTATACTTAATTACTTAGAGTGCGTCCCTAGCTAAGTATTATTGCTGGGTGGGAAGGTCTCTTCGCCGGAGTCGTGTATGGCTAGTGTGCCAAGTTAAAGACTGCGCAAGTCTATTAGGATGGGCTTGAAGCTTGGCCTGGTACTTTGCTTTCACTTTGGCAATTTCATCTTTAACTGATCCTACATTTAAGTCTTTATGGATATTTTCATTCCGTATGTACCATGGTGCCCCAGTGATAGTTCTTAGTATCTTCGAATGAGCTCTCTGGATTATTTCTAAATTACTAACGCAAGCATTTCCCCATAGCTCGGAGCCGTATGTCCAGATGGGTTTGAGAACTGCATTGTACAAAAGTACTTTGTACTCCAGTTTTAGTGGTGAACGGGTGTTTATTAGCCAATGTAGATTACTAGCTTTAAATTTAAGTAGATTTCTCTTCGCTTCGATGTGCTTACGCCAAGTAAGCCTTCTATCCAGATGAACACCAAGGTATGTTACTTCGGTGGTTTGTGGAATGTTGATATTGTTCAGACATAATGGAGGGCAAGTTTGTCTGTTTAACGTGAAGGTGACATGCTTGCACTTTTGCTCATTTACATGTATCCGCCAGTCTGCTAGCCATTTTTCTAAGGCCACGAGATGAGATGATAAGTGATCCGTGGCCCTTCTTGGGCACTTGGAGCGACTTAATATGGCAGTATCATCAGCAAATGTCGAAGTTGTTGTTAGGCTGTTTGTCGGTAGATCTGCTGTGAATATGATATACAGTGTCGGTCCAAGCACGCTGCCTTGCGGTACACCAGCTTCAATTGGATGATATTCAGAGAGGAAATCTTTGCATCGTACTGCGAAACTTCTTTGCTGTAGGTATGACTCCATTATTCCATGGATGTTCTGTGGAAGTAATATTTTGATTTTGTGGATTAAGCCATCTAACCAAACGCGGTCGAAAGCCTGTGCGACATCCAGAAAAACAGCGGAGCAATACTCCCGTCTTTCAAATGCATTTCGTATCTCAGAGGTTATACGGTTTACTTGTTCAATGGTTCCGTGTTTTTCGCGAAATCCAAATTGGTGAGTCGGGATGGCACCGTTGATGTGTAGGTGTTGTTTGATACGATTCAGGAGCAGCTTTTCAAATATCTTTGATAGGCAAGGCAGTAGGCTGATAGGTCTATATGATGATGGCTTGGACTTGTCTTTTCCGGCTTTATGAATCATTGTGATGACTGATTTCCTCCATTCTTGAGGATAATAGCCCCATTTCATCATGCTGTTAAATATCATAGTAAGGAAATACACTGCACAGCTCGGCAATTCTATGATCATTTTAGGAGAGATGAAATCGTGGCCCGGAGCTTTCTTTTGCTTTGAGATTTGGTCTTTAATGACCCTTGTGACTTCTCCTGATTGGAATATGATAGGCGGAGTAGCTTCGGGATTGTTGGTTGGTGGGAGCACAAAGCTATTCGTTGCTGGGTGCGGTTTGAAGACGTTTTCTAGATGGACGGCAAATGTATTTGCCTTCTCTTTGTTGCTGCGAGCCCACTCTCCTGTTTGTGTACGCAAAGGTGATTCACTCTCGATTGGTGGGCATACGCCTGATTTTGCTTTCCACAGTGGGAATCGTTTGCTAGTTGGGGAGAGTTGCTCCATATAGGATATTTGAGCTCGGTTTTTTTCATCTTCTAGGGCTCTGCGTAGTAGTTGGTTGGCGATTTTTAGCCGCTCTTTCGATGCAGGTGATCTGTGTGCTTGCCACTCTCGGCGAAGCCTTCTTTTATCGCGTAGCAGCACTTTAATGTGCCTAGAAATACGACTGCTGTTGGAAAGTTTATTAGATGCTAATATTGGTGTTGAGTGTTTTGCCGCCAGTGACATTGAGGAAACCAATGCTTCGACTGACCTATCAATGTCATCTTTACAATTAATGTTTGGGCAGCTATCAATATGAGAGCTTATGTACTTCCTGTATTTGAGCCAATCTGTTTTGCTAGAAGTTAGAAAGTGTGGGCGTTCCGAAAGCTGTGGATGGTCGTAAAGGTGAAGTAGAATGGGCGAGTGATCCGATGATAGATCTGTTAAGTGATCTACATTAATCTGAGCTTGCAGCACCCTTCGTGTAACTGCAAAATCAATCAAGTCGGGTTGCTTGTTTGGATCTGTGGGCCAATATGTGGGCTTGCCAGGAGAGATAAAGTCTAGTTTGTTTCGTGGGGTTATTATAGCGTTATATAGTTGTCTTCCTTTCGGGTTGGTAAGTCTAGATCCCCAATGGGTGTGCTTGGCATTGTAGTCACCAGCTGCTATAAATCGGTCACCTAGTAGGTCGAAGAATGTTACAAATTCTGTTTCGGAAATGCAGAAACGTGGTGGGAGGTATACTGCGGCTAGGTTTAGGTAGCCGCTCTGAATTTCAATATGAATTGCTGTTGCCTGTAGATAAGGTGTAGCAAATGAAGGCAATGGATAATGCCTAATGCGATTCTTGATCAGAACGCCAGTTACTCCATGTGCCTTACCATCGGGATGATTTGTCGCATAGAAGTTATAGCCATCGAGGTGAAAATAGTTTTTATTTGCAAGGTGAGTCTCTGATATGAGCATGGCGTCAATGTCGTGTTGAGCGAGGAACTGTAAGAGCTCGCATTTGTGCTGAGAAATGCCATTTGCATTCCAGAAACATATATTTAGACAGGACATTTAAACAGATTTCTGTTTGATTAGGAGCTCCAGGAGAAGATTTTGGTTGCGCATAAGCTCCTGCATCGTTTGTTGTATTGCTACCATTGTATTTGTTATAGTTACCAGCATTAACTCAATTCCACTAGGCAATTGGGATGGATTAGCAGGGGTATGTTGGGCAGAGATTTCTGGGATCTGATTTGATGCCTGATTCTGCATTATTCCAGCTGTGGTTGGTTGAAGTGTCGGCTTAGAGACTGAGGCGTACGACCCGTTGTTGTAACTTAACGCCTGAGCAAAAGAAACTCCTGGAGTCGTAGTTGATGGTATATATGTTAAGTTTTGTCGGACGACCGGGTTTCGAGCTGCAGTTATTTGTTGGTTTAGGCGATTTTTCAATTCTTTATAGACAGGACAACCTCTATAGTTGGCAGTATGGTTTCCCCCACAGTTGCTACATTTTTTGGCAGATTGGTCCTCCTTATTTACGGGGCAGGCCTCAGTGAGATGAACATCACCACAGGCAACGCAGACTGCCCGTGTGTCCATATTCCTGGCAATTTGTGCATTGGACCGGTCCATTTCGTTTGTGTGGTTCCTCAACGGTGATCCTACGGTGCAGTAGGTATTGAAGCTTGTATATTGGGTGAACTTCATTTTTACTTATATGCATACTTTCAGGTGTCAGTTCTACTTTGAACATTGGCTGGGGAATTTTATTTCTATTTATTATGTTCATTGCCATTTTGACCTCGAAGCCCTTATCGTTAAGTCCATCTATTATCTCATTGATTGGGACTGTTGGTAAGATTCCTTTGATAACCACTTGTAATCCTTTGCTACTTTTAAGTTGGTAGGTGTAGTAATTAATTTTTTCATTTTCGAGGTATTTCGCAACTGATCGATAGTTTTGTTCGTCATTGACTTGTATTTTTATTTCATTTATATTACCCCTTTTTATGTACGTGACATAGAATGTGTTTGCGCCAATTGTATCAGTTATTTTTTTGACCAGTTCAGCACAATTTGCCTGTCGAACATAAATAGGTGGCGGTCTTAATTTTTTGGCCTTGGGTGTTTGGGTGATCTCATCTTCATTTGGGACACTTAGTATCGCAAATCTATTGTTTGCTAGTGCCTTATGTGGCACAGTGTTCTCGGTTATTTTAGTTATTTTAGCATTGTTGTTCTTCACATTTTGTGGGCTCAATTTTCTTTTGATTTGCACATAGCGATCGAGGCCAGTCTGAATTAACGCTCCGTTAGCATTTTTTGAACTTATGGGTTGGGAGAGTTGGGGCTTGTCGCAGTGGGTCGACAGTATCGGGCGCTGAGCAATTGCAGTGGTTGTTGTTGTGGTTGTTGTCGTTGTTGTGGTCGAAGACACAGTTTTGAGCGAGGGCATTGTACTAGTTGTTGTCGATATTAGCAAATCGCTGGTTAGGCAGTACGAGTCGGGGGATGGGCACTGAGCACTCCATGACCCACTTTCCAATGCAGGGGGAGAGAGCGTGCTCTCTCCTCGTTCACTTGCAGTGATGCAGTTTTTGTTGGTACTGCTGCCTTTGGCGAGCGTATAGAGAAGTACGCGTTGCTTTTTGCTTGCGAGAGCCGACGCTCGTCTTGTTGTTGTTGCCGGGCTTGGCTCATTTTGGCTTTGGTTACAGTGCTTGTGGTCTTTACAGAGCTGGTGCTCTTACACGTTGACATTTGTTCTTTTCTATTATTTCTATTAGTCTTTATTACTCGATTGGATGGTATTCATGGGCAGCACGATCACTAGTACCCATGCCTACCCCGAGCGCTTTTTCGCGAATTTAATTTATGATTAATCGCGATTAATTGATTTAATTGATTTTCACCGCGGAGCAATAAAAAAATACGTCTGTAGTCGTTGACGGTTGACGGTAGAATACAAATCTGAGCAGTTTGCATACCCTCCGCCAAACGTTGGCAATTGCAAAGGCGGCAGGGACGTCCACGGCGAGTTGGTGGCTGCGAACAGGCAAATCCAGCAGTTGCATTCGTTCCAGCCAACGTGGAATGAGAAGGCATCTGATCGCTAGTCCTGGCAATTCACGACAAATTAACGGCTTCAACACTCGGAAAAGTGTTTGAAACTTGTCGCGCAATCCACTGCTAAATTCTCGACAATCCAATTCTTCGAGCTCGTTCTGCACGGTTTTGAACGTGCCCTGCAGCTCCTCGATCTCCTCCAACCTTACCACGAGCATATAGTAGTCGCAAGCCGACAATTCATTCTCCCAAGCGGCACTCAATCTTTTGAGGCCTTCGCACAATTCCGATGCCTTCCGTTTCAGAAAAATCACCCTGTTGTCCGCAGCGGTAGTTACACTGCCGTTTGAACCATCCAACTCCATAGCAGCGACGGCGTTAGAAAAACTTTACTAGCAGGAAGATAAAAAACAAAGAGTACCGCGCGCAAGAGACGGAAACGGGCACCGCCAACAAACCGTCTATGCTTATATGCAAGAGCGGCTGGTGTATATATGTATATGTGGTCGCGGGCAAACGACAATAATGAACAACCGGCAATATATGGCAATGTTTGAATGCTTAATTGTAGTTTGTGATTGCACAAATACATTAACTAATGCACAATCACGTCGGGGTCACCAAATGTTTGGCTAGTAAGAGTTTTTAATAGCCGTTGAAACTCGTTTGATTTAAAGAAAAAGGTCAAGCGTTTCAATGGGAAATGTACAATTTATTTTTATTGGTAATTAAAGTAGGCGTTAGTATGACCAATATAATAAAGCGATGCGATTGAAACGAAGATTATCTCTCTACTGCCTACAAGGGCACATGGGCCGACTTGCCAGCGCCCTATGCAGAAAGTGTTAAAAGAGAGCGAAAACGAGCGATGAAAGGAGGCCCTGACTGACCTGGGAGTGGATCGTCACTTGGTGATGCTCATAGATCAATTGCTCACATGCAGGACAGTGACATCATCAATGGGATCGTCCACTCAGTCAAGGTATGTCAACAGAGGCACCACGCAAGGTGGTGTCCTGTCTCCCCTTCTATGGAACATAGCAGTCAACAAGATTCTGTGGGACCTGGAAGGGGAGGGCTGCAAGGTGGTAGCATACGCGGACGACTTTGCCATTATCTTCTCGGGAAAATTCCCTCAAACACTCTGCGATCTAATAACCGCAAAGCTCGCGTGACTGTCAGAATGGACGTAGTCGCGTGGACTGGGAGTAAATCCCTCTAAAACGGAACTTTTGTTGTTTACAATTAAATACAAAATCCCGTCCCTCAACCACCCAATACTAAACGGATGCAGGCTCTCCTTCAGCGACAGTGCCACTTACTTAGGGTTGGTAATTGCAACGGATGCGCTAAATGCCATCATGTTCCTCCAGAGCCTAGACCTTGCAGGCAGAAATGGCAGCAATTCGTCTGAGAGACTCTGACCAATGGGTGTCACATCACACCGGTCATGCGTCCATCCTAAATGGAAACAAAATCGTCCCCACAAAAACCTTTGAAACAATCATCCCTCACAGAAACAACTGGCTTGAGGGACCACCTAGTCCAAAGGGAGCCATTCGAATCTTTACTGATGGCTCAAAGCTGGACAACAAGGTCGGAGGAGGAATCTACTCCGAACAGCTGAACATAAGTCACTCCTTCAGGCTCCCGGATCACTGCAGTGTCTTCCAAGCGGAAGTCATATCGATCAAGGAAGCTTTGAGCTGTCTTCAGGAACTAGCCCCTGCGGCAACTCATATAAATATCTATAGTGATAGCCAAGCTGCGATCAAATCGCTGAATGCGATAACAACAAGCTCGGCTACCGTGCCAAACTGTCGCAAATCTCTTCATGAGATGGCTTATCAGTTCGTCATCAGCCTAATATGGGTCCCGGGCCACCAGGACATTGAAGGCAACTGTATAGCAGACGAGCTGGCCAGAGCTGGTACAACAATCCCCCTTCTCCATGATAATGAGGATATTCGTATGCCAATGGCCACCTGCAAACTCAAAATAAAAGAACATTTTAAGCAACTAATAAATGACAGATGGCAAACTGTGCCACTATGTCGCATAACTCGGCAAACATGGCCTAACATAAATAAGAAGCGCACCGATGAGCTCTGCAAACTCAGCAGGAGTAGGTGCAGCTCAGTCATACGCTCCCTTACGGGACACTGGCTAATAGGCACACATGCAAACAGGCTGGGTGCCCTATATAACGACTTCTGTCGAAGCTGTAGAGATGAGGACGAGGAGGAGACTGTGGAACACCTGTTCTGCTCCTGCCCGGCTCTCAGTAGAAGGAGACTTCAATACTTGGGCGCTCCTTTTCTAATTGACATTTCGGACATGTCTACAATCAGTCCCAGACGGATCGCAGGCTTCATAAGGGCATCCGGATGGGACAATGGATAACATAAAGTCTCACGAGAGAGAAGGGAACGATAAATGCGGTATCACAATGGGCCGAAGCCGGCCTAGGTGTGTCGGGTCTCTGACGATCCCGACAGCCGCCTAAACCTAACCTAACCTACGCCGAGAGATATCTTCCTTTAAGATAAGCGTCTCCCCGACTCAATTTGACGCCATTTGTTCCGCCAAGTTTTGGCCGGAGTAGTTTGTGGTTAAAGAGTTTAAGGCTAAGAAAAAGAATAGTCCTAGTGGTCAGACCTAGTAGTCAGACCATCATCTTCCACCTCTCTTTTAGTTACCTACCAGAATGCGAGAGACTTGCGTAGTAAGCTCAGAACTCTTTTTCTTGAGAGTGTCGCATTCTCGTCCCATGTTATTGTGTTAACTGAGACTTTGGCAAGTCGCTACACAATTTTTTTAATGATCGTTCGTTTCGACGTGGAGGTGGGGACCTCATTGCAGTGGACTCAAACTTCACGTCGGAACACTTCATGATCCAGGTTCAACAATACCTGGAATTCTTGTGCATAAAACTGATTCTCCCAGGCTCTTCCATTTTCATTACTTGCTCATATATTCCACCTTCCTAGGATTTCCTAATATATGAGCATCACCTGTCCGCCTTAAAAACTGTTTCTTCCTCGCTATCAGATAAAGACCATATGATAGTTTTTGGTGATTTCAATTTGCCAGGTACTGTTTGATCTTCGTTAAACGAGTCTAATAGCCTTGTACCCATGTCACGACATGACTTTATCGACGGCTTGCTAGACCTATCCCAGTCTCAAGTCAACCATGTGAAAAATTCCTTGGGTCGATTGCATGATCTGTGCTTTGTCTCGGATCCGACCATAGCGTTGTTAACCCGAGCCCTTCCGCTCACTATACCTGAAGACTCCTACCATCCTACATTCGAAGTGTTGGTCGATGTTGGGCCTACTGTTGTGGATCGAACGGGTAGGCTATCTGAACGTGTCCGCTGGTTTTGTAAAGCCGAGTTTACGAAGCTTAATAACCTCATTAGTGATTTTGATTAGCCGCTCTGTTATGAAAGGCACAAACATTTTTTACAATGTACTTGACACATTTTTTGATTCTTGTGTCTCACGTTCTTGTCCGGTTAGATCTGGAAATCCTCCTTGGCTTACAAAAGAGTTATCCAGTCTAAAAAACTTAAGACAATACTTTATAAAAAATTTCGAGAAGTTGGTTCTCCCTCTTCTCTTTCTAACTATGTAAGAGCTCGGTCAAATTTCTCCGTTCTTAACGCTCAATGCTATAAAAACTACTTATCTCGATGCAGGATACGATTTTCACAGGAACCTAATCAGTTTTACAGCTTCGTAAATACAAAGCGTAGAACGTCCGCACATCCATCCTCGCTATCTTTTCTCAATATTGTAACGAATCATGGCCAACGAACCAACGGCGAAGTGTCAGCGCATCCACGCTAGTCGGCAACAAGAATCAAACTGACATACACCGAGCCTACGAACCATGGCTCTAGCCACGGTTCTCCCCAAATAGCGGTGTGTCAGCACCTTAAGCAACGCACACAATTAATTAAGAGCTCTCGATCAACCACTCTACACATTCTTGTCCACACAACAATTTAAAAACGCCCCACCTCTTGGGACATTTCGCAATCGACGACCTACATCAGAAATATCATTTGCGTTATTTCAAAATAAGTCAAGCCAGCATAAAATGATCAACCTATCGACCCAAATTCAGATATCACCTTCCGCGATGCGGAGGTAGCCAAACCCAATTCCCAATTGCAGCCCTCACCTACCAAAATACAATCCCATCAAAAACACACTGACCCCCTACCCACTGTCAACGAAGCATTAAGCTTCAAACCAATAAACACGACCCACAATTATTGTCACAGAATAAACATAAGTTAGTAATAAGCAATTATTTCCGGGTCAAAGACAAGTGCGATCGCCAGCTGCATAAAAGGCCCACGATCGGCCGAAAAAGAATGCAGTCCATCAGCCCGTGCACAAGACACTGCACTAGGCAGTCACAGACTCAAGCTACTGTACTACGCAATCCACTAGCGCACCACACCGCCAAAAGCAGAGCAACAAGACCCCACAACGTAAATAACTAAGTGAATGCAAAGTACAGAATAAACAAATCAAAACTACCGCGTCATAATTTCTCCCTTGCCTACTGCATTTCAAGCCAGCCCGACACCAGAAGTCACCTGCGATCTACAAATTTTCTTGTAGCGGACCCTGGACAGACTGACGCATATCCCAGCCTAAGATAGATCCTCACAACTGAGGACAGCAAACAATGATCAGGCAATTGCCGATCTTTTTGCCAAATTTTTCCAAACAACCTATTCTCATGAAGGCTACTCTGGTCAGCCGTATCCATACAGTTTACCAAGGTCGAATGGCATCTTCAGCCCCTTATTAAATGAAAGCTCACTGCTTCATGATCTTCGACTAGTTAAGCCGGTGTTTTCACCAGGTCCCGATGGAGCTCCCGGCTGTGTACTTAGGTACTGTGCCGACGCTCTGTGTGGATCCCTGCTTAAACTATTCACCCGATCCATTAACGCTTCATGCTTCCCCCCATCTGGAATGAATCTTTTATTATTCCGCTCCATAAGAAAGGTAGCAAATCTGATGCAAATAATTATAGAGGTATATCTAAATTATCCACTATTCCTAAAATGTTCGAAAAAATTTTAACTCCGCATCTGCAACATCTCTGCAAATCTCTTATATCTCCTTCCCAGCATGGATTTATAAGGCGACGATCAACTACCACAAATTTATTAGAGTTTACCTCTTTTATCATTAAAGGCTTTCAAGGTAACTTGCAGACGGATGTCATTTACACTGATTTCAGTAAAGCATTCGATTCTGTAAACCATTCCCTATTAGCACAAAAACATGACCTTTTAGGGTTTCCGCCTAATCTTTTGAGATGGATTTCTAGCTACCTTCGTTCTAGGTCTCAAAGAGTCCTTTTCAAAAACTCCTTATCTTCACCTGATAAGGTTACTTCTGGAGTACCACAGGGCAGACATCTAGGCCCCCTACTATTCACACTCTTTATTAAAAATCTGCCTTCAGTATTAACAAACTCTCGAGTACTCATGTATGCGTATGATGTTAAACTTTGTGTCCAGTATAAGGACATTTCATTTCGCTTGCAATCCGATCTCAATAACTTTTGGTCATGGTGTTGTGCACAAACAAAGTACAAAGTACACCAGGACCGTATAGAATCAGTCCAGAAAAACTTTTTACTTTTTGCTCTGCGTGGCCTTAACTTGAATGCAGGTGTGACACTGCCATCTTACCCTCGTAGATTGCTTTTAATAAACCTTCCAACCTTAGTTAGTCGTAGAAAAATGCTTGGTATGATTTTTATGCACATCCTGATCAAGGGTGACGACGTAGATAGCCCTGACTTGTTGAGCCGCATAAACTTTAAGATTCCTGTTAGATCTACTAAAAACTTTATTTAATTGTTCCTTCCGCTTTGTAGATCGAATTATTCCTTGCAGGAACCATTTAGGGTCCTATGCTCGGACTTCAATTCCCTCTACCACATAACATCCACTACTAATTCCCTTCCTCTTCTTCAATCACTAATACTAACATACCTTTCCCGTTATTACTACTATCTCTTAGCTATCTGTGCATGTTTAGCTTTTTGAGTTGTGTTTATCTCTAATTTTCTTCGAATTTTAGTCTAACACCTATCTTTCCTGTATGCTCGTCGGTTCGGTAACACGCGTCGCGCATCATGCGCGGTAAAGCGGTAAAGCAACTTAAAGAAGATACTTATAGCATCCTAGCAGACCCGAGCGATTCGCTGCTTACTAAATGCATTTCGATGAATTTGTAAACAGAATTAATCGAAATTAAACAATTATACAGGGGTGCCACAGAAATCCCTTCCGCTGGAAAATCACCTCAATTTCATTCCGCGGTGCCGCAAACCGATTTTTAAGCGGAATCAAAACCACTCACAATTTATCCAGCGACTTGATTAAATACACCCATAAAACACATCCAAAACGATTGGAACCTTACTTTCCCATAAAGGTTGTTCAATTGGTAATTAACCCTCATCCAAATAACCTAACATTATACATGTTAAGTTAATAAAATAAGCATTTTAGTAAATCACTATTCAATCCGCTGACTGAATTTTCACTTAACGATTCCGCTGTCAATCCGCTGCAGAGCGATGTGGCCACTTAGGGCGATTCGGACTTTCGAAGTTAATACAGTAATGCAACATTTTTTAAGTCGAATTTGGAGCAATATATTTAATATTAATTACTGAAACCAAGTTTTATATTGTTTTATTATACCCGTACTCAAAAAAGAGTTAAGGGGTATATTAGATTTGTGGTAAAAGTGGATGTGTGCAACGCAGAGAAGGAAACGTTTCCGACCCCATAAAGTATATATATTCTTGATCAGCATCAATAGCCGAGTCGATTAAGCCATGTCCGTCTGTCCGTCCGTCTGTCCGTCTTCATGAGCGCCTGGATCTCAGAGACTATAAGAGCTAGGGAAACCAAATTTGGTTTCCAGACTCATGTGATATCACACTGCTACAAGTGTATTTCAAAATTTCGCCCCGCCCCCTTCCGCCCCCACAAAGGACGAAAATCTGTGGCAGACACATTTTTAAAGATACGATAAAACTAAAAACGCAGTATCATAGAGAATGCCCATATCTACCAGATTGCCGAATCTGAATCAGATCGGATCATAATTATAGCCAGAATGACGAAATTAATTTTCTGTTGGTTCCCCCGCCTCCTCCTGCAAGAGAAACATTACTCTATCTCCTTCTCGCTCGCACACTCTGCTGCGTTCAGTGCGCGAGCAACCCCTAGCGGAGGTGATGTAGAATATGAATGGTACATCTATAATCTACATGTTAGATGTAAAATATACATTGTAGATGTAGATGTAGATAACAGATGTAGCAAAAAAATGTAAAATGTAAAATTTTTTTTTTTTTCTTTAATTATAAAAAATTTTGCTCAAAAATGTATATACTGACTGAGTACGGGTATAAGTAGAGTCGCGTCCCCAGAAGCGACTCACACGTTCCTTCTCGTTTTTATATAGTTTTAATCTATTTTTGTTAACTGTGGTACTTTTATTTCTATCTTTTAATATGTAGTTATTCTTCTCATCTATTCCTATGACCTTATATGGTCCCTTTTATTGGTTATCTAGCTTATGTCCCGTATCATTTTTAACTAATACTAAATCGCCTCTTTGTATGCTATTAGATACCTGTCATAATATAATTTTTGTTTAGTTTTTGCATTTTCTAATAATAATTTGAATATGCTATTAGCTATCTGTAGTCTGTATTTTACTTCTTTATCTTATGCTTCATTATATATATACTGGACTGACCTTGGTTTTTTCTAAAAAGTCATATATTTTTTTACCAAACACCAGTTCAAATGGGCAATCCCCATGTACTGTGGATGGTGTTGTATTGTAGCAATATGTAAAGTACTTTAGCCATTCGTCCCAATCATTCTTTTCACTCGAGATGTACGAGCGAAAATACTCGTTAAATGTTCGGTGAGTGTGTTCTACTGCGCCGAGTGTCATATGGTGATGGGTGTTCGTTGTTTTATGTTAAATTTTTAATAAATTTCATAATTCGAAAAAAATGCTGTTTTTATACTCTGTACCCATATCCGTTATGAGCGTCTTTATAGGGCCATAGATAAGAACAAAGTTATTAAAGATACTATTTGCTACGACTTTAGCATGCTTGCTGGGGATTGGTATTGTAATAAGATATTTAGTCAAATCGCATAGGATAGTGACGGCATATTAATTATTATTTTCCGACCTTGGTAGGGGTCCGAGAACCGTATCAAATGCTTTTGCTGGCGTTGCAGTTAATTGCATTTCTTCTTTGTTGTGATTGAAAGTTTTGTTCTTTAAACATTTGTCGCAGTGTTTTATATACTGTTTTATATCCCTTGTCATGTTTTTCCAGTATTATTATACCCGTACTCAAAAAGAGTTAAGGGGTATATTAGATTTGTGGCAAAAGTGGATGTGTGTAACACAGAGAAGGAAAATTTTCCGACCCCATAAAGTATATATATTCTTGATCAGCATCAATAGCCGAGTCGATAGAGCCATGTCTGTCTGTCTGTCCGTCCGTCCGTCCGTCCGTCTGTCCGTCTTGTTTGACGCCTGGATCTCAGAGACTATAAAAGCTAGGGCAACCAAATTTGGTTTCCAGACTCATGTGATATCACACTGCTACAAGTGTATTTCAAAATTTCGCCCCACCCCCTTCCGACCGCAAAAAGAACGAAAATCTGTGGTAGCCATAATTTTAAAGATACGATAAAACTAAGAACGCAGTATCGTAGAGAATAACGCTATCTACCAGACTGCCGAATCTGAATCAGATCGGATCATAATTATAGCCAGAATGAAGAAATTAATTTTCAGTTGTTTCCCCCGCCCCCTCCTGCACGTGAAAACGCTACTCATTCTCTTTCTCGCTCGCACACTCTGCCGCGTTAAGTGCGCGAGCAACCACTAGCGGAGGAGATGTAGATGTAGATAGCAATTGTAGCAAAAAAATTCTAAAATTCTTAAAAATTATGCTCAAAAATGTATATACTGACTGAGTACGGGTATAAGTAGAGTCGCGTCCCCAGAAGCGACTCACACGTTCCTTCTCGTTTTTGTTTAATTTTGTTAATTGTACGATTGACTCCCTGGTGGCCTCCAGTCATGGGGTCATCGTGGAATTGTTTTAATATTTTATCGATCGATTTTTTGTCTTGCAAGTATATTGTTTTTGGCGTTAACGCAATTGTTATGTCTATAAGGTTTTTATTTCCAATTTCTTTAAATTCATCTACCCGGGTATACTTAAACAGTCTGTCTTCTAAGGACAGCTGTAATTTGGTGACGCCTAGATTACAGGCTTCTAAAGTTAGCCTCTTGAAGAATTGTCCTAAGTCAATTTTCTCGTTAATAACACTAGTCAACACGATTTTTCCTCAAGGAACAAAACCAACTTTTTATTAAAGATTTGGGGCTTAGAAATGGTTTGATGATATTTTTTTTTTTTTCTATGGCAGAACTTTTTTTTGAAGAATTTTTGAAAACTGGTATTTTGTTTTGAAGCTTTTTTCAGAGGTAGCGCTTGTTTTTTTCACATAACTCTAGTATCTTTCATCTGGTTGTTAAGAACTTTAATATTTTGAAAAGATAATTAAAACAGCTTAAAGATAAGCTCAAACACTTTGTGATTTCAGCTTACCGTCTGGGAAATATAAAGCATTGAAATGCAAAAATAATGATTTTTGTGCGGTATTATTTACGAAATTTTGACTTTAATAACTCAGGAAAAGTCGAAAAAAATTATATCCTGTGTTTTCTATTTTTTGTGTAGAGGTGCATTAATTTGGCGTCGTTTAAGGTATCGCTTATTAAAATCTATGGAGAGACTTTGGAGCTAAAATTCGTTAACCAAACCTAAAAAATGGAAAAAATGGACAAAAAATACATTTTTGAAGGCTGCGGGCCCAACTGCCCATCGGGAATTGCGATCGCGATCAGGTACCAAATGTACAACCCTTTTTCGTTTGCTTTGTTCCCAATTGGCAGTTGGACCCGCAGCCTTCAAAAATGTATTTTTTGTCCATTTTTTCCATTTTTTAGGTTTGGTTAACGAATTTTAGCTCCAAAGTCTCTCCATAGATTTTAATAAGCGATACCTTAAACGACGCCAAATTAATGCACCTCTACACAAAAAAATAGAAAACACAGGATATAATTTTTTTCGACTTTTCCTGAGTTATTAAAGTCAAAATTTCGTAAATAATACCGCACAAAAATCATTATTTTTGCATTTCAATGCTTTATATTTCCCAGACGGTAAGCTGAAATCACAAAGTGTTTGAGCTTATCTTTAAGCTGTTTTAATTATCTTTTCAAAATATTAAAGTTCTTAACAACCAGATGAAAGATACTAGAGTTATGTGAAAAAAACAAGCGCTACCTCTGAAAAAAGCTTCAAAAAAAATACCAGTTTTCAAAAATTCTTCAAAAAAAGTTCTGCCATAGAAAAAAAAAAATATCATCAAACCATTTCTAAGCCCCAAATCTTTAATAAAAAGTTGGTTTTGTTCCTTGAGGAAAAATCGTGTTGACTAGTGTAATTATAGAGGTATATCGTCATTTCAGAGCTTTGGTTACTTAGTGTGGCTGCGCCTTTTCGTCGATTGGCCACGCGTGTGCCGAGTTCTCGCTTTTCTTTCTTTCTTCGGTCGACGTCTTTATGTTTTTCGACCTAAGCTAAGTCTTTGCATTTGTTGGACTGCTTGTGACCAACCATGGGATCATTGGTTCGTTACAACCCCCAAAAAATAGGTTGGGGCGTCACTTGGTGCTCGGTTTTGATCAAGCTGGGCAACAAAAATTCTCCCACAAAATACACAGCAAATAACGCTGGATGAGCCAAAGCGAGAAACGAAAAGAATGCACAGGTGCATCTGCTGGTATTTATGTATGTATGTATGGAAGAAAGTGTCATACACTGCGGCTTGGGTAAACGAACCAACCAATCTAAATAAAAGTAAAATCTCAATACAGATTTGAAATTTTGAATGCAAATACAATAAATATTTAAAACACAGTTTCATGTGTTTCTGCGACAGTTTCTATTAAAATATGCATGCGAATGTAACGTAACAGTGACCGATTTTGACCATATTTATTTAGGTCAGCGGTGCATGTACATGTAATTATTTGGGTTTGTAGCTAGCCCACAAAAAATTTATGAAAATCAGAACACTATATCATATATTTGTCATAGTGGTGATCGTAAATATCTGGCACATGTGTTTGAGATGCCAAGCCTTTTTGGCACCTATATTTATCCAAAAAATAAGTTAGAGTTTGATTTAAAACGTTATAGTGTTTATTTATACAGGCGGCTAGCTGAAGCCAATTGCTCGCTCGTTTGCCCAACCAGACAAATGTTCACAAAGTATGCAACCTATGCGGCGAGAGATTAGCATAGAACTAATTGGGCCACGACGGCCGATCAATCCAAAAGCCGAAGCGGCAGGTGCAGAGCGCCCTTTAACAGGGAGAGCGCAGCAGCACTGCCGAACGCTGGGGACATACATAATCTTAGGTTTCGATACTCTTATACACCTAGTTACAGCTACTTTTAATATTATGGTATACGCTTAAGTAGCCGCTGGCCCGAACATACTCCCCCCGTTGAAAGCTCGCCTTTCAACCGACTTCTCAAGGGACAGCAAACACAGCGGAGTAACGGCCCTCCTGATGGTTCCTGAAGCCGTCTTCAAATCAGCCACGCGGCATACTCCATCCTTGCCTTTGACGACGTCGACCACTCTAGCCAGTGGCCAACGCATTGGAGGAAGATTCTCATCCTTTTTTGCGCAGGCGTACGCCACTTCGAGCGCTCTTGAAAAGAGTCAGATACTCTTCGCGCCAACGCCCCCAGAATGTCTGCTGCAGTTGAGGGACCCGCTGCCAACCATCTAGACGGTTGTAATTGATCTTCGTTAGGTCAGGCTCGAGAATTGACTGATGCGGGCCTCCCAACAGCAGATGAGCAGGCGTCAACACATCCAAGTCCTCAGGATTTTCTGAAAGCGAGAGCAAAGGGCGGGAATTAACCATTTCCGCGATCTGGCAGATCAAGGTGCAGAGCTCGTCGAAGCTAAGGATGGATGGCCCAACTGAGCGGTACAGGTGATACTTTGCAGACTTCACGGCCGCTTCCCACAATCCGCCAAAGTGCGGAGAGCGCGGGGGGATGAAATGCCAGTCGATGGTGTCAGCCAAGCAGGATTAATGGACTTCCTTCATGTGGGAGTCGCTCAGGAAAAGCTTCTTCAGCTCCAGAAGCTCATTCTTAGCGCCAACGAAATTTGTCGCATTTGTCCGACCAAATATGACTTGGCCTTTCTCGACGTAAAACGTTTCAATGCGCCCAGGAACGATGCGGTGGTCAGATCTTTGACAAGCTCCATGTGTATGGCCTTAGATGTGAAGCAAATAAACACGCTTATGTAGCACTTGATCGGAGGCCTCGTGCGGATTTCTGATCGGTAGAAAAAGGGTCCGCAATAGTCCACTCCAGTTACTTCGAAGGCCCGCGATCCTTCCAGACGCTCCTTAAGCAAGTCTCCCATAATATGCTCAACCATGCGCGGCCTCGTCCTGAAGCATCTTACACACTTGCTAACCGCTTTCGAGACGGCTTTGATTCCTCCAATAGGCCAAAATTCTAATCGAATTTTAGCAAGCAATGCGCGAGGTCCGGCATGGAGGTTCCGTTGATGATAATAGCTTATCATTGCAGATGTTACGGGATGCCCCTTGGGCAAAATAAGCGGGTGCTGAGCATTAAACGGGAGCGATGAGTTGCCGAGACGACCTCCAGCTCGAAGTAAACCTGACGGATCGATGAACGGAGATAGCGAACTGATGGAGCTAGACTTCCTGACTTGCCCATTGCGTCTAGTTTCCTTTAGGTCCGACCACAAACTTGCCAGCTGAACGTGTCGAACAAGAAGATGCGTTCCTTGCTGTATGCCAGAAACCGTGAGTCCAGGATGCCTAAGACGATGAACAAATTTATGCATGTAGGCGAATGTGCGCTGCATGCCAAAGACAGAATTAGCAAATTTGCGAGCAAAACTTGCGAAGCTCAGAGGTTCAGAAACGGCAGATACAGGCCACTCATCCTTAGAACCTAACAAAAAACAGAGCCGTGAAACCACAGCTCTGACTGGATGAGTTGGCTGGGAAGCGAGCCTCTGGAGAGGATATCAGCGGGATTCAACAATGTGGGAACATAGCGCCATTCCATGCCTTGCGTCAACTCCTGAATTGTTGCCACTCGATTTGCCACGAAAACCTGAAATTTGGCTGGCTCATCCCGAATCCAAGATAACGCCGTAGACGAATCCGACCAGCAGTAAAACTGACCTGGGAAAATTCCCGTCTCCTTTAAGTTCCGCATAACCTTCGCAAGCAAATGGGCTCCACTCAATTCCAGCTTTGGAATCGACAATGATTTTAGTGGAGCCACTCGAGACTTTGAGCACAAAACATTGCTCGACGACTCCCCTTGCCTGGACACGACATATATGCAAGCACCATATGCTTCCATGCTGGCATCACAAAATCCATGAACCTCTAAAATTGTGCTGGACCTGAACCTCGGACTGGATGGAATCTCGCCATAGGATGCACTGGAGAAAATTGTCGGGTGGAGATACCTTTACGCAGCGGTACATTTTACAAATGTCACCAGTGAGAGCGACGGGATATGTGCGGAACCGGATCAATATGTTAAACAGTGCTGGCTGAATAACAGGACCTGTCATTATCACATCATTTAAGGAGCATCCAGTTGATGTAGCTGCAGAGCCATCGAAAACGACATGGAGTTTTGTCGTGGTACTATCCTCCTTTAAAACGCATTGATGAGGCAGAAAATACTTGCAGAGGCTACGTGAGTCAGGATGGACTTTGGATAGTATACTCTTTCATGAAAGCTGAGTAACGCTCCTTGAGCGCGGGATTACGATCCACTTTTCGCTCCAAACTGAGAAATCGTCGATACGCCTAAGTATAGGACTCTCCCAAGCGATCAGCATCATGCTTTAAAGGCAGTCGAACGGAGTACTCCCATGATGGCAACCGTGAAAAGTGGTTTACGAAATGCGCCTCACAGTCTACTTCTTCCTTTGTACTCAAGCTAGCCTCCACACAATTCTCAACTTCCCAAAACATACGAAGAGTTCCATCCAACCTTGCATTCTATCCTCCGAATCCGGAGAATTTTGGGTTGCCAAAAGCGACGAGCTTGATACCCTCTGTCCACCACCAAATACGATCCACCCAAGCCGTGTCTTCTGCAGAAGAGGAAATTCATCTATGAGCTTGATTTGTCCTACGCAGAGAAGGTCATAGAATATGCTCGCGCCAATGAGCCGATCTACTCGCTGATGATTAAAAAATGCAGGGTCGGCAAGCTGAATATTGGAGGGAATGTTCCAATCGGCTACATTAACTGCCAGACTTGGTTGGCTATCTGTGATTGTGGGATCGATGAGAGCAGTGAGTGTGGTCGAATAGTCCGAAGTGCGAGACTGCATGCAAATGCTCACGGTGGATCCCTCAGTGGACACGCTGGTATCGCCCAGACCAGAAACAAGAGCAGACGATTGAGTTCTCCTAAGCTGAAACTGCTGGGCGAACTTGGAGGTAACGAGATGAAGCTGAGATCCTGAATCTAGAATAGCGCGACAAGGAACCAAAACGCCAGATCGATTCTTCACCAAAACAACAGCTGTGGCCAGCAACACAATATCGGAGTGGAGACCTTGGGCAGCAAGAGAGGTAGACGCATGGGCCCAACTGCCCATCGGGAATTGCGATCGCGATCAGGTACCAAATGTACAACCCTTTTTCGTTTGCTTTGTTCCCAATTGGCAGTTGGACCCGCAGCCTTCAAAAATGTATTTTTTGTCCATTTTTTCCATTTTTTAGGTTTGGTTAACGAATTTTAGCTCCAAAGTCTCTCCATAGATTTTAATAAGCGATACCTTAAACGACGCCAAATTAATGCACCTCTACACAAAAAAATAGAAAACACAGGATATAATTTTTTTTCGACTTTTCCTGAGTTATTAAAGTCAAAATTTCGTAAATAATACCGCACAAAAATCATTATTTTTGCATTTCAATGCTTTATATTTCCCAGACGGTAAGCTGAAATCACAAAGTGTTTGAGCTTATCTTTAAGCTGTTTTAATTATCTTTTCAAAATATTAAAGTTCTTAACAACCAGATGAAAGATACTAGAGTTATGTGAAAAAAACAAGCGCTACCTCTGAAAAAAGCTTCAAAAAAAAATACCAGTTTTCAAAAATTCTTCAAAAAAAAGTTCTGCCATAGAAAAAAAAAAAAATATCATCAAACCATTTCTAAGCCCCAAATCTTTAATAAAAAGTTGGTTTTGTTCCTTGAGGAAAAATCGTGTTGACTAGTGTAATTATAGAGGTATATCGTCATTTCAGAGCTTTGGTTACTTAGTGTGGCTGCGCCTTTTCGTCGATTGGCCACGCGTGTGCCGAGTTCTCGCTTTTCTTTCTTTCTTCGGTCGACGTCTTTATGTTTTTCGACCTAAGCTAAGTCTTTGCATTTGTTGGACTGCTTGTGACCAACCATGGGATCATTGGTTCGTTACAACCCCCAAAAAATAGGTTGGGGCGTCACTTGGTGCTCGGTTTTGATCAAGCTGGGCAACAAAAATTCTCCCACAAAATACACAGCAAATAACGCTGGATGAGCCAAAGCGAGAAACGAAAAGAATGCACAGGTGCATCTGCTGGTATTTATGTATGTATGTATGGAAGAAAGTGTCATACACTGCGGCTTGGGTAAACGAACCAACCAATCTAAATAAAAGTAAAATCTCAATACAGATTTGAAATTTTGAATGCAAATACAATAAATATTTAAAACACAGTTTCATGTGTTTCTGCGACAGTTTCTATTAAAATATGCATGCGAATGTAACGTAACAGTGACCGATTTTGACCATATTTATTTAGGTCAGCGGTGCATGTACATGTAATTATTTGGGTTTGTAGCTAGCCCACAAAAAATTTATGAAAATCAGAACACTATATCATATATTTGTCATAGTGGTGATCGTAAATATCTGGCACATGTGTTTGAGATGCCAAGCCTTTTTGGCACCTATATTTATCCAAAAAATAAGTTAGAGTTTGATTTAAAACGTTATAGTGTTTATTTATACAGGCGGCTAGCTGAAGCCAATTGCTCGCTCGTTTGCCCAACCAGACAAATGTTCACAAAGTATGCAACCTATGCGGCGAGAGATTAGCATAGAACTAATTGGGCCACGACGGCCGATCAATCCAAAAGCCGAAGCGGCAGGTGCAGAGCGCCCTTTAACAGGGAGAGCGCAGCAGCACTGCCGAACGCTGGGGACATACATAATCTTAGGTTTCGATACTCTTATACACCTAGTTACAGCTACTTTTAATATTATGGTATACGCTTAAGTAGCCGCTGGCCCGTTGGAAGCTCGCCTTTCAACCGACTTCTCAAGGCGCAGCAAACACAGCGGAGTAACGGCCCTCCTGATGGTTCCTGAAGCCGTCTTCAAATCAGCCACGCGGCATACTCCATCCTTGCCTTTGACGACGTCGACCACTCTAGCCAGTGGCCAACGCATTGGAGGAAGATTCTCATCCTTTTTTGCGCAGGCGTACGCCACTTCGAGCGCTCTTGAAAAGAGTCAGATACTCTTCGCGCCAACGCCCCCAGAATGTCTGCTGCAGTTGAGGGACCCGCTGCCAACCATCTAGACGGTTGTAATTGATCTTCGTTAGGTCAGGCTCGAGAATTGACTGATGCGGGCCTCCCAACAGCAGATGAGCAGGCGTCAACACATCCAAGTCCTCAGGATTTTCTGAAAGCGAGAGCAAAGGGCGGGAATTAACCATTTCCGCGATCTGGCAGATCAAGGTGCAGAGCTCGTCGAAGCTAAGGATGGATGGCCCAACTGAGCGGTACAGGTGATACTTTGCAGACTTCACGGCCGCTTCCCACAATCCGCCAAAGTGCGGAGAGCGCGGGGGGATGAAATGCCAGTCGATGGTGTCAGCCAAGCAGGATTAATGGACTTCCTTCATGTGGGAGTCGCTCAGGAAAAGCTTCTTCAGCTCCAGAAGCTCATTCTTAGCGCCAACGAAATTTGTCGCATTTGTCCGACCAAATATGACTTGGCCTTTCTCGACGTAAAACGTTTCAATGCGCCCAGGAACGATGCGGTGGTCAGATCTTTGACAAGCTCCATGTGTATGGCCTTAGATGTGAAGCAAATAAACACGCTTATGTAGCACTTGATCGGAGGCCTCGTGCGGATTTCTGATCGGTAGAAAAAGGGTCCGCAATAGTCCACTCCAGTTACTTCGAAGGCCCGCGATCCTTCCAGACGCTCCTTAAGCAAGTCTCCCATAATATGCTCAACCATGCGCGGCCTCGTCCTGAAGCATCTTACACACTTGCTAACCGCTTTCGAGACGGCTTTGATTCCTCCAATAGGCCAAAATTCTAATCGAATTTTAGCAAGCAATGCGCGAGGTCCGGCATGGAGGTTCCGTTGATGATAATAGCTTATCATTGCAGATGTTACGGGATGCCCCTTGGGCAAAATAAGCGGGTGCTGAGCATTAAACGGGAGCGATGAGTTGCCGAGACGACCTCCAGCTCGAAGTAAACCTGACGGATCGATGAACGGAGATAGCGAACTGATGGAGCTAGACTTCCTGACTTGCCCATTGCGTCTAGTTTCCTTTAGGTCCGACCACAAACTTGCCAGCTGAACGTGTCGAACAAGAAGATGCGTTCCTTGCTGTATGCCAGAAACCGTGAGTCCAGGATGCCTAAGACGATGAACAAATTTATGCATGTAGGCGAATGTGCGCTGCATGCCAAAGACAGAATTAGCAAATTTGCGAGCAAAACTTGCGAAGCTCAGAGGTTCAGAAACGGCAGATACAGGCCACTCATCCTTAGAACCTAACAAAAAACAGAGCCGTGAAACCACAGCTCTGACTGGATGAGTTGGCTGGGAAGCGAGCCTCTGGAGAGGATATCAGCGGGATTCAACAATGTGGGAACATAGCGCCATTCCATGCCTTGCGTCAACTCCTGAATTGTTGCCACTCGATTTGCCACGAAAACCTGAAATTTGGCTGGCTCATCCCGAATCCAAGATAACGCCGTAGACGAATCCGACCAGCAGTAAAACTGACCTGGGAAAATTCCCGTCTCCTTTAAGTTCCGCATAACCTTCGCAAGCAAATGGGCTCCACTCAATTCCAGCTTTGGAATCGACAATGATTTTAGTGGAGCCACTCGAGACTTTGAGCACAAAACATTGCTCGACGACTCCCCTTGCCTGGACACGACATATATGCAAGCACCATATGCTTCCATGCTGGCATCACAAAATCCATGAACCTCTAAAATTGTGCTGGACCTGAACCTCGGACTGGATGGAATCTCGCCATAGGATGCACTGGAGAAAATTGTCGGGTGGAGATACCTTTACGCAGCGGTACATTTTACAAATGTCACCAGTGAGAGCGACGGGATATGTGCGGAACCGGATCAATATGTTAAACAGTGCTGGCTGAATAACAGGACCTGTCATTATCACATCATTTAAGGAGCATCCAGTTGATGTAGCTGCAGAGCCATCGAAAACGACATGGAGTTTTGTCGTGGTACTATCCTCCTTTAAAACGCATTGATGAGGCAGAAAATACTTGCAGAGGCTACGTGAGTCAGGATGGACTTTGGATAGTATACTCTTTCATGAAAGCTGAGTAACGCTCCTTGAGCGCGGGATTACGATCCACTTTTCGCTCCAAACTGAGAAATCGTCGATACGCCTAAGTATAGGACTCTCCCAAGCGATCAGCATCATGCTTTAAAGGCAGTCGAACGGAGTACTCCCATGATGGCAACCGTGAAAAGTGGTTTACGAAATGCGCCTCACAGTCTACTTCTTCCTTTGTACTCAAGCTAGCCTCCACACAATTCTCAACTTCCCAAAACATACGAAGAGTTCCATCCAACCTTGCATTCTATCCTCCGAATCCGGAGAATTTTGGGTTGCCAAAAGCGACGAGCTTGATACCCTCTGTCCACCACCAAATACGATCCACCCAAGCCGTGTCTTCTGCAGAAGAGGAAATTCATCTATGAGCTTGATTTGTCCTACGCAGAGAAGGTCATAGAATATGCTCGCGCCAATGAGCCGATCTACTCGCTGATGATTAAAAAATGCAGGGTCGGCAAGCTGAATATTGGAGGGAATGTTCCAATCGGCTACATTAACTGCCAGACTTGGTTGGCTATCTGTGATTGTGGGATCGATGAGAGCAGTGAGTGTGGTCGAATAGTCCGAAGTGCGAGACTGCATGCAAATGCTCACGGTGGATCCCTCAGTGGACACGCTGGTATCGCCCAGACCAGAAACAAGAGCAGACGATTGAGTTCTCCTAAGCTGAAACTGCTGGGCGAACTTGGAGGTAACGAGATGAAGCTGAGATCCTGAATCTAGAATAGCGCGACAAGGAACCAAAACGCCAGATCGATTCTTCACCAAAACAACAGCTGTGGCCAGCAACACAATATCGGAGTGGAGACCTTGGGCAGCAAGAGAGGTAGACGCATGAGACGGCACACTGCTGGCAGAATCCTGAACCGGCGTAATAGCTCCTGGTTGTACTGCTCGTTCTGGATGAGAAACAGCTGGGGAGCTTTGCACTCTACACTGGCCACCTGTGCATGCACGAGTCCGATGACCCGATTTTAGGCAATTAAAACAAAGTGACAGCTTCTTCACTTCCTTGTGACGCAGAAAAGGAGATATATTTGTAAAGATGCTTCACGAGTATATTCCGTGGCCCGCTGAATGGCAGAAAGGGCATCCAGACGGGTCGGCGGAAGAGTTAGAGGCAACAAAGGTTTTCTTTAGGTGAGTAGACTGGCTTTTTCCCACCTGAGCGCTACCAGCGTGTGTCGCTATAGCGTATTGCACGTTCTTCAAATTCTGGCATCGCTTCTCCAGGAAATCGTAGAACTCTCCAGCTGTGGGTATCCTGTCCGATGACGCAATCTCTTCCCATTTGGTTTGTGTCTTCTCATGTGGATTATCATGCATACAGATATCTCCTCAGCACTTCCTAATGTCTGCAGAGCGCGCGTATGCAAGTTGACTGCATCCGAAAACTCCCGAAGCCTTTTAGCAGAATGCGAATCTACCTTCTTGAGCCCAAGAATCTCCTTGATGTGTGACTGGAAAACAAGTCGTTTATTATTAAAACGTCTGCTAAGTATGTCCAGAGCCACACGATAATTGGCACAGGAGAGCTCCAACGATCGAACCGAATCCAGGGCCGCATCCGAGAGAGATGAGCGAAGATGTTGGAACTTCTCGATTTCACTGAGATCTGCATCCCCTTCGATGACCGAATTGAACATGGCAATAAAATCCGCATATTCCACATAGCCACCGGAGAAGCTAGGTAGCTTCAGTTCAGGAAGCCGCTGCTTGTGAGCCATGATGATGGTGTGACCTCCAGAGCTATTTGACATGCTAGTGGAATGAGCAGCTACGCGCAAATGCCCTAGTTCGAGAGCCGCCAGCAGCTCGGCTTTCAAAGAAATGAAGAGCGTATCGAACGTTTCACGCAGCTCACTTCCAATCTCGTCTTCATCCAGTGATTCCAACTCATTATGGGATTTGTTGAACTCCTCACGCATTTCAGCCAACATATCGAGGCGCACATCTATTTCTGCCGCACTTAAATTGTCGATTTTATTCCCCGAGAATGACTGGCCAAGACGCTGCAGCCGATCATGCAGAGACTGAACTTTACGCTTGTAAAGCCTCAGCCTTTTTTCCTCCATCGCAATATTTCCGCCCGCACCTGTATTCGGCTCGTTGTCCAAGCCAACCGGTGTAATGCAACGAAACAACGGATAACGTAAGACCGCTTAAGCGACGGCAAAAGAACGGGAGCGAGAATAGAAGACACGGAAAGTCAAGGGCCGCGGCTGCAGCGACGCAGAGCAAGAGAGAATCGGCGATAAAGCAACGGAATATTAGACGGCTGCAGTCTCACTGCACTTGCACTTTAACTGTTCTTGTTTGCACAAAATGTATTTGATGGTCGTTAAACGGCACAGCAACGAATGTCTTATTCGATTTTTATAGCTTTTAAACGAAACGCGATTAAAAGTTGTAGTTAAATCACGTCGGGGTCACCAATGTTTGAGATGCCAAGCCTTTTTGGCACCTATATTTATCCAAAAAATAAGTTAGAGTTTGATTTAAAACGTTATAGTGTTTATTTATACAGGCGGCTAGCTGAAGCCAATTGCTCGCTCGTTTGCCCAACCAGACAAATGTTCACAAAGTATGCAACCTATGCGGCGAGAGATTAGCATAGAACTAATTGGGCCACGACGGCCGATCAATCCAAAAGCCGAAGCGGCAGGTGCAGAGCGCCCTTTAACATGGAGAGCGCAGCAGCACTGCCGAACGCTGGGGACATACATAATCTTAGGTTTCGATACTCTTATACACCTAGTTACAGCTACTTTTAATATTATCGTATACGCTTAAGTAGCCGCTGGCCCGAACAACATGTTTCTTGAAACATGTTTTTTATTATTGTTTTTTAACAAGCCCCGGTTTTACTATTTTGTCATTTTTATCCTACATCTGTTATCTACATCTACAATTTCGATTACACATCTAAAAAAAACCTACTCCGCATAGGTCGCGCATTGCGCAGGGCAGAGTGTGTGCGAGCGAGAAAAAGAATGATTAGCATGGTCTCGTTCTGGAGGATTTGGGACAAGCAACTGAAAATGAATTTCTTAGTAAAACATGTAGAGTTACAAATTTTGTGTTTTTTATTATTGGGTAATGTCGCAAGTTTGTTTAACAGGTAGGTAACATAGTATATAGAATTAATATTATACGGTTTGCATTCACGGCACAAAACTTTACTCTTCTCGTTCGACGATTCGCAGCAACTTCTTCTTTTTATAACATCGAGGCAAAAACGTGCGAGAGAGAGTGTGATATTGAGAATGCGACCCTGCGTCTTTGGCCTATGTCCCTCACCCATCCGTGCCCATACCTTGCCATCAGCTGGACTCTGCCATTCCCTCATATGCCCCATTCCCACAAACATGTAGAGTGCGTTGTAGAGATATTTATATTTTTTCATTGTACTCCTCTCAAATATTCCTTCTCTCCCAGACCATCTTCCGAAAATTCCGAATGGTTTTCCTCGATGGCTTCTCTGATTCTCGGTAATCAGATTAGGTTATCTTCAGTTCTGCTTTGATTGAATGGTTTGTTCAATGAATTCTCCTTTAGCAGCAACAGGTTTGCTTGTAATTAATCCTGCTTTTCTAGCAATTTTTTCCGGAACGTGCCCATTTTTAAGACTTGTTTTAACCTTAAAGGCCTGTCTCCAGCACCGCGGAAAATTCCTGCCAGGAACTTACTAGTTATTCCGTTTCGCTCCACTATCTAATAGATGTCCAGGACCACTGGATACTGGCATCACAGGTACTAGGCCTGTGGTGCCAAAACCACTGGTCGGAGTCCCACCAAAGCGACAAGTTTTTCTCTCGCGGCTAGCCCCTGACCTCACATCCAATGATGTTACCTTTTTTATACAAAGCAAAATAAATGCCGTTGGCTTAAAGGTGAACAAATTTTACTTTTATTACGGGAGATCTCTTCCGTTTGTTCCATTTGTTCCGCCAAGTTTTGGCCGGAGTATTTTGTGGTTAAAGAGTTTAAGGCTAAGAAAAAGAATAGGCCTAGTAGTCAGACCAGTGCTCCATCTTTACCCTCATCTTCCAGCTCAACTTCTACCCATCCAAAAAACTAACTCCCTCTCTTTTAGTTACCTACCAGAATGCGAGAGACTTGCGTAGTAAGCTCAGAACTCTTTTTCTTGAGAGTGTCGCATTCTCGTCCCATGTTATTGTGTTTACCGAGACTTTGGCAAGTCGCTACACATTTTTAGAAATGATCGTTCGTCTCGACGTGGAGGTGGGGTCCTCATTGCAGGGGACTCAAACTTCACGTCGGAACACTGCATGATCCAGGTTCAACAATACCTGGAATTCTAGTGCATAAAACTGATTCTCCCAGGCTCTTCCATTTTCATTACTTGCTCATATATTCCACCTTCCTCGGATTTCTTAATATATGAGCATCACCTGTCAGATAAAGACCATATGATAGTTTTTGGTGATTTCAATTTGCCAGGTACTGTTTGGTCTTCGTTAAACGAGTCTAATAACCTTGTACCCATGTAACGACATGACTTTATCGACGGCTTGCTAGACCTGTCCCAGTCTCAAGTCAACCATGTGAAAAATTCCTTGGGTCGATTGCTTGATCTGTGCTTTGTCTCGGATCCGACCATAGCGTTGTTAGCCCGAGCCCTTCCGCTCATTAAACCTGAAGATTCCTACCATCCTACATTTGAAGTGTTGGTCGATGTTGGGCCTACTCTTTTGGATCGAACGGGTAGGCTATCTGAACGTGTCCGCTGGTTTTGTAAAGCCGAGTTTACGAAGCTTAATAACCTCATTAGTGATTTTTATTATGAAAGGCACAAACATTTTTCACAATGTACTTGACACATTTTTTGATTCTTGTGTCTCACGTTCTTGTCCGGTTAGGTCTGGAAATCCTCCTTCGTTTACCAAATAGTTATCCAGTCTAAAAAATATAAAACAATACTTTATAAAAAATTTCGAGAAGTTGGTTCTCCCTCTTCTCTTTCTCACTATGTAAAAGCTCGGTCAAATTTCTCCGTTCTTAACGCTCAATGCTATAAAAACTACTTATCTCGATGCAGGATACGATTTTCACAGGACCCTAAACAGTTTTACAGCTTCGTAAATAGTAAGCGTAGAACGTTCGCACATCCAACCTCGCTATCTTTTCTCAATATTGTAACGAACCATGGTTCTAGCCATGGCTCGTCACAAACGGCGGAGTGTCAGTGCATCCACGCTAGTCGGAAACAAGAATTAAACTGACATACACCGAGCCAACGAACCATGGCTCTAGCCACGGTTCTCCCCAACTAGCGGTGTGTCAGCACCTTACGTTAGGTTAGGTTAGGTTGAGGCGGCTGTCGGGGTTGTCAGAGACCCGACACACCTAGGCCGGTTTCGGCCCATTGTGATACCGCATGTTTCGTTCCCATTCTCCCTCGTGAGACCCTATGCTATCCATTATCCCATCCGGATGCCCTTATGAAGCCTGCGATCCGTCTGGGACTAATTGTAGACATGTCCGAAATGTCAGTTAGAAAAGGAGCGCCCAAGCATTGAAGTCTCCTTCTACTGAGAGCCGGGCAGGAGCAGAACAGGTGTTGCACAGAGCCGGGCAGGAGCAGAACAGGTGTTGCACAGTCTCCTCCTCGTCCTCATCTCTACAGCTTCGACAGAAGCCGTTATATGGGGCACCCAGCCTGTTTGCATGTGTGCCTATTAGCCAGTGTCCCGTAAGGGAGCGTATGACTGAGCTGCACCTACTCCTACTGAGTTTGCATAGCTCATCGGTGCGCTTCCTATTAATGCTAGGCCATGTTTGCCGAGTTAGGAGATATAGTCGCACAGTTTGCCATCTGTCATTTATTAGTTGCTTAAAATGTTCTTTTATTTTGGGCTTGCAGGTGGCCATTGGCATACGAATATCCTCCTTATCATGGAGAAGGGGGATTGTTGTACCAGATCTGGCCAGCTCGTCTGCTATGCAGTTGTCTTCAATGTCCTGGTGGCCCGGGACCCATATTAGGCTGATGACGAACTGATAAGCCATCTCATGAAGAGATTTGCGACAGTTTGGCACGGTAGCCGAGCTTGTTGTAATCGCATTCAGCGATTTGATCGCAGCTTGGCTATCACTATAGATATTTATGTGAGTTGCCGCAGGGGTTAGTTCCTGAAGACAGCTCAAAGATTCCTTGATCGCTATGACTTCCGCTTGGAAGACCCTGCAGTGATCCGGGAGCCTGAAGGAGTGACTTATGTTCAGCTGTTCGGAGTAGATTCCTCCTCCGACCTTGTTGTCTAGCTTTGAGCCATCAGAAAAGATTCGAATGGCTCCCTTTGGACCAGGTGGTCCCTCAAGCCAGTTGTTTCTGTGAGGGATGATTGTTTCAAAGGGGGTATCTGTATACTCCCTCGGAACGCAGTAGTCCGTTTTTGTGGGGACGATTTTGTTTCCATTTAGGATGGACGCATGACCGGTGTGATGTGACACCCATTGGTCAGAGTCTCTCAGACGGATTGCTGCCATTTCTGCCTGCTCCTTACCTGCAATGTCAAGGCTCTGCAGGCATAGTATGGCATTTAGCGCATCCGTTGGTGTTGTGCTCAGAGCTCCACTGACGCATAGGGCTGCAGTACGCTGCACCTTGCCTAGTTGTTTGGTGATGGTCCCCTTCGATAGGGCAGGCCACCACACTGCGACTCCGTAGAGCAGTATTGGTCTTACTATTGCCAGGTAGATCCATTGGACTATTTTTGGGTTCATGCCCCATTTTAGCCCAATGGCCTTCTTGCAAGTGTAGAGGGCTATCGTAGCCTTCCTCACCCTGTCTTTGATGCTCAGGTTCCAGCTAAGCTTTTTATCAATTACCAACCCTAAGTAACTGGCACTGTCGCTGAAGGAGAGCCTGCATCCGTTTAGTATTGGGGGGTTGAGGGACGGGATTTTGTATTTGGTTGTAAACAACACAAGTTCCGTTTTAGAGGGATTAACTCCCAGTCCACGCGACTTTGTCCATTCTGACAGTCGCGCGAGCTTTGCGGTCATTAGATCGCAGAGTGTTTGAGGGAATTTTCCCGAGAAGATAATGGCAACGTCGTCCGCGTATGCTACTACTTTGCAGCCCTCCCCTTCCAGGTCACACAGAATCTTTTTGACTGCTATGTTCCATAGAAGGGGAGACAGGACACCACCCTGCGGGGTGCCTCTGTTGACATACCTTGACTGAGTGGACGATCCCATTGATGATGTCACTGTCCTGCATGTGAGCAATTGATCTATGAGCATCACCAAGTGACGATCCACTCCCAGGTCAGTCAGGGCCTCTGTGATGGCTTCTGGTATGACGTTGTTAAAAGCTGCCTCAATGTCTAGGAAAGCGATTAAGGAGTATTCTTTGACGTGTAGAGATTTCTCTACCGCCAAGATTACTTCATGGAGTGCCGTTTCCGTGGATTTTCCTTTTCGGTAGGCATGTTGAGCGCCTGACAGCCACTGAGGATTTATATTTGTCCTCAGCTGCAGCCCGACTAGTCTCTCAAAGGTTTTGAGAAGAAAGGACGATAGACTTATTGGTCTGAAATCTTTTGGGGTTGTGTGTGAGGGTTTCCCTGCCTTGGGGATAAAGACTATTTTAGCCTTTAGCCAAGCGCGGGGGATTTTTCCCACTGTCAGTATCTTCCTGAAGATACTTTGCAGCCAGTTGATGGCCATGTCCCCGGCTTTTTGTAACTGAGCCGGAATGACTTGGTCCGGGCTAGGCGATTTGTAGGATTTAAAGCTGTTTACTGCCCAGATAATATTTCCTTATGTGAGGATGTGCCCCATCGAGGTTCCGGGCCTTCACTTGGGGTGTCTGCCGGCTCGATGGTCGTACACCCAGGAAAGTGAGTATCGAGTAGAATGTGTAGGGAGTCATCACTAGAGTTTGTCCACGTTTGTAATTCCTCCATTTTTGCACTATAGGTATCCCAGTTGGCTTTCCTTGGATTAGTATAGCTAGTGGGTATGGTGCTTTCGAGCGATAGGATTGTCTCGATGTACCTGTGGTCGGAGAAGGAGTGGTCCTCTAGGACTCTCCAACTTTCCATTAAGTCTGACAGTTTGTGAGACAGTAGATTGAGGTCAATAACCTCTTGTCGGTTTTTTATGATAAAAGTGGGGTCATTACCCCGATTACCAATAATTAGGTTGGAGTTCAGGATGAAGCTGAAAAGTGACTCACCCCTTACATTTGTATCCGAGCTCCCCCATTGGGTGTGATGAGCGTTGGCATCGCAGCCTATTAGTAGGCTTGTATCCGACCTCTCGCTGTCGCTGGCAATCTTGCGAACGAGGGCACTGGGAGGATCGCTTTCCTCGTGAGCCATGTAGGACGACACCAAGTTCAGGCGTGTCACTAGTAGCTCTAGGCTAGCCGCCGTGTTGTCGCCATTGCTAAAATTGTGGAGCAGAAAGGTGCTTTCTTGCTAATATGCAGGTTCTAATTTTACCTTCAGTTTGGGCTACAATCAGCTTGTAGTCCTTCGTCGCTAATCCACAGACCCTGCCTCCTACCACCCAGGGCTCTTGGATTAGGACTATGTCCCCTCCGCTTGCGACTAAGCGGAGTATCAGGGCAGCGGATGCTGCTTTACAGTGGTGGAGATTTATCTGCAGAAGCCTCAGAGACTTCATTAGAGTCGTTCTCCACCACTGCTATGTCGGCGTCAGAGTCGTCGAGGATCTCGTCCCGACACAACGCCTTAAAATCGAGCATCAGCTCCGTCTCCGAGGAGTAGCTCTCTAGGGCCGGCTCCGGCTCCGGGTCTACTTCGGGTGCTTCTATCTCCGAGGCGACGTCCTGCTCAACTGGGTTGTTGACAGAACGCGCCTCGGCCGCTGCATCCGACTTGTAGACCTTCATGGTCACCGAGCTGAACCCGAAGTTAAGCTCTCCCCTGGCTGCCTCGATCGGGGCTAGCGATTCCTTGTTCAGCACAACCACCGTCTGATTTGTGGGGCCCTTTGGTGCCTCCACTTTTACCACCTTCCAATCTGAGGTTGGCAGTGTGGGGTTGCATCTCTGCAAGATCGTGAGGATCCGCTCGGGCTCCTTGAAAGTGGCCGGTACCCATATACGGGCCCTTGGGCTACTGGGCACCTCGATCCAGTCCACAGCGACGAGCTTCGCCCCGGCGTAGACCTCACCGATTTGCGCCACCGCAGCTTTATATAGCTTTACGGAGCGCTCATCCTCGCAGGCTACCACTTTGATGCTCCCCTGGAACCATCCCATGCCTTTGCAGACTGGGGGTGGCCCGGGATCCTTCTCGAGAAGCTCGAAGCAGCGGTCGGCCAGTGCCGCTTCCACCCACTTCCACTGGCTTCTGGGTATTTTCCCCTTCGCGCTGCCTTTGTCGAGAACGCCTATCAGCGTCCTCTCCTTGGCAATCTGCGCGAAGGATACATTCGGTATGACCCTAGAACGCTTCGCGACAGGTCCGGGCGTCTCTTGAGAGCGCTGCCTCTTCGGTTGTGCGGCCACCTTCTGTGGCTCCACACTGAAGTTGGGCAACACCACCGAGGCCTATTCCACTTTCTTCAGCCAGTCTGCTGTTGGACTGACTTCCTGGCTGGCGTTCTGCCGACGGAGTATGTGCCCAGCACTCCTCTTTTCGGCATAGCTGAATTTTTTGGTTTGGACGCTGATTGATGGCAAGCCATCACCCGCCGCTTGCTTAGCTGCCCTACCATGGTATCAGTTTTGGGTGTAGGCTTTCCACCCATCCCAGGTTTGGGATGGGACCCACCCGGATTCATACCCGCGTCCTTCACCGTGCAGGTCTTTCCTGCGTCTGAGCGGATTTGGCCAGGCCTTTGGGCCGTTGCCTTCTCTCGCTTGGGATTTCTCCCTGTAGGCATTTGGGGAGTGCCTCTCTCGTTGTTGTTTTTGTTGTTGTTTGTGTTATTGAATTTGTCCATACAGTTCCCACGAGCTGCAGAGAAAGGGAACGGTCCACCCCGGCAGAGCTCTGCGTTACCCGGGTAAGGCATAATTAGAACAGGGGGCTGCCAAGTCCCTGAGCTCTCCGTTCACGACTGGGCTAGTTTTTATACCGGGCCACCAGCCAGGCTGACTCTTGGCACGGGTCGAGTGACACCTTAGTCCGGCCCGGTGTGAGGTGAGTGTTGGGGCTGGGATGTGGGTAGGTGTTGTGTAGGGATGGGATTGTGTGAGCTACTTAATGAGAGGCGGCACCAAAAGCGCATCGTCCGTGTTGCTGCGTCGCGAACACCCGCTGGCTGTCCGGGACTGCTTATTTCGGTACTCTCCCTCAGAGCCAACTTAGTTGATACTCTTTAAGATGCCCGCTTATTCGCAGCTGACCTACCCACAAGGGTAGGCCGTTCGCTATCCGCAACCTGCGACCCGTCCGGTGGCCTCAGCTAGGCCCCCTCTGAGCCACCTCAAAGCCCAATAGGATCATCGGAGTCAGCACCTTAAGCAACGCACACAATTAATTAAGAACTCTCGATCAACCACTCTACACATTCTTGTCCACACAACAATTTAAATACGCCCCACCTCTTGGGACATTTCGCAATCGACGACTTACATCAGAAATATCATTTGAGTTATTTCAAAATAAATTAAACCAGCATAAAATGATCGACCTATTGACCCAAATTCAGATATCACCTTCCGCGATGCGGAGGTAGCAAAACCCAATTCCCAATTGCAGCCCTCACCTACCAAAATACAATCCCATCAAAAACACACTGACCCCCTAACCCACTGTCAACGAAGCATTAAGCTTCAAACCAATAAACACGACCCACAATTATTGTTACAGAATAAACATAAGTTAGCAATAAGCAATTATTTCCGGGTCAAAGACAAGTGCGATCGCCAGTTGCATAAAAGGCCCACGATCGGCCGAAAAAGCATGCAGTCCATCAGCCCGTGCACAAGACCCGACAACGTAAATAACTAAGTGAATGAAAAGTACAGAATAAACAAATCAAAACTACCGCGCCATAATTTCTCCCATGCCTACTGCATTTCAAGCCAGCCCGACACCTGAAGTCACCTGCAATCTACAAATTTTCTTGTAGCGGACCCTGGACAGACTGACGCATATCCCAGCCTGAGATTGGTCCTCACAACAAATTTTTGCAAAATTTTTCCAATCAACCTATTCTCATGAAGGCTAACCAACCAATCTATCTAAAAGTAAAATCGCAGTACAATTTGAAATTTTGAATGCAAATACAATAAATATTTAAAACACAGTTTCGTGTGTTTCTGCGACAGTTTCTATTAAAATATGCATGTGAATGTAACGTAACAGTGCCCGATTTTGACCATATTTATTTAGGTCAGCGGTGCATGTACATGTATTTATTTAGGTTTGTAGCTAGCCCACAAAAATTTAATGAAAATCAGAAGACTCTATCATATATTTGTCATAGTAGTGATCGTAAATATCTTTCACATGTTTCTTGAAACATGTTTTTTATTATTGTTTTTTAAGAAGCCTCGGTTTTACTATTTTGTCATTTTTATCCTACATCTGTTATCTACATCTACAATGTCGATTACACATCTAAAAAACACATACTCCGCATAGGTCGCGCATTGCACTGGGCAGAGTGTGTGCGAGCGAGAAAAAGAATGATTAGCGTGATCTCGTTTTGGAGGATGTGGGGGAAGCAACTGAAAATGAATTTCTTAGTAAAACAAGTAGAGTGCGTTGTCGAGATATTTATAGTTTTTCATTAAATATTGGAATATACTCCTCTCAAATATTACTTCTCTCCCAGACCATCTTCCGAAAATTCCGAATGGTTTTCCTCGATGGCTTCGCTGATTCTCGGTAATCAGATTAGGTTATCTTCAGTTCTGCTTTGATTGAATGGTTTGTTCAATGAATTCTCTTTTAGCAGCAACCGGTTTGCTTTTCCGGAACGTGCCCATTTTTAAGACTTGTTTTAACCTTAAAGGCCTGTCTCCAGCACCGCGGAAAATTCCTGCCAGGAACTAATAGATGTCCAGGACCACCGGATACTGGCATCACAGGTACTAGGCCTGTGGTGCCAAAACCACTGGTCGGAGTCCCACCAAAGCGACAAGTTTTTCTCTGGCGGCTAGCCCCTGACCTCACATCCAATGATGTAACCTTTTTTATACAAAGCAAAATAAATTCCGTTGGCTTAAAGGTGGAACAAATTTAACTTTTCTTACGCCATGGAGATTTCTTCCTTTAAGATAAGCGTCTCCCTGACTCAATTTGACACCATTTGTTCCGCCAAGTTTTGGCCGGAGTATTTTGTTGTTAAAGAGTTTAAGGCTTAGAAAAAGAATAGGCCCAGTAGTCAGACCAGTGCTCCATCTTTACCCTCATCTTCCAGCTCAACTTCTACCCATCCAAAAAACTAACTCCCTCTCTTTTAGTTACCTACCAGAATGCGAGAGACTTGCGTAGTAAGCTCAGAACTCTTTTTCTTGAGAGTGTCGCATTCTCGTCCCATGTTATTGTGTTTACCGAGACTTTGGCAAGTCGCTACACAATTTTTAGAAATGATCGTTCGTCTCGACGTGGAGGTGGGGTCCTCATTGCAGTGGACTCAAACTTCACGTCGGAACACTTCATGATCCAGATTCAACAATACCTGGAATTCCTGTGCATAAAACTGATTCTCCCAGGCTCTTCCATTTTCATTACTTGCTCATATATTCCACCTTCCTCGGATTTCTTAATATATGAGCATCACCTGTCAGATAAAGACCATATGATAGTTTTTGGTGATTTCAATTTGCCAGGTACTGTTTGGTCTTCGTTAAACGAGTCTAATAACCTTGTACCCATGTCACGACATGACTTTATCGACGGCTTTCTAGACCTATCCCAGTCTCAAGTCAACCAAGTGAAAAATCCTTGGGTCGATTGCTTGATCTGTGCTTTGTCTCGGATCCGACCGTAGCGTTGTTAACCCGTGCCCTTCCGCTCACTATACCTGAAGACTCCTACCATCCTACATTTGAAGTGTTGGTCGATGTTGGGCCTACTGTTGTGGATCGAACGGGTAGGCTATCTGAACGTGTCCGCTGGTTTTGTAAAGCCGAGTTTACGAAGCTTAATAACCTCATAAGTGATTTTGATTGGCCGCTCTGTTATGAAAGGCACAAACATTTTTTACAATGTACTTGACACATTTTTTGATTCTTGTGTCTCACGTTCTTGTCCGGTTAGATCTGGAAATCCTCCTTGGCTTTCGAAAGAGTTATCCAGTCTAAAAAACTTAAAACAATACTTTATAAAAAATTTCGAGAAGTTGGTTCTCCCTCTTCTCTTTCTCACTATGTAAAAGCTCGGTAAAATTTCTCCGTTCTTAACGCTCAATGCTATATAAACTACCTATCTCGATGCAGGATACGGTTTTCACAGGACCCTAAACAGTTTTACAGCTTCGTAAATAGTAAGCGTAGAACGCACATCTCACTTGCTATCTTTTCTCAATATTGTAACCAACCATGGCCAACGAACCAACGGCGGAGTGTCAGCGCATCCACGCTAGTCGGCAACATGAATCAAACTGACATACACCGAGCCTACGAACCATGGCTCTAGCCACGGTTCTCCCCAAATAGCGGTGTGTCAGCACCTTAAGCAACGCACACAATTAATTAAGAGCTCTCGATCAAACACTCTACACATTCTTGTCCACATAACAATTTAAAAACGCCCCACCTCTTGTGACATTTCGCAATCGACGACTTACATCAGAAATATCACTTGCGTTATTACAAAATAAGTCAAGCCAGCATAAAATGATCAACCTATCGACCCAAATTCAGATATCACCTTCCGCGATGCGGAGGTAGCCAAACCCAATTCCCAATTGCAGCCCTCACCTACCAAAATACAATCTCATCAAAAACACACTGACCCCCTAGCCCACTGTCAACGAAGCATCAAGCTTCGACCCAATTAACACGACCCACAATTATTGTCACAGAATAAACATAATTTAGCAATAAGCAATTATTTCCGGGTCAAAGACAAGTGCGATCGCCAGTTGCATAAAAGGCCCACGATCGGCCGAAAAAGCATGCAGTCCATCAGCCCGTGCACAAGAAACTGCACTAGGCAGTCACAGACTCAACCTACTGTACTACGCAATCCACTAGCGCACCACACCGCCAAAAGCAGAGCAACAATACCCCACAACGTAAATAACTAAGTGAATGAAAAGTACAGAATAAACAAATCAAAACTACTGCGTCATAATTTCTCTCTTGCCTACTGCATTTCAAGCCAGCCCGACACCTGAAGTCACCTGCGATCTACAAATTTTCTTGTAGCGGCTGTGTACTTAGGTACTGTGCCGACGATCTGTATGGACCCTTGCTTAAACTATTCACCCTATCCATTAACGCTTCATGCTTCTCCCCATCTGGAATGAATCTTTTATTATTCCGCTCCATAAGAAAGGTAGCCGCTATTCCTAAAATGTTTAAACAATTTCAACATCTCTGCAAATCACTTATATCTCCGTCCCAGCACGGATTTATAAGGCGACGATTAACAACTACAAATTTATTGGAGTTTATCTCTTTTACCATTAAACGCTTCCAGGATAACTTGCAGACGGATGTCATTTACACTGATTTCAATAAAGCATTCGATTCTGTAAACCATTCCCTTCTCGCACAAAAACTTGACCTTTTATGGTTTCCGCCTATTCTTTTGAGATGGATTTCTAGCTACCTTCGTTCTAGGTCTCAAAGAGTCCTTTTCAAAAACTCCTTATCTTCACCTGATAAGGTTACTTCTGGAGTACCACAGGGCAGACATCTAGGCCCCCTACTATTCACACTCTTTATTAAAAATCTGCCTTCAGTATTAACAAACTCTCGAGTACTCATGTATGCGTATGATGTTAAACTTTGTGTCCAGTATAAGGACATTTCATTTCGCTTGCAATCCGATCTCAATAACTTTTGGTCATGGTGTTGTGCACAAACAAAGTACAAAGTACACCAGGACCGTATAGAATCAGTCCAGAAAAACTTTTTACTTTTTGCTCTGCGTGGCCTTAACTTGAATGCAGGTGTGACACTGCCATCTTACCCTCGTAGATTGCTTTTAATAAACCTTCCAACCTTAGTTAGTCGTAGAAAAATGCTTATGATTTTTATGCACATCCTGATCAAGGGTGACGACGTAGATAGCCCTGACTTGTTGAGCCGCATAAACTTTAAGATTCCTGTTAGATCTACTAAAAACTTTATTTAATTGTTCCTTCCGCTTTGTAGATCGAATTATTCCTTGCAGGAACCATTTAGGGTCCTATGCTCGGACTTCAATTCCCTCTACCACATAACATCCACTACTAATTCCCTTCCTCTTCTTCAATCACTAATACTAACATACCTTTCCCGTTATTACTACTATCTCTTAGCTATCTGTGCATGTTTAGCTTTTTGAGTTGTGTTTATCTCTAATTTTCTTCGAATTTTAGTCTAACACCTATCTTTCCTGTATGCTCGTCGGTTCGGTAACACGCGTCGCGCATCATGCGCGGTAAAGCGGTAAAGCAACTTAAAGAAGATACTTATAGCATCCTAGCAGACCCGAGCGATTCGCTGCTTACTAAATGCATTTCGATGAATTTGTAAACAGAATTAATCGAAATTAAACAATTATACAGGGGTGCCACAGAAATCCCTTCCGCTCGAAAATCACCTCAATTTCATTCCGCGGTGCCGCAAACCGATTTTTAAGCGGAATCAAAACCACTCACAATTTATCCAGCGACTTGATTAAATACACCCATAAAACACATCCAAAACGATTGGAACCTTACTTTCCCATAAAGGTTGTTCAATTGGTAATTAACCCTCATCCAAATAACCTAACATTATACATGTTAAGTTAATAAAATAAGCATTTTAGTAAATCACTATTCAATCCGCTGACTGAATTTTCACTTAACGATTCCGCTGTCAATCCGCTGCAGAGCGATGTGGCCACTTAGGGCGATTCGGACTTTCGAAGTTAATACAGTAATGCAACATTTTTTAAGTCGAATTTGGAGCAATATATTTAATATTAATTACTGAAACCAAGTTTTATATTGTTTTATTATACCCGTACTCAAAAAAGAGTTAAGGGGTATATTAGATTTGTGGTAAAAGTGGATGTGTGCAACGCAGAGAAGGAAACGTTTCCGACCCCATAAAGTATATATATTCTTGATCAGCATCAATAGCCGAGTCGATTAAGCCATGTCCGTCTGTCCGTCCGTCTGTCCGTCTGTCCGTCTTCATGAGCGCCTGGATCTCAGAGACTATAAGAGCTAGGGAAACCAAATTTGGTTTCCAGACTCATGTGATATCACACTGCTACAAGTGTATTTCAAAATTTCGCCCCGCCCCCTTCCGCCCCCACAAAGGACGAAAATCTGTGGCAGACACATTTTTAAAGATACGATAAAACTAAAAACGCAGTATCATAGAGAATGCCCATATCTACCAGATTGCCGAATCTGAATCAGATCGGATCATAATTATAGCCAGAATGACGAAATTAATTTTCTGTTGGTTCCCCCGCCTCCTCCTGCAAGAGAAACATTACTCTATCTCCTTCTCGCTCGCACACTCTGCTGCGTTCAGTGCGCGAGCAACCCCTAGCGGAGGTGATGTAGAATATGAATGGTACATCTATAATCTACATGTTAGATGTAAAATATACATTGTAGATGTAGATGTAGATAACAGATGTAGCAAAAAAATGTAAAATGTAAAATTTTTTTTTTTTCTTTAATTATAAAAAATTTTGCTCAAAAATGTATATACTGACTGAGTACGGGTATAAGTAGAGTCGCGTCCCCAGAAGCGACTCACACGTTCCTTCTCGTTTTTATATAGTTTTAATCTATTTTTGTTAACTGTGGTACTTTTATTTCTATCTTTTAATATGTAGTTATTCTTCTCATCTATTCCTATGACCTTATATGGTCCCTTTTATTGGTTATCTAGCTTATGTCCCGTATCATTTTTAACTAATACTAAATCGCCTCTTTGTATGCTATTAGATACCTGTCATAATATAATTTTTGTTTAGTTTTTGCATTTTCTAATAATAATTTGAATATGCTATTAGCTATCTGTAGTCTGTATTTTACTTCTTTATCTTATGCTTCATTATATATATACTGGACTGACCTTGGTTTTTTCTAAAAAGTCATATATTTTTTTACCAAACACCAGTTCAAATGGGCAATTCCCATGTACTGTGGATGGTGTTGTATTGTAGCAATATGTAAAGTTCTTTTCACTCGAGATGTACGAGCGAAAATACTCGTTAAATGTTCGGTGAGTGTGTTCTACTGCGCCGAGTGTCATATGGTGATGGGTGTTCGTTGTTTTATGTTAAATTTTTAATAAATTTCATAATTCGAAAAAAATGCTGTTTTTATACTCTGTACCCATATCCGTTATGAGCGTCTTTATAGGGCCATAGATAAGAACAAAGTTATTAAAGATACTATTTGCTACGACTTTAGCATGCTTGCTGGGGATTGGTATTGTAATAAGATATTTAGTCAAATCGCATAGGATAGTGACGGCATATTAATTATTATTTTCCGACCTTGGTAGGGGTCCGAGAACCGTATCAAATGCTTTTGCTGGCGTTGCAGTTAATTGCATTTCTTCTTTGTTGTGATTGAAAGTTTTGTTCTTTAAACATTTGTCGCAGTGTTTTATATACTGTTTTATATCCCTTGTCATGTTTTTCCAGTATTATTATACCCGTACTCAAAAAAGAGTTAAGGGGTATATTAGATTTGTGGCAAAAGTGGATGTGTGTAACACAGAGAAGGAAAATTTTCCGACCCCATAAAGTATATATATTCTTGATCAGCATCAATAGCCGAGTCGATAGAGCCATGTCTGTCTGTCTGTCCGTCCGTCCGTCCGTCCGTCTGTCCGTCTTGTTTGACGCCTGGATCTCAGAGACTATAAAAGCTAGGGCAACCAAATTTGGTTTCCAGACTCATGTGATATCACACTGCTACAAGTGTATTTCAAAATTTCGCCCCACCCCCTTCCGACCGCAAAAAGAACGAAAATCTGTGGTAGCCATAATTTTAAAGATACGATAAAACTAAGAACGCAGTATCGTAGAGAATAACGCTATCTACCAGACTGCCGAATCTGAATCAGATCGGATCATAATTATAGCCAGAATGAAGAAATTAATTTTCAGTTGTTTCCCCCGCCCCCTCCTGCACGTGAAAACGCTACTCATTCTCTTTCTCGCTCGCACACTCTGCCGCGTTAAGTGCGCGAGCAACCACTAGCGGAGGAGATGTAGATGTAGATAGCAATTGTAGCAAAAAATTCTAAAATTCTTAAAAATTATGCTCAAAAATGTATATACTGACTGAGTACGGGTATAAGTAGAGTCGCGTCCCCAGAAGCGACTCACACGTTCCTTCTCGTTTTTGTTTAATTTTGTTAATTGTACGATTGACTCCCTGGTGGCCTCCAGTCATGGGGTCATCGTGGAATTGTTTTAATATTTTATCGATCGATTTTTTGTCTTGCAAGTATATTGTTTTTGGCGTTAACGCAATTGTTATGTCTATAAGGTTTTTATTTCCAATTTCTTTAAATTCATCTACCCGGGTATACTTAAACAGTCTGTCTTCTAAGGACAGCTGTAATTTGGTGACGCCTAGATTACAGGCTTCTAAAGTTAGCCTCTTGAAGAATTGTCCTAAGTCAATTTTCTCGTTAATAACACTAGTCAACACGATTTTTCCTCAAGGAACAAAACCAACTTTTTATTAAAGATTTGGGGCTTAGAAATGGTTTGATGATATTTTTTTTTTCCTATGGCAGAACTTTTTTTGAAGAATTTTTGAAAACTGGTATTTTTTTTTGAAGCTTTTTTCAGAGGTAGCGCTTGTTTTTTTCACATAACTCTAGTATCTTTCATCTGGTTGTTAAGAACTTTAATATTTTGAAAAGATAATTAAAACAGCTTAAAGATAAGCTCAAACACTTTGTGATTTCAGCTTACCGTCTGGGAAATATAAAGCATTGAAATGCAAAAATAATGATTTTTGTGCGGTATTATTTACGAAATTTTGACTTTAATAACTCAGGAAAAGTCGAAAAAAAATTATATCCTGTGTTTTCTATTTTTTTGTGTAGAGGTGCATTAATTTGGCGTCGTTTAAGGTATCGCTTATTAAAATCTATGGAGAGACTTTGGAGCTAAAATTCGTTAACCAAACCTAAAAAATGGAAAAAATGGACAAAAAATACATTTTTGAAGGCTGCGGGCCCAACTGCCAATTGGGAACAAAGCAAACGAAAAAGGGTTGTACATTTCTGCATTTCTGCAGATAGTGAATACATCTCTTAGGTTTTTTAACATGTGTTCTTCGGAACATCCCAATACGACCAAGTCGTTCATGTAGAGGAATGCTTGTGCAGGTGTTAATCCAACAAATGCCATGGTCATCATTCTTTGGAATGAGTTTGGCGCAATTTTGAGGCCGTAGGGCAATCTTTTGAATCTGTATGTACCGTTGTCTGCTGTAAAAGATGTTTTTTTTTTATATCAGTTTATTAGGTAAGAGAGTGTGTAGAGAAGTGTGTATAAATGAAAGAGAATATAAATAAATAAAGCCCGAGATCCTGCGGGTATGCCGCGAAGCTTTGCTTCGCAGGGACGGGCGGGTCGCCTTAGACCCCTCGTTCTATGCCGTTTCGACTCCGCTCCAGCTCTCTTAGCTTCCGCGTAACTTCTGACGCGAATCCGGCTACCCTTGACCAGTACTGTTCGCTCAATACCATCCTGTTGATCAGGTGCTCGGCGTTCAGCGTGTCCCCGCCAATGCAGCTCCGCTGATCTGCAAACCTTGCGCAGTTGAAGAGGATGTCCTCTGCGGTTTTTTCGACGCCACACGTCGGGCAGTTAGCGTCGCTGTCGTTCCCGAAACGATGGAGGTAGCTCCTAAAACAGCAGACTCGCAGAGCTCCTAGTCGTTGAGTTGCGTCTAGCCCTCTCGTGTAGGACTTTGTCCTCGCCGCCTCTGCCCAGATTGCTGCTGCGTACATCATGACCTATTTAAGGACAGACTGAAGAAGAAGTCGGCGGCCTTGCTGGGTCACTTCGTGTTTAGCATCATGCGCGAGAAAGCTCTTCTTACGTCGGCTGCCTTTTTGCTGACTGCCTGGAGGTGCCCGCGAAATGAGAGGCGAGTGTCCAGCATTACACCGAGATATCGGATTGCTCTTGAGAATAGTATGTCAACTGAGCCGACACGGACGTTCGCTACCTCGACTTTTTCGCGGCTGGATATAAGAACCGCCTCCGTCTTTTGCTCAGCCAGTTTAAGGCCCACTGAGTTCAGCCACTCCTGGATTGTGGTCACCGCTTGCTTACAGCGGGCCTCCACGTCGCCGAGATGCTTGGCTACTACTACCAATGCGACGTCGTGCGGGCGTCTCTTGGTAGTTGGAGCTTAAAGATGTCGTCGTGCATAACGTTCCACAGGGTTGGTCCCAGAACCGCGCCTTGAGAAACGCCGCATGTCACCTGGTACTGCATCGTACCGCTATTGGTGCTGTATAGAAGCGTCCTGCCTCTGAAGTAGTCCTCGATGATGGCTACCAAGTAGTCCGGGGTTCCTAAGCGGGTTAGGGCCCTAAGAATGACGTCCGACCTCGCCGAGTTGAAAGCGTTATTTACGTCGAGAGTGACCACGAGACTGTACTACTTCCGTCCTCCAAGCCACCTAGTTCCCTCAATAGCTTTTACCCATATGTCTTTAACTATACGGATTGCGTCCGCCGTCGATCTTGCCTTCCTAAAGCCGAACTGCATCGGAAACATTTCACCTGCCTCTACGAAAGCTTTCTGAAGCTTCCTGCAAATGCATCGCTCCAGCGCTTTGCCCACGTTGTCTATCAGGCAGATGGGACTGTAGGATGAAGGTTCTTCAGGGGGCTTGTGGGGCTTTGGCAGCAGGACAAGCTTCTGCTGCTTCCATAGCTCTGGGAATACTCCTTCGCGAAGGCACAAGTTGAAGACATGCGCGAAAGCCGATGGCTGCACTGTCATTGTCAGTTTCACGGCGCTATCGGGGATACCATCAGGGCCTGGGGCCTTGCCGGTCGGGGTTTCTGCTGCCACCTCCAGAATCTCGCTGCCGTTATGTCGGTCCATCCGATGTGGCGATACAGTGCGCGCGCCGGGCTGACAGCTGGGGCGACAGTGGGAAAGAGGCATTCGACGATTTCTTTCATCCTGGCAGGATCGGCCGCAGTGAAGGGCTTTGCCGCGTTGAGGTTTTTTGCAATGACCTTGTATGCGAGACCCCAGGGGCCATTTTCGGCAGAATCGCACAGCTCCAGGAAGCAATTCCTCTTGCTTTCTCTGATGGACCTTTTGAGGACTCGGCGTTTCGTGGCGTATTCCTGGGACCTCGAATGGAAGGCTAGCGTTCCATTCGCGCGTGTTTGGCGCCTCCTAGCACGGATGCGCTCGCTTCGGGTTTTGGCGATCTCCGTGGTCCACCAGAATACCGGCTCGCGGGGTCTGCATTGTGCTTGCCCTGCAGGCCGATGTTATCGAGCGGACGAGTTCGGCAGCACTGGCTTCTGCATCTCCCTTGGGCTCTGGTATGATCGCTGCTCTAGAAAATCCTCTGGCCTGAGGGTTCTGGCGTTAAAGGCCGTCGTTGGCTTGTGGGCTGAGCCCTGCCTGCGGGACTCGATGCTGCAGATGATTGCTTTGTGGTCACTAGCGGTGTATGCTACGCTGAGCGTCCACATTGTACTCTCGAAGGGAGTGCTGCTGCAGAAGGACAAGTCAATGTGTTTCGTCGTCTTAGTCAATGTTTTATGTTAAGATTATTTTTGTATTCTTGAAGTCTAGTGAAAGTAGGTTAGGGCAAGGTGGGAGCGCAATAAAAGCTCGCTCTTTCGCTCAAGGCGAATTCGCCCCGCTTTGCCACCATAGGTTAGCTAGGCATAGAACGAATTGTAATGAATTTAAGAATATAATCGTTGAAATTGAATTTCGTTCGTCCCGCATTTTAATAAAACTTTACGCCACCCAAGTATTTCGGTCTTTCGCATTTAGACAAACTATTCTAAATTTTCATGGCACCCCCGGGTGGACGTAAAGAATAAATTAAAAAGGCAACAAATAAAAGTGACAGTGACACAGTGTTAAAAGAGTGTAACAAAAATACATACACATACAGAAAGTTATAATAAATATAACTAGTTTATTCTGTTATAGAATAAAAGTTTCGTTTGTGTATCCAAATCCTTGCCAAAACCATCGTGTCGGCCGCGCAATACCCTCACCGCCTGTTGCTGATCGCGGCTGCTACCCTGCCGGCATAGCTGCTGCTTCCCGAACAGACCCTGTTGCTGCAACATGCAAAACGAATGGCCCGTTGTGATTGCACGGACTGCAAGAGGATAGTGGCAGCTGGACTTAAAGATCCAAACGCAGAGCCAGAGGTATTTGTGCAAAAAATTGAAAGCTAGAGCCGAAGACATACATAAATACACATATAAATTGTCTTGTGCTGGAAAAATTGCACCTCGCTTTCAATTCTTGGCACAGCCGTATGATATAGTAGAGTTTGATTTGCATGCATTTAATTTATTAGTGCACATACATACATATATAACACCACATAACACATACAACAACCATACTCTATTTGAACCGCTATTTGGACGCACAATTATATATCTTTTACCGCAATCACTGTCGCCCCCCCCGGCCCTCTTTCCCCTTTCGTTGTTTGAAATTCGCCATAAAGTTGGTTCGTTAACCCAAGCCGCTGTGTATAACACTTACTTCCATATATATGTACATACATACACACAAGCAGCTGCACCGGTGCATTCTTTTCGTCTCTCGCTTTCGCTTATCCACCGTTGCTTGCTGTGTATTTGGTGGGAGAATTGTCGTTGCCGAGCTTGATCAAAACAAAGCGCCAAGTTACGCGCTACCTTGTTTTTTGGGGGTATATTGTTTTCGGCACTCACTTTGCAAGTGACGCGCTACCCTATATTTTTAGGGTATATTGTTTTAGACTCTCACTTGGAAAGTGACGCGCTACCCTACAGTGGTAGGGTATATCTTTTTTGGCTGTCACTTGCAACCAAATAAACACCTCGTACCACGACATTCAATTATTTTCGTTCTTGTTAAACATTTATTATTTATTTATCTACTAAAAAATATTGGTTGTCGTCGCGTAGATAATAAATAGTACAATGGCATAGGAAAATAAGTCTGTTCTCGATGACTTAAAAAGTAAGCTCAAAAACCGAGTCAAAAGCATTCGCCGCTTAGAGGATCAATTAGAGGGTGGGTCGTTTCCATTGCAATTGACAGACCTACAATGCAGACTCGATGTTCTGAATTCTGCTATTAACAAGGCCAACCTATTGCAGGAGCAAATAGAAGAAATTGATAGCAAAGATGAATTTGGAGCCGAGCTGGAAGAAATGGCCATTGTAACCAAGGCAAAGATAATGTCGCTTATCGATGCCTTGAAGCTAACAAGCGATACGCCGCCCTCGGTATCAGCTTCTACGGCCCCAACTCGTGCTCGACTTCCGAAATTGGCACTACTAAGATTTAGTGGTAAATATTCGGAGTTTAAAAATTTTATTAGCCATTTTGAGACTCTGGTTCATAATGATGAGAGTATACCGGTGATCGAAAAATTTAATCATTTAATTTCGTGCCACTCTAATGAAACATTAGGAACAATAAAGGCGTTCCAAGTCACCGAGGCGAATTATACAGAGGCCATGTACAGCCTAAAGCGAGAATATGACAACTAATGTCTAATATTCTCGAACCAAATATCCGCACTGTTTAATCTGCCAAAAATCTCGCAGTCCGCATCGTCCCTAAGAAGCCTCATCGATACAGTGTCATCGATCTATGGTTCATTATTATCGACAGGAGACGATACGAAGATTTCGAATGCAATGCTCATTCATCTCGTGTTGAACAGAGTCGACCCAGTGTTTAGACAGAAGTGGAAAGAACAGCTTGACTTCGAAAAGTTGCCGCTTTGGTCCGACTTTGAAACAGTTTTAAGTCGTAGATACCAGCATTTGTCTGCGGAAGAGTCGACAAAGCCAAGGCAAGAAAAAGTCATGCCAAACAAGTCGCACAATCGCAGTTCATTTGCTTGTTCTTCCACTCCCCCCAACAGTAGAGCTTAGCGAACATGCAGCTATTGCAATTCGGGAGACCATGTACTGGCCAACTGCACGCCATTTTCACGCCTCTCGGTTATGCAAAGGTTCGAGTTCACAAAGTCTGCGTCTTTATGTATTAATTGCCGGCAAAAGGTTCACACTGTAGTAAGATGCAAGGTCGCCAAATGTCGAGTTTGTGACCGCTCACATCACACATTGTTGCATCGATACACAGTGACTGATAATAGTCTCGCGTTGCCGCCACCCCCAGAGAGTTCGTCTCCTCCTTTAAATCAGGATCACCCTTCCACCTCTCATGCTCTGCATGCGACTTCGTTGGACAGGGTGATTTTGGCTACGTCGATCGTAATCGTCAGAACAAAAAACGGTGAACATATTTTGGCCAGAGCTCTGCTGGACTCTGGATCCCAAACAAACTTCATCACGGAAGACCCCGCCCAGGAGGAGTCGTGTATTACCTTGCTTGGTATTGGTGAATCCCATTCTCAAGTTAAGAAAAAAATACACACTGTGGTGAAGTCGCGCATAAATGGTAGTGAGTTCTCCTTTGATTTCTGGATCCTGAAATCAATTTCAGGTTATCACTCTGACCAGACAGTTAATGTAACTGATTGGAAAATCCCAGAGAACCTACCACTGGCAGATCCCTATTTCGACAAGCCACAAAGAATATACATGCTGATTGGAGCTGAATCATTCTTTGAGTTATTAGCTGTTGGTCAAATCAAGCAAGGACCTGACTTTCCAACTCTTCAGAAGACCCTTCTTGGCTGGGTTGTTTCGGAAAAATATGTTTCCAAAAGTTCTACCCCCAAACTGCAAGCAGTTTTAGTTGCAGTGTAGAGTTGTTAGTTTCCATTGATAGAACCTTGCAAAAATTCTGGTCACTGGAAGAAATGCCAATGTCAAAAACAATTTATTTCGCCTGAGCACACGTTATGTGAAAAGCACTTTCAGAAGAATACTCAGGTATTGCCATCAGGTCGGTTTGAAGTAAGGCTGCCGTTTAAATCAGATCCAAATTGTCTGGGCGACTCCTTTGAGGTTGCTAACCGGCGGTTTTCGTCGCTCGAAAGAAGATTGTCTCGTGACCCTGAGTTGAAGAAAATTTACTTGGAATTCATGGAAGAGTACCTCTCCTTAGGATATATGTCGCCGACTGACAATACGGTTCCCTCTACTCCACACTACGTAATTCCACATCAGTGTGTCCTTCGGCCCAAAAGTAAGTCCACGAAGCTTTGCGTTGTGTTCGATGCGTCGTCGAAGATGTCCTCTCAGGTGGCCTTGAATGACATTCTGATGGACGGACCGACCATTCAAGAGGAATTATACTCAACGCTTCTCCGCTTCCGTCTGCAAAGGTTCGCCCTGACTGCCGATGTTAACAAGATGTATCGCCAAGTGATGGTGAATGAAGCGGATAGTCAGTTTCAGATGGTAGTATGGAGAAGAGACCCATCTGATTCCTTGAGAATATACCAGCTCAACACTGTAACATATGGGACTGGACCTGCCCCATGGCTATCCGGTGTTTATAAAGGTGGAGTGAGTCTGTGAAACTATCATTCCCTAAAGCTGCTCACGTTATTGGGTCCGACTTTCACGTTGATGACATGTTGACTGGTGATGCATGCGTAGAGGAGCTAAGGGCAATTAAGTCCTAAGTATGTCAGGTTCTTCATATCGCAGGGTTTGAGTTAGCGAAATGGTTTTCGAACTCACCTGAGATTACCGCATCTGAGAGCACAGCAAACGATCTCGGATTTAGATTCGACTAAGGCGTTAGGAATCTTATGGTTGCCTAAAGAAGATGCCTTTCAGTTTAAAATTGACAATGAAGTCATGGGTCTCCGAGCGACAAAACGGAACATACTGTCGGTGACATCGAAGTTGTTCGACCCCCTTGGCTTGTTAGGTCCTATCGTCATAAAGGGCAAGATCCTATTGCAGGAACTCTGGCTTAACAAACTAGATTGGGATGAGTCGATTCCGATGCACTTGGAAACATCATGGAATATGTTGAAAAATACACTGTCCCAATTGGAAGAGATCTCCATACCGCGGTTTGTGTATTCCGATCCGATGTCACCGGTCCAGATACTTATGGAGCGTGCGTCTATGTCCGTAGCAGAACTACAGAAGGTTTAAAAATATCATTGTTGACTTCAAAGTCCAAAGTAGCGCCGCTCAAGACCAAAACGCTCCTACGGCTTGAGTTATGTGCCGCTCACCTTCTAGCGGATCTCTGTCACAGAATCAAGCCCCTATTAATGGTCCCTATCGAACGAGCTGTTTATTGGTCGGACTCTGAAGTAACTCTTCACTGTATTCGGTCGCATCCATCTTCGTTGTCGACGTTCGTTTCGAATAGGGTGGCTGAGATTCAGGAGTGGTCAGATGAAGCTACGTGGCGGCATGTCCCTACAAAACAAAACCCAGCAGATATTGTGTCAAGAGGTTGTGACGTCAAGGAAATCGTCCAGTCAATCTGGGTCGAAGGACCCGCATTTCTAAAGGATGAAGAAGAAAACTGCCCAAAAACCCTCATTTCGAGCCTTCAAAAGATGTTGAGCTGGAGAAGAGGAAGAACGCGGTTGGACTGACCGCTGCGTTGGAAATTTCGGTCTTGGTAGATGTCATCGAGGGATTCTCGTCACACCTCAAGCTGCTTAGAGTGTTATATGTTTTGTTATATGTTCCGCTTTATAAGAAAATGTAAGAACCCGAGCATGACGTTTGAAAAAACGGTCTCACCGACCGAGCCGATGAAGCCTTTCGCAAAATTGTTGAAATCACCAAACATCACGAGTATCGTGAAGAAATCGAGAAAGTTCGGAAAGAATCTAGAGTTGGTCCTAGTCTTCAGCGGTTGAACCCATTCATCCATGAAGACACTGGTACTTGGTGTTCTTTTTCGTTGTTGGGGGGCGACAAGCTAAAGCTCCTATATCATACGATGCCAAGTTTCCGTTGCTTTTGACGAAGCGTTCGCAATTCGTGCGGAGCTATGTTCGTTATCAATTTTCATGTCGGCCCACGAGCACTTGTGAACATCCTTCGACAGAGTGTTTGGAACGTAAACGCTCAGAAGGTCTGCAGTCAGAAAGTTCTATCGTGTATCCGCTGCTTTAAATGCAAGCCTCGACTGCTGACGTAACTTATGGGAAATTTACCCGCAGACCGGCTCCGTGCTCTCCGCCCATTTTCAATTTGCGGCGTTGATTTTTGTGGACCCGTCTCGACGACATTGAAAATTCGAGAAAACCCCCATGCAAGTCCTCTATCTGACTTGACCACTGACAGTTTTTTATTGGGTTTCCAAAGGTTCGTTGGGCGCCGAGGACATCCCCAGATCGTCCATTGCGACAATGTATTTCGTCGGAGCGAGACGCCACCTCAGCGCTCTGCAGAAGGCGCTCGAGGACGGGGCGGACGCAGTTCGCGAATTTGCGTCAAAAAACGGATGCGAATTTGCGTTCATACCGCCTCGAGCGCCGCACATGGGAGGACTTTGGGAGGCAGGTGTGAAGTCTGCGAAGAGCCTACTCCTACGGGCCGTAGGCAGCGCGCTCTTGACCGCCGAAGAGCTCGCCACAGTCCTCGTCGGGATCGAGGCCGTCCTGAACTCCAGGCCGCTGGGAGCCCTCAGCCAGGATCCCAGCGACGGCGAGGCACTCACGCCCGGGCACCTGCTGACAGGCGGGTCGCTCATCGCCCCCCCAGCACTGCAGACTCCGGACCAGGAGGGTCTCAGCTGCTTGCGGCAATGGAAACTTGCCTCGTCAGTCAGGCACACGTTCTGGCGGCGATGGTCCCGCGAATATGTCCTGGGGCTACAAATTCGGGGCAAGTGGCACCAACGGAAGCCCGACATCAAGGAGTAAGATCTCGTTCTCGTGGCCGAGGACAACATGCCTCCACAGGAGTGGCTCCTCGGGAGAGTCATCGCCACGCACCCCGTCAGGGTAGTGGACGTTAGGAGGAGCGATGGAGGCATTTTTCGGCGGGCCATCCACAAGTTGGCGCCGCTACCAATGTGTTGAAGCCGCTCTGGCCTTCAACGGGGCCGGTGTTTCGTCATGTCATCGTCGTAGTCAATGTTTAATGTTGAGATTATTTTGAATTGTTTGAAGTCTAGTGTAAGTAGCTTAGGGCAAGGCGGGAGCGCAATAAAAGCTCGCTCTTTCGCTCAAGGCGAATTCGCCCCGATTTGCCACCGTAGGTTAGTTAGGCATAGAATGAAGTGTAATGAATTTTAGAATATAATCGTTGAAATTGAATTCGATCGTGCGCATCAAGAACTTCATTCGTCCCGCATTTTAATAAATCTTTACGCCACCCAAGTATTCGGTAATTCGCATTAGGAAAAACTCTTCTAAATTTTCACAATGACTGACCCTGTCCCAGCACGAGAGAACGTGTGCTTTGCTTCTCGGACACCTCTTGCTGCCAGCTATGAGATTCGCCGCAGTCGGGTCCTTTACGGCACAGAGGAAGCATCTAGGGTCATTTCTGCACGCCGATACTTTGTGGCCGCGCTTGCCACACTTGAGGCAGCAGTTGCTGCGGTCAACGTCGCTCTTGCACCTGACTGCGATGTGTCCAAACTCTAGGCATTTGTAGCAGCGCCTCTGTCCTGATTTCTGTACGACCCTGCATCTTGACCACCCGATCTTGAGTTTGCCAGCCTCTATAAGCAGCTTTTGTGGAAATTATGATTGCGTCATTCCTTTGTCGCCTGGGTGGGTGGGTCGTTGTCGCTTTGGGTCTCCTTTCTGGACCTTCAGGGGCGTTTAATGGTCGGCGTCTAAGCTTGTGGGTCGCGGTGGACCAAGCCTCTCCCTGCGGGGCTTCAATGGTTTGTGACGATGACTCCGTCAGCCTGTATGGGATCGGGGATGTCTGCTGGTCCATCGTCTCCTGTTTGTGGCCCTCAAGTTTCTCCTCCTGGATTCTCACGCAGATGTCTGAGTGTAATTCCTTCAGGTTGGATAGAGAGTCTTTTAGCTGCCAGGAAGCCGGCCTCTTCTCGAGCGTTATTGATACTTATCCATCTATGAGCTCGCACATTTCGGTCAACAGCGCTTGGAGACTTTTGGTGACCTTCTTCCTCTTAGTTTCTTTCTCTAAGCTCGCTGGGCTACTTAGCTCTCTGCCTCTTTTCGGCGTATCGCCGTCCATCTTCGGGCACTCGGGGGGACATCTCCAGAGGGAGACCTCGCGATCTTAGCTCTTTGAGCGATCGCCTGGATGTCATCCGAGTCAGCCAGCTGGGCTAGGTTCGACCCTCCCAGCATTGTAGTGGCTTCTGGGATACTTCGGCGGCCAGAGGTTTCCCTGCGGCGAACCCCGGAGGAAGTTATAACGCTCCGATTCGGTAGCCAGGTAGATAGCCGATCTTTCTGCTTTGCTTGTGGACAGAAATTTGTATTTAACTAGTTAATTTGAAACTTCTTATCGATCGGTAATCGGTCGCTGTCAAAAGCTCCCTGCTCTAGGACCTGGTTCAGTTTCCAATGCATATATATCAATGTATTCAGAACAAAGGGTATTCATCTTCTTTTTTATAAATTTTGGAAAGTTTTTATTAAGTTTTTCGATAATTTCTTTATGGTTGCCTATCTTTGAGTTATTAATGGTGATTAATTCATAGTCATCAAAATTTTCCGTTTGAATATTTGCATCGGCTACTATACAATTATTATCCGTCGTATTGATAATTCGTATGCTCGAATTGGTATTTGCAATAAAAATGCCCTTACCAATTTCCTGGTTGGGTATGAGGACTTCCTTGTGTTTTGTGCATATTTTTATTAAACGGACAACTTCGGACCTGGCTGGAATTGTTATTGTGTTTATGTTTTGTGCATTGCGCATAGGGATGGCTATATCTTCGTGGAAATCGCGTGGTCTTAAGACCATTCTTGAAAATCTTGGTAGTCCAGAATGCAATTATAATTTTTTATGAAATCTAAACCAATTATGCCTGTACAATTAATGGGAAAGTCATCTTGGACCATATTAAAGGTGTGTTTTATTAGAACATTGCCACATACGAAGTCTGCCACTACTGTTCCTAAAGTATTTGTTCAGAGTGAGGACGGCGCTGGCGGGCCAACCGCTCTGTGGGCATTCCAGCCACACATCGCTGTTAGCGTTCCAGCTACACAAGCGGTCGCCCTCGTGCTTAAGAGCATTTTTCCCCCCGGAGACGCGCTCTCGCGCGCATATTCACCACGCTTGCGCTCCCGCCCACGCTCACGCTCCGGCTCTCGCCTCCGACAGCCCTCGGCAGCTTGAGTGCCACCGATCTACATTAATTCGCTTTTCTAACCACAAGCAAACGGCCGCTTTTGACGCGATACATACTTATACTACAATTAACCCTCCGAATAAAACCCCGAACTATGTTTCGAAGAAATTGGATCTGCCTATCATATTTATCTTTGGGAAAACATCTGTGGGACTTCGCTTTGCCTCTACACTCAATCATTGGTCCTTCGAGCCGGATTCTACTTCGCCTTCCCCAACTATATCCAGCCTTCGAGCACGGCATCGCCTTCACCACACCAGGATCCCAAGATAGGGATCCCAAGAAGGATCTTCAAAGTACGATGCAAGGAGTTCTAAATGCGCTAGCGGTCTCCAACGTCTGCACGGACAACTGGGATAGTCTGCTTGTCACCATTTGAGCTTCCAAATTGCCGAAGTTGAGCCGGGCGTTGTGGGAAGCGTCCGTAACGGACAAAAAAGAGGTGCCGCCCTGGACGGAAATCGACTCCTTCCTCACTCAGCGCTATCTGACTCTCGAGGCTATTGAGAGCGACCCTTCCACCTCACGAGGGACTACGAATCCGCCTCCCTCCAAGGGCGTCCAAAATCCACCCACCTCTCGAAACCACTCCAATCCATTCTGTTCGCAAGGCAGTCCGACGCCAAACAAGGTTCACTCTTTCAATACTCAAGTGAGTCCGAAGAAGCGAACGTGTGACCTCTGTTCCAAAGAGAATCACCCGCCTCATGTTTTTCAACATGTCCGCTTATGCACGTTCCAGCTGCATTAAGAAAAAGCAGCTGTGCCTAAATTGCTTCGCCAGAGGTCATCTGCTTCGCGACTGCTCCAGCAGCCACACTTGTTCCACTTGTGGGGCCAGGCATCACACGATTCTGCATCGTGCCGCTCCTTCATCCAGCGTAGTGGCTTCGACTTCCGCCCAAGCCCCCAGCTCATCCGAACCTCAGCCCAACGTACAGAGCTACTTCGCCTCCAGCACAAGTACCGTTCTTCTGGGCACGGCACTCATTAATATTTGTCACCTGGGGACCAATTTCCGTGCCCGCGCACTGGTTGACTCAGTCTCCGAGGCGACGTTCATCACTGAACGTCTCTTTAACATTATTAAGCCACCGTTCGAAGCCACACAGGCTCAAGTCGCAGGTTTAAACCAAACCGTAGCAGCTAAGGCGCAAAGGCGCTGTCACTTCATGATCGGGGCCGCCTCCAGGCCTGGCCTCAAAATCGAGACCATGGCATATGTTCTGCCTCAATTAGCAGGAAACCTTCCCTCATATCCGATACCGCAGCACTTCTTGGACAAGCTTCCAAATCTCCCGCTGGCAGACCCCTCCTTCCACCGAAGCTCGCAGATTGCTGTGCTTTTAGGCGCTGACATCCTTCCTTCTATCCTGTTGAGCGGCTTCCGGTCTGACATTTGCGGCTCGCTGCTGGACTAGAGGCCATCTTCGGATGGGTCCTATCCGGTCCGGTATCAGCTGACTCGACTCGGACGGTTTCCTCCTTCACCACGAAGTTCTCGTTAGATTCGGACGTCCGAATCGAGAAGCTTCTCACCAAATTCTGGGAGGTGGAGGACCTTCCGGGGAGATCGACGAGTGAGTCAGATTCTGTGTGCGAGGAAATCTTCCGCAAGACCACTAAACGAGCCCCCGATGGGAGGTATATTGTTACTCTCCCTTTCAAGTGTCCAGAAAATTTCGATCCAGGACACTCCTGGTGCGCGGCACAGGCCCAGTTCCTTAAAAACGAGCAGCGTCTGCAGCGGAATTTGCCGCTCAAAGAGCAGTACGACGCCGTTATCCAGAAATATTTAGAGCTAGGCCACATGACAGCGGTTATACCCTGTCATATCTCCGGCCATTACTACCTTCCACATCACGCCGTGTTTAAACCCGACAGCACCACAACCAAACTGCGCGTGGTCTTCAACGCCTCCAGCCCGTCTTCCAACGGGAAAAGCCTCAACGACTATGATTTGACTATGCAAATCCTGACGTGGCGAGTCTTCCGCTATGTCTTCAATGCCGACATCAGCAAGATGTACCGCCAGATCCTAGTGTCTTCCCAACACACGCCCTATCAGCGAATACTCTTTTGCGACCGTAATGGGGACGTGTGTGACTACGAGCTTGCCACTGTCACCTTCGGAGTCAATTGCGCACCGTACCTCGCCCTTCGCGTCATTAAGCAACTCGCACAAGAGGTGCGCTCACAGTTGCCAATGGCAAGCGACATCCTGGAGAGCTACATGTACGTGGACGACGTGCTGGCTGGTGCGCACACTCAGTCGTAGGCAATCTCCGCCATTTCAGAATTACGCAAAGCGCTCGATTCCGCAGGGTTTCCACTCCGAAAGTGGACAGCGAACCACAAGGGCGTACTGCGCGACATTCCGGTCGACCACCTACTTCGAGCTGACTTCCTAGAGCTTGACGAAAGTAGCATCGCTAAGACATTGGGGATCCGATGGCAAGCCAGTGCCGATGAATTCTTCTTTGCTCCTCCCGAAGTACTTCAGCGGGAGTCCTGTACGAAGCGCAATGTGCTATCGCAGATTGCGCAGCTGTTCGATCCAGCGGGATGGCTTGCCCCCTTTGTCATCCTAGCCAAAATGTTCATGCAGGAAATTTGGCTAAGAGAGTTAGGGTGGGATGACGTCCTCCCTAGCGATCTATCTCACACCTGGGAGACGTTCCTGAAAAGTTTTCCGGCCATCCAGGATACCCACATTCCGCGGTGGTTGCACGTTTGTCCAATGGCCAAGGTGCAGATACATGGCTTCTGCGACGCGTCTCAACGTGCCTATGGGGCAGCGATTTACATCCGTGCACCATGCCACCAGCAGCGCCTCCGACATCCTCAGCCGTTTGTCCGACCTCGGGCGCGCTCTGCGCGTGATCGCCTATGTTCGGCGGTTCACTCAGCGAGTTAAAAAGCAGACGACCCATCTCTCCAAGGAGCTGAACGGAAAGGAGGTCGCTGCCGCTCTCCGGGCGGTCACACTGACAACCCAACGCTTTCATTATGCTGGGGAGCATCGGTGCCTGCTACACAAACAGCCACTCCCTACTACAAGTTCTCTTCTGAATCTTAATCCGTTCCTTGACCAGAATGGAGTCATGCGGGCATGTGGCCGAGTCCAAGCCTCGGCGTCCATGTCCTACAACGAACGGCATCCAATCCTGTTGCCACCCGCATGTCTCCTGGTTCGCCTGCTGGTTCGATTCACTCAACATATATCGCTACATGGTGGGGCAACATACGGGATCCCTCGACTACGTCACATAGTGAGGGCAGTGATTCATTCTTGTAAGGTTTGCGTCCTCCATCATAAACGACTCCAAACCCAACTAATGGGCGACCTTCCGGCATCACGAATCACATTCTCCCGACCGTTCACATACACCGGAGTCGACTTCGCCGGCCCCTTCGACGTTAAAAGCTTCACAGATCGCGCATGCCGCATCTCAAAGGGGTATGTGTGCTTGTTCGTCTGCTTTTCCACGAAGGCCATCCACTTAGAGGCCACGTCCGACTTATCCACCGACACCTTCCTTGCCGCCTTCGCTCGTTTCGTAGCGAGACGAGGGTGTCCTCATGAAGTTCAATCCGACAACGGAAGGAATTTTGTCGGCGCGTCCCGCTCTCTGGCTGTGGATCTTCTCGAGGCAATTCGCACTCGGACTTCTGCGGTATACAGCCAGTAGGGGCTATCGTGGCGGTTTATCCCTCCCGGAGCCTCACATATGGGGGGGCTTGTGGGAAGCAGGTGAAGAGCTTCGAGGCTCTGTTCCAACGGTCGATGTGTACGTTCAAATACACATTAGAGGAGTTCGCGACCTTACTTTCGAAAATTGAGGCATGTCTTAACACGCGACCAATCTCTCCTATGTCTGGGGATCCAACGGATCCGTTGGCCTTGAGCCCAGGCTATTTCCTGATTGGTGGTCCGCTACTATCCGTGGCATCCTAAACCGCTGGCAACATCTCAAGGCTCTCAACCAGCAATTCTGTTCGCGCTGGAAGACAGAGTACCTGCGAGAGTTGCACAAGCGCAACAAATGGCAGCATCCGACAAGAGACCTCGAGGTTGGAGACCTCTTGTTCTTCTTAAATCCAGCTTAGTTATCCGTACCCGTATCCGTATCCGTATGCCAACCCATGCCAGCTCTTTACTAATGCTCCGGTGATTCCTTTCTTTCATCCTAGTTTTTTCCAGAAGGCAGATATGGCCCCTCAAACTTCATCACGTTCCCGATCCAGCCGCAAGTCGGATCGCCCACGGGCACGAGGAAAGACCTCCTTCCAATGTCGAGTGTGTCCAGGAGTTCACCCACTGAGGTAACTTTATCCGTTTGAGCGTCGAGAAGAGGCTCCGAGCCGTCCTCCTGCATAAATATTGCTCGAACTGCCTGGCTCACGAGCACTCGGGCAAGGACTGCCGCAGTGGAGACCTATGTAAGGTGTGCTCCCATAACCACCACACTCTGCTCCACCTGCCCGGGTCTCGGCGCCCTGCAGGCTCCTCTTCGGCTCCGTCGAATTCACTTCCGTCTTCCCGCGCGAAACCACGCCCTCGTCTTCCGGTCAGCCGCCCTGTCGTCGGAAATCCAGTACCGACAGCAAACTCCTTGCTCCAGCACCGGACCATCAACGTCCTCCCGACGCAATGGTGGTCCTCTCAGGCACTAAGGTGATGAGTGCGCTGATCAACCCTTGCACGCCGGTCAGCTGCATCGACGCCGAGGTGGCTAGGGAGCTGAAGTTGCCCACCACTTGCATCGGGGACGAGAAGGTGTGCACCGCCATGATCCGGGCGAAGACAGGAGAGTTTAAATTGGAGGCCGTCTTCAAAATCGAGCCCCGTCTGCGCGTCCGTACACCGATCCGTCCACTGAGCGACACCGTCCGTGCTCGCTTCGACGACTTGAAGTTGGCCAACGAGCAGTTCCACAAGCCGACGACCATCTCGCTCGTCTTGGGTGCAGATTTGTATCCAAGGGTCATCCAACCTGGGTTCCTCGCCCGCGCAGACGGCCTTCCCGTGGCTCAAAGCACGGTGTTTGGATGGATCGTGTCTGGTGCGTGCACGCAGACGTAAAATCTTTGCACTCCTGCAAGGGGGGGATAATCTTCAAGACAGGGTGCTGACGTACGAGACTAGAGAGGGTTCGAGAACGTACGGGATAACTGCTGGAGTTCCTCAGGAGTCGGTACTTGGGCCGCTCCTGTGGAACATGATGTACGACAGTGTCCTGCGACTACACCTGCCAGAGAACACTACTATAATTGTCTTCGCCGATGATGTGGTCATCGTAGTGGTGGTAAAGCACCTGGAAGTGGCGGAAGCAGCAGAAACCGAGGCAATACGAGCCGTGGAGTCGTGGCTGGCCATAGCGGGGCTTCAGCTAGCTGCCCACAAAACCGAGGCTGTGTCGATCAGGCAGAAGGTGGAGACAGCCAAAGTGTCGGTCGGTGGACACGACGTCAATACCTAGGGGTAATGACAGTTCAGAAGATCCTTCACTGATACCCCTCACGCCTCGGGTCAATAGGAGTTATGGAACCAGCTACTTCGACGGACCCTCGACTTCCCACGCGGCAAGGATGCACCTGCGCTCCGGCACAGGCGGTCCTTCCAGCAGGACAATCCGACAACGCCAATGCACCGTTCATGTCGCTAGCGGCCTCCGTCCTGCATCTGGCCCGATGCGGTGGAAAGCCTCAGACGGCGGCCCACGTCGCCTAGCATCACCTCCGCCCCTTGCAGAACCCGTCCGACAAATGAACCAGCACCGATGGCATCGGAGCGATGACGAGTAGATACCCCAGAGCGTCGATTGCCGCAAAGCTTAATAGATAGTGTACGCCGGCGGCACGGCCGGGTTGGGCCATGGTTCCGAACTCTAGAGGACTTCGCTGGACAACGGTTCCGAATCTCCATCAATCAGAAGGGAGAGTTTTTATCTCATCACGCTCCCGAAATAAGGAGGGAGTGCGAAGGAGTAGGCTCCTACACTACAACAGGGCAGAGAACACCGTCCTATCGCTAGGGTGTCGAGGCCAGCACGGGCTCATCGGGACGAGGAAGAGCATACCGAACTGCGATACATTTGTATCTTCTTTTATTTTTATTTTCTTTATTATCTATGAATACCAAGGCCTACTATTTGAAACCTACTATTTGCCAACCCATTATCTCTTCGCTAGTGTAAGAATTATTATCCATTGTTACCTCGTTTAAAGATATAAACTTTTAACCGAAATATAATTAATCAGTAAGCTAAACTAGGCATTTGTAAGTGGGAACGATGAAGTCAGGGGCGAAGTCAGGTACCATCACTAAGAACCAACATAGGAAACATCCCCGAGGAACCAGCGCCGGGGAACCAGCACCAAGAACCCGCAAGAGAACCAACACCGAGCGAAAGGAAAGGGAACAGACGCTTAAGCAAAGAGAGCGCGAGTCAGAACTTAGAAAAGAGAGCAAATATCAGCGGCATAGCCATCGACGTTCACAAAGCACAACCCCAAGCCAGCCCACAGCAGCCGAGAGAGGAGCAGCGCAGCCCGTAAGAAAATACAAGGGAGAACCACCGATCGGCTCATCGTTCGGCAGCTAAGCTAAAAACCGAGGGACCCGAGGGTCCGAGCAGAATTACCGGCAGAGGCTGGATGAAGCGGCTTGGCACACGAAATTATGTCGAAAACGAGCTGTCGAGATCTTCAGCAGTGCTCGGACATATTGCCATCGCCGTGACCCGTCACGTCACGACCCCCCCGGCGGACCAATCGAATGGTGTGTACGCGTTTAAACACGGCGTTCACGGAACTGGACCCCCTCTCCACACCTAGAGTTGCCTTCCCGTGTCTGGCTATAAGGGCCACGATCCCAGCCCGCGTGTTCTAAAATCTCGGAGCGCCGCAATTTTACCCCACCAACCCATTTCAAATCTCTAGGTCCTAGAAATAAACTCTATAAGGATCTGGTCTTGGACAGACTGAGAAACTGTACCCCGGCCTGAGAAACACAAAAAAAACAAAAAGTGCAATATTAGGCCTCAAAATGAGAGTTCATAGGCCAGTTCTCTTCTTCAAATGATGGTCCTTCAAAACAGATCGACTGGACGATTTCTTTGACGTCACAACCTTTTGACACAATATCCTTTTTGTAGGGATCGCCACGTAGCTTCATCTGACCACTCGCAAATCACAGCAACCCTATTCGAAACGATCGTCGACAACGAAGATGGATGTGACCGAATCCAGTAAAGAGAGTTACTTCAGAGTCCGACCAATAAACAGCTCGTTCGATAGGGAACTTTAATAGGGGCTTGATTCTGTGACAGAGATCCGCTAGAAGGTGAGCGGCACATAACTCAAGCCGTAGGAGCGTTTTGGTCTTGAGCGGCGCTACTTTGGACTTTGAAGTCAACAATGATATTTTTAAACCTTCTGTAGTTCTGCTACGGACATAGACGCACGGTCCATAAGTATCTGGACCGGTGAAATCGGATCGGAATACACAAACCGCGGTATGGAGATCTCTTCCAATTGGGACAGTGTATTTTTCATCCCAATCTAGTTTGTTAAGCCAGAGTTCCTGCAATAGGATCTTGCCCTTTATGACGATAGGACCTAACAATCCAAGGGGGTCGAACAACTTCGATGTCACCGACAGTATGTTCCGTTTTGTCGCTCGGAGACCCATGACTTCATTGTCAATTTTAAACTGAAAGGCATCTTCTTTAGGCAACCATAAAATTTCTAACGCCTTAGTCGAATCTGAATCCGAGATCGTTATGGGCTTTGCTGTGCTCTCAGATGCGGTAATCTCAGGTGAGTTCGAAAACCATTTCGCTATCTCAAACCCAGCGGTATGAAGAACCTGACATACTTAGGACTTAATTGCCCTTAGCTCCTCTACGCATGCATCACCAGTCAACATGTCATCAACGTGAAAGTCGGACCCAATAACGTGAGCAGCTTTAGGGAATGATAGTTTCACAGACTCACTCCACCTTTATAAACACCGGATAGCCATGGGGCAGGTCCAGTCCCATATGTTACAGTGTTGAGCTGGTAGATTCTCAAGGAATCAGATGGGTCTCTTCTCCATACTACCATCTGAAACTGACTATCCGCTTCATTCACCATCACTTGGCGATACATCTTGTTAACATCGGCAGTCAGGGCGAACCTTTGCAGACGGAAGCGGAGAAGCGTTGAGTATAATTCCTCTTGAATGGTCGGTCCGTCCATCAGAATGTCATTCAAGGCCACCTGAGAGGACATCTTCGACGACGCATCGAACACAACGCAAAGCTTCGTGGACTTACTTTTGGGCCGAAGGACACACTGATGTGGAATTACGTAGTGTGGAGTAGAGGGAACCGTATTGTCAGTCGGCGACATATATCCTAAGGAGAGGTACTCTTCCATGAATTCCAAGTACATTTTCTTCAACTCAGGGTCAAGAGACAATCTTCTTTTGAGCGACAAAAACCACAAAAACCAACCTCAAAAGAGTTGCCCAGACAATTTGGATCTGATTTAAACGGCAGACCGACCTGATGGCAATACCCAATGAAAACTAACAACTCTTCACTGCAACTAAAACTGCTTGCAGTTTGGGGGGTAGAACTTTTGGAAACATATTTTTCCGAAACAACCCAGCCAAGAAGGGTCTTCTGAAGAGTTGGAAAGTCAAGACCTTGCCTGATTTGACCAACAGTCAAAGGAGAACTCACTACAATTTATGCGCGACTTCACCACAGTGTGTATTTTATTCTTCACCAATACCAGTCAAGGTAATACACGACTCCTCTCTACGGATCTGTAAGCGGTAGGCGAGGTCTTCCGTGATGAAGTTTGTTTGGGATCCTGAGTCCAGGAGAGCTCTGCCCAAAATGTGGGTACCGTTTTTTGTTCTGACACTTACGATCGACGTAGCCAAAATCACCCTGTCCAACGAAGTCGCATGGAGAGCATGAGAGGTGGATGGGTGATCCTGATTTAAAGGAGGAGACGAACTCTCTGGGGGTGGCGGCAACGCGAGACTATTATCAGTCACTGTGTATCGATGCAACAATGTGTGATGTGAGCGGCCACAAACTCGACATTTGGCGACCTTGCATCTTACTACAGTGTGAACCTTTTGCCGGCAATTAATACATAAAGACGCAGACTTTGTGAACTCGAACCTTTGCATAACCGAGAGGCGTGAAAATGGCGTGCAGTTGGCCAGTACATGGTCTCCCGAATTGCAATAGCTGCATGTTCGCTAAGCTCTACTGTTGGGGGGAGTGGAAGAACAAGCAAATGAACTGCGATTGTGCGACTTGCTTGGCTTGACTTTTTCGTGCCTTGGCTTTGTCGACTGTTCAGCAGACAAATGCTGGTATCGACGATTTAAAACTTTTTCAAAGTCGGATCAAAGCAGCAACTTTTCGAAGTCAAGCTGTTCTTCCCACTTCTGTCTAGTCACTTGGTCGACTCTGTTCAAAACGAGATGAATGAGCATTGCATTCGAAATCTGCGTATCGTCTCCTATCGATAATAATGAACCATAGATCGATAACACTGTATCGATGAGGCTTCTTAGGGACGATGCGGACTGTTGCGAGATTTTTGGCAGATTAAACAGTGCGGAGATTTGGTTCGAGAATATTAGACATTAGTTGTCATATTCTCGCTTTAGGCTGTACATGGCCTTTGCATAATTCGCCTAATGTTCCTAATGTTTCATTAGAGTGGCACGAAATTAAATGATTAAATTTTTCGATCACCGGTGTACTATCATCATTATGAACAAGAGTCTCAAAAAGGCTAATAAAATTTTTAAACACCGAATATTTACCACTAAATCTTAGAAGTGCCAATTTCGGAAGTCGAGCATGAGTTGGGGCCGTAGAAGCTGATACCGAGGGCAGCGTATCGCTTGTTAGCTTCAAGGCATCGATAAGCGACATTATCTTTGCCTTGGTTACAATGGTAATTTCTTCCAGCTCGGCTGCAAATTCATCTTTGCTATCAATTTCTTCTATTTGCTCCTGCAATAGGTTGGCCTTGTTAATAGCAGAATTCAGAAAATCGAGTCTGCATTGTAGGTCTGTCAATTGCAATGGAAACGACCCACCCTCTAATCGATCCTCTAAGCGGCGAATGCTTTTGACTCGGTTTTTGAGGTTACTTTTTAAGTCATCGAGAACAGACTTATTTTCTTATGCCATTTTACTATTTATAATCTACGCGACGAAACCCAATATTTTTGTAGATAAATAAATAATAAATGTTCAAACAAGAACGAAAATCGAGAACGACAATAATTGAATGTCGAGGCACGAGGTGTATAGTTGGTTTCAAGTGAAAGCCAAAAGGATATACCCTCACACTGTTTCAAAGTGAGAGCCGAAAGCAATATACCCTAAGAATGTAGGGTAGCGCGTCACTTTCCAAGTGAGAACCGAAACCAATATATACTCAGAATGTAGGGAAGCGCGTCACTTTCCAAGTGAGAGCTAAAACAATATACCCTAAGAATGCAGGGTAGGGTCACTTGCAAAGTGACCAGAAAAACAATATACCCTCGAAAAACAGGGTAGCGTCACTTGGTGCTCCGTTTTGATCAAGCGCGGCAACGACAATTCTCCCACCAAATACACAGCAAGCAACGGTGGATAAGCGAAAGCGAGAGACGAAAAGAATGCACCGGTGCAGCTGCTTGTGTGTATGTATCGGAGTAAGTGTTATACACCGCGGCTTGGGTTAACGAAACAACTTTTTTGTCGAATTTCACACAACGAGAGGGGAAAGAGGGGGCGACAGTGATTGCGGTAAACGATATATATAATTGTGCGTCCAAATAGCGGTTCAAATAGAGTATGGTATGGTTTTTGTACATATGTGTTATATGGTGTTAAATATGTATGTATGTGCACTAATAAATGAAATACATGCAAATCAAACTCTACTATATCATACGGCTGTGCCAAGAATTGAAAGCGAGGTGCAATTTTTCCAGCACAAGACAATTTATATGTGTATTTATGAATGTCTTCGGCTCTAGCTTTCAATCTTTCACCTGCCTCCCATAGTCCACCCATGTGCGGCGGTCGTGGCGGTATGAACGCAAATTCGCATCCGTTTTTTGACGCGAATTCGCGAACTGCGTCCGCCTCGTCCTCGAGCGCCTGCTGCAGAGCGCTGAGGTGGCGTCTCGCTCCGACGAAATACGTCCCGTTTCCCATAAGTTACGTCAGCAGTCGAGGCTTGCATTTAAAGCAGCGGATACACGATAGAACTGTCTGACTGCAGACCTTCTGAGCGTTTACGTTCCAAACACTCTGTCGAAGGATGTTCACAAGTGCTCGTGGGCCGACATGAAAATTGGTTTGGTGCAGATGACGAACATAGCTCCGCACGAATTGCGAGCGCTTTGTCAAAAGCAACGAAAACTTGGCATTGTATGATATAGGAGCTTTAGCTAGTCGCCCCCCTACTCTCAACAACGAAAAAGTACACCAAGTACCAGTGTCTTCATGGATGAATGGGTTCAACCGCTGAAGACTAGGACCAACTCTAGATTCTTTCCGAACTTTCTCGATTTCTTCACGATACTCGTGATGTTTGGTGATTTCAACAATTTTGCGAAAGGCTTCATCGGCTCGGTCGGTGAGACCGTTTTTTCAAACGTCATGCTCGGGTTCTTACATTTTCTTATAAAGCGGAACATATAACAAAACATATAACACTCTAAGCAGCTTGAGGTGTGACGAGAATCCCTCGATGACATCTACCAAGTCCGAAATTTCCACCGCAGCGGTCAGTCCAACCGCGTTCTTCCTCTTCTCCAGCTCAACATCTTTTGAAGGCTCGAAATGAGGGTTTTTGGCCAGTTTTCTTCTTCATCCTTTAGAAATGCGGGTCCTTCGACCCAGATTGACTGGACGATTTCCTTGACGTCACAACCTCTTGACACAATATCTGCTGGGTTTTGTTTTGTAGGGACATGCCGCCACGTAGCTTCATCTGACCACTCCTGAATCTCAGCCACCCTATTCGAAACGAACGTCGACAACGAAGATGGATGCGACCGAATACAGTGAAGAGTTACTTCAGAGTCCGACCAATAAACAGCTCGTTCGATAGGGACCATTAATAGGGGCTTGATTCTGTGACAGAGATCCGCTAGAAGGTGAGCGGCACATAACTCAAGCCGTAGGAGCGTTTTGGTCTTGAGCGGCGCTACTTTGGACTTTGAAGTCAACAATGATATTTTTAAACCTTCTGTAGTTCTGCTACGGACATAGACGCACGCTCCATAAGTATCTGGACCGGTGACATCGGATCGGAATACACAAACCGCGGTATGGAGATCTCTTCCAATTGGGACAGTGTATTTTTCAACATATTCCATGATGTTTCCAAGTGCATCGGAATCGACTCATCCCAATCTAGTTTGTTAAGCCAGAGTTCCTGCAATAAGATCTTGCCCTTTATGACGATAGGACCTAACAATCCAAGGGGGTGGAACAACTTCGATGTCACCGACAGTATGTTCCGTTTTGTCGCTCGGAGACCCATGACTTCATTGTCAATTTTAAACTAAAAGGCATCTTCTTTAGGCAACCATAAGATTTTTAACGCCTTAGTCGAATCTGAATCCGAGATCGTTATGGGCTTTGCTGTGCTCTCAGATGCGGTGATCTCAGGTGAGTTCGAAAACCACTTCGCTGACACTTACGAGCGACGTTGTCAAATTTGAAATTGTCGACTCCTCCGCAAATGCTAGTATCAACGATTTAAAAGTTTTTCAAAGTCGGACCACAGCAGCAACTTTACGAAGTCAAGGTTTTCTTCCCAATTCTGTCTAGTCACTGGGTCGACTCTGTTCAAAACGAGATGCATGAGCAATGCATTCGAAATATCCGTATCGGGTCCTATCGATAGTAATTAACCACAGATCGATGACACTGTATCGGCCATTTCTTCCAGCTCGGCTCCAAATATATATTTGCAATAAATTTCTTATATTCGCTCCTGTAATTTGTTGGCCTTGTTAATAGAAGAATTCAGAACATCGAGTCTGCATTGTAGATCCGCCAATTGCAATGGAATTGCGAATGCTTTTGACTAGGTTTTTAAGCTTATTTTTTCAGTTATCGAGAACAGAGAAATTTGTTCTTGTGCCATATTATTATTTCTAATCTACGCAACGACAACCAATATTTTTGTTAGATAAGCATAGTATCCAGCACCGCGGAATCAAAACAATTCCTACATATAAAAACAAATGTGGGAGGAATTTTTCGTTTACGTTTTCCGGGTGTGTATCATTTTTTCATTGCAACTATATACCAACACAATCACTTCATCGTCAACGTGAATTTTTTTCGTTTTGAAATTTTATTAGAATTTTAAAATTTACATTGTTTACAAAACACAGCCGATTCCTCAACCCTGTTTTAGCTCTGTTCCAAACCCTCATGGTATAACCAGCAAATTTCTGGCAGGAAATTTCCGCGGTGCAGAAGACAGACCTTAAATAAAAAATAATTATCCAATATCCATATGGGGTCTCCATGTATTTATTTGGGTTTATAGCTAGCCCACAAGAATTAAATGAAAATGTCAAATGTCAATGTCATAGTATTGATCGTAAATATCTGGCACACTTTTAGCAGATAATAAAAAACAGGTTTGATGGATCAACAAAAGCTGAGCTTATCTAGGTGAACTTTCAGAGTTCTTAGCAGTGTAAGCACTTGCAACAGTAAAGTGTGTTTGTTTTTTCGGAGCCTTTAGAAATGTTATAGGCTCGTTATAAGCTCTCACAAAGGTAAGATAACCCCAAACATAAACTAAACATAATCTTACTTATAAAAAAAAATGTTCTGCTTCTGTAGGGTTTTCTTTAGAAAAATTTTAAGATATTGGAAGGTTTGCTGAAAAATACGTAGGTCAACACACACGGAATTTTTCTTTTTCTCATTTTTCTTATAAATTTGTTGAAGCGACCTCAAAGCTGGGTCAATATGTTTCCCAAATAATGTTGTTCCCATAATAATTGCATAACGATTTTATTGCTACATAGCATGCACTATTTTTTATTTTATTATATATTACTCATAGTATTAAACTTGAATGACGTTAATTTTTGTAGTATGTACTTAAAAATAAATTAACCGGTTGCTATACCTAAGGCAACTCCACCAAAAAATGCTGCTGTAAAAATGTGAAGCTCATTTACTCTTGGGCCATGTTCATCGCCGATAAGTTTTGTGTACCACTTTCTTACTTTTTTACTATTGTTCTTCAACAAGCCCTCGGCTTTTACCATTTTTTCATCGACATATCTTTCAGTCTGAAAATAAAAAAAGTTATGCGAATGTGTTATAAAATATGTATTATTTAAAATAAAAACAATGGGGAACGTTGTGAGGCGCGTCTAAAGCCGCGCTACTACTTTTCTACCCGGTAATCAACTCAGATCTAGAAATATGTTATCTGCTTCTATTAGCTTTATCTACATCTGTCATCTGCATCTAAATCTCTCTCTTCTCACACCAAAACGCCAACCTATGTCATTATCCTCCTACTCCTATCCAGAGGACGAACACCGCACAAGGAGTGTTTTGAGCTATTGAGCTTTTTCAATAGCGTAGATTTAGATCGAAATTATAATTTAATTGAAATCACGATACAGTTTGGCTGATTATATTATGTTTACTATATTTTCCATGCAAGGCGAGTAGGAGGATTAGTGGCGAGAACCGTGTTTTAGCGAGAACAAGAGTTTTTATAAAATTAAATGCAATGATGTGGCAGTCAGGTCCCTGTGCCAACCGACGATACGTTTTTTTAGACGATAATAGATGTCGAAGTGTCTTCTGCCTTTTCTGACGAGCCACCCTCACAGCGGCTGACGAACGCGGAGAAAGAGCAAAGCACCAGCAAGAGCATAAGCAAAGGTCAATAAATCGGTGATAAAGAGATTTCATTAAGAGATATTACATTTGCTCAGCTTCTCTTTGTGCTGCCATGGGCCTGCGCTTATCTGAACAGAGTGTGTGAAAGAGAATGAATAAAATTAATTTCTTCACTCTGGCTTATAGCCGATCCGATGATCCGATCTGAACGAGATTCAGCAATCTGATAGATAGTTATTTTTCGGTTTTCTCGTATCTTTAAAATTGTGGATGCCCAGATTTTCATCCTTTGGGCGGCGGAAGGTGGATCAAAGTGCACTTTTTATACCCGTACTCAAAAAAGAGTTAAGGGGTATATTAGATTTGTGGTAAAAGCGGATGTGTGTAACGCAGAGAAGGAAAATTTTCCGACCCCATAAAGTATATATATTCTTGATCAGCATCAATAGTCGAGTCGATAGAGCCATGTCTGTCTGTCCGTCCGTCCGTCTTGTTTGACGCATGGATCTCAGAGACTATAAGAGCTAGGGTAACCAAATTTGGTTTCCAGACTCATGTGATATCCCACTGCTACAAGTGTATTTCAAAATTTCGCCCCGCCCCCTTCCGCCACCACAAAGGACGAAAATCTGTGGCAGGCACAGATAGTATAAATGGATAAAACTAAAAACGCAGTATCGTAGAGAATGACCATATCTACCAGATTGCCGAATCTGAATCAGATCATAATTATAGCCAAAATTAAGAAATTAATTTTCAGTTGTTTCCCCCGCCCACTATGTCGTACACATGGTCGAGACCACACCCATTGTCACGCACATCAGCGAACTTCCCCGCAGCATCAAACCACCTAGCGCGTTTTACACCACCATCCTACCCGAAGCCCCGAACCAACACATCGACCCCGAGATCGAAGACGAGTCAGAACCAGCCCCGGATCCCTGGCCACCCGACATAGCGCCACAAATTCAAGCATTGCTGCACGAAGAGCTACCGAAGTTCGCTACCGAGCATACAATCGTCATGAGGGATAATCTACCCATCAAGTAACGATACTATTCTAAAAACCCGGCCATGATGCGAATCATCGGCAAAAAAGTAGACCAATTGATACGGAAGGTCTCATCGAGCCCTCCCGAAGCCCTCACAGCGCACCAATCGTACTCATGCGTAAAAAGAATGGGAAATAGCGCATGTGGGTGGATTTCCGACAGCTCAACGAACATTCCATCCCGGACGCGTACCCATTGCCCAGAATCAACTACATCTTGGAACGTCTACAAAACGCACGATTTATCACCACTCTCGATCTAAAGAATGGATACTGGCAGATACCAATGGCAAACGGAAGTCGAGAATCAACAGCTTTCACAGTACCAGGCCGAGGCCTCTATCAATGGAAAGTGATGCCTTTTGGACTACATTCAGCGCCGGCAACGTTTCAGCGGGCCGTCGATACAGTAATTGGTGCCGATATGGAACCCTTTGCATTCGCTTACCTAGATGATATTATCGTCATTGGGCGAGATTTTCTTGAACACCTACACAATCTAGAAGTGGTTTTTTCTCGACTACGAAAAGCAAATCTACGCATAAACTCGGAAAAATGCAGTTTCTTTCAAAGCCAGATCAAATATCTGGGCCACATGATCAGCAAAGAAGGCATCCATACCAACTTACAAGACAATTTATATGTGTATTTATGAATGTCTTCGGCTCTAGCTTTCAATCTTTCACCTGCCTCCCATAGTCCACCCATGTGCGGCGGTCGTGGCGGTATGAACGCAAATTCGCATCCGTTTTTTGACGCGAATTCGCGAACTGCGTCCGCCTCGTCCTCGAGCGCCTGCTGCAGAGCGCTGAGGTGGCGTCTCGCTCCGACGAAATACGTCCCGTTTCCCATAAGTTACGTCAGCAGTCGAGGCTTGCATTTAAAGCAGCGGATACAAGATAGAACTGTCTGACTGCAGACCTTCTGAGCGTTTACGTTCCAAACACTCTGTCGAAGGATGTTCACAAGTGCTCGTGGGCCGACATGAAAATTGGTTTGGTGCAGATGACGAACATAGCTCCGCACGAATTGCGAGCGCTTTGTCAAAAGCAACGAAAACTTGGCATTGTATGATATAGGAGCTTTAGCTAGTCGCCCCCCTACTCTCAACAACGAAAAAGTACACCAAGTACCAGTGTCTTCATGGATGAATGGGTTCAACCGCTGAAGACTAGGACCAACTCTAGATTCTTTCCGAACTTTCTCGATTTCTTCACGATACTCGCGATGTTTGGTGATTTCAACAATTTTGCGAAAGGCTTCATCGGCTCGGTCGGTGAGACCGTTTTTTCTAACGTCATGCTCGGGTTCTTACATTTTCTTATAAAGCGGAACATATAACAAAACATATAACACTCTAAGCAGCTTGAGGTGTGACGAGAATCCCTCGATGACATCTACCAAGTCCGAAATTTCCAACGCAGCGGTCAGTCCAACCGCGTTCTTCCTCTTCTCCAGCTCAACATCTTTTGAAGGCTCGAAATGAGGGTTTTTGGGCAGTTTTCTTCTTCATCCTTTAGAAATGCGGGTCCTTCGACCCAGATTGACTGGACGATTTCCTTGACGTCACAACCTCTTGACACAATATCTGCTGGGTTTTGTTTTGTAGGGACATGCCGCCACGTAGCTTCATCTGACCACTCCTGAATCTCAGCCACCCTATTCGAAACGAACGTCGACAACGAAGATGGATGCGACCGAATACAGTGAAGAGTTACTTCAGAGTCCGACCAATAAACAGCTCGTTCGATAGGGACCATTAATAGGGGCTTGATTCTGTGACAGAGATCCGCTAGAAGGTGAGCGGCACATAACTCAAGCCGTAGGAGCGTTTTGGTCTTGAGCGGCGCTACTTTGGACTTTGAAGTCAACAATGATATTTTTAAACCTTCTGTAGTTCTGCTACGGACATAGACGCACGCTCCATAAGTATCTGGACCGGTGACATCGGATCGGAATACACAAACCGCGGTATGGAGATCTCTTCCAATTGGGACAGTGTATTTTTCAACATATTCCATGATGTTTCCAAGTGCATCGGAATCGACTCATCCCAATCTAGTTTGTTAAGCCAGAGTTCCTGCAATAAGATCTTGCCCTTTATGACGATAGGACCTAACAATCCAAGGGGGTGGAACAACTTCGATGTCACCGACAGTATGTTCCGTTTTGTCGCTCGGAGACCCATGACTTCATTGTCAATTTTAAACTAAAAGGCATCTTCTTTAGGCAACCATAAGATTTTTAACGCCTTAGTCGAATCTGAATCCGAGATCGTTATGGGCTTTGCTGTGCTCTCAGATGCGGTGATCTCAGGTGAGTTCGAAAACCACTTCGCTGACACTTACGAGCGACGTTGTCAAATTTGAAATTGTCGACTCCTCCGCAAATGCTAGTATCAACGATTTAAAAGTTTTTCAAAGTCGGACCACAGCAGCAACTTTACGAAGTCAAGGTTTTCTTCCCAATTCTGTCTAGTCACTGGGTCGACTCTGTTCAAAACGAGATGCATGAGCAATGCATTCGAAATATCCGTATCGGGTCCTATCGATAGTAATTAACCACAGATCGATGACACTGTATCGGCCATTTCTTCCAGCTCGGCTCCAAATATATATTTGCAATAAATTTCTTATATTCGCTCCTGTAATTTGTTGGCCTTGTTAATAGAAGAATTCAGAACATCGAGTCTGCATTGTAGATCCGCCAATTGCAATGGAATTGCGAATGCTTTTGACTAGGTTTTTAAGCTTATTTTTTCAGTTATCGAGAACAGAGAAATTTGTTCTTGTGCCATATTATTATTTCTAATCTACGCAACGACAACCAATATTTTTGTTAGATAAGCATAGTATCCAGCACCGCGGAATCAAAACAATTCCTACATATAAAAACAAATGTGGGAGGAATTTTTCGTTTACGTTTTCCGGGTGTGTATCATTTTTTCATTGCAACTATATACCAACACAATCACTTCATCGTCAACGTGAATTTTTTCGTTTTGAAATTTTATTAGAATTTTAAAATTTACATTGTTTACAAAACACAGCCGATTCCTCAACCCTGTTTTAGCTCTGTTCCAAACCCTCATGGTATAACCAGCAAATTTCTGGCAGGAAATTTCCGCGGTGCAGAAGACAGACCTTAAATAAAAAATAATTATCCAATATCCATATGGGGTCTCCATGTATTTATTTGGGTTTATAGCTAGCCCACAAGAATTAAATGAAAATGTCAAATGTCAATGTCATAGTATTGATCGTAAATATCTGGCACACTTTTAGCAGATAATAAAAAACAGGTTTGATGGATCAACAAAAGCTGAGCTTATCTAGGTGAACTTTCAGAGTTCTTAGCAGTGTAAGCACTTGCAACAGTAAAGTGTGTTTGTTTTTTCGGAGCCTTTAGAAATGTTATAGGCTCGTTATAAGCTCTCACAAAGGTAAGATAACCCCAAACATAAACTAAACATAATCTTACTTATAAAAAAAAATGTTCTGCTTCTGTAGGGTTTTCTTTAGAAAAATTTTAAGATATTGGAAGGTTTGCTGAAAAATACGTAGGTCAACACACACGGAATTTTTCTTTTTCTCATTTTTCTTATAAATTTGTTGAAGCGACCTCAAAGCTGGGTCAATATGTTTCCCAAATAATGTTGTTCCCATAATAATTGCATAACGATTTTATTGCTACATAGCATGCACTATTTTTTATTTTATTATATATTACTCATAGTATTAAACTTGAATGACGTTAATTTTTGTAGTATGTACTTAAAAATAAATTAACCGGTTGCTATACCTAAGGCAACTCCACCAAAAAATGCTGCTGTAAAAATGTGAAGCTCATTTACTCTTGGGCCATGTTCATCGCCGATAAGTTTTGTGTACCACTTTCTTACTTTTTTACTATTGTTCTTCAACAAGCCCTCGGCTTTTACCATTTTTTCATCGACATATCTTTCAGTCTGAAAATAAAAAAAGTTATGCGAATGTGTTATAAAATATGTATTATTTAAAATAAAAACAATGGGGAACGTTGTGAGGCGCGTCTAAAGCCGCGCTACTACTTTTCTACCCGGTAATCAACTCAGGTCTAGAAATATGTTATCTGCTTCTATTAGCTTTATCTACATCTGTCATCTGCATCTAAATCTCTCTCTTCTCACACCAAAACGCCAACCTATGTCATTATCCTCCTACTCCTATCCAGAGGACGAACACCGCACAAGGAGTGTTTTGAGCTATTGAGATTTTTCAATTTCGTAGATTTAGATCGAAATTATAATTTAATTGAAATCACGATACAGTTTGGCTGATTATATTATGTTTACTATATTTTCCATGCAAGGCGAGTAGGAGGATTAGTGGCGAGAACAGTGTTTTAGCGAGAACAAGAGTTTTTATAAAATTAAATGCAATGATGTGGCAGTCAGGTCCCTGTGCCAACCGACGATACGTTTTTTTAGACGATAATAGATGTCGAAGTGTCTTCTGCCTTTTCTGACGAGCCACCCTCACAGCGGCTGACGATCGCGGAGAAAGAGCAAAGCACCAGCAAGAGCATAAGCAAAGGTCAATAAATCGGTGATAAAGAGATTTCATTAAGAGATATTACATTTGCTCAGCTTAACTTTGTGCTGCCATGGGCCTGCGCTTATCTGAACAGAGTGTGTGAAAGAGAATGAATAAAATTAATTTCTTCACTCTGGCTTATAGCCGATCCGATCTGAACGAGATTCAGCAATCTGATAGATAGTTATTTTTCGGTTTTCTCGTATCTTTAAAATTGTGGATGCCCAGATTTTCATCCTTTGGGCGGCGGAAGGTGGATCAAAGTGCACTTTTTATACCCGTACTCAAAAAAGAGTTAAGGGGTATATTAGATTTGTGGTAAAAGCGGATGTGTGTAACGCAGAGAAGGAAAATTTTCCGACCCCATAAAGTATATATATTCTTGATCAGCATCAATAGTCGAGTCGATAGAGCCATGTCTGTCTGTCCGTCCGTCCGTCTTGTTTGACGCATGGATCTCAGAGACTATAAGAGCTAGGGTAACCAAATTTGGTTTCCAGACTCATGTGATATCCCACTGCTACAAGTGTATTTCAAAATTTCGCCCCGCCCCCTTCCGCCACCACAAAGGACGAAAATCTGTGGCAGGCACAGATAGTATAAATGGATAAAACTAAAAACGCAGTATCGTAGAGAATGACCATATCTACCAGATTGCCGAATCTGAATCAGATCATAATTATAGCCAAAATTAAGAAATTAATTTTCAGTTGTTTCCCCCGCCCACTATGTCGTACACATGGTCGAGACCACACCCATTGTCACGCACATCAGCGAACTTCCCCGCAGCATCAAACCACCTAGCGCGTTTTACACCACCATCCTACCCGAAGCCCCGAACCAACACATCGACCCCGAGATCGAAGACGAGTCAGAACCAGCCCCGGATCCCTGGCCACCCGACATAGCGCCACAAATTCAAGCATTGCTGCACGAAGAGCTACCGAAGTTCGCTACCGAGCATACAATCGTCATGAGGGATAATCTACCCATCAAGTAACGATACTATTCTAAAAACCCGTGCCATGATGCGAATCATCGGCAAAAAAGTAGACCAATTGATACGGAAGGTCTCATCGAGCCCTCCCGAAGCCCTCACAGCGCACCAATCGTACTCATGCGTAAAAAGAATGGGAAATAGCGCATGTGGGTGGATTTCCGACAGCTCAACGAACATTCCATCCCGGACGCGTACCCATTGCCCAGAATCAACTACATCTTGGAACGTCTACAAAACGCACGATTTATCACCACTCTCGATCTAAAGAATGGATACTGGCAGATACCAATGGCAAAGAGAAGTCGAGAAGCAACAGCTTTCACAGTACCAGGCCGAGTCCTCTATTAATGGAAAGTGATGTCTTTTGGACTACATTCAGCGCCGGCAACGTTTCAGCGGGCCCTCGACACAGTAAGTGGTGCGCATTCGCTTACCTAGATGATATTATCGTCATTGGGCGAGATTTTCATGAACACCTACACAATCTAGAAGTGGTTTTTTCTCGACTACGAAAAGCAAATCTACGCATAAACTCGGAAAAATGCAGTTTCTTTCAAAGCCAGATCAAATATCTGGACCACATGATCAGCAAAGAAGGCATCCATACCAACCCCGACAAAATTGCCGCCGTCAAAGATCTCAGGCCTCCTACAAACCTGAAAGAACTTCGTCAATGCATCGGGATGGCATCCTGGTACCTGCCTGGTCCTGCCTACTCAAGAAGGGAAAACCATGGATATGGGCCGAAGCACAACAGGCTGCTTTTGACCTACTGGAGACACTTCTCACGACCGCCCCCGTCCTCGCGTGCCACGATTTCAACGTCAAATTTTCGCTGCAAACAGATGCGAGCAATCTAGTAGCTGGCGCAGTTCTCACCAAAGAAATCGAAGGCAAAGAACGAGTAATAGCATATGTCAGCCGACGACTGAACCAGGCGGAAGAAAACTACTCCGCTACTGACAGGAGTGCCTGGCGGTCAATTGGGCCATTCGAAAACTACGCTGTTACCTGGAAGGATCCGATTTGATGTAAACACCGACCATCTCGCGCTAAAATGGCTAAATACGCTTGACAGTCCATTCGGTAGAGTGGCGAGCAACTCCAGCAATACCAATATGACGTGCATTATCGAGCGGGCAAACAGAACGTAGTTGCAGATGCACTATCCGTGCAACCACTAGAAACACTCGCACGAATCGAAGAAAGCCTGCCCCTGTCTCCAGCGCAGCATACAACAAGTCCAGGACGAGCCGCAGAAATACCCCGACTACACTTACGCCAACGGGGAGCTATATCGACATCTGGGCCATGGCGCCGACGACGACGACAATATAGCATGGAAACTCTGCGTAGCAAAAGATCAACGAGCCAGAATATTTCACGAATGCCACGACCTACCCACAGCCGGCCACCTAGGGGTCAGGAAAACCATCACCCGAATATCCCAACGATACTATTGTCCAGGTTGCTATCGTGACGTAAGGAAATATGTCCGTGGCTGTGTAAGCTGCCAGAAGTTCAAAGCTCAACAACGTAAGCCGGTAGGCCAGATGCTCACTCGCAAAGCCGAAGAGCCATTCGCTACACTATGCACTAACGAACCATGGTTCGCCACAATCGCGGGTAACACCTGCTACTTCTGAGATTACATTAATAATATAACTATAGGTTAGGTTAGGTTGAGGCGGCTGTCGGGGTTGTCAGAGACCCGACACACCTAGGCCGGTTTCGGTCCATTGTGATACCGCATGTTTTGTTCCCATTCTCCCTCGTGAGACCCTATGCTATCCATTATCCCATCCGGATGCCCTTATGAAGCCTGCGATCCGTCTGGGACTAATTGTAGACATGTCCGAAATGTCAGTTAGAAAAGGAGCGCCCAAGTATTGAAGTCTCCTTCTACTGAGAGCCGGGCAGGAGCAGAACAGGTGTTCCACAGTCTCCTCCTCGTCCTCATCTCTACAGCTTCGACAGAAGTCGTTATATGGGGCACCCAGCCTGTTTGCATGTGTGCCTATTAGCCAGTGTCCCGTAAGGGAGCGTATGACCAAAGACAATATAAGTATAAGATAAATAACGCCATACGAAAATTTGGTACACGATTTTCGAATGCTGGCTCTAGAGCTGGCTCCAGGCTCTCTTGAAATTTTGAAGAGAGAGAGAGCGCTCTAGAGTCAGCCGCTCTCTTGTATGCATGCGACAGCCGAGCAGAGTCGTCGCGACGACTGTATGTGTGCACATGCATACGTTTTTTACAGCGCTGTCGAAATATACCCTTCACTTTATAAGTGTAAGTAAATTTTGCAAGACGCTTACCACCCCAATATTAATAAACTCTTTTATTGTATATCCCTCTAATGATAATTTCTTTTAACATGGTATATTCGATAATAATTAGCGGATATACTTATATAAAAGTACATAATATATTTAATACATAAGTTCACATTGGAATAATTGTCACTAGGGTATTCAGCGAGCGACGTATTCAACGCCGGTAAATAATTTTGTTTCTCAACTCTTTAAAAGGTTTTCGTCTCGAAAATCGTCAGCTTCGCACAAGTACGCACACATACACAAGCGGATTCTATTTTTAGATTCGTACGCTCTCAAATTTGTGTGAGCGAGATGGCGCGAATTTCGTCGCTGGCTGAAAAATTGCCTTGCATATGGCAATTGAAATGTATGAGCGTTCCGCATCTTATACTTATATTGTCTTTGGTATGACTGAGCTGCACCTACTCCTACTGAGTTTGCATAGCTCATCGGTGCGCTTCCTATTAATGCTAGGCCATGTTTGCCGAGTTATGCGACATAGTGGCACAGTTTGCCATCTGTCATATATAACTATATACACATATAAATATATTGGTAATAAGAAATACACAGTAAATTGTCCCGAAAGACATTCTTTTTACACACGAGAAACACGAAGTGCTGCTTAGCCTGAGATAGGACATTACAAGCTAGGGCAACCAAATTTGGTTTCCAGACTCATGTGATATTACACCGCTACAAGTGTTTTTCAAAATTTCGCCCCGCCGCCTTCCGCCACCACAAAGAACGAAAATCTGTGTCAGGCACATTTTTAAAGATATGATAAAACTAAGTACGCAGTATCGTAGAGAATGCCCATATCTACCAGATTGCCGAATCTGAATCAGATCGGATTATAATTATAGCCAGACTGAAGAAATTAATTTTCAGTTGTTTCCCCCGCCCCATCCGGCACACGACCACGCGTGTTCAGTGCGCGAGCAACCCCTAGCGGAGGAGATGTAGAATCTAAATGGTACATGTATAGTCCACATGTTAGATGTAGAATATACATAGTAGATGAAGATAACAGATGTAGCAAAATAATGTAAAATGTACAAATTTGTTTAAATTCTAAAATTGTAAAAAATCGTATGCTCAAAAATGTATATATTCACTGAGTACGGGTAAGTAGAGTCGCGTCCCCAGAAACGACTCACACGTTCCTTTTCGTTTATTTAGGTGCTATGTGAAATTCGTTTTGAAATCGCGAGATCATTATCAACCGGTTTCTAATCGTAAAAATCTTTCGATAAGACCGGAGCACGATTTTTTCGATTTGACTGTCAAATTGTAACTGTTGAGCTATTAAACGTTTTTAATAGCTATTTTAGGCCTAAGTTTACAAAAGAAAAGAGCCGAGAAGTTTTATTTCAATAACAATTTATTAGTATGTAGCGGCAGTACGCGTATTTAATAGGATTGGTAAAGGTATATAGACCGATCTCCATACAGAAGATATGGAGTATGTAGGCCACGCATTGCCTGACATCCAATTGATGCAAGATCAGGCATGTTACGCTAGGCTTAGGAAACTTAGGAGACCGGCAGGGCTCTCTGTAATTGAAGCTAAAATTGTAGGATTGAAAATGGCCAAGATGTGGCCAAAAAACTTGCTCAGATGATCCAATCGACAATCTCAGTGGTCAGTGGCACGATAATTGTTGTAGCTGTACGTCTTCAGTGCAGCTCCACTCCCCCCAATATACAAATATTGGGATGGAATCAGTCCAAGAACAGCACGAAGTCCAGAGCGAAGATTCTGCTGAGGGGCGATGATCATTGTTGAATTGGTGGTGCTCTGAACTGGATGCTTCCTGCCAAAGGTGATTTGATGATAGCCAGCAAAATACACGAATGAACGATATTGAAGCCCACATGCCAAAAGAGGGGGCTTTCTCAAATCATTCAAAAGAATTCCACGCGAATAGATTTCAATCAGAGCTTTATGCCAAGACAACTTATCTTTGCCCAGCCGTTGGAGAAAGATTCTGGACCACGTAGCTGCAGGTCGAGCCAGTCCGAAACCGTCAAAGAGCTGCGCTTCTGTTGGCGAAGATAGGTGGGGGAATCGATTAGCGATTTCGCGCCGAATCGAAGTATCCATCGTCATGAACAGAATATTAAAGTTGTCCAAGAATCCAATGCGAGTCTTGTTGTAGTCCAACTTCTGAAGCTCGTTGTGCAGGGTTTTAAACGTTTACTGCAGCTCCTCGATCTCCTCTAGCCTCACAACGAGCATAAAGTAGTCGCACTCTGGCAACTCACTATCCCAAGTAGCATTCAACCTTTTTAATGTTTCGCACAATTCATATGCCTTCTGCTTCAGAAAAATCACCATGTTTTCAGCAGCTGTAGTTGCACAGCCGTCTGAACCATCCAACTCCATAGCAGCGACGGCGATAGAAAAACGTTTCTAGCGGGAAGATGAAAAACAAAGAGTATCGCGAGCAAGAGACGGAAACGAGCACCGCAAAAAAAACGTCTATGCTTATATGCAAGAGCGGCTGGTGTATATATATGTGGTCGATGACACCTGAAGCCGCAGGCAAACGACAATAACGAACAACCGGCAATATATAACCAAAGACAATATAAGTATAAGATAAATAACGCCATACGAAAATTTGGTACACGATTTTTGAATGCTGGCTCTAGAGCTGGCTCCAGGTTCTCTTGAAATTTTGAAGAGAGAGAGAGAGCGCTCTAGAGTCAGCCGCTCTCTTGTATGCATACAGCATACGAAGGCACACGAAGTTGGTTCTATGCCGATGCGACAGCCGAGCAAAGTCGTCGCGACGACTGTATGTGTGCACATGCATACGTTTTTTACAGCGCTGTCGAAATATACCCTTCACTTTATAAGTGTAAGTTAATTTTGCAAGACGCTTACCACCCCAATATGAATAAACTCTTTTATTGTATATCCCTCCAATGATAATTTTTTTTAACATGGTATATTCGATAATAATTAGTGGATATACTTATATAAAATTACATAATATATTTAATACATGACTTCACATTGGAATAATTGTCATTAGGGTATTCAGCGTGCGACGTATTCAAGCCGGTAAATAATTTCGTTTCTCAACTCATTAAAAGGTTTTCGTCTCGAAAATCGTCTGCTTCGCACAAGTACGCACACATACACAAGCGGATTCTATTTTTAGATTCGTACGCTCTCAAATTTGTGTGAGCGAGATGGCGCGAATTTCGTCGCTGGCTGAAAAATTGCCTTGCATATGGCAATTGAAATGTATGAGCGTTCCGCATCTTATACTTATATTGTCTTTGATATAACAATATTTTAATGTTAAATTATGGTTTTTGATTGCACGAATATTAATTAATTGATGCACAATCACGTCGGGGTCACCAAATGTTTGGCTATTAAGAGTTTTTAATAGCCGTTGAAACTCGTTTCATTTAAAGAAAAAGTCTAGCGTTTCAATGGGTAATGTACAGTTTATTTTGTATTGGTAAGGTAAAGTAGGCGTCAGTATGACCGAAATAATAAAGCGATGCTATTGATACGAAGATTATCTCTCAACTAACTGCAAGGGCAAATGGGCCGACTTGCCAGCGCCCTATGCAGCAAGACTTGAAGCAAAAGCGAGAGACGAAAGGAGAGCAGCTCGGGGCAAATGGTAAGCCGAACCAAACCGACTTTTTCTGATAGATATGGGGCTTTAAATTTTTTTAAAGAATTATTGTTTTTTTTTCTATGGCAGAACTTTTTTTGAAGAATTTTTGAAAACTTATATTTTTTCTAAGCTTTTTTCAGAGGTAGCGCTTGTTTTTTTCACATAACTCTAGTATTTTATATCTGGTTGCATAGAACTGTGTAGTTCTGCAAAGCTGACAAATGCAGCTTAAAATCCGACACTGACCTTTTGTATCTGCAGGTTAACGTCTGGAAGACATTAAGCTTTCAAATTCAAATTTAATCATTTTTTGCGGTAATCGTTTTATCAAAATTTTGACATTAAAAATTCGGGAAATGTAAAAAAAAAATTCTGGGCCAACATATTTGGTTTTAGATAGATGCATTAATTGGGCGTCGTTAAAGCTATTGCTCAGTAGAATCTATGGATAAACGGTCAATTTGCCGCCGTTTGACCAAAACAACTCAAAAATAATTTTACCTGAAATTAGTGCTTTTTTTTCACTTAACTTAAGTATCTCAAATCTGGTTGCATAGACCTGACTAATGCAACTATAAATCATACCCAGACACTTTGTATCTGCAGCTTAACGCCTGGGAGATATTAAGCTTTTAAATTCAAATTTCATCATTTTTTTGCGGTATTTTTCCCAAAATTTTGACCTTAAAAAATCGGGTTGGATTTGGATTGGCTTGGATTTTTAGTTTTAGATAACGCGCAAATTAGGCGTCGTTTAAAATCTATGGATAAAGGGTGGAGCTAAAATTCGTTAACCAAACCTCAAAAGTGAAAAAATAGACAAAAAATACTTTTTGGAAGGTTGTGGGCCCAACTGGACAATTGGAAACAAAGCAAACGAAAAGGGGTTGAATTTTTGGCATTGGCATTGGACCAGCAACGGTATTTTTAAGGTAAAATTAGTTTTGAGTCGTTATGGTCAAACGGCTGCAAGTTGACCGCTTATCCATATATTTTAATAAGCAATACCTTAAACGACGCATAATTACTGCGTCTATATAAAACCAAAAATGTTCGCCAAGTCAAAATTTCAAAAAAATATACCGCAAAAAATGATGAAATTTTAATTTGAACGCTTAATATCTTTCAGGCGTTAAGCTTCAGATACAAAGAGTCTGGGTCGAATTTTCAGCTACATTTGTCAGCTTTTTAGAACTGTAAAGTTCTATGCAACCAGATATAAGCTACTTAAGTTATGTGAAAAATAGTAAGAAAAAAAAAAATTAATTTTAAAAATTCTTAAAAACAATGACACCATAAAAAAAATAATAATGTACTACAAAAATTTAAAAATCCCCAACTCTATCAGAAAAAGTCATTTTGGTTCACAGCCTAAATCAAAAGTTCAATTTTGTCGAGTAGTGTAATTAATATATTTCCGCCTTGTCGACTTCATCAATTGTACTTCATGTTATAATTCATTTGTAACATGATTGACTTGTACAAACAAATTTGTTGCTGTTGACTGACAGCCAAGAAAAATTCATTCTTGCTTGACAAAAAATGTTCCGCACGAATTTTTCAAATTGTATGCTCTTCAGCTGTTTTTGCATGGATGCTGGATGGTAACAGTGTAAATCGGTGTTTAATATCTGTCAAAAATTTCCACCGTTCCCCCAGATGAGCTCAGTGGGCAGAGTTTATTACACCCCAAAACTCTGCTGTCCAAATATACTGCCCTAATTCTTAAACATTAGCATGAGCAAAGATAAAACGCCAAGAATAGCCAACGTGGCCATACATCCCAGTAGGAAATACCGATGAAATTTGTAATGACAATATATGTACATGAATAAATAATTTTTTTTTAAATTTACCTTATCGACCCAGGTCATTTCACGCCCGAGAATTGATGATTCCACTTTGTTTGCTATTGAAGCAAAACCTTTTGTCAGCCTGGGCCAGTTAACTTCGATAATTCCTTCTTGGTGCGCTATTTCCATTAAGATAATGCTCCCGCCAATCGCAAATGCTGCAAATTTGCCAATTTTCATGGTTGCAAACCCAGTGGCCCTTAAAAGTTATAAAAATAAAATAGATTTTTAACACATATTATACCCGTACTTGAAAAGTTAAGGGGTATATTAGATCTGTGGTAAAAGTGGATATTGTTAACAAAGAGAAGGAAACGTTTCCGACCCGGAAAAGTATGTATATTCGTCATTAGCATCAATAGAAGAGTCGGTATAGCCATATTTGTCTGTCAGTCCGTCTTGATGAGCGCCTAGTTCTCAGAGACTATAAGAGCTAGAGCAACCTAATTTTGTTTCCAGACTAATGTGATATCACACTATTAAAAGTGTGTAAAATTCGATCTGCCCCCCGCTAGCACAACAAAGGTACCAGTATCGTAGAGAATGACCATATCTACCAGATGGCCGAATCTGAATCAGATTGGATTATTATTATAGCCAATATTATGTGGGGCCTCCTCCGGCGCTGCTGATGCTATTCTTATTCTACTTATTCTCTTTCACGCTCGCACACACTCTGCCCTGCACAGAGCGCGACCTTTGCGAAGAAGACGTAGAATCTGAAGAAAATATTAAAAAAATCGAATGATCATCTTTGCTATTCTGAAAAGCTAATAAATGTAGCTATAAATTGGAAAAAAGTACTCTGTGGTTTCCCAGACCGTAAGCTGAAATCACAAAGTGTTTGGGCTTAACTTCTAGCTGCTTTAATTATCTTTTTAAAATAGCAAAGTGTAGCATATCTACCCTACCATTTTCATAAATCCAAGGGTATAACAATCTGTCAATACATTGTGACAGTTTGTCATAATGAATACAAATATACAAATTCCCGAAGTACATTAAAAGACCACTAAGAATTACATAAACATTCCAGCGCACAAGCAATACGATCCATCGCTTATATACAAGCCGATCGCGGAGCGTGGGAATGCTGCACTTTGCAGCTCAAGCGGTCAACCCATACACGACATATGCATGCCTTCTGCATAAATATGTATATACATATATATATAAACACATAGATATAAGCATTGCATGTTTTCGGGTTAGCTGGACCCAACATTAATATGTAAGATTCATTCTGAATAAAATGACAGAACGGAGCAGACGCTCCTACGAAAAGATTAATAATAAAGTTATCATGGAACCTGTAACGAACCTCGGTTCGTCACAAGCGGGTTAGTTTTATATTACTTATACTTATTGGTAATAAATAAAAACATACATAGCAAAAACTGCCGCGAAAGACATTCCTTTACACACGCGAAGTGCCAACAAGTGCAACTCGATCCTCCTACCTGGAGCATTGAACTCTTGTTGGACACTCACATGCGCGAGCCCGTCATCAGTTCGATATTCTTTACCGAGAATATCAATCACTGACTATAGGGCCGGGGATTAGGTAACCTTCTGTTGCCAATCACCCTTACGTAAGAAAATTCCCACACTGGAATATGATATCTTCGTAAGACCCCAAACAAATCGATGGCCGGCCGATCCATAAAAGGCACTGCCTGGCGTGGAGACGGCAGTCAATCAAGAATCCAGCGCGGCAGTCAGTAGAGTCGAGTTAAGAGTTATACCAATAAACCGATAATAAACAAAAATAATAAAACACCTCAAAGAACAAAAGTGTTGTGATTTTATAAAACGTTCTCTTTCAGTTTTCCTTGGCAAAAGTTCTTGGTTTTGCCCCACAAAGTCCCCGCGAATTATAAATAACTTGTAATTCCGAGCCCTGGACAGACTGAGCTACCTCAGCCTGAAATAGGTCATCACAAACCATATTACAAAAGTTCTTTACAACCAGACGTAAGATACTAGAGTTGTGTTAACAAAAGAAGCTTTACCTCTGAATAAAGTTTAAAAAAAGTTTTTCCAAAAAAAAAGTTAAAAAAAAAAAATATCATCAAACCATTTATAATCTTGAAGAAAAAGTTGGTTTTGTTCCTTGAAGAAAACTCGTGTCGAGTAGTGTTGTTTATAGCCCCTTTGAGCCATTTTGGAATCGATTCGAACCATTTTACTGATCTACGAAGGAATCATTAAGTGAAGGCACTTTTAAATTGGCCAGTTTCGAGCAATTCCCGATTTAAGGTTAGGGTCGTTCACCTGGTAAAATCAAATACAATCTTTTATACCGAGTTTTTCGAATATGTGAAGAATATTTGAAGAAGGTTTCTTAATGTATCGATAGATAACATGTCCTTGTTCATTTTCTCATCAAAGAAATCCGAATGCCCAACACCAGCGGCTAACATAGTGCCCCAAATATGTCCCATTATAACCTCCATGCATAGCGGTAGCGTTCAGGATCTTTCTTTTAAGATCTGTATTTGGATTTCTCCAGACTTATGTATTAATTCGGTGTGAAAAACCATTAACTAGTCCAACATTAACATTTCGACTAGTTATCAGTCATTATCTATTTCTATCTATCTATTTCTTTCATGTTTTAGGTTTGGTTAACGAATTTTAGCTCCACCGTCTCTCCATAGATTTTAATGAACGATACTTTAAACGACGTCTTATTAATGCGTCTATCTAAAACTAAAAATGTTGCCAAGTAATATTTTTTTTTTCGACTTTTCCTGAGTTTTTAAAGTCAAAATTTCGGGAAAAAACACCCGCAAAAAATGATGAAATTTGAAAGCTTAATATTTTCAAGGCGTTAAGATGCAGCTACAACTTGTATGGATTTATATCTACATTTGTCAGCTTTTCAGAACTGCAAAGTTCTATGCAACCAGAGTTAAGATACTTAAGTTATATGAAAAATATAAGCACTACCTCTGAAAAAAAAGTGAAATAAAAACCAGATTAAAAAAAATCTTTAAAAACAAACTAAACCATAAAAAAAACGAGAAGGAACGTGTGTCGCTTCTGGGGACGCGATTCCACTGACATCCGTACTCAGTCAGTATATACATTCTTGAGCTTATGATTTTTTACAATTTTAGAATTTAAAAAAAAATTTACATTTTACATTTTGCTACATCTGTTATCTTCATCTACTATGTATATTCTACATCTACATCTTCTCCGCCAGCGGGCGCTCGCGTACATAACGAGGCAGAGTGTGTGAGCGTGAAAGAGAATGAGTAGCGGGTATCTTGCTGAAGGAGACGGGGCAAGCAACTGAAAATTAATTTCTTCACTCTGGCTATAATTATGATCCGATCTGATTCAGATTCGGTTGTTAGATATGGGCATTCTTTACGATAATGCGGTTTAAAATTTACATTTTATTGCTACATTTGCTATTCTACATCTAACATGTAGATTGTACATGTTCCATTTAGATTCTACATCTCTTATAGTCTCAGAGACCGAGGCTCTCAACAAGACGGATGGACGGACGGACAGACATAAGGTGCTCGAAAGATAAAAAACCTTATACAATTTTCAAATTTCCAAATTTTTAAATTTCTTTAATTTTATATTAAAGTCAACAAAATAACAAGTCAAAAAAGGCCAAAGAAAGTTTTGTATACATTTGAAATATTTTTAATTAATTAAATGAATATTTTCCGGAACGAAATAAGTGAACTTATAATTTATTTAGAATGGTAGTCCAATAGTTGAACATATTTCTCCGAGTTCATTTTGTGGGTAACGCCCACACCATTAGTGACCCTCCTTGAAAATTTCTAGACATTTTCACCAGCTTTGGAGCCGTAACATCCCTATAAGTATTGGTATCCATCTGGACCATCTAAATTCAATATTTTTTCATCACTGAATATAATATTTTGCCACTCCAAGTCCCAAAACTTGTGATTTTGTGCAAATTCAATGCGGGCAACTTTATGTCGAGCAAGTAGCTGACATTTGATTAGTTTTTTTCGTATGAAACGTTTAGATCTGACCAGCTCTGACACCACCACTCCTTTTAAATTTGGTTTTAAGCTAAAAAGCTAAAAGCTAAAAAAAATCAATGAATTTGAAGCTCTGATGCACTTTTAAGATGTCATTGACTACTAATGCAAACTCAATTATTTCGTTCTGCATGAGCTTTTTTGAAATTATAACGGAACCTAACTCTATTTTTATACCCGTACTCAAAAAAGAGTTAAGGGGTATATTAGATTTGTGGTAAAAGTGGATGTGTGTAACGTAGAGAAGGAAACGTTTCCGACCCCATAAAGTATATATATTCTTGATCAGCATCAATAGCCGAGTCGATAGAGCCATGTCTGTCTTTCCGTCTGTCCGTCTTGCTTGACGCCTGGATCTCAGAGACTATAAGAGCTAGACAAACCAAATTTGATTCTAAAATTCTAAAAAATCATATGCCCAAAAATGTATATACTGCCTGAGTACGGGTGTAAGTAGAGTCGCGTCCCCAGAAGCGACTCACACGTTCCTTCTCCTTTGTTCTGCATTTTGTTGTTGCCATAAATATGAGCTTTTTGAATGAATTTATGCCCAAAAAGAAATAGATAAAACGCAGCATAGAAGATTTTACAGCAGATGACAGCAGACAGCAGATCCCGGATTTCCTGGACCAGTGCTCCATCTTTACCCTCATCTTCCACCTCAACTTCTACCCATCCAAAGAACTAACTTCCTCTCTTTTAGTTAACTACCAGAATGCTAGAGGCTTGCGTAGTAAGCTCATCACTCTTTTTCTTGAGAGTCTCGCATTTTCGTCCCATGTTATTGTGTTTACTGAGATTTGGTTAAAGCCGGACATTCTTAGTTCCGAAGTTTTGGCAAGTCGGTACACAATTTTTAGAAATGACCGTTCGTCTCGGCGTGGAGGTGGGGTTCTCATTGCAATGGACTCAAACTTCACGTCGGAACATTTCATGGTTCAACAAGACCTGGAATACCTGTGCGTAAAACTGATTCTCAAAGGTTTTTCGATCTTCATTACGTGCTCGTATATTCCACCTTCCTCGAATAACTTAATATGCGGGCATCACCTGTCCGCTTTAAAAACTGTTTCTTCCTTGCTATCAGATAAAGACCATATGATAGTTTTTGGTGATTTCAATTTGCCAGGTACTGTTTGGTCTTCGTTAAACGAGTCATGTCACGACATGACTTTATCGACGGCTTGCTAGACCTGTCCCAGTCTCTGTCAACTATGTGAAAAATTCCTTGGGTCGATTGCTTGATCTGTGCTTTGTCTCGGATCCGAACATAGCGTTGTTAACCCGAGCCCTTCCGCTCACTATACCTGAAGACTCCTACCATCCTACATTCGAAGTGTCAGACGATATTGGCCCAACTGTATTGAATCGAATGGGTAGGCTATCTGAACGTGTCCGCTGGTTTCGTAAAGCCAAAGAGTTATCCAGTGTAAAAAACTTAAATCGTAAATAGTAAGCGTAGAACGTCCGCACATCCATCCTCGTTATCTTTTCTCAATATGTCAGCAAATAATGATCAGGCAATTGCCGATCTTTTTGCCAAATTTTTCCAAACAACCTATTCTCATGAAAGCTACTCTGGTCAGCCGTATCCATACAGTTTACCAAGGTCGAATGGCATCTTCAGCCCCTTGTTAAATGAAAGCTCACTGCTTCATGATCTTCGACTAGTTAAGCCGGTGTTTTCACCAGGTCCCGACGGAGTTCCCGGCTGTGTACTTAGGTACTGTGCCGACGATCTGTGTGGACCCTTGCTTAAACTATTCACCCTATCCATTAACTCTTCATGCTTCCCCCCCATCTGGAAGGAATCTTTTATTATTCCACTCCATAAGAAAGGTAGCAAGTCTGATGCAAATAATTATAGAGGTATATCTAAATTATCCACTATTCCTAAAATGTTCGAAAAAATTTTAACTCCGCATCTGCAACATCTCTGCAAATCTCTTATATCTCCTTCCCAGCATGGATTTATAAGGCGACGATCAACTACCACAAATTTATTAGAGTTTACCTCTTTTATCATTAAAGGCTTTCAAGGTAACTTGCAGACGGATGTCATTTACACTGATTCTAGGTCTCAAAGAGTCCTCTTCAAAAACTCCTTCTCTTCACCTGTTAAGGTTACTTCTGGAGTACCACAGGGCAGCCATCTAGGCCCCCTACTATTCACACTCTTTATTAATGACCTGCCTTCAGTATTAACAAACTATCGAGTACTCATGTATGCGGATGATGTTAAACTTTGTGTCCAGTATAAGGACATTTCATTTCACTCTCGCTTGCAATCCGATCTCAATAACTTTCAATCATGGTGTTGTGCAAATATGTTACACCTAAATGCCTCGAAATGCAAAATAATGACATTTCATCGCTCCAGCCCCCTTTTGGCTCCTTATAGCCTCTGCGGTGGTTCTCTTGAGAGAATTACCTTGGTTGATGATCTTGGTGTTAAATTAGACCCAAAGTTAAAGTTTTCTGAACATATTTCTACCATGGTAAATAAGGCCATGGGTGTGCTTGGGTTTATAAAGAGGTGGTATGGTGCCCCCAGTACAAAGTACACCAGGACCGTATAGAATCAGTCCAGAAAAACTTTTTGGTCTGCGTGGCCTTAACTGGGATGAAAGTGTGAGACTGCCATCTTACCCTCGTAGATTGCTTTTAATAAACCTTCCAACCTTAGTTAGTCGTAGAAAAATGCTTGCTGTGGTTTTTATGCACAACCTGATCAAGGCTGACGTAGATAGCCCTGACTTGTTGAGCCGCAAAAACTTTACGATTCCTATTAGATCTACTAGAAACTTCATTCCTTTGTTCCTTCCGCTTTGTAGATCGAATTATTCCTCGCACGAACCATTTAGGGTCCTATGCTCGGACTTCAATTCCCTCTACCACATAATATCCACTACTAATTCCCTTCCTCTTCTTAAATTACTAATACTAACATACCTCTCCCGTAATTAGTACTATTTTTTAGCTATCTGTGCATGTTTAGCTCTTTGAGTTGTGTTTAGCGACTTCTGTCGCGCACCTTACATGGCTATATCGACTCGGCTTTTGATGCTGATCAAGAATATATATACTTTATGGGGTCGGAAACGTTTCCTTCTCTGCGTTGCACACATCCACTTTTACCAAAAATCTAAAATACCCCTTAACTCTTTGTTAAGTCGAGTACTGTAATACTGTAAGTACTGTAATTAATCAGAGCATTATAAAACGTCAAAAAAAAAGGGCTAAAAACAGAACTCACAGAGGTGTGGGAGAAAATTGGGCCATAGGTCAGTAAAATTGTTCGAATCGATGCAAAAAATGGCTCAAAAGGGCTTTAAACAATAAGAGAAACTAAAGCTACATAAAATTTTTGTTTAAAAGTAAAATAGAAACCAAAAAAAATGCTTAAGTATTTTGGTTCAAATAAGCTGTGGGATGAAATTAGACAGTATTTTTGTGATTAATTGCTTATGCTCTCTGCACACCGAGCCCATCCCAGGGGAACGGTGGTTGATTCACACTGCCACCATCCATGAAAAACAGCCGATGCACACAATTTGATTTGTGGTAAAAGTGGATGTGTGTAACGCAGAGAAGGAAACGTTTCCGACCCCATAAAGTATATATATTCTTGATCAGCAGCCGAGTCGATAGAGCCATGTCTGTCTGTCTGTCCGTCTTGTTGAGCGCCTCAGAGACTATAAGAGTTAGGGCAACCAAATTTGGTTTCCAGACTCAGACTCATGTGATATCACAATGCTACTAGTGTATTTCAAAATTTCGCCCCCTTCCGCCGATACAAAAAAAAAACGAAAATCTGTGGCAGGCACATTTTTAAAGATACGATAAAAATAAATACGCAGTATCGTAGAGAATGCCCATATCTACCAGATTGCCGAATCTAAATCAGATCGGATTATAATTATAGCCAGAATGAAGAATTTAATTTTCAGTTGTTTCCCCCGCCCACTTCTGCACGCGACAACGCTACTCATTCTCTTTCTCGCTCGCACACTCTGCCGCGTTCAGTGCGCGAGCAACCCCTAGCGGAGGAGATGTAGAATCTAAATGGAACATGTACAATCTACATGTTAGATGTAGAATAGCAATTGTAGCAATAAAATGTAAAATTTGCGATTCTTCTTTAAATTGCGCTTGACAATGGCCCAATATCGCTCAATTGGCCGCGGCTCTGGGCAATTTGGTGGGTTCTCCTCTTTTTTTTACAAAATTGATCTCTTTTGAGTCAAGCAAGGGCAGAGTTGAACGGGCATAGTGCGGGCATAGACGCTAGATCTGGCCAAAATATTCTCGACACATTGTGATTTGATAGAAAGGTATCAGCGTTTTTTTAAGCACTCCGTCATATAAACATCAGCGTTTATTGTCCCTTTTGTGAAAAAAGAGCTTGTTCTTAAGGTACAGGAGCAAATGGCCTGCCATTCTCGCCAACTTGAATTTTGTACACCGAGTCGGCAACACTTTTCGCTTTTGTATAAAATTGAGGGTCGGGTAACGTTTTTGGGTCCAATTTGACATATGTTTCGTCGTCCATAAATATGCATTCCACTACATTAGTGAGCAAGCGAGCATAGAGCTTTCGCAATCTCGTTTTGCCGACTTGTCGCAGACTCTTTTTCGGAACTTTTTGTTTTTTGTATGTCTCTAAGTTATGCCGTTGCTTTATTCTTTGTACCATACTCATACTAGTTCGGGCTTTTTTTTGCCAATTCTCGAACGGACATCGTGCTGACTTTGTGGATTAAGGCCAATCCTTTGTTATCAACATTTTTATCACTTGCACCTTTCTTCTAGTGTTTGGCGTCTTTTAAAGAAAATATCTCTCCAAACTTTATTATAATGTTTTTTACACTATTAGCACTGACTTCGTAGCGTTTAGACAATTGTCTGTACGACACACCTTTTTCAGTGCAGTAATTGTGCACAATTTTTCAACTCGGGGCATTGTTGAAAGTGAAGGGCGTATAGTGAAAAGAGAACATGTAAACAATGAAGAATTCGTCGAGCTTTCTAACGGTGCATCGCATGGCATGATCGAAAGCTCGCACTGCGAGAAATTGATTGAAAGAGTACAGTTTCTTTTCGTCACATTCCTTATGTATTGAAAACACTGAAGCGTGATGATTTTTGACTGCTTCTAATAAATCCAATCAATGTTTTAAATACAAATACATATTCTATGTTTTCTGACAAGTGGTTTGGGACATTTTAGGAGAAATATGTACCCGGAAACAAGAGACGTTTTTTAAGGAAAGTTTTCTATAGCCATAGCTCTTTTTCTGAGTACAGAATAGTCGAAGGGCTGTCATCCAAAAGCGGGTGCAAAATCCTGCATGAGTTTTGCAGAGCAGTCATAAAATAACTCCCAGAAGATAGTCCGCAAACCGAGTTTTTGTGCCTGAGACAATTCTGACATATCAGATGTTTCGTTGTTGTTTTTTTTACCATTTTCCTGTCTGTCATTGCTTACATTTTCGTAGTGAATTCCGATATTTTCGTTGAGAATGTCAAATATTAATGGTTGCATTTGACAATTATCGAAAAAATACCGAACATCCCAGATGGATCGTGGAATAACTGGGAAATTTTCCGAACGGCAAAACCTTACGGACCATCCCAGAAATGGATGGTGGATGGTCGCAAGTGTGTAAAGGCTATAAAACTGCTTTAAAAAAATAAATTACGCTGTTTTTGTTGAAATGTAAATATTTGTCTATCAGTATACATTTGATTTTCAGTGGTAAGGTTGATGGTTCCGAAGTTATACCACTTTTAAGTTTCGCTGGTCATCAAGTTCATTTCAGCTGTAAGCAGGGAGCAGGGCTAAATTTTAAAGTACGTAATAGTGTGATATCACATGAGTCTGGAAACAAAATTTTGCTGCTCATTTAGTCTCTAAGAACTAGGCCCTCATAGGGAAGGACAGACAGATAGGGCTATATCGACTTGGCTATTGATGCTGATTAAGAATATACATATACAGGGGTGTCACAGAAATCACTTCCGCTGGAAAATCACCTCAATTCCATTCCGCTAATCACTAACAATTTAAACAGCGATTTGATTAAATACACCCATAAAACACACCCAAAACGATTGGAATCTTACTTTCCCATAAAGGTTATTCCATTGGTGATTAACCCTCATCCAAATAATTTAACATTATAAATGTTAAGTTAATAAAATAAGCATTTTAGTAAATCACTATTCAATCCGCTGACTGAATTTTCATTTAACGATTCCGCTGTCAATCCGCTGCAGAGCGAGGTGGCCACTTAGGGCGATTCGGACTTTCGAAGTTAATACAGTAATGCAACATTTTTTAAGTCGAATTCGGAGCAATATATTTAATATTAATTATACTGAAAGCATTCTGTTTTTCTTTTATTAAGCATTACAAAAAATAGCTCATTGCAGTAAAACTTTCTTTTCGTCAAACGTGTGCATACTTTTTGTGCAAATTGTGAAAACATTTGTAGTAATTTGTAGCTCTACCAGGTGGCATCGCTTCAATATGCCAAAACAGAACTAACAAACCATTTCTACACATTATTGCCATTGCATTTATTTCAAAAACCCCTGTACGGCTAAGTGCAGATCCATGGCAGCACAAATAGAAGCATAGCGATCATTATACCAAAAACTAGTAATTGTAACGAACTAAATTATCAGTAGTTTGAGAAGACAATCACAAAAACCACATGCGTATCGTCAAAAGGCGAAAACGAGTCCGATGCGCATCTGAGAAGCCTGCGCTGCAAGGTTTGTACTCTAATATGTTGCCTCCGTAGTTCTTCGATGGCCAACAGTCTCGGTAAAAGCATTTTAATTAACTATACAGTAAAATTCAGATGTCTGTTTTTTTTGAACAGCTGATTGCTCTATGCCCGGAGAGTTGCCAAACAACTGCTAGAGTTGCCGAGTACATTGTTTTGTTTGACTCGCACGATATGAATGTTTTTTTGCCTCGAAATTATAAAAGTACAGCTTTGAAAAATCAAATTTTTTATATCATAAAAGAAAAAAATTAAAAACCAATTGCTTTGATATGATAAAATCAATAAAACTGCAAAATGAACCCTATTCGAATTGAATCTTGAAAATTGTCAACCCTAGCCTTAGTTCGAATTTGGTTTGTGACAATGCTAAGAAAAATGAATTGGCTCGGAATTCTGTGGCACGGCGGAAATTTTTAAGCGGAAATCCTCTGCGCGGTTTCCAATTTCACTAGTGATTTCTGTGGCACCCCTGATATACATACTTTATGGGATCGGAAACGTTTTCTTATTTCCATTACTTACATCGACTTCGAGCAAAAAAGTGATATACCACTAGTACGGTTATAAAAGTAGCTCCAGTGCCCTACTTGGGCAAAATAAATGTAGTTGCGCTGTTGTGCGTAAGAAAAACAAAAGCCCTTGCAGTGAAAAAATACTGTGTTCCATTAAAAATTCGGGTTCGAATTCGAATGTCTGCGGCTATGGCTATGCCGTCCCTTTTATTTCGTTTTGGGCACTCCTTCATTCGAATCCATATAACCGAAAACTGTGAAATACAACACACACTCGAATTTATATAAACTCAATTAATTGTGTGCGTCGCACTCACTTTGACATTGACTTGTGTTTTGTACATACATATGTACATGAGAATCACAAGTCAAACCAGCAGAATTAAGTCCTTGGGAAAGTTTGAAAGAGTCGAAGTCGGAATCGGACTAAGAATGTCGAGAGCAGAGTCGAATACAAATTAAACTTATTATAATTTATAATACTCTGTATGTTATATGCGCCACGTACCATCCTGAGGTAACTCCAATTAGCAACTGCGAGTAAGCAGACTGATGACTAATATTATTAAAAGTGTTTTTTACAATTTTCGAATAGTCATCCATTCTGGATATTATGTCGATTTTTTCAAAATTATCATTATATGCAGTGTGACCAGACATAACCCTTGTCAGATTATAAGATAATAAGGGTATTTCAGTATATTCCAAATGCACAATGTCACAAATAGCTTTTTCACACTCACGACCATCCACCATCCATTTCTGGGATGGTCCGTACGAATTTGCCGTTCCGAAAATTCGCACGTTTCTGTTCGGTATTTTTCGATAATTGTCAAATGAAACCATAAATATTTAACATGTCCAACGAAAAAATCGGAATTCACTACGAAAATGTAAAGTACTCAGATCGAAAAAAACACCTCGCGAACAGAATCAGGGTTGATATTCGTATGAATCCGATAAGAAATGTTGTACGGCAAAAACTGTTCTCGGAAAAAAGGAATTTATTGACAAGTCGAAAGCTGTGTCATTTGCACAATATTTATGTACATGCACATTTTATTTAGTATATGCATTTTTAAAACAGGGATAACATATTTTATTTTTATATATTGTATTTATTTCCCACCCCCACCCACTCTGCCCATTCCTCATTTATGTTGCGGCAGGTCAGCTCAGGTCGCTACATCAGCCCTCAAAACAAAACGAAAAAGCGAAATTCAGTTCAAGCGGCCAACAATTTTAAAGCCCACACACAAGCATAGTATGTGTGAATACATGGCACACACACATTTACGCAACTTGGAAACGAAACTCAAAACAAACTCAAAACGCTTTCGAAAAATAAGAATTGCTATTTTGTCGTGCCTGTGTACACACATACATTTGCAATTCTCGGCTTGCTTTCGCATTTCGTCATGAATCGAACATGTCGAAAAAATGCTTAACGTCTCAGATCCGCCACCCGAACGTCCCAGGTCCACCACCCGAACGTCCCAGGTGTCCGATTCCAACGTCTCAGGTCCACCAACCGAAGACCAGGGGACCTGGGACCTGCGCCCCTTTCGTTGTATGAACTGGCACATCTATATACTGTATGGTTAGTGGCAGTACTCAGATCAAAAAACAAAAAGGTCGGTATATACTAGAAAAGTATCCGAAGTATTTGCTTGTATTGCTGGTATAGCCTAGTACTCAGATCGAAAAACTGTTTGCTAGCGAACAGATGTCATATATTTTTCGAGCGACCAGTGGTGTGACCAGAGGTGTCCACTTCATTCCGTACGGTTACACTGCTCAAACAGTTGCTTGGTTTTGTTTAAAGTTAATAAAATGCACTTCGGCTGGGGCTGCTCTTCCCCAGCTATATCCTGGGCTCCGCAACATTTTATTGGCAAGGTAATGTGTCTGACTATCATCAGCAGCAGATGGCGACGCCTCCCGTGCCGGACACCGTGAAGAAAAAATGTTTTGAAAACTATATTTGTTTTATATATATGAAAATTAATAAAAATAATAGTTTATAATATCCATATAATTCTCATTCATATAATACTGCATTAACTATATTCTATTTTTCTTCATTATTAAAATATTTCATTTGGTTTTTTGTACTCTTATTGCAGAGATCTCAGAGACTATAAGAGCTAGAGAAACCAAATTTGGTGTTCAGACTCTTGTGATATCATACTGCTACAAGTTTATTTCAAAATATCACCCCGCCCTCTTCCGACCGCTTTTGCCTCGATCGGCCTCAGCTCGTCGAAGTTGTGACTTGCTCCGACGAAATTTGTCGCATTGTCGCAGTTCACGCGGAGCGGAATCCTCGACGCCTTCCACGAATTTTTAGCGTCGTATCACAAAAGTCAACGCCACATACTGCGAATGGGCACGGAGCCGTTCTGCGGGAAGATTTCCCATCATTTGGTTTTGGAGTCGATGCTTGCATTTAAAGCAGAAAATGCACGACCTGACTGTCGCCCTGAAGACCTCCTGAGCGTTTACTAATCAAACACGCTGCCTAAGCATGCTCACAAGTGCTCGTGGGCCGGAATAATGCAGATGGTGAACATAGGTCTGTACAAACTGCGAGCGATCAACATCAGCGGAATCTTGGCATTGTATGACATAGGAGCGTTAACGCCCAACTCGTAACAACGAAAAAAAGCACCAAGTCCCCATTTCTTCATTGATAAAGGGATTCAATCGCTGTAAACTGGGTCCTAACCTGGTGTCTTTACGAACCCTTTCGATATCTTCCTGATACTCGTTTTTCTGGATCAGCTCGAAAAAGCCTCATCGTACTCTACTGGTGACTTCAAATTTAAGATTTTTGTGTATGCGTTTTCGGATGAAGCGAAACACGTAAACGAACACTCTTAGCAGCTTGAGGTGTGACGAGTATCCCTCGATAATTTCTACTAAATCATTTGATTTAGCGGCCACGGTCAGTCCGACCGCTGTCTTCCTGGTTTCCAGCCTCGGCTTTTCTTCGGAAAGCTCGAAGTGGGGGTTTCTGGGCCATGTTTCTGGGAACATATCATTCGTTCAATCGACACCTCGAGTAGCGATTTGAGTCGGTGACAGAGATCTGCGAGAAGGTGACCGGCACATAACTCAAGCCTTGATGCGTTTTCGTCTTGAGCGGCGCTACTCTTGACTTGTCAGTCAATAGCGAGACCTTGAAACCTTCTGCAGTCTTACTACGGATATAGACGCATGCTCAATAAGCTCTCATGAAGTCGTCGGCAAAGGCATGTACTTGAATCGGTGACATGGGATCAGTATGCACAAATCGAGCTATGGCAATACAGGATACATTTAATAAGTTCAATGCCGTCTCCAGATTCATTGGAATTGACTCATCCCAATCTAGTTAAATAAGCCACAGCTCTTGCAGTTGGATCTTGCCCTTGCTTATTAACAAACCAAGGGGGTCAAACAGCTTTGATGTCATTGATAATATATTCCGTTTTGTCGCTCGGAGACCCATGACTGAACTGACAATTTGGATTTTAATGACGTCTTCTTGAGGTATCCACGATATTCCTAACGCCCTAGTTGACGCTGAGTTCGAGATCGTTATCAGTTTAACTGTGCTCTCGGATGCGGTGACCTAAGTGAGTTCGAGAACAGAGAACTGAAAAATCAAATTTTTCTTGATAAAGTTTTTGCTCAATGTAATCGCTCAAAAATACTCAACTTTGAATAAACTCAACTTCGCCTCGTTCGCATCAAATCTACTCACTTTCACAAATCGCAGCTTTCTTATACAATACAATCATATCCCCACATGTATGTGAAAAGGTTAACACAGATACATGCAATGTCGATGCCGACGGATTCGCCCCGAAGTGCCGAACGGTGCAAATCCGGTATCCGGATCCGGTATCTGCTGTAACGCTGATTAAGTTTATTTGGGTGATTTTTTTGTGTAAACGTATTTGCAATCATCCGATGCTGTTCTCTGTTCGAAAACCACTTACTCAGTTCAAACTCTGCGGCTTGAAGAACCTGAGCTACGGCAGACTTAATTGTCTTTAGCTCCTCTACGCAACCAGCACCAGTCAACAAATCATCGACATAAAAGTCGGACCCGATAACTTCAACAGCCTTTGGAAATGAGAGCTTTGCAGTCTCACTCAACCTCTTCAAACACCGATAGTCAAAATTGGTATATTCTTAAGGACTCAGAAAGGTCTCTTCTCCACACTCTGAGCTGAAATTGCCTATCCGCTTCATATACCAAGACTTGGCGGTACTTTTTTTTCACATCGGCAGTCAGGGTGAACCTGTGCAGACGGAAGTGTAGCATCGTTGAGTATAACTCCTCTTGAATAGTCAGTCCGACCATCAGAATATCATTCAAGGCCACCTGAGAGGACGTCTTCGACGACGCATCGAACACGACGCGAAGCTTCGTGGACGTACTTTGGGGCCGAAGGACACACTGATGTCGAATAACGTAGTGTGGAGCAGAAGGAACAGTATTGTCAGTCTGATCGGGCGATAAAGACTTTTTAAAATATGGCAATTCTTCTAGTGACCAAAACTTTTGAAGTGTGCCGTCGATAGACACAACTGACTCTTATCGACAACTCAGACAGTTCCTCGCATCCTGGGTGACAGTCACCCAGGACTGTATCTTCCAGACACAATCCAACCGAGAAGCATTTTCTGCAGACTTGGACCTTGTCTAATTTGACCAACAGATAAGAGTTCGAAAAATGACTCTGCACCTATAAACATGTCTATTCTTTGTGGATTGTAGATATATGGTTCTGCAAGAGGTCGTTTCTTCGGGATTTTCCAGTCACTCACATTAAGTGCGTGATCAGGGTGGTATCCCGAGATTGACTTCAGAATCCAGAAATCGACCGATAACTCACTAACATTGATTCGCGACTTCACCACCCAGAGCCAAGCAGTGATCGGGCTAAAACGTACTCTCCATTTTGAGTTCATACGCTAACGGTCGACGTCGCCAGAATTACTCTATCCAAAGCTGTCGCATGGAGTGCATGCGAAGTGGAAGGGTATTTATGATTGGGATGTGGAGAAGATGTCTCTGCGGGTGATGGTAACGTTAAACTTTTATCCACAACTGTGTACTTAGCTTTGCATCGTACCACAGTGTGTCCTGGCTGCAGACAGTTAATGAAGAGCGATGTCGATTAGAAAAGCTTGAATTTTTGCATCACTGCAAGCCGTGCAAATGGACTGCAAGTAGTCAACCAATGATCTTTTGCATTGAAGCATTTTGCATTCGCAGTAGAACCCGCGAATAAGCTCCGATTGTGAGGCTTGCTTGGTACAGCTTTCTGCTCCTGCTTTGCTTTTGCCGATTCTTCGGCCGAAAGATGCTGATAAACTAATTTTTCGCAGCCAGCCAAAGCGGCAGCTTCTCATAATCGAGCTGTTCTTCCCATTTTTGTTTGGTCACAGGATCGACTTTATTCAAAACGTGTAACGAACAATGGTTCTAGCTATGGCTCGTCACAAACGGCGGAGTGTCAGCGCATCCACGCTAGTCGGCAACTATAATCAAACTGATATAAACCGAGCCAACGAACCATGGCTCTAGCCACGGTTCTCCACAAGTAGCGGTGTGTCAGCACCTTAAGCAACCCACACAATTAATTAAGAACTCTCGATCAACAACTCTACACATTCTGGTCCACAGAACAATTTAAAACACACCACCTCTTGGGACATTTCGCAATCGGCGACCTACATAAGAAAAATCATTTGCGTTATTTCACAATAAGTCAAGCCAGAATAAAATTATCAACCTGCCGGCCCAAATTCAGCTATCACCTTCCGCGATGCCGAGTTAGCAAAATCAATCCTAAACCCAATTCCCAACTGCAGCCCGCACCTACTACGATGCAGTCTTAGCAAAACCTTTTCATGAACATTACTGACCCACTAGCAAATTGTCAACGAAGCACCCAGCTTCGACCCACTTGTCACAATTATTGCCACCCAATAATCATAAGTTAACAATAATCAATAAGCAATTATTTCCGGGTCTAAGACAGGTGCGATCGCCAGCTGCATAAAAGGGTCGAGATCGGCCGAAGGAGCAGTCAGTCTATCAGCCTGAACACAAGACACTGCACGAGGCAGTCCATCAGCTCGAACGCAAGACACTGCACTAGGCAGCCCATCAGCCCGAACACAAGACACTGCACGAGGCAGTCCACCAGCGCACCACACAGTCAATCACAGACCAGCAAGTCTCAGAACGTAAGCAATTAAGTGAATAAAAGCAGTAAAGAATAAACCAACAACCACAAAAAAACTACCGCGTCATCATTCTTCCCTTGCCTACTGCATTTCAAGGCCAGCCCAAAACCTGAAGTTTTCCTACAATGTACAAATTTTCTTGTGGCGGGCCCTGGAGCCTGAAATAGTTACCTTACAAACGAGATAAATAAGCATTGCATTTTAGATCTTTTGGTCATCGTCTATCGACAACAAGGAACCATATATCGATGAGGTGGTATCGATTTATGGTTCATAAAGATCAGACATTTGTTATCATAGACCCGTTTTAAGCTGGCCATAGCTTTCTCATAATTTCTCTCGGTTACTTGGAACGCCCTTACTGTTCGCAATGCTTCACAAAAGAGGCATGAAAGCAAATTGTTAAACTTTTCAATAATTGGTATGCTTTCGTCATTGTGAACAAGAGTCTCAAATAATCTGACGGAGCTTTTGAATTCCGAAAATTTGCCACTGAACTTTGGCAGAGCTAACTTTGGAAGTCGAGCACGAGTTGTGGCAACAGAAGCTGATACTGAATGCATTGTATAACTGGCTGTCTTCAAAGCGTCGATAAGCGACATTATTTGTGCCTTAGTTACAATCGAGAGTTCTTTCAACTCGTCTCTAAACTCATCGTCACTCTCTATTTCTTCGATTGATTATTGAACTTGGCTTGCCTTGGCTATGGTTGTTTTCAGTACGTCGAGTCTGCACTCGAGCTCTGTAAACTGCAGCGGAATCTCCCCAGCTTCCAGCCGGTCCCCAAAACGGCGAATAGCTTTGACACGGGAGCTGAGCTTGTTTTTCAGCTCTTCAAGACTTTTGATGTGATTTTCGATTTGTCTAGATTCATCTCGAATTACTAATCAGGGCTCTTCTCACGATAATTTTATATGCTGTGGCAAAAGATGTCGAAACAGGAAGATGTACACAAATGAGGTCGAAAACGACATACCCAACGACTAGTATCGAGGCACTGCAACTATGATTGTTTGGATGTTCTTTTTTTTTTTTTTTTTTTTTTGTTTTGTGTGTTCTGGAAAGATCTATACCGACTCAGCGCCTAGTGGCGCCGAAGTGTTGGACTCTTACCCAGTAAAACCAATCTAACACACTAACCCAGGTCCCGGCGGAACTGTCGCGTGATATTACTTCGCCAGGGGGAAATGCCTATACGCTCATCTATTTTGGAGTATGTCCATCTCTTTCCATGCGTGCTCTTTCTTCGCGACGCAGCTTGTTAGTCAACACTGTGGCCAAGTTGCTTATCGCAGCCCAGTTTTCTTATGACTCCAGTAGACATTGCGCTAGGTTTGCCACTGATGGCGTCCTTCCAAGCTTGTTGGTGAGGACTACCCGATTTTACTCGAACCCTGGACATTAATAGAAACAATGTTCCGCGTCTTCGGTGACCCGTGTGCATTGCACACAGAAGGGGTCATCCTCGTGCTTAAACCTATGCAGGTAGGATTTAAAGCATCCATGTCCTGTCAGTTATTGGGTCAGGTGGTACTCCAGTGCCAACAGGCTAGTTCCAACAGCCGAAGAGGGATCATTCCTGCTACCACTAGTGCTGCCTCTTGCGATACCGTTCTGAATGTACAGCATACTCTCAAGGCGCACACTGTTTTCTGTTTCAATGCATCGGCCCATAATGGTGCCGCATACATTAACGTCGAACTGACCACGCTCGCTAAGAGCTTCCGTCTCAGCTGTTTTGTCCTTCGCGTGTTTTCCATTATGCGAAAAAGGGCAACGGCCGTCTTACCGGCTTTGCTGCTTGCATACTCCATCTGGTGCTTGAAACTCAGTCTATGGTCAATCATGCTCCCAGGTACTTCAGGCTTGGACTGGAGCTAATAGTGGAGTCACCTACTTGGATTGTGGCCGTCCCAACTATCTTCCTGCTGCTTATGAGCACCGCCTCTGTCTTATGGGTGGCTAATGCTAGTCCCCTCCCGGAAAGCCATGTTTTGGCTCGCTCTACGGCGTCATTGCAGATTCTTTCCGCCTCTTTTTTATATTTTGCCACTCCGAAAATTGCTATGTCGTCGGCAAAACCTTTCACCGTGGCACCTATTGGCATATTCATCTTTAGAATTCCATCATACATGATGTTCCACAGCAGCGGTCCGAGTACCGATCCTTGGGGAACACCTCCAGTGATTTGGTGCTCACGTGCCCCCTTACACTACTCGACACGAGTTTTCTTCAAGGAACAAAACCAACTTTTTCTTAAAGGTTTGGGGCCTAGAAATGGTTCAATGATATTTTTTTTCTATGGCGGAACTTTTTTTTGAATAATTTTTTTAATCTGGTGTTTTTTTAAGCTTTTTTCAGAGTGTTTTACATAACTCTAGTATCTTACGACTGGTTGTAAAGAACTTTGCTATTTTAAAAATATAATTGAAGCAGTCTAGCTGCCAAGCCAAAACTTTTTGTGATTTAAGCTTACCGTCTGGAAAATATAAACCATTAAAATGCGAAAATGATGATTTTTGTCCGGTATTTTTTACGAAAATTAGGCACTCGAGAAAAGAAAAAAAAATTATATCCTGTGTTTTTTATTTTTGTGTGTATAAGTGCATTAATTAGGCGTCGTTTAAGGTATTGCTCATTAAAATCTATGGAGAACCTTTGGAGCTAAAATTCGTACACCAAACCTAAAAAATGAAGAAAATGAACAAAAATACATTTTTGAAGGTTGCGGGCCAATTGCCAATTGGGAACAGGGAAAACGAAAAAGGTTTGTACATTAGGTACCTGATCGCGGTCTTTTGGTATGAAATTTTGTTGATAGTTACTTTTTTCCTTATCTGAGGTAGGATACCAGTTCACGTCAAATTTTTCCTTTATATTCTCACAAATGAAGGTTCACACAAATTAGACATTTGTCGCTAGTACCTATTCATATTTCAATAAAATTAAAGTAGAAATACCTGATATATAGAAATTTATTCATTAACCCATACAACAATCAGTAATTTTTAGTCTTTTCAGTACATTTTAAGGATATACAACTTTTTTATTTGGTGTTATGTTGCTACAAGTTTGTAAACGTATATGATACATTTGGTTTTCCACTGCTTGTTACTGTTTTTAAAATAATTTAAGTTTTGTGGATGTCTTCCTTTGTCATTCGAATCGGATTCCCTTATGAGAGTTCACACATAGTCGCCCAACATAATTCCAAACACATTGGATACCGTCGTTAGATAGATTTGAATTATTGATGAAATCTCTCTCGTCTCTCACTAACGTCGCCTAGGTTTGTCGGAAAAAATCCAAGTGGGAGTATAGGGAATGGATTTTTATAACCGTGCTCAAAAAATAGGTAAGGGGTATATTAGTGTATCCAGTAGCTGCTGGGCCTGCTCCGCACTGACCGCGTGCTCCGCGCTGCCCACATGCCTTTATTCCACCTCTCGCTGCAGGTAGTCGATCTCATCTATCAACCTCCTCATTTGATTGGTGATGGAGTTTTTAAAGTCAAAATGTCCTAAAAAATACCGCACAAAAATCATAATTTTTGCATTTCAATGCTTTATATTTCCCAGACGGTAAGCTGAAACCACAAAGTGTTTGGTCTTAACCTCGAGCTGTTTTAATTATCTTTTCAAAATAGCAAAGTTCTTTACAACCAGACGTAATATACTAGAGTTATGCGAGAAAAACAAGCGCTACCTCTGAAAAAAGCTTTAAAAAAAAATACCAGACTTCAAAAATTCTTCAAAAAAAAGTTCTGCCATAGAAAAAAAACCATAATTCTTTACAAAATTTTAAAGCCTCATATCTATCAGAAAAAGTCGGTTTGGATCCTTGAGGAAAAAAAAGTTCGTTTTTGTCGAGTAGTGTTATCGATGGGGCTTGGCGGCCATGGGAAGCTTAGGCAGTAGAGGACAGAACAAAAAAATCGTTAGCGGAAGGCAGAACCAAAAAAAAAGTTACGGTTCGGGACTTAAAAAAACAAAGCGAGTGAAACGAGGATGGATTAGTGAAAAAAATCCCAATTCACGACTATTTTTTTTTGTAAACTCACAAAGAATTCTGCCCAGTTCCGCGGTCCTGTCCACGGTGGCTTGGTCCCTCGCCCGGCTTGGAAGTGGACCTCAATCAAAATATCGTCCCCGGCTTCCAAACAAATTTTAATTAAATCCGATACAAATTTAGACATATGCTTTAAAATCGACTAGGCCGTCACATATTTATTTATTTACTCTTAATTATATTTATTCATTTATTTATTTGTATTTATATGTAATTGTCCATTTATTTATAGTTATTTATTCATATTTATTGTAATACGCCCATACCGCTAATTTAGGTCGAAGAGGGGAAGAGTTTAGGATGGTGGTTAGGAGGTCGACCTAAAACCAAGATGGGAGTTTTTGAATATAGAAAGAAATGTGTGTAAGATTTGATTTAAGTTGAAAATATAAGAAAAGATGAATTGCTAAGTGTTTAAAATGCGGGGAAGGCGAACCAAGACTAGGAGAGGATGATGAAGATGCTACACATGGCAGGGAGACCCGATATGGTCTGATCCGGATCTCTGGAAGGGTGGGTACGTCGGAGGTTTGAAACCAACGCCTCAACCCGGTCCACGTTGTAGTAGGGGATCCTTTGTTGAGTATAATTTATTTTTGATGTATCGTTATGTTAATTTCCGTTTTTTTTTTGGAGCTGTTTTAATTGTTGTTCGAGATGATCGATTTGTTTGGTTTGTTGTGCGACCTGAGGGCTTGGGAAGTATACAGCCCTGGGATGACTGGCTACTTTTTTCCTTATCTGAGGTAGGATACCTGTTCACGTCAAATTTTTCCTTTATATTCTCACAAATGAAGGTTCACACAAATTAGACATTTGTCGCTAGTACCTATTCATATTTCAATAAAATTAAAGTAGAAATACCTGATATATAGAAATTTATTCATTAACCCATACAACAATCAGTAATTTTTAGTCTTTTCAGTACATTTTAAGGATATACAACTTTTTTATTTGGTGTTATGTTGCTACAAGTTTGTAAACGTATATGATACATTTGGTTTTCTACTGCTTGTTACTGTTTTTAAAATAATTTAAGTTTTGTGGATGTCTTCCTTTGTCATTCGAATCGGATTCCCTTATGAGAGTTCACACATAGTCGCCCAACATAATTCCAAACACATTGATACCGTCGTTAGATAGATTTGAATTATTGATGAAATCTCTCTCGTTGTTCATCACTAACGTCGCCTAGGTTTGTCGGAAAAAATCCAAGTGGGAGTATAGGGAATGGATTTTTATACCCGTGCTCAAAAAATAGGTAAGGGGTATATTAGATTTGTGGTAAAAGTGGATGTGTGCAACGCAGATAAAGAGACGTTTCCGATCCCATAAAGTATATATATTCTTGATCAGCATCAATAGCCGAGCCGATAGAGCCATGTCTGTCTGTCCGTCTTGTTGAGCGCCTCAGAGACTATAAAAGCTAGGGCAACCAAATTTGGTTTCCAGACTCATGTGATATCACACTGCTACAAGTGTATTTCAAAAGTTCGCCCCGCCCCCTTCCGCCCCCGCAAAAGACGAAAATCTGTGACAGGCACAATTTTAAAAATACGATAAAACTAAACACGCAGTATCGTAGAGAATGCCCATATCTACCTGATTGCCGAATCTGAATTAGATCGGATCATAATTATAGCCAGAATGAAGAAATTAATTTTCAGTTGTTTCCCCCGCCTCCTCCAGCAAGAGAAACGCTACTCTATCTCTTTCTCGCTCTCACACTCTGCCGCGTTCAGTGCGCGAGCAACCCTTAGCGGAGGAGATGTAGAATATAAATGTTACATCTAAAATCTACATGTTAGATGTAAAACATACATTGTAGATGTGGATAACAGATGTAGCAAAAAATGTAAAAAGTAAAATTTTTTTTAAATTCTTAAATTCAAAAAAATTATATGCTCAAAAATGTATACACTGAGTACGGGTATAAGTAGAGTCGCGTCCCCAGAAGCGACTCACACGTTCCTTCTCGTTTTAATTCTAAAATTCTAAAAAATCATATGCTCAAAAATTTACATACTGACTGAGTACGGGTATAAGTAGAATCGCGTCCCCAGAAGCGACTCACACGTTCCTTCTCGTTTCTTCTGTAGTGGGTTCTATTTCAAGTGGGTGAATTCCTTCCGTCACTCCCTGGGCTGACACTTGCTCTGAAAATAGACGTCTCTCACTATGTTTGCCAGCAGATCTGCATACATTGGCGGCGGGGAACTGAACAGTCGCTGTTCCTTCATCACCAGCCTGTATGCGTAGCCCCAAGAGTTCGCATCTGAGTCATCGCAGAGCTTTTCGAAGCATTTTCGATTGTTTTCCCTAATCTGCCTCTTCAGGAGGTGTCTGCATTCTTTATAGTCTCCTTGGAGCCTCTCGAATTCCGGGGGTCCCCTCGAGCGTTGATATAGCCGCCTTGTGTGGTGGCACTCCCGCTTGGCATTGGCTATATCTGCAGTCAACCAGTATGTTGGGCTACGATTGCCAGGGCTCCCGTAGGAGGCTGTCCCGTTGGTCTCATAATGCTCGATCACAGCTGCCACAGCTCCATATCGCTGCTTTTTTCCTGCAATCTACTCCTCGGAGTTTCGATTGCGGTATTGCTCGCTTATGACTGCTACATCAATGCGGTGCTTGCTGATGATTTGCTCCAGTAGCTGCTGGGCCTGCTCCGCACTGACCGCCTGCTCCGCGCTGGCCACATGCCTTTATTCCACCTCTCGCTGCAGGTAGTCGATCTCATCTAACAACCTCCTCATTTGATTGGTGATGGAGTTTTTAAAGTCAAAATGTCCTAAAAAATACCGCACAAAAATCATAATTTTTGCATTTCAATGCTTTATATTTCCCAGACGGTAAGCTGAAACCACAAAGTGTTTGGTCTTAACCTCGAGCTGTTTTAATTATCTTTTCAAAATAGCAAAGTTCTTTACAACCAGACGTAATATACTAGAGTTATGCGAGAAAAACTCGCTACCTCTGAAAAAAGCTTTAAAAAAAAATACCAGACTTCAAAAATTCTTAAAAAAAAAGTTCTGCCATAGAAAAAAAACCATAATTCTTTACAAAATTTTAAAGCCTCATATCTATCAGAAAAAGTCGGTTTGGATCCTTGAGGAAAAAAAAAGTTCGTTTTTGTCGAGTAGTGTTATCGATGGGGCTTGGCGGCCATGGGAAGCTTAGGCAGTAGAGGACAGAACAAAAAAATCGTTAGCGGAAGGCAGAACCAAAAAAAAAGTTACGGTTCGGGACTTAAAAAAACAAAGCGAGTGAAACGAGGATGGATTAGTGAAAAAAATCCCAATTCACGACTAGTTTTTTTTGTAAACTCACAAAGAATTCTGCCCAGTTCCGCGGTCCTGTCCACGGTGGCTTGGTCCCTCGCCCGGCTTGGAAGTGGACCTCAATCAAAATATCGTCCCCGGCTTCCAAACAAATTTTAATTAAATCCGATACAAATTTAGACATATGCTTTAAAATCGACTAGGCCGTCACATATTTATTTATTTACTCTTAATTATATTTATTCATTTATTTATTTGTATTTATATGTAATTGTCCATTTATTTATAGTTATTTATTCATATTTATTGTAATACGCCCATACCGCTAATTTAGGTCGAAGAGGGGAAGAGTTTAGGATGGTGGTTAGGAGGTCGACCTAAAACCAAGATGGGAGTTTTTGAATATAGAAAGAAATGTGTGTAAGATTTGATTTAAGTTGAAAATATAAGAAAAGATGAATTGCTAAGTGTTTAAAATGCGGGGAAGGCGAACCAAGACTAGGAGAGGATGATGAAGATGCTACACATGGCAGGGAGACCCGATATGGTCTGATCCGGATCTCTGGAAGGGTGGGTACGTCGGAGGTTTGAAACCAACGCCTCAACCCGGTCCACGTTGTAGTAGGGGATCCTTTGTTGAGTATAATTTATTTTTGATGTATCGTTATGTTAATTTCCGTTTTTTTTTGGAGCTGTTTTAATTGTTGTTCGAGATGATCGATTTGTTTGGTTTGTTGTGCGACCTGAGGGCTTGGGAAGTATACAGCCCTGGGATGACTGGCTAGCCGGCCTTGCCCCACCACCAAGAGGTTCGTAACAATATCACAATTAACAACTAAGGCATTAAGCAAGTACATAAATTCTTAGCGCAACTAGCACAAATAAACACTTGTATTGATATTTATTATAGCCATTTTACAGTATTTTCAATATTTTATTACCACTACTTGGTTCTATGGATATTACATTGGATTTTAACAATGAAATATTTAGCTTTCAATGCAATTTCAAATTTATCAAGTTAAAAAAATTGTTATATCTCTTGCCTATATGAAAATCATGTGATAATATAATAATCTCCATAAACAGTTTAATAGTCAAACTATACAAAAAGCAATACAAATATTATGCAAAATTTTCAAGGAAATATTAAAATTGTATACAATTATAAGATATTTTAGTTTTAAAAATTATCAGGGGTGCCACAGAAATCAATTCCGCTGGAAAATCACCTCAATTCCATTCCGCCGTGCACACCGATTTTTCAGCGGAATCAAAATCGCTCACAATTTATCCAGCGATTTGATTAAATACACCCATAAAACACACCCAAAACGATTGGAATCTTTCTTTCCTATAAAGGTTATTCCATTGGTGATTAACCCTCATCCAAATAATTTAACATTATAAATGTTAAGTTAATAAAATAAGCATTTTAGTAAATCACTATTTGTTTGAGATGCCAAGATTTTTTGGCACCTATATCTTTCCAAAATCAGTTAAAAGACTTTCGATTTACAACGTTAAAATATTTATTTATACCGTCGGCTAGCTGAAGCCAATTGCTCGCTCTTTTGCCCGGCCAGATAAATGTTCGCAAGAGGGGGTTCGGTATGCAACCTATGCGGCGCGAGATTAGCATAGAATAATACCTTCTAAGCTAATGTCCAACGAGGACACTATAAGAAGACCCCACTGTAAAGTTGTTGGCTAGAGTTGCCTAAACAATAAACATACATAAAGCCAAAACGGAGACACCGATGACATAAAAAGGAATGGAGAAAAAGAGAGAGAGAAGAAGAGAAAGGAAGAAGCCCAGGTGTTCAACTTCTGACATTCATTCGATTGTCGACAGCAGAACGAACCAGAGACAAATAGAGGAGTCTCCAAAACAGTACAAAAATTAAAATTAAAACCAATTTACAAATTGATGCTGTTTCTTTGAGCAAACCATCCAATTACATAGTTGGCGGTGCCGAAAAGGCTCGAATCTTGCTCCTAACTCGGTACCACATATATTCTAGAATTTAGATTTAGATACATATACATATATGTCATACATATGTGAAACAAAGAACCAAAAGGAATCAAAAGTTGTGAGTAAGTGGAACAAAAAGTATATAATTTTATGAGTGAATGTGAAATATGCCATAAATTATTCTAAAAACTAAAAGTTATAAAATGTGACTAAATTGAGAAGAATGCTTAGAAAAGGACGAGGAAGAAACGGTGGAACACGTATTCTGCTCCTGTCCGGCTCTCAGTAGAAGGAGGCTACAATACCTGGGAATGCCTTTCATCAACGACGTATCCAACATGTCTAATTTGAATCCAAGAAGGATCGCAAACTTTATAAGGGCATCCGGATGGGACAACTGCTGACATAGTATCTCACAAGGGAAGAGGACATGATCCACGCGGCATCACAACGGGCCGTAACCGGCCCAAGTGTGTCGGGTTCCTGGCGATCCCGACAACCGCCTCAACCTAACCTAACGCAAGAAAACTTAATGAATTTTTGGAAAATGTCGAAGAAATCGTGTTGCTCATTAAGGGTACTGAAAATACACCGTACGGGAAATTTTTGTTCTTGTCAAGAAGCCTATGAATGGGCTATGCAAGAAAGAAATATATTTCTGCAGGGCAATAACATTAGACAGGAGAATAACATGACGCGACGCGTAAACAATTTTCGTCCAAACGAAAGATATTCAAGATATTCCAATATATCGAGGAAATTCGCAAAGAAAATATGTCGACTACAGCCACAAGAACAACGATAACCTCACAACTACAATAGATATAGTAAAAACGTACAAGAAAATATAAATAGACCAATAATTATGCCCAATCAAAGAGTTGCACCATAGGAAAGTAACTCTAACAGTAGATTTAGGGATAATATAAATAATATTCAAACTTTAGGACAGGCACAGCAAGCAACTGAACACCTTCACAATATAGATGATAACGCAAATTTTTAGCCTCTAATCCCAGACAGGATACATAAACAAAAATGATCATGACCCTAATCTACCATATAATTTAATAAAACTTTGCCAATCCAAAGAACCGCTTCGATGTTTAATAGATACTGGCGCATCTATTTCATTTATTGACCCATCATTAATACCCAACCATGATTATATAGAACTCAATACTCCAGTAACCAGAAAAACAGTTCTCAACGCACATTATATACTTAAGAAAACTTACATTCCACTTTTTAACGAATTTAATGACAGACAACAATTCCAATTAATGCTATTCCACTTTCATGAATATTTTAATCGATTAATCGGAATGGATATGTTAAAACAAGTGGAGCCAATATTAATCGTTAATATTCCAAAACAAACTTTACGAACAAAAAATTTCGAAATCACTTTATATCAGCTACTGACCTACATATAATCGATGAAGAATCAAAGGCTCTTGTTCGATTGTCAGTTAGTATTCCTAATGGTGTGTTTATCTGCGACAGCATACAAATTAACGAAAATTTAATCATCTACGGAGGGTTATATAGAGCAGAGAATGGACATAGTCTGTTTAAGCCGCAAAGTAGGCACCGATGCAGCCCATAGGCTGCAAGCTTATGCTCCCGAAGCATGAAAGCTTTTGGAGCGGCCTCTTCATTGCTCATTAGATCTAACCTTAATCATGTGTAGTTTAGTTGAAATCAGACCTTTGAATATAGAACGACTCGCACGCGCACTATTTTCCGAAAATTCTTTCGTCTTGTTTTTTGATACTGTTTTGGGCACCTAAATCCCCACGATCCGAAATAATTGAAGGAAGAGACAAGCAGGCAAGGATCTCCCACTACAAACATTGGTCAACATTGGAAACTTGCTCAAGATGTGCGGGAGATATACCCACTGGCAAGCGACATCATATCCGATTCCATGTATGTTGACCGTATCAACCGTCAACGACTACAGACGTATTTTTTATCGCTCCGCGGTGAAAATCAATTAAATCAATTAATCGCGATTAATCATAAATTAAATTCGCGAAAAAGCGCTCGGGGTAGGCATGGGTACTAGTGATCGTGCTGCCCATGAATACCATCCAATCGAGTAATAAAGACTAATAGAAATAATAGAAAAGAACAAATGTCAACGTTTAAGAGCACCAGCTCTGTAAAGACCACAAGCACTGTAACCAAAGCCAAAATGAGCCAAGCCCGGCAACAACAACAAGACGAGCGTCGGCTCTCGCAAGCAAAAAGCAACGCGTACTTCTCTATACGCTCGCCAAAGGCAGCAGTACTAACAAAAACTGCATCACTGCAAGTGAACGAGGAGAGAGCACGCTCTCTCTCCCCTGCATTGGAAAGTGGGTCATGGAGTGCTCAGTGCCCATCCCCCGACTCGTACTGCCTAACCAGCGATTTGCTAATATCGACAACAACTAGTACAATGCCCTCGCTCAAAACTGTGTCTTCGACCACAACAACGACAACAACCACAACAACAACCACTGCAATTGCTCAGCGCCCGATACTGTCGACCCACTGCGACAAGCCCCAACTCTCCCAACCAATAAGTTCAAAAAATGCTAACGGAGCGTTAATTCAGACTGGGCTCGATCGCTATGTGCAAATCAAAAGAAAATTGAGCCCACAAAATGTGAAGAACAACAATGCAGCTAAAATAACTAAAATAACCGAGAACACTGTGCCACATAAGGCACTAGCAAACAATAGATTTGCGATACTAAGTGTCCCAAATGAAGATGAGATCACCCAAACACCCAAGGCCAAAAAATTAAGACCGCCACCTATTTATGTTCGACAGGCAAATTGTGCTGAACTGGTCAAAAAAAATAACTGATACAATTGGCGCAAACGCATTCTATGTCACGTACATAAAAAGGGGTAATATAAATGAAATAAAAATACAAGTCAATGACGAACAAAACTATCGATCAGTTGCGAAATACCTCGAAAATGAAAAAATGAATTACTACACCTACCAACTTAAAAGTAGCAAAGGATTACAAGTGGTTATCAAAGGAATCGAACCAACAGTCCCAATCAATGAGATAATAGATGGACTTAACGATAAGGGCTTCGAGGTCAAAATGGCAATGAACATAATAAATAGAAATAAAATTCCCCAGCCAATGTTCAAAGTAGAACTGACACCTGAAAGTATGCATATAAGTAAAAATGAAGTTCACCCAATATACAAGCTTCAATACCTACTGCACCGTAGGATCACCGTTGAGGAACCACACAAACGAAATGGACCGGTCCAATGCAAAAATTGCCAGGAATATGGACACACGAAAACCTATTGCACTCTACGGGCAGTCTGCGTTGCCTGTGGTGATGTTCATCTCACTGAGGCCTGCCCCGTAAATAAGGAGGACCCATCTGCCAAAAAATGTAGCAACTGTGGGGGAAACCATTCTGCCAACTATAGAGGTTGTCCTGTCTATAAAGAATTGAAAAATCGCCTAAACCAACAAATAACTGCAGCTCGAAACCCGGTCGTCCGACAAAACTTAACATATATACCATCAACTACGACTCCAGGAGTTTCTTTTGCTCAGGCGTTAAGTTACAACAACGGGTCGTACGCCTCAGTCTCTAAGCCGACACTTCAACCAACCACAGCTGGAATAATGCAGAATCAGGCATCAAATCAGATCCCAGAAATCTCTGCCCAACATACCCCTGCTAATCCATCCCAATTGCCTAGTGTAATTGAGTCAATGCTGGTAACTATAACAAATACAATGGTAGCAATACAACAAACGATGCAGGAGCTTATGCGCAACCAAAATCTCCTCCTGGAGCTCCTAATCAAACAGAAATCTGTTTAAATGTCCTGTCTAAATATATGTTTCTGGAATGCAAATGGCATTTCTCAGCACAAATGCGAGCTCTTACAGTTCCTCGCTCAACACGACATTGACGCCATGCTCATATCAGAGACTCACCTTACAAATAAAAACTATTTTCACCTCGATGGCTATAACTTCTATGCGACAAATCATCCCGATGGTAAGGCACATGGAGGTACTGGCGTTCTGATCAAGAATCGCATTAGGCATTATCCATTGCCTTCATTTGCTACACCTTATCTACAGGCAACAGCAATTCATTTTGAAATTCAGAGCGGCTACCTAAACCTAGCCGCAGTATACTGCCCACCACGTTTCTGCATTTCCGAAACAGAATTTGTAACATTCTTCGACCTACTAGGTGACCGATTTATAGCAGCTGGTGACTACAATGCCAAGCACACCCATTGGGGATCTAGACTTACCAACCCGAAAGGAAGACAACTATATAACGCTATAATAACCCCACGAAACAAGCTAGACTTTATCTCTCCGGGCAAGCCCACATATTGGCCCACAGATCCAAACAAGCAACCCGACTTGATTGATTTTGCAGTTACACGAAGGGTGCTGCAAGCTCAGATTAATGTAGATCACTTAACAGATCTATCATCGGATCACTCGCCCATTCTACTTCACCTTTACGACCATCCACAGCTTTCGGAACGCCCACACTTTCTAACTTCTAGCAAAACAGATTGGCTCAAATACAGGAAGTACATAAGCTCTCATATTGATAGCTGCCCAAACATTAATTGTAAAGATGACATTGATAGGTCAGTCGAAGCATTGGTTTCCTCAATGTCACTGGCGGCAAAACACTCAACACCAATATTAGCATCTAATAAACTTTCCAACAGCAGTCGTATTTCTAGGCACATTGAAGTGCTGCTACGCGATAAAAGAAGGCTTCGCCGAGAGTGGCAAGCACACAGATCACCTGCATCGAAAGAGCGGCTAAAAATAGCCAACCAACTACTACGCAGAGCCCTAGAAGATGAAAAAACCGAGCTCAAATATCCTATATGGAGCAACTCTCCCCAACTAGCAAACGATTCCCACTGTGGAAAGCAAAATCAGGCGTATGCCCACCAATCGAGAGTGAATCACCTTTGCGTACACAAACAGGAGAGTGGGCTCGCAGCAACAAAGAGAAGGCAAATACATTTGCCGTCCATCTAGAAAACGTCTTCAAACCGCACCCAGCAACGAATAGCTTTGTGCTCCCACCAACCAACAATCCCGAAGCTACTCCGCCTATCATATTCCAATCAGGAGAAGTCACAAGGGTCATTAAAGACCAAATCTCAAAGCAAAAGAAAATGTCGAAGAAATCGTGTTGCTCATTAAGGGTACTGAAAATACACCGTACGGGAAATTTTTGTTCTTGTCAAGAAGCCTATGAATGGGCTATGCAAGAAAGAAATATATTTCTGCAGGGCAATAACATTAGACAGGAGAATAACATGACGCGACGCGTAAACAATTTTCGTCCAAACGAAAGATATTCAAGATATTCCAATATATCGAGGAAATTCGCAAAGAAAATATGTCGACTACAGCCACAAGAACAACGATAACCTCACAACTACAATAGATATAGTAAAAACGTACAAGAAAATATAAATAGACCAATAATTATGCCCAATCAAAGAGTTGCACCATAGGAAAGTAACTCTAACAGTAGATTTAGGGATAATATAAATAATATTCAAACTTTAGGACAGGCACAGCAAGCAACTGAACACCTTCACAATATAGATGATAACGCAAATTTTTAGCCTCAAATCCCAGACAGGATACATAAACAAAAATGATCATGACCCTAATCTACCATATAATTTAATAAAACTTTGCCAATCCAAAGAACCGCTTCGATGTTTAATAGATACTGGCGCATCTATTTCATTTATTGACCCATCATTAATACCCAACCATGATTATATAGAACTCAATACTCCAGTAACCAGAAAAACAGTTCTCAACGCACATTATATACTTAAGAAAACTTACATTCCACTTTTTAACGAATTTAATGACAGACAACAATTCCAATTAATGCTATTCCACTTTCATGAATATTTTAATCGATTAATCGGAATGGATATGTTAAAACAAGTGGAGCCAATATTAATCGTTAATATTCCAAAACAAACTTTACGAACAAAAAATTTCGAAATCACTTTATATCAGCTACTGACCTACATATAATCGATGAAGAATCAAAGGCTCTTGTTCGATTGTCAGTTAGTATTCCTAATGGTGTGTTTATCTGCGACAGCATACAAATTAACGAAAATTTAATCATCTACGGAGGGTTATATAGAGCAGAGAATGGACATAGTCTGTTTAAGCCGCAAAGTAGGCACCGATGCAGCCCATAGGCTGCAAGCTTATGCTCCCGAAGCATGAAAGCTTTTGGAGCGGCCTCTTCATTGCTCATTAGATCTAACCTTAATCATGTGTAGTTTAGTTGAAATCAGACCTTTGAATATAGAACGACTCGCACGCGCACTATTTTCCGAAAATTCTTTCGTCTTGTTTTTTGATACTGTTTTGGGCACCTAAATCCCACGATCCGAAATAATTGAAGGAAGAGACAAGTAGGCAAGGATCTCCCACTACAAACATTGGTCAACATTGGAAACTTGCTCAAGATGTGCGGGAGATATACCCACTGGCAAGCGACATCATATCCGATTCCATGTATGTTGACCGTATCAACCGTCAACGACTACTGACGTATTTTTTTATCGCTCCGCGGTGAAAATCAATTAAATCAATTAATCGCGATTAATCATAAATTAAATTCGCGAAAAAGCGCTCGGGGTAGGCATGGGTACTAGTGATCGTGCTGCCCATGAATACCATCCAATCGAGTAATAAAGACTAATAGAAATAATAGAAAAGAACAAATGTCAACGTTTAAGAGCACCAGCTCTGTAAAGACCACAAGCACTGTAACCAAAGCCAAAATGAGCCAAGCCCGGCAACAACAACAAGACGAGCGTCGGCTCTCGCAAGCAAAAAGCAACGCGTACTTCTCTATACGCTCGCCAAAGGCAGCAGTACTAACAAAAACTGCATCACTGCAAGTGAACGAGGAGAGAGCACGCTCTCTCCCCTGCATTGGAAAGTGGGTCATGGAGTGCTCAGTGCCCATCCCCCGACTCGTACTGCCTAACCAGCGATTTGCTAATATCGACAACAACTAGTACAATGCCCTCGCTCAAAACTGTGTCTTCGACCACAACAACGACAACAACCACAACAACAACCACTGCAATTGCTCAGCGCCCGATACTGTCGACCCACTGCGACAAGCCCCAACTCTCCCAACCAATAAGTTCAAAAAATGCTAACGGAGCGTTAATTCAGACTGGGCTCGATCGCTATGTGCAAATCAAAAGAAAATTGAGCCCACAAAATGTGAAGAACAACAATGCAGCTAAAATAACTAAAATAACCGAGAACACTGTGCCACATAAGGCACTAGCAAACAATAGATTTGCGATACTAAGTGTCCCAAATGAAGATGAGATCACCCAAACACCCAAGGCCAAAAAATTAAGACCGCCACCTATTTATGTTCGACAGGCAAATTGTGCTGAACTGGTCAAAAAAAATAACTGATACAATTGGCGCAAACGCATTCTATGTCACGTACATAAAAAGGGGTAATATAAATGAAATAAAAATACAAGTCAATGACGAACAAAACTATCGATCAGTTGCGAAATACCTCGAAAATGAAAAAATGAATTACTACACCTACCAACTTAAAAGTAGCAAAGGATTACAAGTGGTTATCAAAGGAATCGAACCAACAGTCCCAATCAATGAGATAATAGATGGACTTAACGATAAGGGCTTCGAGGTCAAAATGGCAATGAACATAATAAATAGAAATAAAATTCCCCAGCCAATGTTCAAAGTAGAACTGACACCTGAAAGTATGCATATAAGTAAAAATGAAGTTCACCCAATATACAAGCTTCAATACCTACTGCACCGTAGGATCACCATTGAGGAACCACACAAACGAAATGGACCGGTCCAATGCAAAAATTGCCAGGAATATGGACACACGAAAACCTATTGCACTCTACGGGCAGTCTGCGTTGCCTGTGGTGATGTTCATCTCACTGAGGCCTGCCGCATAAGGAGGACCCATCTTCCAAAAAATGTAGCAACTGTGGGGAAACCATACTGTCAATTATAGTGGTTGTCCTGTCTATAAAGAATTGAAAAATCGCCTAAACCAACAAATAACTGCAGCTCGAAACCCGGTCGTCCGACAAAACTTAACATATATACCATCAACTACGACTCCAGGAGTTTCTTTTGCTCAGGCGTTAAGTTACAACAACGGGTCGTACGCCTCAGTCTCTAAGCCGACACTTCAACCAACCACAGCTGGAATAATGCAGAATCAGGCATCAAATCAGATCCCAGAAATCTCTGCCCAACATACCCCTGCTAATCCATCCCAATTGCCTAGTGTAATTGAGTCAATGCTGGTAACTATAACAAATACAATGGTAGCAATACAACAAACGATGCAGGAGCTTATGCGCAACCAAAATCTCCTCCTGGAGCTCCTAATCAAACAGAAATCTGTTTAAATGTCCTGTCTAAATATATGTTTCTGGAATGCAAATGGCATTTCTCAGCACAAATGCGAGCTCTTACAGTTCCTCGCTCAACACGACATTGACGCCATGCTCATATCAGAGACTCACCTTACAAATAAAAACTATTTTCACCTCGATGGCTATAACTTCTATGCGACAAATCATCCCGATGGTAAGGCACATGGAGGTACTGGCGTTCTGATCAAGAATCGCATTAGGCATTATCCATTGCCTTCATTTGCTACACCTTATCTACAGGCAACAGCAATTCATATTGAAATTCAGAGCGGCTACCTAAACCTAGCCGCAGTATACTGCCCACCACGTTTCTGCATTTCCGAAACAGAATTTGTAACATTCTTCGACCTACTAGGTGACCGATTTATAGCAGCTGGTGACTACAATGCCAAGCACACCCATTGGGGATCTAGACTTACCAACCCGAAAGGAAGACAACTATATAACGCTATAATAACCCCACGAAACAAGCTAGACTTTATCTCTCCGGGCAAGCCCACATATTGGCCCACAGATCCAAACAAGCAACCCGACTTGATTGATTTTGCAGTTACACGAAGGGTGCTGCAAGCTCAGATTAATGTAGATCACTTAACAGATCTATCATCGGATCACTCGCCCATTCTACTTCACCTTTACGACCATCCACAGCTTTCGGAACGCCCACACTTTCTAACTTCTAGCAAAACAGATTGGCTCAAATACAGGAAGTACATAAGCTCTCATATTGATAGCTGCCCAAACATTAATTGTAAAGATGACATTGATAGGTCAGTCGAAGCATTGGTTTCCTCAATGTCACTGGCGGCAAAACACTCAACACCAATATTAGCATCTAATAAACTTTCCAACAGCAGTCGTATTTCTAGGCACATTGAAGTGCTGCTACGCGATAAAAGAAGGCTTCGCCGAGAGTGGCAAGCACACAGATCACCTGCATCGAAAGAGCGGCTAAAAATAGCCAACCAACTACTACGCAGAGCCCTAGAAGATGAAAAAAACCGAGCTCAAATATCCTATATGGAGCAACTCTCCCCAACTAGCAAACGATTCCCACTGTGGAAAGCAAAATCAGGCGTATGCCCACCAATCGAGAGTGAATCACCTTTGCGTACACAAACAGGAGAGTGGGCTCGCAGCAACAAAGAGAAGGCAAATACATTTGCCGTCCATCTAGAAAACGTCTTCAAACCGCACCCAGCAACGAATAGCTTTGTGCTCCCACCAACCAACAATCCCGAAGCTACTCCGCCTATCATATTCCAATCAGGAGAAGTCACAAGGGTCATTAAAGACCAAATCTCAAAGCAAAAGAAAGCTCCGGGCCACGATTTCATCTCTCCTAAAATGATCATAGAATTGCCGAGCTGTGCAGTGTATTTCGTTACTATGATATTCAACAGCATGATGAAATCAGTCATCACAATGATTCATAAAGCCGGAAAAGACAAGTCCAAGCCATCATCATATAGACCTATCAGCCTACTGCCTTGCCTATCAAAGATATTTGAAAAGCTGCTCCTGAATCGTATCAAACAACACCTACACATCAACGGTGCCATCCCGACTCACCAATTTGGATTTCGCGAAAAACACGGAACCATTGAACAAGTAAACCGTATAACCTCTGAGATACGAAATGCATTTGAAAGACGGGAGTATTTCTCCGCTGTTTTTCTGGATGTCGCACAGGCTTTCGACCGCGTTTGGTTAGATGGCTTAATCCACAAAATCAAAATATTACTTCCACAGAACATCCATGGAATAATGGAGTCATACCTACAGCAAAGAAGTTTCGCAGTACGATGCAAAGATTTCCTCTCTGAATATCATCCAATTGAAGCTGGTGTACCGCAAGGCAGCGTGCTTGGACCGACACTGTATATCATATTCACAGCAGATCTACCGACAAACAGCCTAACAACAACTTCGACATTTGCTGATGATACTGCCATATTAAGTCGCTCCAAGTGCCCAAGAAGGGCCACGGATCACTTATCATCTCATCTCGTGGCCTTAGAAAAATGGCTAGCAGACTGGCGGATACATGTAAATGAGCAAAAGTGCAAGCATGTCACCTTCACGTTAAACAGACAAACTTGCCCTCCATTATGTCTGAACAATATCAACATTCCCGAAACCACCGAAGTAACATACCTTGGTGTTCATCTGGATAGAAGGCTTACTTGGCGTAAGCACATCGAAGCGAAGAGAAATCTACTTAAATTTAAAGCTAGTAATCTACATTGGCTAATAAACACCCGTTCACAACTAAAACTGGAGTACAAAGTACTTTTGTACAATGCAGTTCTCAAACCCATCTTGACATACGGCTCCGAGCTATGGGGAAATGCTTGCGTTAGTAATTTAGAAATAATCCAGAGAGCTCAATCGAAGATACTAAGAACTATCACTGGGGCACCATGGTACATACGGAATGAAAATATCCATAAAGACTTAAATGTAGGATTAGTTAAAGATGAAATTGCCAAAGTGAAAGCAAAGTACCAGGCCAAGCTTCAAGCCCATCCTAATAGACTTGCGCAGTCTTTAACTTGGCACACTAGCCATACACGACTCCGGCGAAGAGACCTTCCCACCCAGCAATAATACTTAGCTAGGGACGTACTCTAAGTAATTAAGTGTAAATAATTAAATAAATATATTAGGCTAAGATTTGTATACTTGTCGTAAGTCTCTAATAGGGAAGATTCGATAATAAAAATCCAGTAATAATAAAAAAAAAAAAAAAATAAAAAAAATGAATGTTGACGATGTGCTTGCTGGCGCGCACACAAAGCCGACGGCCATTGCAGCGATCAAAGAGCTTCGCTCCGCTCTAGATAGTGCCGGGTTTCCGTTGAGGAAGTGGACTTCTAACTCGAAGCAAGTCCTTCAGGACATTCCTACGGACCATTTACTGTGCGCCGATTTCCTTGAAATGGAGGATTCCAGCTCTGCAAAAACATTAGGTATCCGGTGGCAGGCTCAGAGTGACGAATTCTTTTTTAAACCGTCCGAGGTAGACCTAGGTTCCTCATACACGAAAAGGTAGGTCCAATTACAAATGGCTGGCTCCATTTGTAGTCCGAGCAAAAATCTTTATGCAGGAAATCTGGCTTAAAGAGCTCGGATGGGATGACTCTCTGCCAACAGACCTCCTCCAAAGGTGGCGAGACTTTCTTCTCAGCTATCCCGCTCTCCGCGAGATTCAGATACCAAGGTGGGTAAGGTATCACCCCAGGGAAAAACTGCAGTTCCACGGGTTCTGTGATGCATCCCAACGTGCTTTTGGTGCCGCAATCTACGTTCGTGTAGAACGTGACCGAGAGTTCTCTGTCCATCTACTCACAGCGAAAACCAGGGTAGCTCCTGTGAAGACCGTGTCCTTACCTCGTTTGGAACTATGCGGGGCGGTACTTCTTGCTGAGCTGTCCTCGTCGCTCCTTCCTCAACTGTCCATTGATAGCTACGAGTGCTTTTATTGGACAGACTCCACCATCGTGTTAGCTTGGCTGAACAAGCCACCATGCAAATGGACAACGTTTGTGGATAACCGAGTGACTAAGATCACGCAGTCCGTCAGCCCGGGGAAATGGTCTCACGTAAGATCGGAGCACAATCCGGCTGACTTAGCGACCAGAGGGGTTTCAGCCCAAGATCTGTCTAGTAGCGATCTATGGTGGCACGGGCCAGAATGGTTGCAGTTGAGCCCAGACCAATGGCCCATCCCAGTCGAACCTCTGCAAGAGACAGACGTAGAACAACGTCCTGTCAAGTGTAACCTGTTTCAGTCACCACCAGATTACTTTTTCTAGCCCGCTTCTCAGAGTTCGGAAAGGCCCTGAGAGTCCTGTCCTATGTTTTTAGATTCCTCAAGCGGTGTCAGACGCCGGACACCCAATTTCCAGACGAGCTCAGTAGCAACGAGCTATCCGATACACAAGAGCGTATGATCATCCAGACTCAGCGCTTAGAATATTCCAACGAATTCCGGCACTTGCTAAATAAGCAACCTCTTCCTACGTCTAGCTGCATCATTAACTAACTAGCTTAACTAAGCTATGATGAGAAGCACACGATCATTCTCCCGTATTCAAGCGCATTTACACGTCTCCTCGTTCAGTTCACTCATCGCATCGCACTGCATGGGGGGAACCAATTAGTGATGCGGCTCATCCGATCCAAATATTGGGTTCCGAAACTACGGACCTTAGTCAAAACAACGATAAACTCCTGTAAGGTCTGTGTGGTCCATTGCAGAAATTTGCAAACCCAGCTTATGGGAGACTTGCCCGAAGAGAGGACAACGTTCTCTCGTCCATTCACTCGTACAGGTGTCGACTTCGCTGGACCATTCGAGATCAAGACGTACGCAGGTCGAGCTTGCCGCATCACCAAAGGGTATGTGTGTGTCTTCGTGTGCTTCAGCACGAAGGCGATCCATTTGGAAGCAACCTCTGATCTCACAACCGAAAAGTTCCTCGCAGCTTTTAATCGGTTCGTAGCAAGGCGAGGCCCTCAGAAAATGTGTTCCGATAATCGGAAGACGTTTGTCGGAGCTGAAAAAGCCCTTTCCCACGATTTCCTGGCCGCCACCAGAGCAAGTGCTCTTGCAGCATATCCGCAGCAGCACCTCACGTGGCGCTTTAACCCTCCAAGCGCACCTCACATGGGCGGCCTGTGGGAAGCGGGTTTGAAAAGTTTCAAGACGCTTTTCTACAAGTCTACCTCAACATGGAAGTATACTTTCGAAGAACTGTCGACCCTCCTTTCCAAAATCGAAGCGTGCTTGAATTCGCGGCCCATTTCCCCTATGTCAGAAGATCCAACTGACCTTCTAGCCTTAAGTCCAGGCCATTTTTTGATTGGCGGCCCGCTGCACAAACGAAATAAGTGGCAACTTCCAACTCGAAACCTCCAAACAGGCGATATGCTCATCCTTCTTCCTTGGATACTTGGACGTGGACATTGCTCTTTCAGTCCAGGGGCACTAGCGTCCTCCCAACAGCAGTGGTTGTGATCGACACGGGCCTCAAGACGTTCGAGATGGGCGCTCTAATGGATCCGTGCAGTCCAGTCAGCCGCATCAACGCATCCTTGGCAACGGCCCTCGGGCTTTCCGTCACTCGCGTTGGTGCGGAAGGTGCTTGCACCACCTTCATCCTTTCCAAGGTGAAGAGCGATGTCAGGCTAGAGGGGGTCCTGACGGTGGAGCCTCAGGAGGGAGGATGTTTAAGCCGCAAAGTAGGCACCGATGCAGCCCATAGGCTGCAAGCTTATTATCCCGAAGCATGAAAGCTTTTGGAGCGGCCTCTTCATTGCTCATTAGATCTAAGCTTAATCATGTGTAGTTTAGTTGAAATCAGACCTTTGAATATAGAACGACGCGCACGCGCACTATTTTCCGAAAATTCTTTCGTCTTTTTTTTTATTCTGTTTTGGGCACCTAAATCCGCGATCCGAAATAATTGAAGGAAGAGACAAGCAGGCAAGGATCTCCCACTACAAACATAGTCTAATGGAAGTAGTGAAAAATCTGATTACTTATCAAATCCCTACCAAATATAATAACACCAAGCAATGGTTACACAAATGGTAACTTTAAACTGTTAAAGACAGAACACATTAATGACGAAGAAAGATCAACCTTAAAAAATCTTTGCAAACAATTCCCAAAGTTGTTTATTGAAGAATACGATCATCTCTCATTCACAAATTTAGTCAAACATAAGATTAAAACCACAGACGAAATTCCAATATATACAAAACCTTTTAGATATAGTCGAATTTAATCCCAAGAAATAAAAAATCATATAAATAAACTGTTAGACCAAAATATTATCAAACATAGTCACAGTCCCTGGAGCGCTCCCGTGTTTCTAGTATCAAAAAAATTAATGCATCAAACAAAAAGAAGTTGAGATTAGTGGTAGATTATAGAAAATTTGTTCGTTTAATTTAAAGACAAATACCCAATGCCTAACATTAACGAAGTATTAGATAAGATCGGTAGAGAAAAATATTTTACGGCACTAGATCTAGCTATCGGGTACCAAGTGGAAATGGAGCCTACAGATACGATAAGAACCGCTTTCTCAGCAGAAGGTGGACATTTCGAATTCATTCATATGCCATTCGGCTTGACTAACGCCCCAGCCACGTTCTAAAGAGTAATGGATAATGTCCTAGCAGATCTAAACGGAAAATGCTGTCTGGTTTATCTAGACGATATAATAGTTTTTTCACCTTCGCTACACTTAGGGCAGATATTCGAACAATTATCCAAAGCCGGGTTTAAACTCCAACCAAATAAGTCCGAGTTCTTTAACAAAGATATAGAATATCTGGGACACATTGTTTCGAAAGAAGGTGTTAAACTCAACCCGAAAAAAATTGAAACCATAAAAGCATTTTCAATGCCAAAAACAAGAAAGGAAATAAAGTCATTTCTTAGTCATTCCTACTGGGTTATTACAGAAAATTTATTCAGGACTTGGCAAAGATAAAAAATCCACTGACCCAAAAATTAAAAGGAAAAGCAGCAGTAAAAATTAATGAGGAATATGAAAGTACTTTCAAAAAATGTAAGTCCTTGCTATGCAATGACCCAATCCTGCGTTACTCAAATTTCACTAAACCATTTATATTGACTACGGATGCTAGTAACGGTGTAACGGCCACTGGTGCCGTATTGTCACAGGGTGGCCATAGGATCAGATAGATCATTTGCTAGCAGGACCTTGTCAGATACTGAACCAAATTGTTCCAGGGTATAAAAGGACAAGGAAAAGGAAGACTTTAATATGCAAAGAGCAGATACAGCAAACAAATTTAACGAAATAAAAGTATCTGATAGCTCATTGATCGAGTTCAACATCCAAATAATAATTAAAACTGATCAAAATTCAAAAGAAGAATTGGTGATACCTTTTAAAAACAAAATACGAAGAATATTTACAGAACAAAATTCTACCATAGAAAAATTTGTAAAGAAACTTAATTAAAATGCTTTTACCGAGATTGTTGGACATCGAAGAACTACGGAGGCAACATATTAGAATACAAACCTTGCTTCTCAGATGCGCATCGGACTCGTTTTCGCCTTCAGACGATGCGCATGTGGTTTTTGTGATTGTCTTCTCAAACTACTGCTAATTTAGTTCATTAAAATTAACAGTTTTTAGTATAATGATCGCTATGCTTCTATTTGTGCTGCAATGGGTCTGCACATAGCCGAACAGGGATTTTGGACATAAATGCAATGGCAATAATATGTAGAAATGGTTTGTTAGTTCTGTTTTGGCATTTTGAAGCGATGCCACCTGGTAGAACTACAATGACTACAAATGTTTTCACATTTTTCACAAAAAGTATGCACACGTTTGACGTAAAGGAAGTTTTACTGCAATGAGCTATTTTTTGTAATGCTTAATAAAAGAAAAACAGAATGCTTTCAGTATAATTAATATAAATGTAGGTTATGGAGGACCGAGAGAGACACGAAGCGGCCGTAGTTTCGTCGCGTCGTCTGTATAGGCAGCCTTCGGCTCTGAGAGAGCCGAGAGCAAAGAAGCAAGATCAATCGAAGTCGAGAGTCAGAGACAGTCAGTCGTAATTCAGCCACGCATCGTACGAAAACACACACACAAGTTAAGAACATAACTGTACCACAAATTGTACTTGGAGCTATATAATAAGTTCAACATCTATACTTATAAATAAATTGCCATTAAGCAAATAAACTATCTACAAATTGGGGGCTCGTCCGATAAATAAGCCCAAGACTACATCTAAATCTGTGGTTTGTGTGTGTTTTTGGAGAAATTTGGCGAACACGAGACTGCGTGCACTGGAAATCGGTCGCAGTGCGAAATTGAAGCGGAGTCTGGCGTACAAGTGCGAGAGAGACAGCACCACAGTTGTCGGAAAGTAAAACGCAAGAGTGTATGCAGACGTTCAAGGGCACCAGAAGCGACAAAACGACGAGAGACAGCAGAGGACGCTAAAGCTACAGGGAGACAAGCGGCACAGAGACGACAATCTGAGCGCGTTCGTTCCATCGAGAACAGAAGCGACAAAGCGACGAGCAACGGCAGAGGACGCTAAAGCTACAGGGAGACAAGCGGCACAGAGACGACAATCTGAGCGCCTTTGTTTCCAACGAGAGCAGAATCGACAAAGCGGCGAGAAAAGGCAGAGGACACACAATAGATTTGCGATACTAAGTGTCCCAAATGAAGATGAGATCACCCAAACACCCAAGGCCAAAAAATTAAGACCGCCACCTATTTATGTTCGACAGGCAAATTGTGCTGAACTGGTCAAAAAAAATAACTGATACAATTGGCGCAAACGCATTCTATGTCACGTACATAAAAAGGGGTAATATAAATGAAATAAAAATACAAGTCAATGACGAACAAAACTATCGATCAGTTGCGAAATACCTCGAAAATGAAAAAATGAATTACTACACCTACCAACTTAAAAGTAGCAAAGGATTACAAGTGGTTATCAAAGGAATCGAACCAACAGTCCCAATCAATGAGATAATAGATGGACTTAACGATAAGGGCTTCGAGGTCAAAATGGCAATGAACATAATAAATAGAAATAAAATTCCCCAGCCAATGTTCAAAGTAGAACTGACACCTGAAAGTATGCATATAAGTAAAAATGAAGTTCACCCAATATACAAGCTTCAATACCTACTGCACCGTAGGATCACCGTTGAGGAACCACACAAACGAAATGGACCGGTCCAATGCAAATGCAATGCAAAGTCTATAAAGAATTGAAAAATCGCCTAAACCAACAAATAACTGCAGCTCGAAACCCGGTCGTCCGACAAAACTTAACATATATACCATCAACTACGACTCCAGGAGTTTCTTTTGCTCAGGCGTTAAGTTACAACAACGGGTCGTACGCCTCAGTCTCTAAGCCGACACTTCAACCAACCACAGCTGGAATAATGCAGAATCAGGCATCAAATCAGATCCCAGAAATCTCTGCCCAACATACCCCTGCTAATCCATCCCAATTGCCTAGTGTAATTGAGTCAATGCTGGTAACTATAACAAATACAATGGTAGCAATACAACAAACGATGCAGGAGCTTATGCGCAACCAAAATCTCCTCCTGGAGCTCCTAATCAAACAGAAATCGGTTTAAATGTCCTGTCTAAATATATGTTTCTGGAATGCAAATGGCATTTCTCAGCACAAATGCGAGCTCTTACAGTTCCTCGCTCAACACGACATTGACGCCATGCTCATATCAGAGACTCACCTTACAAATAAAAACTATTTTCACCTCGATGGCTATAACTTCTATGCGACAAATCATCCCGATGGTAAGGCACATGGAGGTACTGGCGTTCTGATCAAGAATCGCATTAGGCATTATCCATTGCCTTCATTTGCTACACCTTATCTACAGGCAACAGCAATTCATATTGAAATTCAGAGCGGCTACCTAAACCTAGCCGCAGTATACTGCCCACCACGTTTCTGCATTTCCGAAACAGAATTTGTAACATTCTTCGACCTACTAGGTGACCGATTTATAGCAGCTGGTGACTACAATGCCAAGCACACCCATTGGGGATCTAGACTTACCAACCCGAAAGGAAGACAACTATATAACGCTATAATAACCCCACGAAACAAGCTAGACTTTATCTCTCCGGGCAAGCCCACATATTGGCCCACAGATCCAAACAAGCAACCCGACTTGATTGATTTTGCAGTTACACGAAGGGTGCTGCAAGCTCAGATTAATGTAGATCACTTAACAGATCTATCATCGGATCACTCGCCCATTCTACTTCACCTTTACGACCATCCACAGCTTTCGGAACGCCCACACTTTCTAACTTCTAGCAAAACAGATTGGCTCAAATACAGGAAGTACATAAGCTCTCATATTGATAGCTGCCCAAACATTAATTGTAAAGATGACATTGATAGGTCAGTCGAAGCATTGGTTTCCTCAATGTCACTGGCGGCAAAACACTCAACACCAATATTAGCATCTAATAAACTTTCCAACAGCAGTCGAATTTCTAGGCACATTGAAGTGCTGCTACGCGATAAAAGAAGGCTTCGCCGAGAGTGGCAAGCACACAGATCACCTGCATCGAAAGAGCGGCTAAAAATAGCCAACCAACTACTACGCAGAGCCCTAGAAGATGAAAAAAACCGAGCTCAAATATCCTATATGGAGCAACTCTCCCCAACTAGCAAACGATTCCCACTGTGGAAAGCAAAATCAGGCGTATGCCCACCAATCGAGAGTGAATCACCTTTGCGTACACAAACAGGAGAGTGGGCTCGCAGCAACAAAGAGAAGGCAAATACATTTGCCGTCCATCTAGAAAACGTCTTCAAACCGCACCCAGCAACGAATAGCTTTGTGCTCCCACCAACCAACAATCCCGAAGCTACTCCGCCTATCATATTCCAATCAGGAGAAGTCACAAGGGTCATTAAAGACCAAATCTCAAAGCAAAAGAAAGCTCCGGGCCACGATTTCATCTCTCCTAAAATGATCATAGAATTGCCGAGCTGTGCAGTGTATTTCGTTACTATGATATTCAACAGCATGATGAAATGGGGCTATTATCCTCAAGAATGGAGGAAATCAGTCATCACAATGATTCATAAAGCCGGAAAAGACAAGTCCAAGCCATCATCATATAGACCTATCAGCCTACTGCCTTGCCTATCAAAGATATTTGAAAAGCTGCTCCTGAATCGTATCAAACAACACCTACACATCAACGGTGCCATCCCGACTCACCAATTTGGATTTCGCGAAAAACACGGAACCATTGAACAAGTAAACCGTATAACCTCTGAGATACGAAATGCATTTGAAAGACGGGAGTATTTCTCCGCTGTTTTTCTGGATGTCGCACAGGCTTTCGACCGCGTTTGGTTAGATGGCTTAATCCACAAAATCAAAATATTACTTCCACAGAACATCCATGGAATAATGGAGTCATACCTACAGCAAAGAAGTTTCGCAGTACGATGCAAAGATTTCCTCTCTGAATATCATCCAATTGAAGCTGGTGTACCGCAAGGCAGCGTGCTTGGACCGACACTGTATATCATATTCACAGCAGATCTACCGACAAACAGCCTAACAACAACTTCGACATTTGCTGATGATACTGCCATATTAAGTCGCTCCAAGTGCCCAAGAAGGGCCACGGATCACTTATCATCTCATCTCGTGGCCTTAGAAAAATGGCTAGCAGACTGGCGGATACATGTAAATGAGCAAAAGTGCAAGCATGTCACCTTCACGTTAAACAGACAAACTTGCCCTCCATTATGTCTGAACAATATCAACATTCCCGAAACCACCGAAGTAACATACCTTGGTGTTCATCTGGATAGAAGGCTTACTTGGCGTAAGCACATCGAAGCGAAGAGAAATCTACTTAAATTTAAAGCTAGTAATCTACATTGGCTAATGAACACCCGTTCACAACTAAAACTGGAGTACAAAGTACTTTTGTACAATGCAGTTCTCAAACCCATCTTGACATACGGCTCCGAGCTATGGGGAAATGCTTGCGTTAGTAATTTAGAAATAATCCAGAGAGCTCAATCGAAGATACTAAGAACTATCACTGGGGCACCATGGTACATACGGAATGAAAATATCCATAAAGACTTAAATGTAGGATCAGTTAAAGATGAAATTGCCAAAGTGAAAGCAAAGTACCAGGCCAAGCTTCAAGCCCATCCTAATAGACTTGCGCAGTCTTTAACTTGGCACACTAGCCATACACGACTCCGGCGAAGAGACCTTCCCACCCAGCAATAATACTTAGCTAGGGACGTACTCTAAGTAATTAAGTGTAAATAATTAAATAAATATATTAGGCTAAGATTTGTATACTTGTCGTAAGTCTCTAATAGGGAAGATTCGATAATAAAAATCCAGTAATAATAAAAAAAAAAAAAAAAAAAAAAAATGAATGTTGACGATGTGCTTGCTGGCGCGCACACAAAGCCGACGGCCATTGCAGCGATCAAAGAGCTTCGCTCCGCTCTAGATAGTGCCGGGTTTCCGTTGAGGAAGTGGACTTCTAACTCGAAGCAAGTCCTTCAGGACATTCCTACGGACCATTTACTGTGCGCCGATTTCCTTGAAATGGAGGATTCCAGCTCTGCAAAAACATTAGGTATCCGGTGGCAGGCTCAGAGTGACGAATTCTTTTTTAAACCGTCCGAGGTAGACCTAGGTTCCTCATACACGAAAAGGTAGGTCCAATTACAAATGGCTGGCTCCATTTGTAGTCCGAGCAAAAATCTTTATGCAGGAAATCTGGCTTAAAGAGCTCGGATGGGATGACTCTCTGCCAACAGACCTCCTCCAAAGGTGGCGAGACTTTCTTCTCAGCTATCCCGCTCTCCGCGAGATTCAGATACCAAGGTGGGTAAGGTATCACCCCAGGGAAAAACTGCAGTTCCACGGGTTCTGTGATGCATCCCAACGTGCTTTTGGTGCCGCAATCTACGTTCGTGTAGAACGTGACCGAGAGTTCTCTGTCCATCTACTCACAGCGAAAACCAGGGTAGCTCCTGTGAAGACCGTGTCCTTACCTCGTTTGGAACTATGCGGGGCGGTACTTCTTGCTGAGCTGTCCTCGTCGCTCCTTCCTCAACTGTCCATTGATAGCTACGAGTGCTTTTATTGGACAGACTCCACCATCGTGTTAGCTTGGCTGAACAAGCCACCATGCAAATGGACAACGTTTGTGGATAACCGAGTGACTAAGATCACGCAGTCCGTCAGCCCGGGAAATGGTCTCACGTAAGATCGGAGCACAATCCGGCTGACTTAGCGACCAGAGGGGTTTCAGCCCAAGATCTGTCTAGTAGCGATCTATGGTGGCACGGGCCAGAATGGTTGCAGTTGAGCCCAGACCAATGGCCCATCCCAGTCGAACCTCTGCAAGAGACAGACGTAGAACAACGTCCTGTCAAGTGTAACCTGTTTCAGTCACCACCAGATTACTTTTTCTAGCCCGCTTCTCAGAGTTCGGAAAGGCCCTGAGAGTCCTGTCCTATGTTTTTAGATTCCTCAAGCGGTGTCAGACGCCGGACACCCAATTTCCAGACGAGCTCAGTAGCAACGAGCTATCCGATACACAAGAGCGTATGATCATCCAGACTCAGCGCTTAGAATATTCCAACGAATTCCGGCACTTGCTAAATAAGCAACCTCTTCCTACGTCTAGCTGCATCATTAACTAACTAGCTTAACTAAGCTATGATGAGAAGCACACGATCATTCTCCCGTATTCAAGCGCATTTACACGTCTCCTCGTTCAGTTCACTCATCGCATCGCACTGCATGGGGGGAACCAATTAGTGATGCGGCTCATCCGATCCAAATATTGGGTTCCGAAACTACGGACCTTAGTCAAAACAACGATAAACTCCTGTAAGGTCTGTGTGGTCCATTGCAGAAATTTGCAAACCCAGCTTATGGGAGACTTGCCCGAAGAGAGGACAACGTTCTCTCGTCCATTCACTCGTACAGGTGTCGACTTCGCTGGACCATTCGAGATCAAGACGTACGCAGGTCGAGCTTGCCGCATCACCAAAGGGTATGTGTGTGTCTTCGTGTGCTTCAGCACGAAGGCGATCCATTTGGAAGCAACCTCTGATCTCACAACCGAAAAGTTCCTCGCAGCTTTTAATCGGTTCGTAGCAAGGCGAGGCCCTCAGAAAATGTGTTCCGATAATCGGAAGACGTTTGTCGGAGCTGAAAAAGCCCTTTCCCACGATTTCCTGGCCGCCACCAGAGCAAGTGCTCTTGCAGCATATCCGCAGCAGCACCTCACGTGGCGCTTTAACCCTCCAAGCGCACCTCACATGGGCGGCCTGTGGGAAGCGGGTTTGAAAAGTTTCAAGACGCTTTTCTACAAGTCTACCTCAACATGGAAGTATACTTTCGAAGAACTGTCGACCCTCCTTTCCAAAATCGAAGCGTGCTTGAATTCGCGGCCCATTTCCCCTATGTCAGAAGATCCAACTGACCTTCTAGCCTTAAGTCCAGGCCATTTTTTGATTGGCGGCCCGCTGCACAAACGAAATAAGTGGCAACTTCCAACTCGAAACCTCCAAACAGGCGATATGCTCATCCTTCTTCCTTGGATACTTGGACGTGGACATTGCTCTTTCAGTCCAGGGGCACTAGCGTCCTCCCAACAGCAGTGGTTGTGATCGACACGGGCCTCAAGACGTTCGAGATGGGCGCTCTAATGGATCCGTGCAGTCCAGTCAGCCGCATCAACGCATCCTTGGCAACGGCCCTCGGGCTTTCCGTCACTCGCGTTGGTGCGGAAGGTGCTTGCACCACCTTCATCCTTTCCAAGGTGAAGAGCGATGTCAGGCTAGAGGGGGTCCTGACGGTGGAGCCTCAGGAGGGAGGATGTTTAAGCCGCAAAGTAGGCACCGATGCAGCCCATAGGCTGCAAGCTTATTATCCCGAAGCATGAAAGCTTTTGGAGCGGCCTCTTCATTGCTCATTAGATCTAAGCTTAATCATGTGTAGTTTAGTTGAAATCAGACCTTTGAATATAGAACGACGCGCACGCGCACTATTTTCCGAAAATTCTTTCGTCTTTTTTTTTATTCTGTTTTGGGCACCTAAATCCGCGATCCGAAATAATTGAAGGAAGAGACAAGCAGGCAAGGATCTCCCACTACAAACATAGTCTAATGGAAGTAGTGAAAAATCTGATTACTTATCAAATCCCTACCAAATATAATAACACCAAGCAATGGTTACACAAATGGTAACTGTCGGTGGTCCCACGGAGTTGCCTTCAACGGCCGATATACTCGCAGAGAAGCAGGTTTTTCGTAAGCCCGTTTTATTCTAGATAAGAAGGAATGGTCACATAACCTCTTAAAAGTCCCACAATATTCTTACCGCAGTATTTCCTCCTGCTCTAACCACGCGACAATACAAAAGTGAAGCTTAAAAATATGGCGGCAATTCATCGTGGCCAAAAAATATGCCCGTTCATTCCAGGGCTCAAAATCCATCCATTTCAATATACTAGATTTACTCAACTAACTATCGATACAAATTATCGTCCCGCGACATCCCCGACCCCGTGAAGAACCGCTTCACTCAAATCCAAAACCGCCAGTTTGGAGACGGGACGCATCATAATCCTGGATAGGCCGCAGTCGTTCACGCGCACACTAGCGCGTCTAATGACTCCATCAACTCCTTTGTAGACCTCCTCCACGATGCCCTTACGCCACTCTCTTCGCGGCAAGGCTGGATCGCAGATGAAGACCACGTCACCCTGGCGAATCGGCTCCGTCCTTTGGCACCACTTCTCTCGGCGCACGAGTGTAGGCAGGTACTCCAAGACCCACCTCTTCCAGAAACGGTCCCTCATTAGTCGCGCTATACGCCACTGCTTGCGTGTAGCGCACTCCTTGGGCAGCTCCACATCTTCGCCAGGCGTGTCCGGCAAGTTAGCTACTCCTCTGAGCAGATCATTTGGCGTTAGCGGGGCTTCCTGGTCCGCCTCCACCGGCAAGTGGGTAAGCGGACGCGAATTCACGATGTTCTCCGCCTCGATCAGGAAACTCACCAGTACATGATCCCTCGGTGCCACCTCTTTTAATGTGTGGCGCAGGACCCTCTTGACGCACTGCACCATGCGTTCCCAGACTCCTCCTTCAGATGGATTCACTGGGCAATTGAATACCCATTCGATGCCTCTGCTCGACAGCTCATCCTGGACTCTCTCCATTTCGAAAACGTCACCAAATCGTCTGGCCTCCCTGTCAGCTCCCACGAAGTTCTTGCCATTGTCGCTGCGTAGTCTATGTACTGGCCCTCGACGACAGACGAAATTCCGTATCGCAATTATACAGGAATCCGTCGACAGGTCATACGCCAGTTCCAGATGAATCGCCCTGGTCGTCAAGCAAGTGAACAGGGCGACCCATCGCTTCTCCTTGTGACGCGCCACCGTCACCAACAGTGGTCCGAAGTAATCCAGTCCTGTATTCTTGAACGGCCAACCATGGGCCTCCAAGCGATCTTCCGGCAGGGGTCCCATTATTGGCGGCGTTGGCCGCGCCCTATGCAACTTGCACACGTTGCATGCTGAGATCACCCTTTGTAGTACACGTCTCAGCTTCGTAATCCAGAACCTCGTCCGGATCTCCGTAATCGTAGCATCCACATTTTGGTGCTTCATCTTGGCGTGGAAATGATGCACAATCATCTCCGTGAGGCTGTGTCTGTGTGACAGAATTATCGGCCTCCTCGCACTGTACGGCATGCAAAATGCGGCATCAACTCTGCCATAGGCTCGCAGAACTCCAAGGTCATCTATGTAGGGTGACAGTCCTCGAGTGTCGCTCCCGCCGGCAACCATCTTGCCGTCTTCTGCCGACCGCATCTCGTTTGGAAACGCTTCACGTTGTGCCTGTCTGACCAACAGGTTCTCCGCGGCCTCACACTCCGATGCAGTAAGGCCGTACTTCTCGAGCTCGCTCCTTTGTCCACGGCACCAGCGCGTGAAACTTAAGACCCAGGCTGTTGTCCTGAGTAGCCTACTGTAGCTCGAGAATCTCTGAAAGGAAATACAAAAGTCGTTCGCACCAACAAGCGAAAACTCACTTGGCATCTCCTCTTCGTCATTACCATCCGGACCTGGTTCAGTTCCAGATTCAGGCTGTGGCCAGCTGCCCGCTGGCTGCCTCAAAAATGCTGGTCCGCCTAGCCAACGTGACTTCTGGCTGAGGTCCACGTGGCATTGCGAACGTGTTGCGTCGTCCGCCGCATTGTCGGCTGTTGGCACCCATCTCCATTGGGATACCTTCGTCGACTCCAAGATCTCCGCCACACGATTGCCGACAAACTGCTTATATCGGCGGTGGGTGCTACCAATCCATCTTAGCACCGTCTTGGAATCGGTCCATAACACGATGTCACTGATGGCCACACTGTGTTCCTTTTTAACAGTGTCCATCAGCCTAGTTCCAAGAACTGCTGCCTGCAGCTCCAGCCGTGGGATTGACATTGTTCTCATGGGCGCGCACTTCGTCTTGGCACATACGAAGCTCACCAGCACGTTATCATCTTCATAAGTGACCCTCCAGTAGGCCACAGCCGCAAATGCAGACTGACTTGCATCCACGAAGACGTGCATCTCTATAGCTCGGACGAGTCCATTCCCGAAATAATGGCGAGGGCCTCTGAACTGTCCCACGGCGTTCATTTCCTTGCGCCAATTCACAAAGGCTCTGTATATCTCATCCGGAAGTGGTTCATCCCACTGGATTGTCTGCCTCCAAATCTCTCGTAGCAATAACTTGGCTGTTATCATGAGGCAGCACAAGAATCCCAGGGGATCGAACGTAGACATGACCAAGCTCAAATACTCCCTCTTGGTAGGGACTCGATCGCCGTTCAATACGCTGCTTGGAACTCGATGATACTTCACATTGAACCTGAAGTCATCTGTGGCTGCTTGCCAACACATTCCCAGAATCTTCTGTTCAGCCTCACCCCATCCGACGCTCTCGCCTCGTCCTGGTGGACCCAATGCAGCCTCCACAATGGGTGAGCTGGATGAAAATTGGCATAGCTCGAATCCAGCGTTCGCATGTATCTCCTTTACCCGGGTAGATACACTGATGGCTTCGCTCTCGGTAGCAAAGCTGTCCACATAGTCATCCACATAATGACAATCGATGATGGCCTTGACTGCTCTTGGATCCGAATGACGAAACTGTTCAGCATTTACAGTTTTCACGTAATGCGCAGCGCTTGGCGAGCAGGCTGCTCCAAAGGTCATTACAATCATCTCGTAGATGTCAGGATCCCTTCTGTCATCTCCATCTCTCCACAAAAAGCGTTGGGAGCATCTATCTTCGGGTCGGATCAAAACTTGGTGGAACATCTCCTTGATGTCGCCACAGACTCCGATGGCACCTTCTCTAAAATGAAAGAGCACAGCTGGCAAGGGTTTATAATGTTGCGGCCCTTTGGCCAGTGCCGAGTTTAGTGATGTTCCACCAACTCTTGCTGCAGCGTCGAAAACCAGCCTAATCTTTCCCGGCTTGTTTGGGTTTTCTACTCCAAAGTGTGGCAGATACCATAGCCTGCCACTTTCCACTGCGACCTCATGAGGCTTCAACCGTCGAGCGTATCCTTTAGACACGTAATCATTGATGATCCTAGTGTATTCCTGCGCGAACTGCCCGTTGCGCTTCATCTTCTTCTCGACGTTGACCAACCGCTTGTACGCCATGTCAAAGCTTGGTGGAAGCTCAATGTAGTCATCCTTCCATAATAAACCTGTCTGGTAACGTTGCCCCACTCTCACCGTGGTATCTTCCAATGTCTTCTGCGCCCGCACGTCGTCGCTGCCGGCGACTGGTGGCGCAAGCTTCACACCAAAGTTCTCAACATCAAAATAGTCCTCCACCATTCTCTGAATAGTGTCATCCAATGAAACAGCTAGGAAGCAGGACCTCGGCGTAGTTGATTGTCCACTTGTCGGCCCAAAGACAACCCAGCCCAGCTCGGTTGCGGCCGCATATGGTCCCTGTCTGGCAAACCGTCTCGTTCGAAGTGGAAGTCCCAAGTGTCCGTGATCCAGTCCAATGAGCAGTTTCGGTACCACATTGCTGTAGGGCCTCATTGGCAGGCGGGCATCCTTGTGCACGCCCTGGACATCTCGTCGGTGTAGAGTCTGCATTGGCAGGCTCAGGTTGGAAACGGAATACACGTTTCGCAACGCATGGCGAATTGGCTTGCCTGCTCCACTGATTTGCAGACTTACCACGTTGGTAGGTTCCCTGGTGGATCTACCGCCAAACCACTGGATATTAAGATGTCGACGCTCACCTTGCACGCCCAGCTCCTTTCTGAGTTCGTCGTCGATCATCGTGACAGATGATCCTTCATCCAGGAGTGCGTATGTATCCACCCGTCGACCAGCTCCATACAGCGTTACTGGCAGTATACGGAACAGCAGGCGACCTCGCTCTGCGTCGACACAACTTAAAATCCTCTGTACGGGCCCTTCCGCTGCCTGCGGCGCCCCTCTGCCCTGTACTGGCGCATCCACTGCCTGTGGCGCCCCTCTGTCCAGGCTACGTCTAGAAACAGCTGACTGCTGGTTCTGCTGCCTGTAACTTCTGTTACTGCTTCGTTGCGGCGACCTTCTTCGCTGGTCATCCACACCATGCAGCAAACGGTGATGCCTCTTCCGACATCCGTTGAGTTGACACTCACCATGCTTGTTGCAGGAACTAGTCATGTGACCACTTCGTAGGCACGAAAAACATAGTCGATGCCTCCTCACATGCCTCCACCTGTCTGGTGGCGTAGCTTCGTTGAAATCACTGCAGTCCTTAACTGCATGTTGTCCTCCACATATTGGACAAAATCTGAATCGACTGTCTTGATGCTCGCCTCGGTCTTGGTCGATGCTTGCATGCAGCAAACGACGCCTTGGTTCTTTCCCTTCGACATCCATGATCGTACATACCACGTTGGCGTACTCCGTCAACCACGAACTAAAATGGACAATGGTTGGAAAGGGTAATATTAAAGCGGCATGCCTTGCCCACTCCACTCGTTTGCTTGTAGGGAGCTTGGCCACAAGGTCTTCCATGAGGGTTGGGTTCCCCAAATGCTGATCTGCCTTCGCTGACTGCAAGAAGGCAGTGAGATTGCTCACACGGGTTGCGAAGGGTACAATCTTCGCCAGGTTGTGCTCCGAAATGGAAGGCACATCTCGAATTCCATTTAGCTGGCTGCGTATAAGTTGCTCCGGTCGGCCATACCTAAAGCGCAGCTGCTCGATCACAGCGCTGACGTTACTGGGATGAATCAGGAGCGATTTGACGGTCTCACGAGCTTCATCCTTCAGCGCCTTCAATAAGCGTTGGTTATTCTCCAGATCAGTACAATTATACGCGTGAGTGGTTTCCGTAAACGCACAAAGAAAGATCGGCCAATCTTCTGGCTGACCTCCAAATACTGGCAGATCTGGAAGCTTGCGTGGCATATAGTTTCCACTGCTTCCATTCGGTGTCATCCAGGCATAGGACCCCGCTAGTGAAGTCGGCGTTATGACGTTATGGGTCCCTATACCCGGCGGCACAACTCCACGCGCTGTCTGGGCGGTGCTGGTTGCACAAAATGGCGTAAAATAGCTGCTGCTCATAAGCAGCGATGGTCCGCTACCTAATGGTGGTTCCATACATGCTGCACTGCTCGCACCGACTCCGTTATATGGGATCGGATCGCTTCTGATCGAAAATGGCGTATCGCTCCAAGATGGCGTCAGCAGTGACGCCGCACTACTCACCCCGACATCGCTCGATATTACGGTATCGGTGGCAGTGTTCCCGTTGTTTCGGGCTCTTTCCCTTTCCAGCTCCTTCTCCAACGCTGCAATTTTCTCCAAGAGATCTTGGGTTGGAGGTGGCTGGGCCTGTCCTGGTACTGAAGCTCCAGCTGTGGTCGTAATACTTCCAGGTTGGGAAGCTACTACGGTCACAGCAGTGGTCGGGTTAGGAATCAGCGGCGCCGATGTTACTTTTGGCTTTGGCGGCTTCTTTCCTGCACCACTACTTCCAGGTTGGGAAGCCGCGCTCATTGTTGTTGGAGTCGCTTGCTCCTCGTTCAACCGGCTACTTCGTCTGGGAGAATGTTGCATCCTTCTATTCTGCCCAGTGCTCCGGCTAATCGGCGCTGTCTGCGTCTACTCTGGGTCGCTGTCTGCGGCCCGTCCAATCTACGCTGTCCGCGTCTCTCTGGGTCGCTGTCTGCGGCCCGTCCAATCTACGCTGTCCGCGTCTCTGGCAACTCTCTTACTTGAGGTGGCTGACTGCCTGTACTCAAGCGCAAGTTGCCCTTGCAGTCGACTTGCCTAGGACTGCGAATAAAAGATCATGTCGGTGGTCCCACGGAGTTGCCTTCAACGGCCGATATACTCGCAGAGAAGCAGGTTTTTCGTAAGCCCGTTTTATTCTAGATAAGAAGGAATGGTCACATAACCTCTTAAAAGTCCCACAATATTCTTACCGCAGTATTTCCTCCTGCTCTAACCACGCGACAATACAAAAGTGAAGCTTAAAAATATGGCGGCAATTCATCGTGGCCAAAAAATATGCCCGTTCATTCCAGGGCTCAAAATCCATCCATTTCAATATACTAGATTTACTCAACTAACTATCGATACAAATTATCGTCCCGCGACAGTAACTTTAAACTGTTAAAGACAGAACACATTAATGACGAAGAAAGATCAACCTTAAAAAATCTTTGCAAACAATTCCCAAAGTTGTTTATTGAAGAATACGATCATCTCTCATTCACAAATTTAGTCAAACATAAGATTAAAACCACAGACGAAATTCCAATATATACAAAACCTTTTAGATATAGTCGAATTTAATCCCAAGAAATAAAAAATCATATAAATAAACTGTTAGACCAAAATATTATCAAACATAGTCACAGTCCCTGGAGCGCTCCCGTGTTTCTAGTATCAAAAAAATTAATGCATCAAACAAAAGAAGTTGAGATTAGTGGTAGATTATAGAAAATTTGTTCGTTTAATTTAAAGACAAATACCCAATGCCTAACATTAACGAAGTATTAGATAAGATCGGTAGAGAAAAATATTTTACGGCACTAGATCTAGCTATCGGGTACCAAGTGGAAATGGAGCCTACAGATACGATAAGAACCGCTTTCTCAGCAGAAGGTGGACATTTCGAATTCATTCATATGCCATTCGGCTTGACTAACGCCCCAGCCACGTTCTAAAGAGTAATGGATAATGTCCTAGCAGATCTAAACGGAAAATGCTGTCTGGTTTATCTAGACGATATAATAGTTTTTTCACCTTCGCTACACTTAGGGCAGATATTCGAACAATTATCCAAAGCCGGGTTTAAACTCCAACCAAATAAGTCCGAGTTCTTTAACAAAGATATAGAATATCTGGGACACATTGTTTCGAAAGAAGGTGTTAAACTCAACCCGAAAAAAATTGAAACCATAAAAGCATTTTCAATGCCAAAAACAAGAAAGGAAATAAAGTCATTTCTTAGTCATTCCTACTGGGTTATTACAGAAAATTTATTCAGGACTTGGCAAAGATAAAAAATCCACTGACCCAAAAATTAAAAGGAAAAGCAGCAGTAAAAATTAATGAGGAATATGAAAGTACTTTCAAAAAATGTAAGTCCTTGCTATGCAATGACCCAATCCTGCGTTACTCAAATTTCACTAAACCATTTATATTGACTACGGATGCTAGTAACGGTGTAACGGCCACTGGTGCCGTATTGTCACAGGGTGGCCATAGGATCAGATAGATCATTTGCTAGCAGGACCTTGTCAGATACTGAACCAAATTGTTCCAGGGTATAAAAGGACAAGGAAAAGGAAGACTTTAATATGCAAAGAGCAGATACAGCAAACAAATTTAACGAAATAAAAGTATCTGATAGCTCATTGATCGAGTTCAACATCCAAATAATAATTAAAACTGATCAAAATTCAAAAGAAGAATTGGTGATACCTTTTAAAAACAAAATACGAAGAATATTTACAGAACAAAATTCTACCATAGAAAAATTTGTAAAGAAACTTAATTAAAATGCTTTTACCGAGATTGTTGGACATCGAAGAACTACGGAGGCAACATATTAGAATACAAACCTTGCTTCTCAGATGCGCATCGGACTCGTTTTCGCCTTCAGACGATGCGCATGTGGTTTTTGTGATTGTCTTCTCAAACTACTGCTAATTTAGTTCATTAAAATTAACAGTTTTTAGTATAATGATCGCTATGCTTCTATTTGTGCTGCAATGGGTCTGCACATAGCCGAACAGGGATTTTGGACATAAATGCAATGGCAATAATATGTAGAAATGGTTTGTTAGTTCTGTTTTGGCATTTTGAAGCGATGCCACCTGGTAGAACTACAATGACTACAAATGTTTTCACATTTTTCACAAAAAGTATGCACACGTTTGACGTAAAGGAAGTTTTACTGCAATGAGCTATTTTTTGTAATGCTTAATAAAAGAAAAACAGAATGCTTTCAGTATAATTAATATAAATGTAGGTTATGGAGGACCGAGAGAGACACGAAGCGGCCGTAGTTTCGTCGCGTCGTCTGTATAGGCAGCCTTCGGCTCTGAGAGAGCCGAGAGCAAAGAAGCAAGATCAATCGAAGTCGAGAGTCAGAGACAGTCAGTCGTAATTCAGCCACGCATCGTACGAAAACACACACACAAGTTAAGAACATAACTGTACCACAAATTGTACTTGGAGCTATATAATAAGTTCAACATCTATACTTATAAATAAATTGCCATTAAGCAAATAAACTATCTACAAATTGGGGGCTCGTCCGATAAATAAGCCCAAGACTACATCTAAATCTGTGGTTTGTGTGTGTTTTTGGAGAAATTTGGCGAACACGAGACTGCGTGCACTGGAAATCGGTCGCAGTGCGAAATTGAAGCGGAGTCTGGCGTACAAGTGCGAGAGAGACAGCACCACAGTTGTCGGAAAGTAAAACGCAAGAGTGTATGCAGACGTTCAAGGGCACCAGAAGCGACAAAACGACGAGAGACAGCAGAGGACGCTAAAGCTACAGGGAGACAAGCGGCACAGAGACGACAATCTGAGCGCGTTCGTTCCATCGAGAACAGAAGCGACAAAGCGACGAGCAACGGCAGAGGACGCTAAAGCTACAGGGAGACAAGCGGCACAGAGACGACAATCTGAGCGCCTTTGTTTCCAACGAGAGCAGAATCGACAAAGCGGCGAGAAAAGGCAGAGGACACAGCAAAAATTAAAGAACATTGGTTGTTGTTGTGCATTGCGTCTAGGAGAGGTGTGAGCTACGAAAGGCAAGCGGCAAAGAGACGACCACCCGAGCGCGCTTGTATTCGTGAGCAGAAGCAAGGCAACAAAGAGAGGACGACCAAAGCAACATCGACAGTCAAGCGAGATCTGGATGTGGTAGTGTGTGTGCGTCGTATTTGTAGTCTGGAAAGTTCTACGAGCAAATGAAGGGTAAAGCCATAGAAGGGGAGGTGAGTGTTAACAGAGAAGCGATCGTTAACAGAGGCTGTAAAGGCGAAATCAGAAGCTGTGTTAACATAGAAGATTGTTAACAGGCCAACGTTAAGACCTTAATTATTTAATTTATATCGGTTGATTTATATTGTTTGATTTAACTAGATTAAGTTGAGAGAGCTTGCGTTACAGACGACGGGACGGAAACGCGATATTCAAGATAGACTGTTAGTTCATTTCGGTTTCCAAGTTGAGGAAGATGAAAATGAAGATTCAGATGATGAGTCTGTAGTTACAGCATTCGATGATACCGTGGCAGTCCAACGAGGTGCACGACAGTTAGAGAATGGATCATGGTTTACGCTGAAAGTCGTGGAAGGTAGCGTGTCACAATTTTCTGGTTCTAATAACCCCGACATCAATCAATGGATAGAGGAATTGGAGGAATGCGCCTCTACTGTTCAGTGGAGTCAATTACAAATATTCATATATGCCTTCGTTGAAGGCAGCTCTGTTGGAAGAGTTTAGTGTAAAACTATCGACGGTGGAAGTACATAGGATGTTGCAGAAGCGTCAGCAGAAAGAGGGAGAGTCGTTGCATGAGTTTTTGTACGCGTTAATGGAGATAGCCAAGCCAATTAAACTAGACGATTCTAGCTTGATCGAATATTTTGTGGATGGTATCCCAGACGCAAGGACAAATAAGGCAATGCTGTACCAAGCTAGAAACATTAAGGAGCTTAAATTTCAGATTGACGTATATCAGAAATAAAGAGGCGGATCCAAGCCAGTGAGTAAGAATTGGTTGCAGGGTATCAAAATTGAGAGTTCGACGAAGGATTCGGCAGCAGAGAATTTCAGGAAATGCTTTCAGTGTGGGGATAATCTCATCTAATCTCATTTAAGGAAAGATTGTCCCAAAAATGACTTTTGTTGTTTTAAGTGTGGTAAAGCAGGGCACCGTGCTGCTAATTGTGAACTTAAGGTCGAAACCTGACAAGAAAGGAGGATGAATACGAACATTATTCGAGAAAAGGAAGTCGTTGCTAAGCCGACAGGTATTTTCACTCCATCAGGTTTGGAATTAAAGAATGTAAAGTATGCTACATTTGTATTCCAAGGTTTAATTGACACGGGAGCAGATTTGTGTTTAATTCGTAGAGATGTATTCTTGAAATTCAGAAATGCTAAACTGATGGTTCGTGAGAAATATTTAACTGGTATTGGAGATAGTCAAGTTGTAACTTTCGGTAGCTTTTCGATACCAGTGAAAGTGGATGAGATTGAAGTGGAGGTAGACGACGGATATTGGTTTTGAAGCCATTTTAGGAAGGACTATTCTCGATCATGTTGATATGCAAGTTTCTAAGGCAGGAACAAAGTTTGTTCGTAGAGTTTGTATTGAGGAAAAAGATCAGAAACCAAAGAATGTAGAATCGTCGTCATGTGAGGAATTGTTTGAGGAGTTTGGAGGTATTTGCATGTCAAGTATTGATGAAGTTGAGAAGGAGTTCTCAGTGGACGTTTCGCATCTCAGTGAGGCAGATGCCAGATCAGTTATGAGTATGGTCAAAGAGTACCAGCCTCAAAGGAATGTTGATGCACCTGTCAACATGAAAATCATATTAGCGGATGAGATTACAGTTTTTCAGCATCCAAGACGCTTAGCGATGTGTGAGCAAGAAATCGTAGATAGGCAAGTGGAAGAATGGTTGGCTCAGAAGATTATAAAGCCAAGTACATCGGAGTACGCATCACCAGTAGTGTTGGTAGGGAAAAATAATGGTAGCAAAAGGTTATGCTGTGACTACAGAAAGCTTAACGAGAAAATAATTAGCGATAACTTTCCAATGTCACAATGTCATACAGTGTTAGAGAAACTGCAGGGTGCAAAGTATTTCACCACATTCGATTTAACGAATGCTTTTTCCATGTACCAGTAGAAGTGGATTCTCAAAAATATACGTCTTTTGTGCCTCAAAAGGGCCAGTTCGAATTTTTATATGTACCATTTGGAATTTCGAACTCCCCAGCGGTATTTACCAGATTTATAATGGCAGTTTTGAGAGATTTTGTGAAGAATAACGAAGCAGCAGTCTATATGGATGACGTAATTATTTCGAGTCAAGACATAGAAGAGGGTTTGTTAAAACTGAGAAAAGTTGTAAAGGTAGCAGAATTGAATGGGCTGCGTAAAAATTGGAGCAAGTGTTACAACAAAAGGTTAACTTTTTAGGGTATATAGTAGAAAATAATACGATAAGACCAAGCGATGAGAGACATGGGCTGTCGAAAAGTTCCCAGTGCCAGGTGATAAGAAGGCAGTACAGCGTTTCATAGGATTGACTTCTTATTTCCGAAAGTTTATTGAGAGTTATGCTGCTATTGCAAAGCCGTTGACGGATCTGTTGAGGAAGGATGTTAAATTTGAGTTTAAGGAGATTTGATCATTTGAACAACTAAAAGTAGCATTGACAAGTAGGCCTGTTTTACAAATGTACAGCCCGAAATTGGAGACAGAAATCCACACTGATGCTTCAAAATGGGGATACGGAGCAGTGTTATTGCAAAAGAGTTTGGAAGACGGCCAATTCCATCCTGTTCAGTAGTCGTAGGACTAAGCCGTGTGAAGAAAAATATCCTTCGTATGATCTCGAGGTTCTGGCAATTATTAGTAAATGGCGTGTATATGTTTTAGGTATAAAGTTCAAAATTGTCACAGACTGTAATGCGTTTACAATGACAATAAAAAAGAAAGATGTTCCTTTGAGAGTAGCACGTTCGGCCATGTACTTGCAAGATTTCAATTATGTTATTGAACATCGCTCAGGCACGAAGATGAGGCACGTGGACGCGTTAAGTCGTGTAACTTGTTTTATGTTGGAAGAAAGCATTAGTCATCGTCTCAAAGAAGCTCAGTTAACCGACGATTGGATGAAGGCTGTTAAAGTTATTGTTGAGGACAAAGAATATGAGGATTATTATATTCAGAACCAGATTTTGTTTAAGGATCCAGCCAGGGAGCTTATTGTAGTGCCAGCTATAATGGAAAAAGAGATTATATCGATAGCTCATAACCAAAGGCATTTCAGCCAAAAAGACACAGGATATAATCGAAAAGTCGTATTATATTCCAAAGTTGAAGGATTAAGTATCGCAGGTAGTAAATAGCTGTGTTCAATGTATCATCGTTAATGAAAAGTCAGGGAAACGTGATGGATATTTGCAACCGATAGACAAGGGTGACAGGCCACTATTAACTGATCACGTTGATCATGTTGGGCCGATGGAAATGACTAAAAAGCAGTACATTTATGTACTGGTAGTCTTTGATGGTTTTTCCAAGTTTGTTTGGTTGTGTGGTACTCGTAGTACAGGCTTTGAAGATGTCGTTAAGTGTTTAGAAGTTCAGGCAACTTTGGTAATCCAAATAGAATAGTGACGGATAGAGGTGCAGCATTTACGTCCAATTTGTTCCGTGAGTACTTTGAGGGGCAGAAAATGCAGCATTTAATGATCGCCACAGGAGTTCTAATAGGAAATGGGCAAGTTGAAAGCATGCAAAAGATAGTGATTCGTATGTTGTCGAAATTGTGTCAGGGTAGTTTTGGGAGTTGGTACAAGTACCTAGGAAAGGTACAGCAGATGATCAACAATGTTTCAACCACGAAGTACCAAGACGACGCCATTTAAGATATTAACTGGATTAGACATGCGCATACCTATTGATCCGAACATAAAAGAAATATTAGAACAATCGCTCATAGAAGAGTTTGATAAAGAGCGTGAAAAGATTAGGGAGGAAGTATTAGAGAACATAGCACGGATACAGCAGGAAAATAAGAAGACTTTTGACTCAAACAGGAAGATAGATAGACAGTATAAGGACAGTATGGTAGCTATAAAGCGTACTTAGTATGGTACTGGGCTAAAACTTAAAAACCTAAAAAGGAAAGTATCTAGGGCCGTATAAAGTTACCAAGGTAAAGAATCATGGAAGGTACGAAGTCGAGAAGATTGGAGATACTGAGGGACCCTTTAAGACTTCAACAGTTTCAGAGTATATGAAACCTTGGCTAGACCCATCCGAGGCGAATGGTCCGTCAGGACAGCCGATTGTAGGTTATGGAGGACCGAGAGAGATACGTCGCGTCGTCTATATAGGCAGCTTTCGGCTCTGAGAGAGCCGAGAGCAAAGAAGCAAGATCAGTCGAAGTCGAGAGTCAGAGACAGTCAGTCGTAATTCAGCCACGCATCGTACGAAAACACACACACAAGTTAAGAACATAACTGTACCACAAATTGTACTTGGAGCTATATAATAAGTTCAACATTTATACTTATAAAAAAATTGCCATTAAGCAAATAAACTATCTACATAAAATATATTACTCCGAATTCGACTTAAAAAATGTGGCATTACTGTATTAACTTCGAAAGAATCCGAATCGCCCTAAGTGGCCTTAACGGAATCGTTAAGTGAAAATTCAGTCAACGGATTGAATAGTTATTTACTAAAATGCTTATATTATTAACTTAACATGTATAATGTTAAATTATTTTGATGAGGGTTAATCACCAATTCAAGTAAGACTCCAATCGTTTTGGGTGTGTTTTATGGGTGTATTTAATCAAATCGCTGGATAAATTGTGAGTGATTTTGATTCCGCTGAAAAATCGGTGTGTGGCACGGCGGAATGGAATTGAGGTGATTTTCCAGCGGAAGTGATTTCTGTGGCACCCCTGTATAAGTTCAACTGAGGAACAAGAATTAGAAATAAATAAATATCACACAAATTCTAATCACAGAGGCATTGAAGAAATATATAATCATTTTAAAAGAACAATTTATTTTCCCCAAATGAAACAAAAAATCTCACAAATAATTAATAATTGTGAGCTTTGTCAAACACTCAAATACGACAGAAGACCTCAAAAAATCAAATATCAGGAAACTCAATCGCCTCCATACCCGTTTGCAATAGTTCACATTGACATTTATTTTATTAACGGAAAAATTCTGTTAACAGTAATAGATACATTTTCAATGTTTGCTACTGGATACACTATCCCTGCCAGGGACTGTCCAAATGTAACAAGAGCACTTAGGAATTTTTTTACTACTGTGAAGAGCTGTTAGTCAACAGAAGCAGTCAACTCTATGGGGGCTGTTATACGCACGATGGACCCTTACCCATCGATAATAACAGAGGCTATACGCACTTAAGGAGTCGAAGCGAACAAGATAGCACACGTTCAAGAAAACCTTTTGTGTCAATTAATTCAGTCTACATATATTGTTCAACTTATTAAATCCAATAAACACTACTATACTACTCAAAAGTCATCCCTTCACAGTTCAGAAGTGGGATTAGTAGAGTTTTTATGTGTAGAGGAAAAAAGTTTTAAGAGAAACTCTTAAAAAAGCGGCAAGAATCGTCGGCGTGGGAAGTTTGCAATGGGATGTGTTCCCTAAGGTCTGTGTGACAAAGAAAATTGCAAATTACGGATGTGATTCAACGTTCAGCGATCAGGAATCTTAGTGAACCTGGACAGAAAGAGTCTCAAGAAATTGAGTCAGGAATCTGTGTGAGCCTCTCTATATACATTAATACATACAAAAGGCTTGTGTGTATATGTAGCGTCGTTGTGAAATTCACAAGTTGAAGCCCAACGTTGTGAAATACAGTCATATCAGTTGTCTCGCTTGCACACATCATAACGAAATTGATTGTGCGTGCAAGTTAAAAGCAGACAAACAGAGGGACGACCATATCAGCGAAAATGGTCAAAATTGCAGATCTTAAGGTGGATCTTACGGTTCTTGTTAAGAGAGCGGAACTTGGCAGTTTTGGGCTCCAGAGCCGAATTAGTATAACGACTAATTGAGTTTGAGAAAACCGAAGACGTAGAGATGCCACAAGCGGCTGGAAACATAAGTCAAAATGAAATGACGGAGCTGAAGAATATGATGGTTCAGTTGGTCATCATTCAACGACAAAGCGCGGAAGCAACAGCATCAGGTGCAACAGCACAAGCGGCAGCAGAGCAGAGAAGAAAATACTGAGGGTAGACAGGCTACCAATTACGTAAGGCAAGCGTCGGTCAAGGAAATAGCAAATACCTTGCCGGACTATAACCCCAGCGACGATAATGCCAAATCCGTAGACCAGTTCATCGATCGTGTCAACAAGGTAGTTGAGGCTTACCAATGGGACGAGAAGTTTCTTTTGCTCCGGTTTTCTCCACAGGACTGCAAGGCATAGGCGAAACCAACATTGTTCAAGCCAACATTAGCGTTGAGAGTGGCCAAGTGGCCATACCGAGTATCCGAGCCAAAGAAGGAAATTGTAGGCAGAATGGTCGAAGAGCTGTTGGAGCAGGATATTATCATACCATCCACGTCAGAGTACGCTAGCCCAGTGGTGCTCATCAAGAAGCCAAACGGTAGTGATCGACTCTGTGTTGATTACCGCCGTCTCAATATATTGATCAAGAAGGAAAATTTGTCTGTACCGAACATCGAGGAGCGTCTGCATGAGGCAAAGCGATTTAAATACTTTTCTTCTCTGGACCTCAACAGCGGTTATTATCAGATAGAAGTAGCACCGGAAAGTAGAAAGTTTACTGCATTTATCACTACGGATGGATTGTATGAGTTCAAGCGACTTCCTTTTGGACTAAAGGCTGCAACTGCTGTTTTCAATCGACTCATGGCAGAATTACAAAAGCGAGTACATAAGGTCATGTGTGGGCTGTGCGCTGTATAAGATCCCAGCGGACGTCAGGAAGGACAATACCATTATGATGACAATCCGATCCCTTTTTCGACCGTACATATGGATCACCTGAGACCCTTCCCAAAGAGTTCAAAACGGAATGAGCACATTCTTGTGATTGTCGACGCATTCACTAAATTTACCATAGTGCGAGCTGTAAGAAGTACAGCCACGAAACACGTTATTGATATCGTACAGGAGGTAACCAGCTACTTAGGAATGCCAGCTCGAATCATTACCGATCGCGGTACAGCTTTTACTTCAAAGGATTTTGATGTGTATTGTAAGTCGAATAATGTAAAGCACATACTCAATGCTGTAAAGACACCGAGAGCGAACGGACATGCAGAGCGAACCAACCGGATTATTTTGTCAATTCTATTGCCTTCAAATTAAAATGAAAAACGATGGGACGACCAGCTACGCTCAATTCAATGGAGCATCAAAACCATGGTAAATATTACGACTAAATGTTCCCCATTTCAGCTATTGTATGGTTATGAGCCACGAGATATCCTCAAGAACACAGTGACGAATGCGATCCAAGGCCCGGATCTGAATATGATGACAGATGACGAGTTGGAAAAGCTACGAGCAGATGCTGCGACTACAGTCAACGATCATAGGGCTGATGCGATGAAACGTTACGATGCTAGACATTCCAAGCCAACCGTATATACCCTTGGTGATCTTGTGTTAGTCGATAATGAGCCGTTTAGTACAGGAACATCACGCAAATTGGGGCATCGCTATAAAGGTCCATTTATTATCAGCAAGGTTCTGCCAAACGACCGACATCTTGTAGAAGATATCCCTCATGCCCAACGAAAGCAAAGGCACTATAAGTCGGTGTATTCTTCTGACAGAATGAAAGGCTGGTGCGAACTTCCACCCGATGAACCAGATGAAGATGACGACATAGAAGGCGATTCACCCTACGAATCTCGCGAGGACGCTTCGATTTTTCAGGAAAGGCCGATTGTGAGGAGCTGTTAGTCAACAGAAGCGGTCAACTCTATGGGGGCTGTTATACGCACGATGGACCCATACCCATCGATAATAACAGAGGCGATACTCACTTAAGAAGTCGAAGCGAACAAGATAGCACACGTTCAAGAAAACCTTTTGTGTCAATTAATTCAGTCTACATATATTGTTCAACTTATTATATCCAATAAACACTACTATACTACTCAAAAGCCATCCCTTCACATAAGAATGTCACTTCATGCATGAAAAATGAATTATTCTGGATGCAACTTTAGGTTATATTTCCTACATATATTAACAACATCAGTTACGGAACATCCTATCACCATTAAGTCATCCATATAAAGGAATGCCTGAGAGGGTTATAAATCCGAGAATGCTATAGTCATCATTCTCTGAAATGAATTTGGTGCTATTTTAAGACCAAATGGTAATCACGTGAAGATCGCCATTTCTTTTCTTCCGAATTTGGTAATGATTTTTTTGGAACTAACAAGAGTGGGCTGTTAAACTCGGATACAGACGGTTCTACGATTTTGTCATTTATTAACAGGTCAAAGTAACACTGTCCTGTATTATCGACGAGGTGCAAACAACAATAATAGAGGAAGCCGAGGTTATAATCTGGGCAGAAATTACAACCACAACAATTACAACCGAGGCGGTAACAACAACAACAACAATAACTACATAGTCAATTAGTAATCGCCATTTCTTTTGAAATAATGATTTTTTTGGAACTAACAAGAGTGGGCTGTTATACTCGGACACAGACGGTTCTACGATTTTGTCATTTATTAATTTCCCTACTTGTTTTTGAATTTCTTCCACGTAGCTATGCGGGCTTCTGTAGTTTTTAATGTAGATTGGTTCATCATCTTTAAATCATAATGTTCGTTTATAAAAATCATTTGTCGCTAATGGTTCGGTTTCCAGTCCGAACACATCACTATACTTGGTGCATAATTCTGTTAGTTGACTTTTGAATTGTCCTGGAAAATATTTCTGTAATTTTGAAAGTACTTGTTCGCTTCTTTTTTTAGGATAAGTTGTATGAATGTCGTAATCTGTTAAATTTTAATATTGGAGTTTGTTTAAGTTGACCAATTTGTCGAAATTAGTTGTGTTTAGAAGGCGAATGTATAGATGTTTGGATGCTGCTATTGTGTTTGCAACATAAATTCCATTATGTATTTCTTGATTAGGAACGAATATATAATCATTTAATGTATTCAAGTCTATTTTTCGAATTACTTGGGATCTGGCTGGCAGAAGAACTGTATTGTTGCCAGCACTATATGTTATCGGAACATAAATAGGATATTTTAAATTTTGAGGTCTAATTATAAACCAGTCTTCACTTGGTTTGAAATCTAATTGAATTGTTTTAATAAAATCAGTGCCTATTATTCCATCACACGGTATTGAAAAGTCTGAATCTACCAAATGAAATTCGTGTGAAATAATATATTTTGTTCATTGAAGTTCTATTGAAGTTTTTCCTTGAGATTTTATTACACCTTGGCCTATGTCTTGGATGTTTATAATTTTTTCTTTTTGAATTTGGAAATTATCTAAATTTATTTTTAAAAGTGAGATATATGCACCAGTATCTATCAGGAATGTGAGTTTATTTTCAGTTGAATTATTATAAAAAGTGACAAATATATTAAGACTGTAATTTACGGAATGAACCTTTGCATTTACTGGTGTTCTCCTAAAGGGTTCTGAGAGTTTTCCGGCGTATTTTGCGCCATTGTAACATTGTTATTATTATAGCCTTGGTTGGAATTACCTCGGTATCTTCCTCGGTTTTTGCGTATTCTTTCTCCACGGCTATTGTAGTTATTGTTGTTACCGCCTCGGTTGTAATTGTTGTGGTTGTAATTTCTGCCCAGATTATAACCTCGGCTTCCTCTATTATTGTTGTTTGCACCTCGTCGATAATACAGGACAGTGTTACTTTGACCTGTTATCTCCGTGCAACTATTGACAAATTTGGAAACGGCATCATTCATATTTGTGAATGTGCCTGCCTGAATGATAAGTTTTACCTTATCAATTGAGCAATTTTGGGTCATAGCTTTTAAAGCTGTTGTAGTGCTGTATTTGTTTGCAAGTGATTGGCTTAGACCTTCACTGATATAGGCGCCTTCAAGGGCCTTTGCCAGTTTTTCCACCTCTTGGGTGAATTGGTTAGCCGTTTTGTTTTTCTGTTGCAGATTAAGAAGCATAGCAGATAAACTTCTACCGATTCTCCTTTTACTGCATTTGATAGTTGCGTAATGATTGCAGCAATTTTCTGCTCATTACTTATTAAATTTCTCGCATGGCTTTTTAGCTTTGTTTTTATGGCTTATGGCTGGCCTTTTAAGGTTTCTAATAGATTCAAATAATCTAGAAAACTTTGTAGATTTTCCGGCTTACCGTCAAACTCTGGTATCAGAGATGTGGCTAGCTTGATAAACTCTACAACTGTTTGTTCCATTTCAGAGATTATTATTATTTCCGGTTTGGTTTCGATTGGATCGCTTTCTTCCAGTGTTTCAATGTCACTATCAGATTCAGCGTCGCTTGGTTGAATCGATTCGTTTAATTCTTTTAATTGGTCGGGATCAAACTCCGCCAATTGATTTAGACTTTCTGGCACGTTTATCTGAATATGTCGCCTATTGCTGACAGTAATCAATCTTGTGTTTAGGGATTTTATTACCCTCAAACATTTACTATTGTGCTCAGATGTCAATTTATTTTCATAACTGTTTACTAAGTTAACTATATTATTGTATTCCCTTACTAATATTTCTATATGGTTTTTTAGTGTTTCCGCTTTTAAAACTGCATCTCTATTGATGCATTTGTAAGATTTATCAAATTTATTTCGAAATGCGTCTATTTGTTCGCATTTCTTTCCATTCCATTCTTTTACTTTTACTTTTATTATGTAGTTGCTATACCTAAATATGAGTCTTCTTTCGTAATCATGATCTGTTTTTATTTTCTTATTCATTTCTAGATCCTATCTAAGTCATTTGCTCTACTCATGTATCTTTTCTTGATAATTTTATTATGCTTAACATAGATTGTAAGCAGAAATTGTAAAAACTAACACTACCGTGATAATTAATAACAGGATCCACAACGATTTTATATCGTCTGTGTGATCAATTATATTGACGTTGTTTACAACGTTGGCTTTTGCCTCACTGGAGTTAATAAACCATCGCATTTTGTAATTTAATTGTTGTTATATATTCAATGAAAAAAAAAGAACATTTTTTTTAACGTTCATGAAACAAACAGTAAGGGTTTCTATTTAAAAATTTTAGATTGTGGGACTATGTAAAGAAAGAAAAATATTTTCTTTGAAAATCAAAAATAAAATTTTAAGTGATAATTTTTTTTTACGAAAAGTTTTATTATTTTTTATTTTGTAGTGAACCCATGCATGTTATATATATAAATACATATATAAGCGCGTACATATGAGCAGTGACATAAACAACTTATGCTTATGTTACACATTCCTTTTGCACAGCAACGATCTAAGCCTTGAACGCAGATCGGTCAGCTACCAAAACTGCTGAGCAGGCATTTACCCGAACTCAGACAGACCCCAAACGCCCTAACACTGAGGCGATGGGTCTCTCTCTCTCAAAAGCTCCTTAACGCTGATCTTGTATTTCTATTAGACTCAGGCAGAGACCACGCGCACTAATACTTATGCGGTGGTACTCTTTTCATATAATGCATGGGAGAACTCTCGCTCTCCGTTATACATAAGAACGATTGTACCCTAGGATAAGAACAAAAAGATATTCAATAAACATTCTGAATTAAGCCACCAAGCTGAGAGGTTTTGTTTCGCTAAGCTGTAACATAACATGGCGACCGTGACAAATTCGACACTGCTCGATTAAAACAACTTAATAATTTTAACATCTTATCAAATCATATTAAAGGCTGTGGCCATGCCAAAGGAACAGTTAATTTGTGTGATTGCATTATTGTGTTCCGTGCTATGGTATTACTGCTGCATAAATACTGTAATATGTATAGAAACGCGCTTGAAATCATAAAGGCGAGTTGCCTCCCATGCCGTGGGAAACAAAGACTCGTTACGTAAGGTTCCCACGGTCAATATGCAATATGAAGCTGCCCAATACCTGTTACGCAAGGTTCTTGGTCTGGATGCAGACGCATCACTTTTGGGCAATGCCAGCGACCGCCGCAGGGCCCGCGTCATATTGCAATTTGTTTCTAGAGTGGTGCTAAAATTGATTAGCCCAAACACACTGCATGAATATACTACAATACAATGATGAACAACTGGCCCAACTGGAACAACTGGAACACTAAGGACAGTGATGAACAACTGGCCCAACTGGAATAATAAGGACAGAAACAGCAAAGAAATATCTGAGTGAGTACAGGGATGAGCACCCAAATTAAACTTAAACCCAGAATAAGTGGTTTAAAAGAACGTATCAGAAAGAGAAAGTCTGATATCGTTAAACTTCTGTATAAAAACGACAATCCCCCGAAGTGGAAAGTCGCAGTGAAGTTACAGAGCGAACTCGAACACCTCGAGTCGCTATTAAAAAGTAAAAGCTAACCCTGTGCCACAACACAAAAACAAAATAGACAACTTATTAATCACTGTCCTGCCCCCAGAGCCATACCAAAACAACAAAAGAAGTGCCCTGGAGACTGCCAAGGGCCACTCTACAGCCCGACGTGCAACAACACTTGCATATGGGTGTTGCCGAAACGGAAAGAGAGGACCAGCGCCGGCACCCCATCAGCCTGCGAGATGACCAGCTCCAGCACCCAATCCAACTAGCCTGTGCGAAGACACAGCACCGGCACCGCCAGCGCGATAAGCTGGGCCACGGACCGATAGCGTTACAGAGAACGCCCATCAAAATAATATTAAATACTATTAAAACAATATAAATAAATTGAATTTTTGTAATACCCGACGACAATTGAGTCGACCGGTAAAATAGATTGGCCTGTAAAGCCATTCGCCTATACGGTAGGACACAGATTTGATGATGATTGGTATAATAATGTATCAGATTTTAAAAATAATTTTTGAGATAAAGGTGTTTCGTCATGTCGTCGTCTTAGTCAATGTTTTATGTTAAGATTATTTTTGAATTGTTTTGAAGTCTAGTGTAAGTAGGTTAGGGCAAGGCGGGAGCGCAATAAAAGCTCGCTCTTTCGCTCAAGGCGAATTCGCCCCACTTTGCCACCGTAGGTTAGTCAGGCATAGAATGAAGTGTAATGAATTTAAGAATATAATCGTTGAATTCGATCGAGCGCATCAAAAACTTCATTCGTCCCGCATTTTAATAAATCTTTACGACACCCAAGTATTTCGGTATTTCGTATTTAGACAAACTATTCTAAATTTTCATGGCGCCCCCGGGTGGACGTAAAGAATAAATTAAAAAGGCAACAAATAAAAGTGACAGTGACACAATGTAAAAAGAGTGTAACAAAAAAAATACGTACACATACAGAAAGTTATAATAAATATAACTAGTTTATTCTTTTATAGAATAAAAGTGTCGTTTGTGTATCCAAATCCTTGCCAAAACCATCGTGTCGGCCGCGCAATACCCTCACCGCCTGTTGCTGATCGCGGCTGCTACCCTTTCGTCATACCTGCTGCTTCACCGTTGCTGCTACCCTGCCTATACTTGCTGTTTCACAGACCCCGTAGCTGCAACCTAGAAGACCTATGGCCCCTTGTGATTGCACGGCCTGCAAGAGGAAAGTGGCAGCTGGACTTAAAGATCCGAACGCAGAGCCTGAGGTATTTGTGCAAAAAATTGAAAGCTAGAGCCGAAGACATACATTGTAACGAACCATGGGTCTACCCATGGCTCGCCACAAACGGCGGAGAGTCAGCGCATCCACTCTGGCGGAAGACAAGAAACAAACTGATCTACACAGAGCTGACGAACCATGGCTCTAGCCACGGTTTGCCCCAAATAGCGGTGTGTCAGCACTTTAAGCAACGTACACAATTAATTAAGAACTCTCGATATTTTTGTCCACACAACAATTTAAAACCACCCCACCTCTTGGGACATTTCGCAATCGACGACCTAGATAAGAAGCCTGCATAAAATTACCGACCTACTGTCCCAAACTCAGCTATCACCTTCCGTGATGCCAAATTAGCGAAACCTTCTTTTTCTCTGAACACTACTAACCCACTAGCAAACTGTCAACGAAGCACCAAGCTTCGACCCAATTACTAGCCTCACATTTATTGTCAGAAAAATAATCATAAGTTAGCAATAATTAATTCCGGGTCAGGTGCGATCACCAGATGCATAAAAGGGCAAAGATCGGCCGAACATGGTCGTGGAACATTTTTAGATCCGCTAGTCCGGCGGTTCGCCGCTGCCGTCCAGGGTGTCGTTGTAGCCGTACTATGGTCGGGGAGATGAACTTGATGACCCGATACGGTCCCTCAAATTTTGGGGTCAGTTTTGCCGCGAAGTTGTCGACGGCCTTGGATAGTTGGTGTTGGCGAAGCATGACCAGTGTTCCAATCACGGGTCGCCACTCGCGCCTCCGAAGATTATAATTTCGGCTCTGCTCTTGAGAAGCACGCTGGGTGTTCTCTCGTACCACTCGGAAGATTTCGCTGAGTCTGGATGCCATGTCCTGTGGGTCCTCGCTTGTCTGGCTTGGCCCCAGCGTCACCTCGTCGTACAGTGCTCCGGCTAGGCGTGGCTCTCGTCCATGCATCAGAAAGGCGGGGCTGAAACCCGTCGTGTCTGAGGTGCTGCTATTCACGGCCAGACTTAGTTCTGGAAGGAGTTCATCCCAGGTTCGTTGGTCCTGTTCCACGTATTGAGCGATCATTGTCTTGATCGTCCTGTTGGCCCTTTCGGTTGGATTCTGCTGGGGGTATACGGGGCAGTGTGTTGCAATTCCATCCCGGCCATTTTACAAAAGTTTCTGAAGGAGCGGCTCGTAAACTGGGTACCATTGTCGCATACAAACTTTCGGGGCGTCCCGAAGTGGCTCAGGATGCGTTCTCGGAATGCCTTCTCCAGCAGTGCCGTTGTGGCTTTGCGAAGCGGTACCAGCTCCACCCATTTACTGAAGGAGTCCATGAAGACTAATAGCATGGTGTTGCCATGTTTGGATCGGGGAAGTGGTCCCACGAAGTCCGCGAAAAGTATGTCCAGGGGTCCCTGGGCTTGGCGGGTGTGCATCTGACCTGCAGGCTTTATCTGGCTCACCTTAAATATTTGGCAACTTGTGCATTGTTGCACGTATCGGGCGACATCCTGATAGAGTCCGGGCCAGTAATAGCGCTGGGTCACCCGCGTTGCGGTTTTTCGGATTCCTAGATGGCCTGCCGTTGGGTGATCGTGACATTCCTCTAGTACTTGTCGCCGATGATCCTTAGAGACGCAGAGCTTCCAATGGATGGGGTCCTCGTCAGCTGATCGTCTCCCTGTTTGCTTATAAATTTGCCCGTTCTCGATGAGGAACTCTGCGTGCTTTTCTGGCTGCGTCTGTATTCGCCTAAGTAACCGTTGTATCCATGGACAGGTGGGTCGGTCTTCCTCTGTTCGTTGGAGTGTTTCCACCGGTTGCCGAGACAGTGCATCTGCTACCACGTTTTGGCTTCCACGTCGGTAGTGGATGTCAAACCGGAACTGTTGGAGTTCCAATGCCCAGCGTGCGATGCGTCCAGTCGGGTTTTCGATCGTGTTGAGCCACTTCAACGCGAGGTGGTCGGTAATGACGTCAAAATGGTAGCCATCGAGGTAGCAGCGCATCTTCCTGATGGCCCAGACGATGGCCAGACATTCCTTCTCTGTGGCAGAGTAGTTTTCCTCTGCCTGGAGGAGGCGACGGCTAGCGTAGGCTATGACACGCTCTTCTCCGGCGATCTGCTGCGTCAACACTGCTCCGAGGCCGTAGTCACTGGCGTCTGTTTGTAATACAAAACGTTCCTTGAAATCGGGACACGCCAAGACTGGCGCCTGGGTCAACTTTTCTTTTCCTCCTCCAAGAATTTGGCTGCCTCTGCTGTAGGAGGCTCTACGGGGTCGGTGACTGGTGGCCAGGGAGAGAGGTCCTCCGATTCCATGGCTGTGACAGCGGCCAAGATTGATTGGTCGTAGTCGTCCCGATCGGTGGTGCGGAACGGATTCCTCGTCCGGTCTGCTTTGGCGTCGGCCAGTGGCTCCAGGTTGTAGTCCACGTTTTGGTTCTTGTTGCCGGCGTCCTGTTGTTCCGGAGCCTCTCCGGTCGCGTAGAGCGCGGGGCTCGGTATTGATGTTGTCCGTTTGCTGCCAGTGCTGGGGTTTTCCTTGGGTTTTCCTTGGGTTTTCTTGGAGTCGGCTCCTCGTTTGCTGGGCTGGTTGTCGCCGTCTCTGTCCAAGTCTTGGTTCGTTGTCGTTTTCTTGCTGGTGGATTCTGGTTCGACATGCCGTTGATGGCCGTCTCCACCAACGTTTCTGCCCGTGAAGGTGTCTGGGCATGAGGCTCCTGGTTTGGCACACTGGGTGGGGCGGCCGCTGCCAAAGTCTCTGTCCGTGATCGTAGTTTTGCAGGTGACTCCTGGTTTGACGCGCTGTTGTTGGCCGGCTCTGCCAAAGTTCCTGCCCGTGAAGGTGTCTGGGCATGAGGCTCCTGGTTTGGCACACTGGGAGTGGCTGCCGCTGCCAAAGTCTGTCCGTGACCGTTGCTTCGGGGTTAACTCCTGGTTTGGCCCGCTGGATACAGCTACCTCTGCCAAAGTCTTTACCCGTGATCGTAGATTTTCAGGTGACTCCTGGTTTGCCGCGCTGGTGATAGCTGTCTCTGCCAAGTCTTGGTTCGTAGTCGGGTGCCGGTCCAGGTTGCTTGACGGGGCTGTCTTCCTGTGTTGTTTGTTGGAACTGTAAGGAAGTTTCCCAGCCAGGGTACAGCCTCTCAGTCTGTCCAGGGCCCGGCCTTCAATACAGCAAGATTTTTATTGAAGACCATAGAGGCGGAGTCGGGTAGGCATATAGGCGGTACAAGGTGCCGCTTGGGTTGGACGTAACCGTAGGGCGACGTTGGCCCAGAGTTATGGGCAGCGGCGATGGACCTGGTCGACAGGGCACACGGGACGCCCACTGGGACGCAGACCCCGTGGAAGTGGGACGCCTTGCCGCGCTTGGGTTTGAGGGCCGGGCACGAGGTGCCGGCTGACCCTGGGTGTGTAGGAGGACAGGTAAGAGGGAAGGGGAAAGAGCCCGGTTCGTGAAAACAGGGGCGTACTGTCTCACTTAGCTGGCGTCCCCGGGAGGAAGGATGGTAGGCGTGGGGTAAGGGGGAGGGGACGGGACGGTAGCGGACTACGGCTCCACGCTTGGGTAGTGGGGCGGGGGAACGGAACAAATGCTCGACCGGGGTGAAAGTGGTTAGGCAAGAGGGAGAGGGAAGACCAGTTCGTGGATGCCGGGGCATCCGCGTACGACACCACTGGCTGGCTTCCCAAACATGCGAGGGAGGGGACGGGAAGGTGGTTGACTACGGCTCCACGCTTGAGTAGCGGGGCAGAGGAATGGAAACTACAAAACTACAAATTTCCATATATGTATAAAAAGATGTGTGTAGGTTTTAATGCTTGTCTTTATTTCCTGCCTGCTAGCTTAGTGTCTGTGTGAGTGTGTGTGTGTGTGTGTGTGTCCCTAATCCCTATGATCGCACCTATCTCTTTTCTCCTTCTCATCTACGTGAGGCCAGCTTACCCCTCTGCTTCCTGCTCCGCTCCTGTCATCATGGTGTTTCACTTCTGTTGGCTCCTGTTCCGCTCCTCGTCTTCTGCTTCCACTTTCACTTTGGCTGAGAGTCTGCGCGTTTCTCCCCTACTCATGGTCATGGTTGCGCATGGTTGCGTGCGCTTGCGCTATGGCGTGAGCAGCGGTCCTCGCTCGGCTCTGTGGGTGGGGTGGAGTTCCTACGGTCGTGCTCGTGGCTGAGAGTCTGCGCGTTTCTCCCTTACTCATGGTTGCGTGCGCTTGCGCTACGGCGTGAGCAGCGGTCCAAGCTCGGTGATGTGGGTGGGTGGGAGTTCGGCTCTCTTTAGTGTCGTTGCTCTTAATTTATTTCTCTTCGCTCGCGGTGGTGGTTCTGGCGCTGGTTCTGGTGGGCTGGTACCTATGCTGGTTCCGATGATGATTCCGATGTGCAGGTTCCGATGTGTGGGTTCCGATGTGCTGGTTCCGATGTACTGGTTCTGATACCGGTTCTGGTCAGGGTGAGGGTTCTGGTCCCTCAATAAAGGATAGGCGCTATATTTGAACTTGTATGGCTATTTAATATGGACGGCTTAGAAAATATTGGCTAGTTAATATGGATGGCTTAGAAAATATTGGCTAGTTAATATGGATGGCTTAGAACTAAAAATAATGAAAAGAAATATATAACTAATTTTACGAGATGACGTGAGGGTGAGGTAGGTGGGGAGCTGAGACCGGTGATGGATTGAGGTGGTGCTGGTGGTTGAGAAGGGTACCTTAACAATACATACATACATACACACAAGCAGCTGCACCGGTGTATTCTTTTCGTCTCTCGCTTTCGCTTATCCACCGTTGCTTGCTGTGTATTTGGTGGGAGAATTTTCGCTGCCGCGCTTGATCAAAACGGAGCGCCAAGTGACGCGCTACCCTACATTCATAGGGTATATTTCTTTCAGCTCTCACTTGGAAAGTGACGCGCTACCCTACAGTGTGAGGGTATATCGTTTTGGCTGTCACTTGCAACCAACTATACACCTCGTGCCTCGACATTCAATTATTGTCGTTCTCGATTTTCGTTCTTGTTTGAACATTTATTATTTCTTTATCTACAAAAATATTGGTTTTCGTCGCGTAGATTATAAATAGTAAAATGGCACAAGAAAATAAGTCTGTTCTCGATGACTTAAAAAGTAAGCTCAAAGTAAAAGTACTAACGCGTTGTAAGTAAGGATCGATTAGAGGGTGGGTCGATTCCATTGCAATTGACAGAGCTACAATGCAGACTCGATGTTCTGAATTCTGCTATTAACAAGGCCAACCTATTGCAGGAGCAAATAGAAGAAATTGATAGCAAAGATGAATTTGGAGCCGAGCTGGAAGAAATGGCCATTGTAACCAAGGCAAAGATAATGTCGCTTATCGATGCCTTGAAGCTAACAAGCGATACGCCGCCCTCGGTATCAGCTTCTACGGCCCCAACTCGTGCTCGACTTCCGAAATTGGCACTACTAAGATTTAGTGGTAAATATTCGGAGTTTAAAAATTTTATTAGCCATTTTGAGACTCTGGTTCATAATGATGAGAGTATACCGGTGATCGAAAAATTTAATCATTTAATTTCGTGCCTCTCTAATGAAGCATTAGGAACAATAAAGGCGTTCCAAGTCACCGAGGCCAATTATGCAAATGCCATGGCCAGCCTAAAGCGAGTATACGACAACGAGTGTCTAATATTCTCGAACCAAATCTCCCCACTGTTTAATCTGCCAAAAATCTCGCAACAGTCCGCATCGTCCCTAAGAAGCCTCATCGATACAGTATCATCGATCTATGGTTCATTATTATCGATAGGAGACGATACGAAGATTTCGAATGCAATGCTCATTAATCTCGTGTTGAACAGAGTCGACCCAGTGACTAGACAGAAGTGGGAAGAACAGCTTGACTTCGAAAAGTTGCCGCTTTGGTCCGACTTTGAAAAAGTTTTAAATCGTCGATACCAGCATTTGTCTGCGGACGAGTCGACAAAGCCAAGGCAAGAAAAAGTCATGCCAAACAAGTCGCACAATCGCAGTTCATTTGCTTGTTCTTCCACTCCCGCCAACAGTAGAGCTCAGCGAACATGCAGCTATTGCAATTCGGGAGACCATGTAGTGGCCAACTGCACGCCATTTTCACGTCTCTCGGCTATGCAAAGGTTCGAGTTCACAAAGTCTGCGTCCTTATGTATAAATTGTCTGCAAAAGGGTCACACTGTTGTAAGATGCAAGGTCGCCACGTGGCTACTCGCAGCGTGCAGGTCGTACCTGGTGGAGATCGGTCGGTGCGGAGGATAATGCGCTCCGAGAGAAGTGGTCGTTGCGGAGGATAATGCGCTCCGAGGAGAATTGGTCGTTGCGGAGGATAATGCGCTCCGAGGAGAAGGTTGGGGAGACAGAGGAAAATGCGCTCTGAGTAGGGAGGGGAAAGTCAGAGGACAATGCACTCCGAGAATTAATTTGGAGAAAAACAGCAAAGATTACCGGGAAGAGGAATCGTACGCTCTAACACGGTGATCAATGCATTCCAAAGAAATGGACGGTATAAAGCAGGGATAGTGGGGTTATAGAGGAATCGTACGCTCTAAGAACCACACCATTCAATGCTTACCAAAGCCTCGGGGAGCGAATCCACGCTTGGCAGTCCAAGACAGGAATGGTGCTGATGGCTCTGTTGCGGCTGCTTTTATTGCCAAAAGTCAGCTGTTGGCTTCGGTCTCTGGTACTAACGCGTTGTTATGATCAGCTGCTAGTGTGGCCGTTTGGTTCGGAGGGCTGGGCACACTGTTGGCGCGTAGATTTGAATTTTGTAGTGTGGCCGTGTGGTTCTGATCGCGGGTCACATTTAAAAGTCATGTTGTTTGTTGTTTTTGCTTGTTTTCTTTTTTAATTAAATTAGTCTTCATGTTGTTTCTCTTATGTCTAAGTAACTGTTTACAGGGAAGGAAATAATAACAGTGGAAATGAAATAATAATACTCCTCGGAATGTTGTTTTTTTTGTGACCCTTGGCGCTGGGTCGAGCTGGGCGTCACACTCCCCCTCCCCTTCTAGGGTGGGTCGTCCGGATGTCCCCGCTGCGTTGAACCAGATGCCTAGTCGTACGTCTCCCGATCTGCCGATTTTCACCCAGCATGCCTGGTCTGGTATTTCCTCGCTCCACAGCTTGAATCGTCTTTGGTGGTGGCTTTTCCGGTCGTCGATCGCCCGCTGGACGGTCGCCACTTGATTTTCGCTGAGTTCGCACCCTTGGGGGACCTCCCAGTTGCTGGGTATGGTGGCCTTTATGCATGTTGTGTGGGTCCGTGTTGTCGCCTGGCCGGATGTCTGTGCCTCTGCTGTTCGTGGTGGTTGACCCTGAGATGCCGTGTTTGGTGTTGGATCTGGCCTCCGTAATTCTGCGTTTTGACTCTTGGCTGGTCCTCCGATGTCCAATATATCGTTGTCTATCTCTTCCAGCTCGACTTGTCGTGCCCAGCTGATCCGCTCAGTGGCCCTTGGTTGAGCCGGCTCGGGTCTGGTGTTGTTGGCCCAGCCTATTCTCTTCTTTCTGGTCCCTTCGGTCCCTGCCGCCTCTAGTGACATGGTTGCTGGACTGGCCGTGGTCTCGCTGGCTTTTGCTGTTCTTCGTGGTGCCACAACTCTGGTGCCGGACACCCTCATCCTTCCTCCTAGCTGTGGCGGCGCTGGTATGACCTCCACCTTGCGTTCTTTCGCCTTACTTTCCTCCATTTGTCGCTTGAATTTCCGTGCGCTATTATTACATTTGTCCATGATTCTGCAAAGAAAGAGAGGTGTCGTTATTGTGACTGTTTCTTGCTCTTCTTTGCTTGCGGGTTTTAGATGTGATATGTGCGCTCGACTTTTTTTGTTAGTAGAGGTGTCTTTGACTGTTACTATTACTGGGGACAAGAGTTCGAGGACCTTACAAGGACCGTTGTATTTTGGCTCGAGTTTTGCTGTTATTTTGTCGATCTTTTTTGAGAGTGGGTGCGTTCTAACCCATACTATGTCCCCTATCTTTGGTTTCCAGTCTCGTCTTCTTAAGTTGTAGTGTCTCGTCTGTTTTGCTGCTGCTTCCTCCATGTTTTGTCTGGCTGATGCTTCCGCGCTTTGTCGCGCTTCTGCATTTTCTTGTGTCGTTAGTTCTGTGAGCCCTGATCCTAATGTTACCTCGTCAAACAGATTTCCTGGTAGCCGTAGCTCTCGTCCGAACAATAAATATGCTGGCGTAAATCCTGTTGATTCTGATCGACTGCTGTTGATCGCGAGTGTTAATTCTGGTAAGTGCTCGTCCCATTTATTATGTTTTCCCCCCGCGTACTGTGCTATCATGGTTTTCAATGTTCGATTCGCTCTTTCGGTCGGGTTTTCTTGGGGCGTGTATGGTGCCGTGAATTGCTGCTTAATTCCCCATAACTGCATTACCTGTTTGGTTTTCCTGCTTGTGAATTGCACGCCGTTGTCTGATATCAGCTGTTTTGGTGTTCCTCCTCGTGCTAGTATTTTTTCTCGGAACGCTATTTTTGGCAGCTTTCACATTCTCTGAAGAATTTTGTTACATCTCTGCTTATCCCTGGCCAAAAATATCGCTGTCGATGCCTATTTTTGTGCATCGTATCCCTAGGTAGCCTGCCGTTTGGTTCGTATTGTTTTCCGTTAATACCCTATGCCTTTCTTGTTTTGGCACGCACAGCTTCCATGGTTGGATGTCTTCATCCGTTTGGCTTGGTATGTGTCGGTATAATCGTCCGTGTTTTATAGTGTAGTCTTCTGCTATTTTCGGGTTTGTTTGTATCTGTTTCCACTTTGCTTCGTACCAAGCGCGTTCTACCAGCTCTGTGATTCTCACCTCTTCGCGTGGTAAGCGGGATAATCCGTCCGCCACTGCATTGAGCTTCCCCTTCCGATAGCGTATTTCGAATGTGAATGGTTGTAGTCCCAACGCCCATCTTGCTACTCGGCCGGATGGGCTTTCGATGGAATTTAACCATTTCAGGGCTTAGTGGTCCGTTATCACTACGAACTGGTATCCCTCGAGGTACATCCTCATTTTGTGAATTCCCCAGTAGATGGCGAGACATTCTTTCTCTGTAGCGGAATATTTAGTTTCTTCGCTTTTTAGCTTGCGGCTTGCGTATGAGATTGCGTGTTCTCCGTCTGCATCCTCCTGTGTTGGAACCGCTCCTAGTCCGCAATCGCTTGCGTCTGTTTGTAGGATAAAGGTTTTTCTGAAATCTGGGCAGGCCAGAATGGGTGCCTCTGTTAAACAGTGTTTCAGGTCGTTGAAAGCGCTGTCTTGGGCTTCTCCCCACGTAAATTTCTGTCCTTTCTTCAGTAGTTCTTGTAGTGGCTTCGCTCTCTCGGTGAAGGTAGGTACGAACCTTCGATACCACGATGCTAGCCCCAGAAAACTGTGTAGTTGTTTGAGTGTTGTTGGTGCAACCAGTTCTTTGATGGCTGACACTTTGTCTGGATCTGTGTGTATTCCTTCCTCGCTCACCATGTGTCGCAGGTATTTTAACTTCTGTTGGACATTTCGCTGCGTTGATGCGCAAGTTTGCTCTCCTTAATCGGTTCAGCACTTCCTGAAGCTTCTGCATGTGTTCTGTTTTCGTTCGCCCAATGACGATTATATCGTCTTGGTATGCGAAAGCGAACGGCTCCATGTCTGGTCCTATAACCGAATCTAATGCCCTTTGAAACGTTGCGGGTGCTGTGGTGAGCCCGAACGGCATTACCTTCCATTGGTACAAGCCTCGCACAGGAGCTGTGAAGGCTGTGTACTGTCGGCTTTGTCTCTCCATCGGAATCTGCCAGTAGCCTGACTTTAGGTCCAGTTGGTTTAATATGAAGTCCATCCGTGGTACCGGGTATGCGTCCCTCTCGGTTTTTTCGTTTAGTAGTCTGTAGTCGACGCATAGTCTCCAATCCCCTGCTTTTTTCTTGACTAAGACTATTGGTGAGCTGTATGGACTTCGTGACGGTTCTATTAGGTCCTGACGTTTCAGCTCGTTTATTTACCTTGTCCTTTTCCGTTGGTTCCGGTTGTGAGTTTCTTGCCCTCTCTTCGTGTCTTTGTTTTTTCTCCCTTCCACTGATCACTACGGTACTGTTTCCGCATGTAATGATGGTTCCTGCGTCCCTTAAGAAGTCCATTCCGAGTAGTGGCGTGTCTGGTAGCCCCTCCATTATTAAAAATGATCATGTCGTTTCCTGGCCTCCTAGCTCTACTTCGGTAAGGAATGTACGCGTGGTTTTTTGTGTTCTTCCATCTGCGAGTCTGATCAGTCTATTTTCTTTTTCTTCCTTCCCGTTGTTCTGTAGTATTTTCGTCGTTTTTTCGTTCAAGATGCTTCTTGTGGCTCCCGTATCTATTACTACCTCCATCCTCTTTCCGCCGATCTTGGCCATTCCCACGAGCTGGTTGTCCTCGTATCTTAAATCTGTGTGGGTCCGCTCTGCATGTTTCGGGCTCCGGGTGCTTCGCGGGATTGTCCCGGGCCCTGTGCGTTTTCCTGTGGTTTCCTGCAGCAGTCTATCGTTCGTACTCCTTCTTTATTGCATGTCCAGCAGTAGAATACTGGCTCCCTGGTGCATCCCCTCGATTCGTGTCCTATTTGTCCACATCGGTGACATTTTGTTTGTCTCCATTGTGGCCGTTGCCATGGTGTCTGGTTATTTTGTTGATTATTGGGCATGGTTTTTGATATGCCTGCCTCTCTCTCTAGTTTCTCGAACTCTTCCGCTGTTATAATGAATTCTGATAGCGTCTGGAATTCCCTTCCCTAACCTACAATTCTTGTATGCCATGTCCAGTTTCTCGTTCTCAGTGTACGTCCCGAATCTCATCAATTTTCTCAGGTCTTAAATACACTATCGTATTGTCTCCGTTTCTGATTGTTTCCGCTTCGATACTATCTTTATAAGCTCTTCATGGTATTGTGGTGACATGAAGTTCTCCTTCAGCTGGCTTTTCACCTCCTCCCATGTTGTTATGGGGCCGGGTTTCGTGTGCCACCAGTCCAATGCACTCTTCTCCAGTATTACCGGCATTGCAAATACAATGTGGTCTATCTCGATCCCGTATGTTTCTGCTAATTCCTCCATCCTACTGAGGAATTCGAGTAGTTCTCCATTCCCAGTGAATGTGAGGTCCCACTTCTTTATTTTATCTATTATGGCCACTGCTTCTGGTGATCCTTTCCGTATCTGCTTTGGAAACAAAGCTCTCTTTTTTGCCGTTTTTGGTTCCCCTTGCGGTTCTTCCATAGCTGGCTTGGCTTGTGTTATTCCTTTTGGTGATTGTTTTGGGCTCCTTCCTCTTGTCTGGGTTGTTCCGAGCTGTTCCAGCCTCTCCAGTATTCCCTTACTTAGATCCTTTCTTTCGGTATGCTCGCCGCGCCGGGGTTCACAGAAATTTGTTTGATCTCTGTGTGTGTTAGCTGAAAGAAAGGCTCTAGGTTCAAGAAGAAGGCGTCACGGGTAGGGTAGCAAAAGTAGGTTTTTTTATGTTTATTTAGCTTAGGCATACAGAGTTGATATATGGCTCCAATGGTTCACTGGATCGTCCTCGATGTCCTCCTTCAGGAGGAATATGTTGAAAAATACACTGTCTCAATTGGAAGAGATATCCATACCTCGGTTTGTGTTTTCCAGAAGGTTTTGCAGAAGGTTTAAAAATATCATTGTTGACTTCAAAGTCCAAAGTAGCGCCGCTCAAGACCAAAACGCTCCCACGGCTTGAGTTACCGCTCACCTTCTCGGGGTTCTCTGTCACAGAATCAATCCCCTATTAAAGGCCCCTATTGAACGATCTGTTTATTGGTCAGACTCTGAAGTAACTCTTCACTGGATTCGGTCGCATCCATCTTCGTTGTCGACGTTCGTTTCGAATAGGGTGGCTGAGATTCAGGAGTGGTCAGATGAAGCTACGTGGCGGCATGTCCCTACAAAACAGAACCCTGCAGATATTGTGTCAAGAGGTTGTGACGTCAAAGAAATCGTCCAGTCAAACCGCTTTATAAAAAAATGTAAGAAACCGAGCATAATGTTTGAAAAAATGGTTTCACCGACCGAGTATGATGAAGCCTTTCGTAAAATTGTTGAAGTTATCCAACATCACGAGTATCGTGAGGTTGAACCCTTTCATCCATGAAGACACTGGTACTTGGTGTACCTTTTCGTTGTTGAGAGTAGGGGGGCGACTAGCTAAAGCTTCTATATCATACGATGCCAAGTTTCCGTTGCTTTTGACGAAGCGTTCGCAATTCGTGCGGAGCTATGTTCGTCATCTGCACCATATCAATTTTCATGTCGGCCCACGAGCACTTGTGAGCATCCTTCGACAGAGTGTTTGGATCGTAAACGCTCAGGAGGTCTGCAGTCAGACAGTGCGATCGTGTATCCGCTGCTTTAAATGCAAGCCTCGACTGCTGACGCAACTGATGGGAAATTTACCCGCAGACCGGCTCCGTGGGCTCCGCCCATTTTCAATTTGCGTTGATTTTTGTGGACCCGTCTCGACGACATTGAAAATTCGAGAAAGGCCCCCATACAAGTCCTATATCGCGCTTTTTGTTTGTTTTGCGTCCAAAGCGGTTCACTTAGAACTTGTATCCGACTTGACCACTGACTCTTTTTTATTGGCTTTCCAAAGGTTCGTTGGGCGCCGAGGATATCCCCAGATCGTCCATTGCGACAACGGGACGAATTTCGTCGGAGCGAGCCGCCACCTCAGCGCTCTGCAGAAGGCGCTCGAGGACGGGGCGGACGCAGTTCGCGAATTCGCGTCAAGAAAAGGATGCAAATTTGCGTTCATACCGCCACGACCGCCGCACATGGGTGGACTATGGGAGGCAGGTGTCAAGTCTGCGAAGAGCCTACTCCTACGGGCGGTAGGCAGCGCGCTATTGACCGCCGAAGAACTCGCCACAGTCCTCGTCGGGATCGAGGCCGCCCTGAACTCCAGGCCGCTGGGAGCCCTCAGCCAGGATCCCAGCGACGGCGAGGCACTCACGCCCGGGCACCTGCTGACAGGCGGGTCGCTCATCGCCCCCCCAGCACTGCGGACTCCGGACCAGGAGGGTCTCAGCTGTTTGCGGCGATGGCAACTTGCCTCGTCAGTCAGGCAAGCGTTCTGGCGGCGATGGTCCAAGGAATATGTCTTGGGACTTTAAATTCGGGGCAAGTGGCACCAACGGAAACCCGACGTCAAGGAGGGAGACCTCGTCCTCGTGGCCGAGGACAACATGCCTCCACAGGAGTGGCTCCTCGGGAGAGTGATCGCCACGCACGCCGGGGAGGACGGCATGGTCAGGGTCGTCGACCTTAGGAGGAGCGATGGGGGCATTTTTCGGCGGGCCATCCACAAGTTGGCGCCGCTACCAATAAAAGCTCGCTCTTTCGCTCAAGGCGAATTCGCCCCGCTTTGCCACCGTAGGTTAGTTAGGCATAGAATGAAGTGTAATGAATTTTAGAATATAATCGTTGAAATTGAATTCGATCGAGCGCATCAAGAACTTCATTCGTCACGCATTTTAATAAATCTTTACGCCACCCAAGTATTTCGGTATTTCGTATTTAGACAAACTATTCTAAATTTTCAAAAGGAAAACCCAATATTTCAATCATGGGTAAAACAGAATCAAGAGATTCAAAATGGAGTATACATTGGAAACTCTATTTCAGACTCTCAAAACACATTCGTCCGAATATTAAATACAACAAATACAAATGCAATCATTGAATTAAATACCATAAAATTCGAACCATTAGATGATTATGACATAGTAAATACCAATCCTAATAATAATCAGACCGAAATTTTAGACAAGTTAGATAAAAACTTCCCTATTCAATTCAAAACCATTCTTACAGTATTATGTACCAAATTCTGTGATATATTTGGAACAGAAACCGCATCGATATCAACTAATAATTTTTATAAACAAAAGATAAGAATGAAAGATGATGAACCGATATATATAAAAAACCACAGAATTCCCCACAGTCAAAAAGAGGAAGTAACAAAGCAAGTAGAAAAGCTAATAAAAGACAAAATAGTAGAACCCTCAGTCTCTTAATACAACAGTCCATTATTAATTGTCCCGAAAAAATCATTACCGAATTCAGATAGTAAAAAATGGTGCCTAGTGATTGACTACCGCCAAATAAACAAAAAAGTTTTATCAGACAAATTTCCACTTCCCAGAATAGATGATATTCTTGATTAATTAGGTAGAGCTAAATACTTTTCATGCCTAGATCTGATGTCAGGTTTTCATCAAATAGAACTTGAAGAAAGTTCAAGAAATATAACTTCATTTTCAACGAGCAATGGCTCCTATCGCTTCACGCGATTACCATATGGTTTAAAAATAGCGCCCAATTCTTTTCAAAGAATGATGACAATTGCATTTTCAGGTATCGAACCTTCTCAGGCATTCTTGTATATGGATGACCTAATTGTCATCGGTTGTTCCGAAAAACACATGATTAAAAACCTCACCAGCAACACAACTTTAAATTGCACCCTGAAAAGTGCTCATTCTTCAGACACGAAGTAACCTTTCTAGGTCATAAGTGTACTGATAAAGGTATTTTACCACACGACAAGAAATATGACGTTATAGAGAAATACCCAGTCCCAACGGACGCAGATAGCGCTAGAAGATTCGTTGAATTTTGCATTTATTATAGACGTTTCATTAAAAATTTTTCCGATTATTCATTTTACATAACTAAATTATGTAAAAAGAATGTTAACTTCGAATGGACAAATAAATGTCAGAAAGCATTCGAATATTTAAAAGTACAATTGATGAAACCAACCTTACTGCAATATCCAGATTTTAGCAAAGAATTTTGTATAACAACGGAGGCAAGTAAACAAGCATGTGGTGCTGTTCTAACACAAAATTATAATGGAACTCAGCTACCAGTACCAGTAGATCATTTACAAAAGGAGAAAGTAATAAAAACACAACAGAACAAGAATTAGCTGCAATACATTGGGCAATAAATCATTTTCGACCATACATTTATGGCAAACATTTCACTGTCAAAACTGACCATAGGCCACTTACCTATTTATTTTCTATGATTAACCCCAGCTCAAAATTAACGTATGAGACTAAATTTGGAGGAATATGATTTTACTGTGGAGTGTCTTAAGGGAAAGGACAACCATATAGCAGATGCGTTATCAAGAATAACAATTACAGACTTAAAGAATATACAAACAACCAATACAGTATTAAAAGTCACTACAAGAAATCAAAGTAGACAAAAAACCTGCGCAGGTTCAAACAGAATTGCAAAAGCAATCGATCTCTTCAAAGCCCAATATATACAACGTCATACAAAATGATGATGTTAAAAAAGTAGTGACCTTACATTTATCTTCGACTAAATCTTTCTTTAAACATGGGAAAAAGATATTTGTGAGAATTAAAGTTAGCGACCTTTATGCTAATGGAACCTTCGACTTAGGTAAATTTTTCCAAAGGCTTGAAAAAGAAGCCGGTATAAATAACATCAGCCAACTTAAAATGGCACCGAGCGAAGAAATCTTTGAGAACATTTCAATTGATTCTTTTAAGAACAAGGGCAATAAAATATTAAAGAATTTAAGAGTAGCGCCACTCAAGCCGGTGACCACAATAAAAGAAAATAAAGAAAAAGAAGAGATACTGTCTACATTCCATGATGATCCAATCCAAGGAGGTCACACAGGTATAGCTAAAACATTAGCAAAAATAAGAAGGCATTATTATTGGAAAAACATGACACGTCAAATTACAAATTATGTGAGAAAGTGTCCCAAATGCCAAAAGTCCAAAACGACTAAACATACCAAGACCCCATTGACTATAACTGAAACACCACAAATGGCGTTTGATAGGGTAATTGTGGATACGATCGGTCCACTTCCTAAATCAGAACAAGGAAAGGAATACGCAGTCACGTTAATCTGTGACTTGACAAAATACCTTGTAGCCATACCAATCAAGAACAAAAGTGCAAAAACAGTAGCTAAAGCTATATTTGAAGATTTTATTCTAAAGTACGGTCCAATACAAAAATTCAATAATTGAAGATTTATGTAAAAACTTAAATATTCAAAACATAACATCTACTGCACATCATCACCATACTGTAGGAACCGTGGAGCGAAGCCACAGAACTTTTAATCAGTTCATACGCTCAAACATCTCAACTGACAAAACAGATTGGGATGTATGGCTACAATACTTCGTATATTACTTCAACACATGATTATTGTCCATATGAATTAGTTTTCGGTAAGACTTCGAACTTACCAATACATTTTAATAGCATAGATAGAATAGATCCTCTTTATAATATAGATGATTACGCTAAAGAATCAAAATTTAGACCAGAACAAGCTTTTAAAAGAGCAAGATTAATGATAGAATCTAATAAACAGAAACAAAAAATTAATTATGATAAAAACTGTTTAGATTTTAAATTAAAAACAGGAGATCAGGTTTTATTGAAAAATGAAACAGGTCATAAGTTAGATTTTAAATATACTGGACCATATAAGGTAGATAGTATAGGAGAAAATGATAATATAACAATTTCAAATATAAAAGACAAAAAACAAAAAGTACATAAGGATAGATTAAAACTTTTCATTTCATAATAATGTCATTTTATCCTGTCATGACCATGACTTAGGTAGGCATACGTAAATAGCCATGACTTAGGTAACCATGACTTAGGTAGGAATACGTAAAATAACCATGACTTAGGTAGGCATACGTAAAATAACCATGACTTAAGTAAGCACACGTATATAACCATGAGCAGTGACATAAACTACTTATGCTTATGTTACACATTCCTTTTGCACAGCAACGATCTAAGACTTGAACGCAGATCGGTCAGCTACCAAAACTGCTGAGCAGGCATTTACCCGCACTCAGGCAGAACCCAAATGCCCTAACACTGAGGCGATGGGTCTTTCTCTCTCTCAAAAGCTCCTTAACGCTGATCTTGCATTTCCATTAGACTCAGGCAGAGACCACGCGCACTAATACTTATGCGGTGGTACTCTTTTCATATAATGCATGGGAGAACTCTCGCTCTCCGTTATACATAAGAACGATTGTACCCTAGGATAAGAACAAAAGATATTCAATAAACATTCTGAATTAAGCCACCAAGCTGAGCGATATTGTTTCGCTAAGCTGTAACATAACAATTTATCATTTGTCAAATGAGACATGAAAATGTATTAGTTGTTATTGAATGTGGTTGGCTCACAATTCGGTTTACAATTTTTTTTTTTTTAATCACCAACCACATTTGTTAGTGAAAAGCCAGAGTTTAGTATTTTTCAAGCAGCGGTTTCCCGAATAGGCTTGAAGGTAGAACTTAATGCTAAGGCAAATTGAGACATTCGCAATTACGCAGCCCGTTTGCGTTGTTTCGCACCAGGGCGAAGCTTCTCATCTATTTGAAGACGATCTGTGCATCGTTGTCGGTCTGTCAGTCTGTCCAAGGTTCTCTACAAGGAAAATTTGTAGATTGCTGGCACTTTTAGGTTCGGAGCGGCCTTGTCTGATCGTAAGAGAGGTAGGTGACAGGGGGAGCGTTGTGTTGCTGACGAAAATACTTCAAGAATCGTGGTTGGTGTTTTGCTGGCGTTGTTATTTTTTATTACTTAATTCTTCGTGGGTTTGCTTACAATGAATTACTCGTGGTGCTTGTTACTTGGCCTGTGCGCCGGTGGACTGCGTCTTGTGTTGTCTTGAGCTGAGGGACTGTCTAGTGCAGTGTCTTGTGTTGGGGCTGATGGACTGCCTGCTTCTTCGGTCGATATTGGCCCTTTTATGCAGCTGGCACATGGGTTTTGACCCGGAAATAATTGCTTATTGCTAACTTATGCTTATTTGGTGACAATAATTATGGGGCGTGGTAAGTGGGTCGAAGCTTGGTTCTTCGTTGACAGTGGGCTAGGGGGTCAGCGTTTTTGATGAGATTGTATTTTGGTAGGTTAGGGCTTCAATTGGGAATTGGGTTTTGCTACCTCCGCAAGGTGATATCTGAATTTGGGTCGATAGTTCGATCATTTTATGCTGGCTTGACCTATTTTGAAATGTCTTAAGAGGTGGGGGTGTTTTTAAATTGTTGTGTGGACAAGAATGTGAAGAGTGGTTGAACGAGAGTTCTTAATTAATTGTATCGATCGTTGCCCTTCTCCTAAAGGGATTTTCGTCATCCCATGCGATTGAGCTTGTAAGCGGAGTGCTGAAAGCTGCCGCTGCTTCCGGTTCCATCTGATCGCTCATCTCTGATGAGCTCCATTTTAACGAAAATTTAGGGTAGACCGAACTTTTGCGTAACTGCAACGCTCTAGCAAATCCTTTAAAAAGTCTGGTATAAACTCTCAACTTCATATAACATTGAAAAGCTTTTTCCAGACTAGGTGGAATACTGAATTCTACACTCTTGCTTCTATAGGAAAAAACTGGGACAGTATTAAAAATATCATAAACGAAAAAATGTAAATTACAGGAAATAACATCATTGCAATTGGAAATATTCTTGGGCACTTTGAAAAAGCTTCAAAAGAATTAGAGGGAGAAGATTACCCAACTTTAAATTTAGTTATTCCCCATATAAGCAATTTGAAAAGAAAAACTACTTTCGACTTAAGTGACATGGGGTTAGCTATTCAATTAAAATCTGCTCTAACAGGTTACTGGAGTCAGTTGTGGAGCCGCATATCACAGATTATCACAAAATTGCATTGTTTTTATTCCCCCTAACAAACAGATTGCTACAGTTCAGCATAAAAGAAAAAGAAAAGGTAATAGAACTATGTAAGGATTTAATGAAAAAATACTGGTCAGATAAGAATTGTGTAGAACACCCGAAAAAGACGTCCCAAAAACTAGAAATATTTTCAAGCCTCGTTCCTTCATATAGCAATGACAGCATTAAGGAATCAATAGAATCTGAAATTCAGGCACACATGTCCCTTAAAATTCCAGTAACGGAAGAATTTAAGGGTTTGCAGTGGTGGAACACAAATAAAGACCATTTTCCACTACTGTTTAAAGTTGGCTGCAGAATTTTGACCATTTCAGGCAGTAGTGCTTCTTCCGAGAGGGCTTTTTCTCAAGCCAGAATTTAATATCCGAGAATAGAAGCAATATTGCCACAAACGGCAAAATGATAAATGAATTAATGTTTTTAAATTTTAATTTAAAAAACAATAAGTTCATAAAATTCATTGTTGTTTTTTACTTGTTTTTCTTTTCTTAAATTTATAATTATTTATTTTGTTTTTAAATAAAACTTGTGCTTTCGTTTTTTATTTTATGAATTTATCTATTTTATATGTATGTACACTTGCTATTTATAAGTGCAGGATATCGTAATCAAGTCACAGCGTATTTGTTTCTGAATTTTTTGCTCAGCGAACAAATCCATTCGAATGGTATTACAAGCGCCAAGTAGGTCTTGGTTCTTCCTCCCCACTCATTCGCATGTTCCGGATTTTCAAACCTGCGCAAGCATCTCGTTCTCGCAACTATGAACATGAAGCTTGCTTTGTTATGCTTGTTCACACAGAATGTTTTGATACCGGTCAATGTAAGTGTATGAGTGTCTCGTTTGCTGTTTCAAATGGATTCGTGCAGGACTCTATTAAGTATAAGAGAGTGGATTCCACTGCCAACGTTATTAATAAAGTAGAGTGAAAATAAGTCGAATTAGGATTCACTAATACCCTGTTGAAGATAATTTTTGTAATTATGTGCGCTAATATACTTTTTAAAATTTATAAGATACACAACAAATGCCTTAAAAGTAATATTTTATTAAGGCTAATGATTTTGATATAATATAGAAACTAAAAATAAATTAAAAATAAATGCAAATTAAATTGAATAAAAACAAGGTACGACCACTCTAAATGCAATTATTAAAGTTTATAAAAGGGACCAAGAATTTGCATCTAGAATTCTTTAATTGGTCTCAACGACCCCAAGAGATCGAATATATGCACATGGCTACATTCCAGGTAGAATGTTCACCACTAATAGATTGTTCAAGAACTCAAAACCCAATTGTGTTAATTACAATTCCAGTTATTGTGCTGAAATCAGTATTTAAAGAAAACTCCATGCTGGGCAGAGTAAATGACTTTGCAGTATTCAAATCACAATAAAATCCTCATGGACTGGCTTACTATCTGCGCTAAAGTATGCACGCTACAAGTCATATAAGTGCTTAACGCAAAACAGACATACCCAAAACTGTACAATCATTAAAAACACAAGCAATTTAGTAAAAAAATACAATGAAGTAAGAGAACTTTTATAAGAAACAGATTAAGACTTGATCATATACAGTGGTGTCAAGCTACAGACGTTTCAAACGTCTAAGGGAACGATTAGTACTCGTTAGAGAAAAGCTCGAGCTAGAAATACATATACCAACCCTGTTAAACGCAGCTGCGACATATATACCAGCGGTAGAATCGGAATCAAGGCCCATAAGTCAAAAGCATCATATCGGAAGATATGATAAATCGATCAAACCTTACGATGAACGACGACACCTCGTCGACTAGCGCAGCATCCACCAACACGGATAGCCAAAAGATCAATATGGCACAAACCAATATTGAATTCATAAATACAGCGTCGATTCTTATCCCAGACTTCGATGGAAAAGCGGAAGACCTACAAAAGTTTCTAAATGCACTGAACATTGACAACGCCATTAAAGGCGCACATGCGCAACTAGCGATTTCAATCATAAAAAAAAGCTCAAGGGATCGGAGAAGAAAATACCTTAACTCAGGTAATCTCCAGACTGAAGGTTAATGTCAAAGGCGAGTCAGTGGAGGTTTTATCAGCAAAACTGATAAATCTCAAAAAAGAAACACAACAGCCAAACAGTAGACAAAAGAGGTTGAGCAAATGAATAAAACCTTTGAGGTAGCATACATCACAGATGGACTTCCTCTAAAATTGGCCACCAAATATAGCACACAACATGCTGTTAAGGCCATGACAACAAATGGCTGGATAGAAAAGGTTAAGCTAATAGTGCAGGCTGGCACATTCAACACTGTCAAGGAGCAGGCTCCTGCACAACGACAGGGGAGAGGACACCGTCCTACCGCTAGGGTGGCAAAGGCAACACGGGCCCATCGGGGCATTACCACCATTGTTACTCATTTTAGACATAAGCAGTTAACTGAAATATGTCATAAGTAAGCTAAACGAAACATTGGTTAACTCCTCCTTCGATGGCCCCTTGGGAGCAGTCAGGTACCATCACTAGGAACTAGGAACCAGCATTCGAACCGGCACCAAGGACCCAGAACCAGCACCAGGAATTAGCACAGGAACCAGTACCGGAACCAGCACCAAAAACACGAAAGAGAAACCACCGAGCGAACGAATAGAGAGATACGCTTAAGAGAGCCAGAGGCAGGCCTAAACAAAGAGAACGGAGCTGGCCGTCCGGAGAAGAGAGCCCTAGCCAATCATAGCTGGCACACAGCAGCAAAAATGAGCGAGAGAGACAATGACGCAATTGTGGTGTACGCGTTCACAGCACCAAGCCGAAAACAACCCCAAGCCAGCCCACAGCAGCCGAGAGAGGAACAGCGCAGCCCGAGAGAAAATGCAAGGGAGAATCGAAGATCGGCTCAGCGTTCGGCAGCTAAGCTACAAAGTGGCCGAGGGTCCGGGCAGAATTACCGGCAGAGGCTGGGTCAAGCGGGTCACGAGTTACGAAATGGAGTCAAAACCGAGCCGTCAGGTTGAAGACCAGTGCCCGGACATAGTGCGATCGACGTGACCCCCCAGGATTCTTGCAGCCAGCAGAGGACGGAATCTCGCCAACTTGGGAGTACACGGAAAACCCTCGAGGCCAAGATCCAAAGATACGGACGCCACCGAAGACCATCGGAAAGAGCGCAACACCAGGCAGGGAAGAGGACGGGTAAGCCAGCTCACTTGCGTGGGTCACCTAAAGGAAAAATAAAGATTATTTGGGAAAAAAAGCCCTGGCTGTTGTATAGGCGGCCGGCCAGTGGGGGGCAGAAAGGGCCCACAAACGTCTACCTCATCCTACCCCTTTCACTATCCTTGGGCAGATGGGCCTCAGCATCGGTACGCGGGCACGCACGGTGACTGTGGGAGCGGACCACCGGAGGGGTAGAACTCTCGTAGAACTTTCCCCGTAGAAAATCTTACTTTTCCCCCCCGGAGGTCATGCACAAAACTGGATTCCCCCTCCCACTAGAGTATTTCTTGCCCGTGTCTGTCCGAAAGAGCCACACTCCCGCCCCACGTGTTCCCCAAATATCCGAGCGCTGCACTCCTACCTCGCCAGCTCATTTAAAATCTCTAAGTCCTACAAATACAAAAAAGCTGTATTAGGATCGGGCCCTGGACAGACTGAGAAGCTTTACCCCGGCCTGAGAAACATCCTTACAGATGGTGGCCGAGCAGGGACCCAGAAATAGAAAATTCGTGAAAATAGTGCAGGGAATCGTAGGAGCATCGAGAAGTGGTAGGAACACCAGTTCGGCGTAGAACAGCCTTAGAAGGGCACCCACAGACCCTGACCCTTATACCTTGTGGGACTACGACAGTGATAACATAGAAGCATCCAAGAACCAGGAGCCGAGCAACGACAAATGGTAGAACCACAGGCAGAAAACATTAGCACCATACATCTTCTTTTTCGACCCTCCGACTCATGTACAGCTGAGGCTGGTTTTCTCAGCTGCTGCAAGCCACGCGCCGAGAAAATTTGCAACCGCGCAATTACTTTTCGCGGTTGGCCACAGCTGCAGCGACGCCCAGGAAGCCATTGGTGCACCTGACAGAAAGAGACAGCAAGTGACGCCGAGAAGTTTGGCAACAGCGCAACAACGCTCTCGCAGCGGCGCCACGCGCGGATCACGCGGTGGAGAAAATCGGCAACAACGCATCGACGCCCCATAGCGGTAGCAGATACAAAACTATACGGCGACGGTAACGGCACGGGAACAGTATAAGGCAGCGCTAAGCCAAGCAGAGGAGAATGGAGTTCTAGCCTTCGACCGGAATAGTGAACAAAATAAAGCTCTAGCTTTCAACCGAAACTTTTCAGTCAAACACTCTAATCATAAGTTCTTCGTGTGAAACCAAGGATCCTTCCACAGGATCAATCACCTATCATCTGCTGTGCCCATAGCCCTTGCCAAGGACCACCGATTCCTAGCACTGTGCCGTGCACCCGTGTCTAGGAGGAGCACCTATTCCCACGGACCAAGGCACCCATCCCTACACACTACGACCCCAACGGAGAAACATGGGCTCACGTTGGATATCCTACCACCGGAAGGACAAGCTACAAGGATTGGCCCAAATTTTTGGACTCGAGGCTACTCGAGGAACAGTGGATGAGCTCTGTTAATGTGTGTTTGTGTGTGTGTGATTTGGTATGCATACGGTACATAAACCGTTTACAAATTTGTCGTCGCAACTAGAACTTGAACCAGTTGGACTGCGGAGAGGGTTTCCCACGTCGAGCAAAATGAGGGTCTGAAGACACAGCGACAGCTTCTAATGATTGCAGTTGTAGAGAATGAGTGAACAGGCACTGATGGTACTGTTTCTGATCCTGATTTTATTCAACAAACTTAAATTCTATTTATAGGTAACAAAAGGTACAGAAACTGCTGAATCTAGTCAGAATATGGTAAAAGAGAATTGGAATTAATATTGAATTAAATTGGATTTACTATGATATTGTGTTATTGGGAAATTGTGATATTCAGCAATTGCACCAGTGTGTTTGCCCTCTGAAGAGCGATCGCATCGTTGGCAGAAATTGCTGCAGAATCAGTTATTGTTGACTCAGCTACAATGCTTTGTCGTTTGTTATTATGTCTCCCGTTACATGGGTCGACCTGACTAATTCAATAAGTGTATATTACACTACTCGACAAAATCGAACTCTTTTTTTCCTCAAGGATCCAAACCGATTTTTTCTGATAGATATGGGGATTTAAAATTTTTTAAAGAATTATAGTTTTTTTTTCTATGGCAGAACTTTTTTTTGAAGAATTTTTGAAGTCTGGTATTTTTTTTAAAGCTTTTTTTCAGAGGTAGCGATAGTATTTTTCACATAACTTTAGTATCTTACGTGCGGTATTTTTTACGAAATTTTGACTTTAAAAACTCAGGAAAAGTCGAAAAAAAATCATATCATAAGGGAATCTGATTGGAGTGACAAAGGAAGACAGCCAGAAAACTTAAATTGTTTTATGAACAGTAACAAGCAGTAAAAAATAAAAAGTTTGTATATCCTTAGAATTGACTAAAAAGTCTAAAAACTACTGATTGTTGTATGGGTTAGGGAATGAAATTCTATATCTCAGGTATTTCTACTTTGGTTTCATTGAATATTAATAGGTAGAAGCGACAAACGTCTAATTTGTGTAAAAATAAAGGTCAACATTTGACCTGAAAAGGTACCCATACCTCAGATTGGGCACAACGAAAGAAAGATCAAATTTTTGTGGACCTGCACTTGTGAGAATATAAAGGAAACATTTGACCTTAATAGGTATTCTACCTCAGGTCACGAAAAAAGTAACTGTCAACAACATTTAATACCAAAGGAACGCGAACAGGTACCAAATGTACAACCCTTTTTCGTTTGCTTTGTTCCCAATTGGCAGTTGGGCCCGCCGCCTTCAAAAAGGTATTTTTTGTGCATTTTTTCCATATTTTAGGTTTGGTTAACGAATTTTAGCTCCAAAGTCTCTCCATAGATTTTAATGAGCGATACCTTAAACGATGCCTTTTCCTGAGTTTTTAAAGTCAAAATTTCGTAAAAAATACCGCACAAAAATCATAATTTTTGCATTTCAATGCTTTATATTTCCCAGACGGTAAGCTGTAATCACAAAGTGTTTGGGCTTAGAGTCTAGCTGTTTTAAGTTCTTTACAACCAGACGTAAGATACTAAAGTTATGTGAAAAAAACTATCGCTACCTCTGAAAAAAGCTTTAAAAAATACCAGATTAAAAAAATTCTTCAAAAAAAGTTTTGTCATAGAAAAAAAAAATATATCATCAAACCATTTCTAAGCCCCAAATCTTTAATAAAAAGTTGGGTTTGTTCCTTGAGAAAGAATCGTGTTGACTAGTGTTATTTAACATTAATTAATGCATAAATATGCGACTGAACAAGGAACAAGGAGTCCTTCCCGGACTACCTGATCGAACTGTGACTGATGATGCAGAGAGCTCAGTATACTCGGGAACAAGAATTGGACCGGATTTACGAGAATCTTCAAACAGAGTATCAAATGTATGCTCGCAGGCAATACTTCCACTTACTGACGAAATTAACTTAGCTCATCTCTGCATACGAGATCGCCAGGGACCACGGTTCACCGCGCACCAGCGTATCTGCGCCGACGTACCTACAGCGGGCCTCGTACGCAGGCCAATGGGCCCCAAACCAGGAGGTGCCACACACGAAGCGTCTGGAAAGTCAGAGGCCGCCCATCAAGGGAAGTGTCAGGATGAAAAAGGGGGGTAACGACATAGGTCCACGCGACAAACATGACGCCAAACTCGTTTCAAAAACGACAAATCTCCGCGCGGAAAATGTATGGGCGGAGATATGTCACGCGGACTTATGTCGTTTCAAAAACGATATATGTCCGCCCAGAATTAAGTGGAGATATGACGCCAAACTCCGTGAAGATATTACGTCGAGCTTCGCACAATGAGCACCAGCCAAAAACCAGTGTCTTTTTCATTAAGACTTTTTCATTAAGCTCTGTGGACAGTTAAAAATGTATTCTTGTTTATTTAAATAAATTAAATATCATGAAAAATAATTGTTCAAAAGGAATTCATTTATAAAGCTAAAATACAAAAAATTGTTTTCCCAATTCGCATTTGCAAAAATGAGTTTTTTTAAATGTATTTATATGGAAAGTATATATATAAGTATAAGCTTATTTATTTAGCTATAAATGAATGCATTGCATACAGGTTAGAAAATCTTCATCTCTTTCTTCAAGGAAATTTTCGTTTTCATGTTTGTCAACAATCTTATCCCAGCATTCACCACAAATAGAAACGTGGTTGCATGGGCGCAATAAAACAGATTTTCTGTTCTCAAAACATACGTTACATAAATTGTGTTGGTTAGCAGTAGTCAAACCGGTATCGCTTGAAGAAGACGACGAATGAGACGAATTAAGATCAGTTTTCAGTTTTTTCTCCTTTTCCGAACTTTGATTTGAAAATGTGTCATTGGAAAACTTTGAAAACTGATTACACTACACGACAAAACCGAACTTTTTTTTCATCTAGGATCCAAACCGACTTTTTCTGATAGATATGTGGCTTTAAAATTTTTTAAAGAATTATGGTTTTTTTCTATGGCAGAAATTTTTTTGAAGAATTATATCCTGTGTACTCTATTTTTTTGTGTATAGGTGCATTAGTTTGGCGTCGTTTAAGGTATCGCTCATTAAAATGTATGGTGAGACTTTGGAGCTGAAATTCGTTAACCAAACCTAAAAAATGAAAAAAATGAACAAAAAATACCTCTTTGAAGGTTGCGGGCCCAACTGCCCATCGGGAATTGCGATCGCGATCAGGTACCAAATGTACAACCCTTTTTCGTTTGCTTTGTTCAAAATATGTAGATATTCATAGATATATGTTAAAATAATTTACCTTCTGTATATGTTTAATATTTATTATTAAAGTTGCTTGAATTCTCAGAAGGGGCATACCTTACATCGATCAAAAAGTTTCGATTCGCTTCTAGAATGTTTTCTTGCATTAGGGAGATGATCTTATCTGATCCAATAATGCAGTATAAAAACTTACTGGATACGTAGACTTTTTTGAAGAAACGTTTTTTCGGTTGTCCTTGGGACATGCCATAAAGCGTCATGGTATTTTCGTCTTCAAATACTTCTCGAACCTTTTCTGAACCTTGCCTCTTTCGTTGCAGAGTGCGCTTAACGTTGTCGTAGCATATTCGATCTCTTGTTCCATTGTTTTTCTAATTAATGAAAAATTACATGTTAAATACATATATGTCGCATATTAACTTTTTAATTTAAATAAAGAAAATGATTTATAAATGTAACTTCCGTGTTCGGTGTGTCTTTAACCACGGTACTGTTTTTTTGTTCCTCTGCTACTTTCGTGGACTGGCAGTTCTTGTCTGACGTAGCCTGGCGTGGGCATGAAAGAGAGTACATCTGCAGTAAAGCAGATTAAGAAGGAGAGCAAAAAGAAGTACACTCAAGGCTTGAGTGTGTGTTGGCAAAATTCTTGCATGTGTGAGTGATGACTGGAAAAGAGAAGATCGCAATTAGAAAAGAACTGCGGAGGCGTTTGAAGCGAGAAGTCATGCCACGCGCCAGGAAACGTTTTGTCGACGAGGTGGCAGAAGGAGAGGATGAGGAAAACAATGAAGAGTATTATTGTGAAGATGACTCTACGACATCAGAAGTGGGATGGACTACTCCTCAGGCCGGTTCTGACGAAAACCTCCGAATGCTGTTGGAGTCGCAAAATCGCCATTTTATGGAGCTCATCAAAACCGTGCAGCGTACGCAATCAAACGACGCAATAGTCGTCGTACTACCGAAATTCAATCCTGATCGTGCAGGCGCGGACGCGCTCTCTTGGTGTTCAACTGTCGACTACATTCTCTCTGAAAACCCGTTGGAGGGCAGCGCTCTTGTAATGTCTCTTAGCCAGTCGCTAGAGGGAACCGCGTCACATTGGCTGTCGCAAACTTGCTTTGCGGGCATAACATGGACACAATTCCGAGAATTATTTTTGCAACATTTTACTGGTACGGAGACCTTGGCGGCAACCGTTATGAATCTGCTAAATGGGCGCCCAAATGTTGGAGAATGCCTTTCGTTGTATGGAAGCAGAATGGTCACTTCGCTCATGTCCAGATGGAAATCATTGACCGTGGAACAAATAGCCGTTTCTGTTGTTTTGGCGCATACCGCTGGAGTTGACAAGAGACTGCAGCGTTTAGTGTTTACAACGGACATTAAGACGCGCAACGAGCTGCATCAAGAATTGAAGGCGTTTTCATTTGACGTACGACGGGGTCAGTGTTCTACTGATAATTCATCTGCTCCGCCAGCAAAAAGGGTCAAGCAATTTCCATACATCAAGTGTCACAATTGTGGGAAACTTGGTCATAAGATGGCCTACTGTCGTTTTAAGAGAGAAACAGCTCGGCACCAACCAATTCACAATCAGCACGTTTCCAGCACAGGAGATAAGAATCGGTCAGCTCTGACCTGCTACAAGTGCGGAAAAGTTGGGCATGTATCTACAGTTTGCCCAGAGCGTGGCACACCTTCCAACAACATTAACGTTAAGCACGTTAATGTGTGTACTGTCGTCGAGCCCATGGGAACGCTGATGCATTTGGTGAGTCGTTTCCATTTTGTTTTGATTCCGGATCCAAATGCTCGCTCATCAAGGAAGCTGCGTCACAGAGACTTTCCGGAACTAGAGTAAACAATGTAGTTGTACTAAGGGGTATTGGTAATAATACAGTATGTAGCACTTTACAAATACTTGCAAATGTTATGATAAGCGAATATTCTTTTGAGATTCTGTTTCACGTGGTTCTAAACAACTACATGAATTACGAAGTAATGATTGGTCGAGAGATTTTGAGCCAGGGAATCGGTGTAACAATTACCTCTAAATCGCTTGTTATATTTAAGGAAAAATCTATATATCCTGTGCTGGTTCCCGAAAGCACTCCTGACCTGGCAAGCGTTGATACCGATTTGGTATTATCTGATAGAGATCAGTTGATAGCAATTTTAAAAGACTATTCTAAATCATTTATAAATGGAGTTCCACAGAGCCGCGTGACTACTGGACAATTGGAAATACGTCTGATTGATCTTAACAAGACAGTACAGAGACGCCCCTTTAGGTTGAGTGTTGAAGAAAAAGAACAAGTAAGACGAATAGTGGATGAATTGTTAAAGGCAAATATTATACGCCCTAGTTGTTCTCCGTTTGCGAGCCCGATGATACTTGTCCGAAAGAAAAATGGTTCGGACCGCCTGTGTGTAGACTATAGAGTTGAACGCAAACACCGTGTCTGATAAATATCCTTTGCCACTGATTTCTAATCAGATTTCCCGATTGTGTGGAGCTTAATATTTTACCTGCATAGATATGGCAAGTGGGTTTCATCAAATTCCAATTCATCCCAACTCAATCGAGCGCACCGCTTTTGTGACACCAGAAGGACAATTCGAGTTTTTGGCTATGCCTATGGGGCTTAAGAATGCCCCATCGGTATTTCAAAGGGCCGTTAACAAGACATTAGGTGAACTTACTCATTCATATGTCGTTGTTTATATGGACGACATTATGATAGTCGCGGGCAATAAAAATGAAGCCCTGGATAGGTTACGAGTAGTTTTGCAAACGCTTACCAAAGCTGGCTTCTCTTTTAATGTTGCAAAATGTTCTTTTCTTAAGTCCAGCGTTGAATATTTGGGATTCGAAGTTAGAGAGGGTGAAATCCAACCAAATCCGCGAAAGATACGTGCCTTGGTGAATTTGATTCCTCCGCAGTCGGTGCACCAATTAAGGCAGTATTGGATTGGTTTCGTATTTTCGGCAGTTTGTGCCCAAATTTTCGCAGATGTTAAAACCACTTTATGCTTTGACTTCGAAAAATGTTTCTTTTCATTGGGACCTAGAGCACGAGCAAATACGGCAGAAAGTTATTTCTATTCTGACCAATGAACCTGTTCTCACTATCTTCGATCCGCAATTTCCCATAGAGCTGCACACTGATGCGAGTGCAGATGGCTATGGTGCAATTTTGTTGCACAAAATTGACAATAAGCCTAGGGTAATCGAGTACTACAGCAAACGAACATCACCTGCTGAATCTCGATACCATTCATATGAGTTAGAGACCCTCGCTGTTTACAATTCAATTAGACATTTTCGCCATTACATACATGGCCGCAAATTTGTAGTTTTCACAGATTGCAATTCGCTTAAGGCCTCCCGCACCAAGATCGAACTGACTCCCAGAGTACATCGTTGGTGGTCGTATATGCAGTCGTTCGAATTCGAAATAGAATATAGATATAGGTGAGCGAATGGCTCATGTAGATTTCCTTTCTAGAAACCCACTACCAGACACTCATGTAGTGTTACCTAGTACAGTCGAACATCACATCAATTTAACTGAGATCACAGATAATTGGCTGTTGGCTGAACAGCAGAGAGATAAGGAAACGTCGTCAATTGTTACCAAGTTGCGTGACAATGAGTTATCTGAGGATATGGCCAGGACGTATGAGTTGCGTGCTGGAACACTCTATAGGAAAATTCAGAGAAATGGAAAAACCCGTTGTCTGCCTGTTATCCCAAAGCCGTGTAGGTGGTCCGTAGTTAATAATGTTCACGAGGCAATTATGCATCTTGGTTGGGAGAAAACACTGGAGAAAATTGTTGAATTTTATTGGTTTGAAAAAATGTCTAAATATGTCCGCAAATTTGTAGATAACTGCATTACCTGCAGATTGTCCAAACCACCATCTGGAAAAATACAGGCCGAATTGCATCCCATCCAGAAGATTGATATTCCGTGGCATACTGTCCATATCGTGGCATACTGTTCAGTGTTTCGTGATTTCTGCTCTGCGCAAAAGATAGATTTGCATTTAATTGCAACTGGGGCTAGTCGAGCCAACGGCCAGGTGGAGCGAGTAATGAGTACTCTAAAGTCAATGCTAACTACTGTTGAAACGAGCCAGCGATCCTGGCAAGATGCTTTATAAGAGGTACAATTGGCTCTGAATTGCACGTCCAACAGAGTGACCAAAGTTAGTCCATTAGAATTACTTATTGGAAAAGAAGCAAGTCCATTTGGTCTAACGCCTGTTGCTGATAATGAAAATACTGTTGAAGTTCAAAAAGTTAGAGAAATGGCAAAGTATAATATGGAAAAAAAGACTGCCAATTACGAAAAAAATAGATTTGATAAAAATAAGGCAGCAATTGTAAAACACAAGGTCGGAGACTATGTGCTGCTTAAGAATGAAGAAAGGCACCAAACCAAATTAGACCCTAAGTATAGAGGTCCGTTTTTAGTGACCGAAGTTTTGGATGGGTATCGGTATAAGCTTAAGTCGATAAATTCTAATCGAACGTATAAATACTCGCACGAATTTTTGCGAAGTATGCCCAAGGAGGGGATTACCACAGAGTTGGATATTGGAAGTGATGAGGAAAATGTCGAAGGTAAAGCCGGTGAGAGCTTGGATGTTACTGAGTATGATGATCAAAATGATGAAAATGAGGCCTTTGAGGGCTGTGATGATGTTGACCTGATGTAAAAGCAATGAGTTGTTAAGAAGATATGATGGCCAGTTTAATGTGATTTAAGCTGCGTGCTATTGTTGTATGATGGTCAGTAAAATTTGATTTGAGCTGTGAACTTTGACTGTTTGGCCGGTTTAATGTGGTGTAAACTGTGAGCTATGGTAACGAAGATAATGCTGTTTGGCCGGTTTATTGTGATATAAACTGAGAGCTATTGTACGTTCAATAAATTTTGGCTATATTAATTTGTGGTAACCCGTATCTTGGGGCGGTAAAATTAAATCAATTTAAAGAGAAAGTAACCTTTAAGTAAAGCATTTCTATATAAAGCAGTTATTATATGTTTATGATTTATATTTCGAAAACATGTGAAAGAAAAACAAAGATTAAAAGAAAGAAAAGAAATTTGTATTTGCAAACACACGAGGACGTGTGTAGGTCAGGAAGGCCGTGTCGCATATTAACTTTTTAATTTAAATAAAGAAAATGATTTATAAATGTAACTTCCGTGTTCGGTGTGTCTTTAACCACGGTACTGTTTGTTTGTTCCTCTGCTACTTTCGTGGACTGGCAGTTCTTGTAAAACGTAGCCTGGCGTGGGCATGAAAGGCAGATTAAGAAGGAGAGCAAAAAGAAGTACACTCAAGGCTTGAGTGTGTGTTGGCAAAATTCTTGCATGTGTGAGTGATGACTGGAAAAGAGAAGATCGCAATTAGAAAAGAACTGCGGAGGCAGTCAGTTTTTGGAGTGTGAAGCGAGAAGTCATGACACGCGCCAGGAAACGTTTTGTCGACGAGGTGGCAGAAGGAGAGGATGAGGAAAACAATGAAGAGTATTATTGTAAAGATGACTCTACGACATATACAAATATTTCGAAACCATCCATTTTACCACTGAAAATCCAATGCTTACTGATTACAATATACAATTTATTTTCAGTAGTAAAAAAAATGATTTAGAAGTTACACTACTTTTAAGATTGAAAAGTGCTTTGGTTTATTTAAGCTGTGATCCACTGTGCATGCTACCAAAGACCAAGTATCCGCGCGACATTTATATCAACATATGTACAGTGGCTCCATCGCATAATCGGACACTTGTTTACCCAGTACGAATGTGCTCAAAAAGTATAAAGAAATGCGATAAAATTGTTGTTTTTTCACTTTTATTATAACTTTGTAATATCGACTATCTAAATCATATGCAAAAACTCATACATTCTAGTGAGAACAGCTGACTTTTAATTAATAAAGAAAAAAAGTCATTTTTGGAGACTCAACAAATAACACTACTCGACAAAATCGAACTTTTTTTTTCCTCAAGGATCCAAACCGACTTTTTCTGATAGATATGGGGATTTAAAATTTTTAAAGAATTATGGTTTTTTTCTATGGCAGAACTTTTTTTTAAGAATTTTTGAAGTCTGGTATTTTTTTTTTAAGCTTTTTTCAGAGGTAGCGCTTGTTTTTTTCACATAACTCTAGTATCTTTCATTCAGTTGTTAAGAACTTTAATATTTTGAAAAGATAATTAAAACAGCTAAAAAATAAGCTCAAACACTTTGTGATTTCAGCTTACCGTCTGGGAAATATAAAGCATTAAAATGCAAAAATAATGATTTTTGTGCGGTATTATTTACGAAATTTTGACTTTAAAAACTCAGGAAAAGTCGAAAAAAAAATTATATCCTGTGTTTTCTATTTTTTTGTGTAGAGGTGCATTAATTTGGCGTCGTTTAAGGTATCGCTTATTAAAATCTATGGAGAGACTTTGGAGCTAAAATTCGTTAACCAAACCTAAAAAATGGAAAAAATGGACAAAAAATACATTTTTGAAGGCTGCGGGCCCAACTGCCCATCGGGAATTGCGATCGCGATCAGGTACCAAAAGTACAACCCTTTATCGTTTGCCTTGTTCCCAATTGGCAGTTGGGCCCGCAGCCTTCAAAAATGTATTTTTTGTCCATTTTTTCCATTTTTTAGGTTTGGTTAACGAATTTTAGCTCCAAAGTCTCTCCATAGATTTTAATAAGCGATACCTTAAACGACGCCAAATTAATGCACCTCTACAAAAAAAAATAGAAAACACAGGATATAATTTTTTTCGACTTTTCCTGAGTTTTTAAAGTCAAAATTTCGTAAATAATACCGCACAAAAATCATTATTTTTGCATTTTAATGCTTTATATTTCCCAGACGGTAAGCTGAAATCACAAAGTGTTTGAGCTTATCTTTAAGCTGTTTTAATTATCTTTTCAAAATATTAAAGTTCTTAACAACCAGATGAAAGATACTAGAGTTATGTGAAAAAAACAAGCGCTACCTCTGAAAAAAGCTTAAAAAAAAAATACCAGACTTAAAAAATTCTTCAAAAAAAGTTCTGCCATAGAAAAAAAAACCATAATTCTTTAAAAATTTTAAATCCCCATATCTATCAGAAAAAGTCGGTTTGGATCCTTGAGGAAAAAAAAAGTTCGATTTTGTCGAGTAGTGTTATTTGTTGAGTCTCCAAAAATGACTTTTTTTCTTTATTATTAGACGTTCGGCATTTTTTCGACATGTTCGATTCATGACGAGATGCGAAAGCAAGCCGAGAATTGCAAATGCATGTGTGGGACACAGACACGACAAAATATCAGTTCTTATTTTCCGAAAGCGTTTTGAGTTTGTTTTGAGTTTCGTTTCCAAGTTGCGTAAATGTGTGTGTGCCATGTATTCACACATACTATGCTTGTGTGTGGGCTTTAAAATTGTTGGCCGCTTGAACTGAATTTCGCTTTTTCGTTTTGTTTTGAGGGCTGATGTAGCAAAATGAGCTGACCTGCCGCAACATAAATGAGGAATGGGTAGAGTGGGTTGGGGTGGGAAATAAATACAATATATAAAAATAAAATATGTTAATTTTTTGACTTACATACTTACATATACATATCCCTGTTTTAGAAATGTATATACTAAATAGTACATAAATATTGTGCAAATGACTCGGCTTTCGACTTAGCAAATTTGTCAATAAATTCTTTTTTTTCCGAGAACTTTTCTATATATATTTCTTTCTTTTTATATATATTAATACATATATGCAAATAATTGGTATATGTATATACAAATGCAGATTTTTTTACATAAATCAATTCTTTATCATACACTTGAAATGTGAAATATAAGCCATACATATACATACATACTTACATAGGTCGGTAGGTCGGTATACACTGGAAAATTTTCCGAAGTATTTGCTTGTTTTTTTGGTATGTTTAGACCCACCTCGAAAAAGATATCAATTTGATATCTTTTGCCAGCCAACACGAAGCAAACAGAGTACAAAAAACCAAATTAAATATTTTAATAATGATGAAAAATAGAATCTAGTTAATGCAGTATTATATGAATGAGAATTATATGAATATTATAATTTATTACTTTTATTAATTTTCATAAATATAAAACAAATATAGTTATCAAGACATTTTTTCTTCACGGTGTCCGGCACGGGAGGCGTCGCCATCTGCTGCTGCTGATAGTCAGACACATTACCTTGCCAATAAAATGTTGTGGAGCCCAGGATATGGCTGGGGAAGAGCGGCCCCAGCCGAAGAAGTGCATTTTATTAACTTTAAACAAAACCAAGCAGCTGTCTGAACAGTGTAACCGTACGGAATGAAGTGAACACCTAGAATTTTCTGTTTTGCTTTGATTTTTATGTATGCATCATGTCTGGACGTTGATATGCAATGACTGCACCATCAAGTGGCCCATGCGACACCACGCCGAAGCCTGTTACGCGCGGAACCCAGGCAGAAACGCAGCCCTCCTCCCGCCCAACCGAACGAGGGGCGCTGCCGCATGACGCGCGACGCGTGTTACCGAACCGATCGCGAGCATGCAGGAAAGATAGGTGTTAGACTAAAAATTCGAGGAAAATTAGAGCTAAACACAACTCAAAGAGCTAAACATGCAAAGATAGCTAAGAAATATAACTAATTACGGGAATGTTATGTTAGTATTAGTGATTTAAGAAGAGGAAGGGAATTAGTAGTTGATATTATGTGGTAGAGGGAATTGAAGTCCGAGCATAGGACCCTAAATGGTTCGTGCAAGGAATAATTCGATCTACAAAGCGGAAGGAACAAAGGGATGAAGTTTCTAGTAGATCTAATAGGAATAGTAAAGTTTATGCGGCTCAACAAGTCAGGGCTCTCTACGTCACCCTTGATCAGGTTGTGCATAAAAACCACAGCAAGCATTTTTCTACGACTAACTAAGGTTGGAAGGTTTATTAAAAGCAATCTACGAGGGTAAGATGGCAGTCTCACACTTTCATCCCAGTTAATGTCACGCAGACCAAAAAGTAAAAAGTTTTTCTGGACTGATTCTATACGGTCCTAGTGTACTTTGTACTGGGGGCAGCATACACAAGATCCGTACTCTAAAATCGGACGAACAAGCGAGATGTAGAGAGTCTTCGTTATATAGGGGTCGTCAAATTCCTTTGACCACCTCTTTATAAACTCAAGCACACCCATGGCCTTATTTACCATGGTAGAAATGTGTTCAGAAAACTTTGACTTTGGGTCTAATTTAACACCAAGATCATCAACCAAGGTAATTCTCTCAAGAGAACCACCGCAGAGGCTATAAGGAGCCAAAATGGTGCTGGAGCGATGAAATGTCATTACTTTGCATTTTGAGGCATTTAGGTGTAACATATTTGCACAACACCATGACTGAGATTGGATTGCAAGCGAGAGTGAAATGAAATGTCCTTATACTGGAAACAAAGTTTAACATCATCCGCATACATGAGTACTCGAGAGCTTGTTAATACTGAAGGCAGATCATTAATAAAGAGTGTGAATGGTAGGGGGCCTAGATGGCTGCCCTCTGGTACTCCAGAAGTAACCTTAACAGATGAAGAGAAGAGAATGCAAACGTGTTCTTATGATTGCAGACGGAAATAATAAAGAAAAACCAAAAAAATACGTAGATTGGGACCTTCGGATATAACTTCTGAACGAAATAAGATATGTTCATGAAATAAAAAGCGTTTGCGGTCTAGTTTTACCCATGTAAAATGCTCAATTTATTTTTTGGGCGAAAAAGAACTTTCACAGACAGCTTCACCATACAAAATAATGTTAATTTTTAGCTCAATTTCATTTTATCATAACTATACAAATTTCATTAACTAATTGATATTCTGCCAACATTCAAAATATCCAAGCGCTTGCTCAAAAAGGGACTTTTGACAACAGAAAGGCTGTTGAGGCCCACTGTTCGCTGGTCTGGTTCATAAACACGAAGATATGACGCCAAACTCCACGCGGATATATGACGCCAACGTCGGCGAGGAGATATGTCACTATGCCGAAAAAGGACCAGAACGTCGTGCGACAGGCCTGCCGGAAATGCGGAGAAGATGGCCATTTTCGCAGAGATTGCAACAATCAACAGAAGCTATTTTGTTGGGAGTGCGGCCGCCGATTAGTCCGGATCATCAATTTCTGCCGAAAGCTCGAGTCGAGCCAGAGCCAGACGGAGGATCGTGGCTCTGGTTACACAGACACAGGGCCCACCAGGTCTTTCATAAGCCGGCGGATAGCGGAAGAGATAGGAACGGCGGAAAACCAACGAGCAGTGAGAACCATGATTAGCCTAGTTGACCACTTAAGGAAGGAGATTACCCGGGCGCCTGTGCGCCTTGACCAGTAGGAAACACAGGTATCACTCTTAGTGTTACCCACAGTACTGGACGACATCATTCTGAGGCTCGACTTTTTGTGTGGTATCCGTGCGATAATCCACTGTGGACGAGCGTATCTGTAAATAAAGCTGCGTCATCGCCCTCCCAAGAACCCACCAGAAGTCACGGTGCCACTGAGTCCACGAGCTGTGACGTTTGCCGACCCACTTGTCAGCAACAACAGCCTGACCACCACTCGATCGCCATTGCCAACAACACTTGCCTCCAACCAAATGCACAGCCATGGCCAAGCAGGACACAACACCCAAAGCAGGACAACAGATTCGACACCCAAACCGGACCCAAGCTCGATTACGATGGGAAAAGCTGCGACACTGTTGGGCCCAACCATTCGAGAGTCGCCTTCAACTCATCGCCAGGATCAAGGGACTTCGGCTCAGACGGCTGTGACTCCACTGGATCATTCCAGGGCCAGCCAGGCAAACCGAGAGTCACCACCGAGAACCGTTATCAAGCCGCGACTAACCAACGCACAGACACCAGACGAGACAACCCGGTAAGCAAATGCAGCGCCCCGACACAACGGGACGACTACAGCCAGAGCATGACCATGGACTTCCAACTAGAACCACGGGCCGACTCTGGAACAGCCGGCGACATTTCAATGTGCGCTGGACAGCGCCATTCGACCCGCCATGGTCGCATTTCTGGATGACATTATCGTCATCGGCGCCACACTAGAGGAACACGTCGAGAACCTTCGAGAAGTCTTCAGGAGACTGAGAGAATACAGCCTCCGGCTGGAAAAAAAACAAGTGCAGCTTCTTTAGGAAAAGCCTGGTCTACCTCGGACATGTCATCAGCGAGCTGAGAATACACACAGACCCAGAAAAGGTCATCGCCGTCAAGAAGCTGGCACCACCCAGCAACCTAAAGGAGCTACGACGCTGCATCGGGATGGCATCGAGGTATCGTCACTTTGTCCCCAACTTCGCAACGGTGGTCCAATCCTTCTTCCGAGCCTTCTCAAGAAGAACCAAAAGTGGGCCTGGACAGAGGAGCAGCAGCAGGCGTTCGAAACGCCCAAGGAGATATTGACTCAGGCTCCAGTTTTGGCGTGCCCTGACTTCACCGAGAGGTTCGTACTCCAAGCAGACGCCTGTGCATACGGCCTGGGGCTGTGATGACACAGCAAATAGCGGAAGAGGAACGAGTAATCGCTTACGCCAGCCGTCAACTTCTCAAGGCCGAAGAGAACTACTCGGTCACGGAAAAGGAGTGTCTAGCTATGGTTTGTTCAAGCTACGGTGCTTTTTGGAAGGCTACCATTTCGACGTGATCACGGACCACCTCGCGCTAAAATGGTTGAACTCGATCGACAACCCGACGGGTAGGATCGCTCGCTGGGCATTGGAGCTCCAACAATACAGGTTTGTCATACACTACCGTCGAGGAAGTCAGAACATCGTGGCCGACACGCTCTAGCGACAGCCCTTGGCAACTTTGCAGCGCACGGAAGAGGAAAGGAACACCTGCACCTGCCTGCAAAGATCATTCCTCGATCAATCGAGGAGAACCTAATTCATTGGAAATGCGTCGCAAGAGATCATCGCCGACGCGTGTTAGAGGAGTTCTACGACCACCCGACAGCAGGACTCCTGGGAATTCGGAAGACGGCAACCCAAGTAACCTAACGGTTACTTACCTGAGCTATGTCGAGATGTAGCCCAATATGTCAAGAAGTGTGCCAGCTGCCAACAATTCAAGGTGAGCCAACAAGAACCGGCTAAACAGATGCATACCCGACAGGGGCCACTGGATATCTTATGCGCGGACATCGTCGGCCCACTTTCCGAAAGCATTGTTTTGTTTGTACGTGATTTTATTTATCGAATCTTCCCTATTAGCAACAAGTAAAAGTATGCAAATCTATATCTAATATGTTTATTTAATTAATTACACTTACTTACTTAGAGTACGTCCCTAGCCAGGTACTGTTGCTGGGTGGGGAGGTCTCTTCGCCGGAGTCGTGTATGGCTAGTGTGCCAAGTTATAGACTGCACAAGTCTATTAGGATGGGCTTGAAGCTGGGCCTGATATTTTGCTACATTTAAGTCTTTATGGATATTTTCATTTCGTATGTATCATGGTGCCCCAGTGATAGTTCTTAGTATCTTCGATTGAGCTCTCTGGATTATTTCTAGATTACTGACGCAAGCATTTCCCCACAGCTCGGCGCCGTATGAAAGATGTGTTTGTGAACTGCATTGTACAAAAGCACTTTATACTCCATTTTTAGTGGTGAACGAGTGTTTATTAGCCAATGTAGATTACTAGCTTTAAATTTAAGTAGATTTCTTTTCGCTTCGATGTGTTTACGCCAAGTAAGCCTTCTATCCAGATGAACACCAAGGTATGTTACTTCGGTGGTTTGAGGAATGTTGATGTTCTTCAGATGAAATGGAGGGAAAGTTTGTCTGTTTAACGTAAAAGTGACATGCTTGCACATTTGCTCGTTTACGCATATGCGCCAGTCTGCTAGCCATTTTTATAAGGCCACGAGATGAGAAGTGGCCCTTGTTGGGCACTTGGAGCGACTTAGTATGGCAGTATCATCAGCAAATGTCGAAGTTGTTGTTAGGCTGTTTGTCGGTAGATCTGCTGTGAATATGATATACAGTGTCGGTCCAAGCACGCTGCTTTGCGGTACACCAGCTTCAATTGGATGATATTCAGAGAGGAAATCTTTGCATCGTACTGCGAAGCGTCTTTGCTGTAGGTATGACTCCAATATTCCATGGATGTTCTGTGGAAGTAATATTTTGATTTTGTGGATTAAACCAAACGCGGTCGAAAGCCTGGGCGACATCCAGAAAAAACAGCGTAGCAATATTCCCGTCTTTCAAATGCATTTCGTATCTCAGAGGTTATACGATTTACTTGTTCAATGGTTCCGTGTTTTTCGCGAAATCCAAATTGGTGAGTTGTTTGATACGATTCAGGAGCAGCATTTCAATTATCTTTGATAGGCAAGGCAGTAGGCTGATAGGTCTAAATGATGATGGCTTGGACTTGCCTTTTCCGGCTTTATGTATTATTGTGATGACTAATTTCCTCCATTCTTGACGATAATAGCCCCATTACATCATCACAGCTCGGCAATTCTATGATCATTTTAGGGGATATGAAATCGTGGCCCGGAGCTTTCTTTTGCTTTGAGATTAGGTCTTTAATGACCCTTGTGACTTCTCCTGATTGGAATATGATAGGCGGAGTAGCTTTGGGATTGCTGGTTGGTGGAAGCACAAAGCTATTTGTTGCTGGGTGTGGTTTGAAGACGTTTTCTAGATGGACGGCAAAAATATTTGCTTTCTCTTTGTTGCTGCGAGCCCACTAACCTGTTTGTTTACGCAAAGGTGATTCACTCTCGATTGGTGGGCAAACGCTTGATTTAGCTTTCCACAGTGGGAATCGTTTGCTAGTTGGGGAGAGTTTCTCCTTATAGGATATTTGAGCTCGGTTTTTTTCATCTTCTAGGGCGCTGCGTAGTAGGTGGTTGGCTATTTTTAGCCGCTCTTTCGAGGCAGGTGATCTGTGTGCGTGCCACTCTCTGAGAAGCCTTCTTTTATCGCGTAGCAGCACTTCAATGTGCCTAGAATACGACTGCTGTTGGAAAGTTTATTAGGTACTAATATTGGTGTTGAGTGTTTTGCCGCCAGTGACATTGAGGATACTAATGCTTCGACTGACCCATCAATGTCATCTTTACAATAAATGTTTGGGCAGCTGTCCATTTGTCGCATAGAAGTTATAGCCATTGAGGTGAAAGTAGTTTTTATTTGTTAGGTGAGTCTCTGATATGAGCATGGCGTCAATGTTGTGATGAGCGAGGATCTGTAAGAGCTCGAAATGCCATTTGCATTCCAGAAACATATATTTAGACGTGCCATTTAAACAGATTTCTGTTTGATTAGGAGCTCCAGGAGAAGATTCTGGTTGCGCAGAAGCTCCTGTATCGTTTGTTGTATTGATACCATTGTGTTTGTTATAGCTACCAGCATAGATTAAATTACACTAGGCAATTGGGATGGATTAGCAGGGGTATGTTGGGCAGAGATTTCTGGGATCTGATTTGATGCCTGATTCTGCATTATTCCAGCTGTGGTTGGTTGAAGTGTCGGCTTAGAGACTGAGGCGTACGACCCGTTGTTGTAACTTAACGCCTGAGCAAAAGAAACTCCTGGAGTCGTAGTTGATGGTATATATGTTAAGTTTTGTCGGACGACCGGGTTTCGAGCTGCAGTTATTTGTTGGTTTAGGCGATTTTTCAATTCTTTATAGACAGGACAACCTCTATAGTTGTCAGAATGGTTTCCCCCACAGTTGCTACATTTTTTGGCAGATGGGTCCTCCTTATTTACGGGGCAGGCCTCAGTGAGATGAACATCACCACAGGCAACGCAGACTGCCCGTAGAGTGCAATAGGTTTTCGTGTGTCCATATTCCTGGCAATTTTTGCATTGGACCGGTCCATTTCGTTTGTGTGGTTCCTCAACGGTGATCCTACGGTGCAGTAGGTATTGAAGCTTGTATATTGGGTGAACTTCATTTTTACTTATATGCATACTTTCAGGTGTCAGTTCTACATTGAATATTGGCTGGGGAATTTTATTTCTGTTTATTATGTTCATGGCCATTTTGACTTCGAAGCCCTTATCGTTAAGTGCATCTATTATCTCATTGCGATTCCATTCCTTTGATAACCACTTGTAATCCTTTGATACTTTTAAGTTGGTAGGTGTAGTAATTAATTTTTTCATTTTCGAGGTATTTCGCTACTGATCGATCGTTTTGTTCGTCTTTGACTTGTATTTTTGTTTCATTTATGTTACCCCTTTTGATGGACGTCACATAGAATGTGTTTGCGCCAATTGTATGTTATTTTTTTTGACCAGTTCAGCCCAATTTGCCTGTCGAACATAAATTGGTGGCGGTCTTAATTTGTTGGCCTTGGGTGTTTGGGCGATCTCATCTTCATATGGGACACTTAGTGTCGCAACTCTATTGTTTGCTAGTGCCTTATGTGGCACAGTGTTCTCAGTTATTTTAGTTATTTTAGCTGCATTGTTGTTCTTTGCAGTTTGTGGGCTCAATTTTCTTTTGCTTTGCGAATAGGGATCGAGCCCAGTCTGTATTAACGCTCCGTTAGCGGTTTTCGCTTTGCCGCAAAGCTGGCACCCAAGTTCGACGGGCCGTATCGGGAATTCAATTTCTCTCCCCAACTATTGTCCGGCTCTAGCAACAATCAGGGCGATAGCGTAGGACCGCTGAGTTGGCTGACCTCAAGGTTTTCCACGACAACAGCGACGCCGACAAGGAGAACTCCGACGAGGAAGACCCCGGCGGAGAGCTGCAGCGCAACGCGAGTTCATGAGGGCCACTTATGGCAGTGCGCTGTCATAACGTTCTCGCCACGGAAGGGGCAACTGCGACAATCGACGCAATAAGATAGATATAGCCCCTTATGGGATTAGTTTTAAACAATTGTACAATGTAAATCGCACCGTCAGGCAGGGCAGGGAACATTAATTTAAGGCGGACAGGTTCTAACACCCCTAGGTTTCTCCCCATAGGCATACGAACATGAACGCAGACGCCCAACTTCTAGAAGTACTCGGACATCAGCGACGAGGAAACATCTCCTCCCGAGTGCGGCTCATGGCTGGCTCCACAGGACCCGCTTCCGAGGGAAGTCAACAGCTCCGACCTACCACAGTCAGCGCCGTTGGACCTGACCACCGCGAAGCCTAGGTCTGAAAACACGGCAGGATCTCCAGGGACTCCTTGGATGAAGGCCGTTTAGGCATTCCAGGCCTTGCAGGCAGGTCGAAACTGCGAAAGGGCCGAGGCGGGCGGCGAAGACGACAGCAGCAGCGAGCAGAGGGGTCGGAGGACGTCAGCGAGGAGGAGCCAGAAGTTCTGAGCAGCGAGTCCGCACAACGGGAATCCGGAGTCAGCGGGGGCGACTCATCGTCCCAGGCAGGCTTTGAGCCTGCCTGTCACCAGACCTGTTGGGCAGCGAGTCTCAGTCAGGCACGGCGTCCCCCGAGTCCCGAGGAGATCGACCCCGACGAGGTCCCCGACGAGCCCATCAGAGCCCCGTCACCAGAGCCCATCATCATCAGCGATGATGACGAGGCCGAGGAGATCGACGCCCCAGAGCGACGGCAGACGAGGGGGACACGTCGTTGGAGTTGGACGAGGAAATGGCTGACGGCCTAATGGCCTTATACTGAGAACTCCCCACACTCGACGAGGTCCGAGCGGAGCAGGATTGGCCTGGGATGGCGAGTGGAGACCCCAGAGCGTCGATTGCTGCAAAGCTTAATGGAGAGCGTAAGCCAACGACAAGGACGGATCGGGCCACGGTCCTGAACATATAGCGTTTCCGCATATCCAGAAACCAGAAGAGAGAGATCTTTATCTCGTCCCGCCACCCGAAATAAGGAGAGAGTATGAAGGAGGGTCCTGCACGACGACAGGGCAGAGGACACCGTCCAACCGCTAGGGTGGCAAAGCCAACACGGGCCCATCGGAGCGGAACGGCCCACAGAACTGCAATATTCTTTTGATTTGATTTGTTTTTATTTTTTATATTTTTCCGCTATATTATTTCATTAACCAAGGATGAAGCCTACTTCGTAAAACCTAAATAGCGAGGTATAAGCATTATCACCATTGTAACTAACTTTAGACATAAGCAGTTAACTGAAATATGTCATAAGTAAGCTAAACGAAACATTGGTTAACTCCTCCTTCGATGGCCCCTTGGGAGCAGTCAGGTACCATCACTAGTAACTAGGAACCAGCATTCGAACCGGCACCAAGGACCCAGAACCAGCACCAGGAATTAGCACAGGAACCAGTACCGGAACCAGCACCAAAAACACGAAAGAGAAACCACCGAGCGAACGAATAGAGAGATACGCTTAAGAGAGCCAGAGGCAGGCCTAAGCAAAGAGAACGGAGCTGGCCGTCCGGAGAAGAGAGCCCTAGCCAATCATAGCTGGCACACAGCAGCAAAAATGAGCGAGAGAGACAATGACGCAATTGTGGTGTACGCGTTCACAGCACCAAGCCGAAAACAACCCCAAGCCAGCCCACAGCAGCCGAGAGAGGAACAGCGCAGCCCGAGAGAAAATGCAAGGGAGAATCGAAGATCGGCTCAGCGTTCGGCAGCTAAGCTACAAAGTGGCCGAGGGTCCGGGCAGAATTACCGGCAGAGGCTGGGTCAAGCGGGTCACGAGTTACGAAATGGAGTCAAAACCGAGCCGTCAGGTTAAAGACCAGTGCCCGGACATAGTGCGATCGACGTGACCCCCCAGGATTCTTGCAGCCAGCAGAGGACGGAATCTCGCCAACTTGGGAGTACACGGAAAACCCTCGAGGCCAGGATCAAAAGATACGGACGCCACCGAAGACCATCGGAAGGAGCGTAACGTAAAAGGAGCGGGTATGCCAGCTCACTTACGTGGGTTCGTAGGGAGAGAAGAAGAGACGTTGCGATAGGTAGGAATACACATAAAGGAAAAATAAAGATTATTTGTGAAAAATCGCCCTGGCTGTGTAAGTACCTATCTCAGGCTGGGATGGGCGTCTGTCCAGGGTCCTGAATTACAAGTTATTTATAATTCGCAAGAATTTATTTCGAAAACCAGGAACTCGGCCAGCAACTAAAATATAATGGTTATTTGGAATCACAACACTTTTGATTTTAAGTTGAAGTTTTAATTTGCTTCTTTTTTTAATTGGTGTTCTTTATATTACTCGGTGGGTGTTTGACGAATTTTCCGCGGAGTGTAAATTCTCCCGATCGACTGCCGATTGACTATGGCTGATGGACTGCCTATCGACTCGAAAGCGAAGTCAAAAGTTAACTGCCGATTTGCGAACTCCTAGCGAACTCCAAACGAACTGTCTTAGTACAGGGAGAACTCAGATATATATAGCGTTTTCCTATTCCTGATAGGGCCAGTGCTGCTATGTATGGGACATTGCTCCGAGTCGGGCTCGGGTTTCGCTTAAGCGTGTTGATAGACACTTTTCTATGCTATTGGTTGTATTTTGCTGCGTGGAGTGATCGCATTTCCCTGACGTTCGATGGCTGAGTTTTTATTTCGTTGGGTGTTGACCTTGTCATTTGAGAGCTTTGGTTACTTGGTTTTCTGTGATGGGGGCAGTTACATAATCTTGGCCCGCGCCTTTCCGTCGATTGGCCGCGCGTGTGCTGAGTACTCGGTTTTCTTTCTTTCCTTGGTCGACGTCCCTTCGTCTTCGCATTCGTTGGTGTTTGTTCAGTCGCATATTTATGCATTAATAAATGTTACATAATATACACTTATCGAATAAGTCAGTTCGACCCATGTAACGGGAGACATAATAACACACGGCAAAGCATTGTAGCTGAGTCAACAATAACCGCTTCTGCAGCAATTTCTGACAACGATGCGATCGCTCTTCAGAGGGCAATAACACTGGTGCAATTGCTGACTATCACAATTGCCTAATAACACAATATCATATTAAATCCAAATTAATTCAATATTGTGAGGACCTATCTCAGGCTGGGATATGCATCAGTCTGTCCAGGGTCCGCTTCAAGAAAGATTTGTAGATCGCAGGTGACTTCAAATGTCGGGCTGGCTTGCAATGTAGTAGGCCAGGGAGAAATGATGACGCGAGAGTGTTGTCTTGTTTTTTTCTTGGTTTATTCCGTATATTTTTCCATTCACTTAGTTCTTTACGGTGCTATTCTGGCTTGTAGTTGTATGGTGCGCTGGTGGACTGCGTGCTTTTGCGCTGGTGTACTGCATCTTGTATTGGGACTGCCTGATGCAATGTCTTGTGTTCGAGCTGATGGACTGCCTGCTTTTTCGGCCGATCTTGGCCCTTTTATGCAGCTGGCACCTGGGTTTTGACCCGGAAATAATTGCTTACTGCTAACTTATGTTTAACTCTTTGATAATAATAAATGTTGTGTTAATTGGGTCAAAAATTGTGGCTTTGTTGATAGTAGGTCAGTGTGATTCAGACCAAGACTGTTGAGACTGCATTCTTTGACCATAAATTTAGGGTGTGTTTATTGGGGTCGAAGCTTGGAGCTTCGTTGACAACTTTTGGTAGTGGGTCGGAGTAGCTTGATGACTTATTACACTAGTCAACACGATTTTTCCTCAAGGAACAAAACGAACTTTTTCTTAAAGATTTGGGGCTTTAAATGGTTTGATGATATTTTTTTTTTCTATGGCAGATCTTTTTTTTAAAGAATGTTTGAAAACGGGTGTTTTTTTTAAGCTTTTTTCAGAGGTAGCGCTTGTTTTTTTCACATGACTCCTAGTATCTTACGTCTCGTTGTAAAGAACTTTGCAATTTGGAAAGATAACACTACTCGACAAAACCGAACTTTTTTTTCCTCAAGGATCCAAACCGACTTTTTCTGATAGATATGGGGCTTAACATTTTTTTAAAGAATTATGGTTTTTTTTCTATGGCAGAACTTTTTTTTGAAGAATTTTTGAAGTCTGGTATTTTTTTTAAGCTTTTTTCAGAGGTTGCGCTTGTTTTTTCACATAACTCTAATATCTTTCATCTGGTTGTTAAGAACTTTTCTATTTTGAAAAGATAATTAAAATAGCTAGAAGTTAAGCCAAAACACTTTGTGATTTGAGCTTACCGTCTGGGAAATATAAAGCATTGAAATGCAAAATTATGATTTTTGTGCAAAAATGCAAAATGAAATGCAAAAATGCAAAATGAAATTTTTTATCTTCTAGCTGTTTTAATTATCTTTTCAAAATATTAAAGTTCTTAACAACCAGATGAAAGATACTAGAGTTATGTGAAAAAAACAAACGCTACCTCTGAAAAAGCTTCAAAAAAAATACCAGAATTCAAAAATTCTTCAAAAAAAGTTCTGCCATAGAAAAAACCATAATTCTTTTAAAAATTTTAAAGCCCTATATCTATCAGAAAAAGTCGGTTTGGATCCTTGAGGAAAAAAAAAGTTCGGTTTTGTCGAGTAGTGTTATTGGGTGACAATAATTGTGGGTTAGTGGGTTTTTGCCGAGACTGCATCGCAGTAGGTGCGGGCTGCAGTTGGGGATTTCGAGCCGATTTCGCGATGTTGCGTCGTATCGCCAAGAAGAAGGTGACCGAGAATTTGGATTTTTCCCCCCTTCCGTGGATGGCGAAATAATGCAGCATGGGTAGAGTTGTCGTAAGACAACCATGGTTAGAACCATGGTTCGTTACAATATTAATTACAATTCTCTTTTACCATATTCTAACTAGACTCAGCACTTTCTGTACCATTTGTTACCTATAAATAGAATTTAAGTTTGTTTAATAAAATCATTATCAGAAACAGTACCATCACTGGCTGTTCACTCATTCTCTACAACTGAAATCATCAGAGGCTGTCGCTGTGTCTTCAGACCCTCATTTTGCCCGACGTAGGAAACCCTCTCCGCAGTCCAACTGGTTCAAGTTCTAGTTGCGACGACAAATTTGTACCCGGTTTATGTATGCATACCAAATAAAACACACTTTAACATTTGGTGAACCCGACGCAGGAAATCCTCTACAAGCTGTCCAAAAAGCGACAGGAAAGGATATAACCAGCTGATCACACTGAAGAAGTCACAAGGACTCTTCAACAAAAACGGGCAGCAAGCCACATACATACGGTAGAATCTCCTACCAATAAGTAGAACCATTTGGCAGATGTCACTTTCAGATCATCAGCCAACAAGATCAACGATCAACAAGATCAAGATCACAAGTGTGTTTCACCATTGAAACAGCTCAATCCTCCATCCAGTACGTCGTCTGTACTTTAACTTTGACCAACACCGGTTGCGAATAGGAGCGTATCCAGCTGCAGAGCAACTAAAATACTCCCAACGGGTCAAAGTAAAAAGGAAGAGGAAAAATGGATACACACAAGGAGGAACACGCTGCCGCCAAAAACCAGCATGGTGGGATTTGCGGACGACGTCGCCATAGTGGTGGTGGCCAAGCACCTCGCCGCAGTGGAGGAACTCGCCAACGCGGCCGTCCGAGCCGTGGAGTCGTGGCTTACGGTCGCCGGATTGGACCTGGCAGCACAGAAGACTGAGGCGGTGCTTATATCGAGCCGGAAAGTTGTAGAAACAGCAAGTGTGCAGGTCGGTGGCACCACGATACGCTCGCAGAGGTCAATCAAGTACCTCGGGGTGCTCATCGACACTCGCCTCTCCTTCAAGGAGCACTTGGAGTACGTGCAGAGGAAGGCCAGCGGAACCGCAGGAGCGCTCTCGCGAATGCTTCTCAACACCAGAGGCCCGAAGCATGCAACGCGGAAACTCCTGACGAGCGTGGTGACGTCGCAGATCCTGTACGCTGCGCCCGTGTGGGCGAAAGCCGCTCAGGTGAAAACCTACATGCGAGGCGTGGAGGCGACGTACAGGCTGTGTACCTTAAGGATCGCGTGCTCGTTCCGGACTGTGTCGGACGAAGCAGCGCTGGTCATAGCCGGGCAAGTCCCACTCAGGGAGCTGATAAGGGAGAGAAAGGATGTCCATACGGCCACGCAGGGCGGAAGCGAGGCGACAAGAGCCGAGCTGAAGGCTACCGCAAGGAGGAACAGCATCAGCAGATGGCAGACCCAGTGGGACAGCTCAACTAAGGGGCGTTGGACACATTCCCTCATCCCGAAGCTGCAAGACTGGATCGAGAGGAAGCACTGCCAGGTAGATTTTTATCTCACCCAGGCGCTTAGTGGACACGGCTGCTTTCGCAGCTACCTCAAGCGCTTTGGCCATGAGACGGAGGACTGGTGCCCAGCGTGCGGCACCGGCATAGTGGAGGACGCACAGCACGTCCTCTTCGAGTGCCACAGGTTTGACCGCGAGCGTCTTCGCCTGGAGGCGGTAGTAGGCGACAGGATCGCTACCGGGACCTTGGTGCCGATCATGCTGGCCGAGCCAAGTGCATGGGAAGCGGCCGCAGAGTTCGCCTCTAGCGTCATGCGAACTCTGAGAGTTTTGGAGAGAAGGCGTAAGCAGGAGACGGAATAGGAGCCTTCAAGCGTGCGAAGCAATGCTTTGCGGCAGTACCGCGCGCGTTGGGCGCCCACTCCCAAACACGGCCTGCATTTAATTATACCCAATAGTAAGACTGTAGTATTAAAAGCAAGAAATTAGACTAGAAGAAATAAACGTATGAATACAAAAAAACGCTGCCGCCAAAGAGGCTTACAGCAAATTTCCTTCACTATGTAGAGTCCATAGTAGAGTCCATAAAACGTACTCTGAGACAATTCTCAGAGGCGGGAGGACGTACATTAAGTGATTTGATAAAATCACTATGGACTCAAGCGCAAGAAGTCCATTTTACTATCCACGAGGAATGACAACCCAGAAGAAAAAGGATACAACATGGAAGCCTACCTGACCCTGGAAAAAGAGGTACAAAGAGCATTGACAAAACCAGCCATATCAAACAATAACGACGTGCAGCTTCCACGCATTAACATTCCCAAGTTTGATGGGGACATACTAAAATGGTCCCAGTTCTATGACCTGTTCTCATGTATGATACATGAAATAAACATATATTATATTATAGCTTATATTTGCTTAGTTTAATCGAATTTCAATAATTTCAGTGTTTTAAAAAAACATTTTTACAAAGAAGTTTCAAAGGCACCCTAGGCAGGCAAAAAATGCATATTTTTGCCGTAATAACCAAAATTGTACTACTTTTTAAAGTCACCCAAATCAGACAACAATTGCCTATTTAGCTTATATTTGCTTAGATTAATCGAATTTCAATAATTTCAGTCTTTAAAAAAAACATTTTTACAAAGAAGTTTCAAAGTCACCCTAGGCAGCCAAAAATTCATATTTTGGCCTTAATAACCAAAATTGTACAACTTTTTAAAGTGCACCAAATCAGACAACAATTGCCTATTTAGCTTATATTTGCTGATAATAATAGAATTTCAATAATTTCAGTCTTTTAAAAAAACATTTTTACAAAAAAGTCAGACAACAATTGCCTATTTAGCTTACATTTGCTTATATAGAGAGTTATAGAGTTCGAGTTCTAGGAAAAGGAAAAAAGACACAAATGTCAAGGAAAGAGCCAAAGGGCACAACATGTGCAACAGTAAACACTGTGACAAAAAAACACAATACACTGCTGCACTTGGACATACCATCGAGCGCCAGTACAGAACCAAGAGCACCGACGGTTGGCGCAGCAAGTAACAATAATTACAACCTGCTAGCTACAGAAAAAGTAGCAGTAGAAGCAAACAATGGACAGAGAGCCAATTTCAGAGCCTTGCTGGATTCAGGATCACAGATCAACCTGATCTCTGAACGAATGGCATCAATGTTGTCAGTAAAACTTAATGATACAACATTACGCATCGAAGGAATTGGAGGTCAGTCAAAGACCAGCAGAGCACGAGTAAATGTTCTAATAGAATAACTTCACGGCGGATTTACGCAAACAATGGAAGCATTCGTACTACCTCAGATAATTGCTGATCAACCAGCGCAGGCACTCGATGAAAAGAACTTGAACATACCAAACAATTGCCCACTGGCAGATCCGGATTTCTATAAGCCGGGAAAAGTCGACATGCTCATCTGGGCAGAGCACTATTATTCGCTACTACTCCCAGATCAAAAACAGCCAAATTCAGGAGGCCCGTTGCTGCAAAATACAAAGTTGGGATGGATTATGGCAGGAAAAATAAGGTCTGCACACAACTCCTCATCCATTTGTGCAATTGGACTCAACGAGCTAATGGAAAAATTCTGGACCCTGGACAACTTAGAGACGGAACGGCAATCGAAGCACATTGCGAAGCTCACTTTATAGAGAACTTACAAACAGCATCGGATGGCAGGTTGATAGTAAAACTCACATTTTCCGAACACTCTTCAGCCCTGGGGGGGTCTTTGGAAACGGCAACGAAAAGATTCCTGGCATTAGAGCGACGGATTTCACCTGCTTGGTTTTTTGGCAAATTCTTGTTCGTAATTGTAGAGGTGTGATACCGCAATGGATCGTTGTTTCAATGGCACATAGGAGGTCCATGCCGACGATAACTTGATCCAACATGTTTGGTAGGACAAGGAGGGGTATTTGAACTTCTCTTTGATACAGCCTGATGTGCGCCAGTAGAATCTGAGTGATCTCTCTGACCGAGCCGTCGGCCAGGCTTATGCGGACGCATGCATCTTGCAGGTTGGTGTTGTTGTCTAGTTGTCGGGCGAGGCTTGCACTGATAAAGCTTCGGGATTCCCCTGTGTCGACGGTGGCTTCCGTTGCCTGTCCTCCTATGGTTACCATTACCACTATCCGGTTCTCGTTGATGTGCAGCGGGGGTTTTATTCGTGGGTCGGGGCGGACGTCGTTCCCGGCTGATCCCGTGTCAGTCGAGGACGAGGGTCGTTTCCCGACGTGTGCTGGCGACAGCAATCGACGGTCCGTGTGCCGCTCTTGCCACATTCCCAGCAGAATAGGATCGATTGATTTTGGCATTCGTATGCCACATGCCCTGATTCACCACACCGGCGACAGGCTGCGCGTTGGTTGGTAATGGGGGTCGTGATCATGCGATGTGCCGCCTCGGGTTTTGTCGTACTGGTTGTGTTGGATAGCTGTCTCCTTGGTGAGTCTGCCGAGTCCCAATAAGGCTTCCGGGATGGTGTCCGATTTGAGTTGCTGCTACTCGGCTCTGTAGCCGGCCTCTCGTATCTGGACGTTTGTTGTGGTGGTGCGAGAGTGGTCGGGAAGGTCCGTGCTTGAATACTCTCCAACTCCGTGGCCAGCAGTGTTAGCTGGGACAAGTCTCGCAGTTCGTCGGGGCGCACGTACATCTGGTATGCTGGGAGGGTGTTTTTGTAGATCCTGCTTAGCTCCTTGGCTGCGTCGTATCTGGTGGTACATGAGTAGACGTATCTCGATGAGGAAATCTTTGAACAGTTCCCCTGGCACTTGCTGGCGGGCTCGGATCTGGTCTTTCAATTGTTCAAAATACCGTGGTGGCAAGAAGAACGCTAGAAATTCCTGGCGGAAGTTTTCCCATGAGGAACTTTGTAGGCGGCTGATGCGGAACCAACACCTGGCACGGTCTGTGAGAAGTTCGGCCATAGCCCGCGGCAGCTGGTTTGTGTCCACCCCATACGAGAGCGCACGTTCTTCGAGTAGTTCAATGAATGATAGAGGGTCACCTTGGCCGTCAAACTGGATTCCCCATTTTCGGATGTTTTCCGCCATTTGTGCGGCGTTGTTGTAGTAGTGTCCTTCCATGGGTCGGACAATCGCTGGAAAGGGCCTCGGTACGGGCGCTGATAGGGGCCTTAGAAACGGGGCTGCAGGAGTGCGGTATTCGGTGGCTGCGGGGACTCGTAATCCGGTCTTAGGATCCGTTTGGCGAGTGCCGGACGGTCCAGAAGTAGTGTGCAGTGGTGACTTGGAGCGAGAGCGTGAGGCTGGTTTGGCATAGTGCCTCTCAAACTCTCCTAAGCGAACCAAGGCTTCTTGTGCGAGTGGCCCGGAAGGTCCCGAAGGAGTTTGTGGATCCAGCCGGTGCTGACCACTGGATTGGAAAAATGTCCCGCAGGGCATACGTCCTCTGGTTGTTCCTCGTTGTGATATTCCATGGTGGTTTTTCTGTTGATTTTTTCACGGAGTCACTGTTAAACGGCAATTTTAGGATCGGCACTGCGTATACTTTCGTCATTGTTTTCGCGCCCGGATTACGTTAGTGAATTATTATTGAGTTTCTCTTCCATTTTCCTTTTCCTGGGAGTGGGTCTTTAACGCACGAAACCCTGACTTCGATTTTCTTGAAATTTTCCTTCAAAATCCTTTTAAGTCCCTGCTCGGGCGCCACTTGTAAGGACGGATTTGACGGATTGTCCGCGGAGTGTATATGCTCGACTCGAAAGCGAAGTCGAAAGTCGAAGTCGATTTGCGAATCTCTAGCGAACTCCAAACGAACAGCCTTAGTACATGGAGAACTCAGATATATAGGGGTGCCACAAAAATCACTAATTAAATTTCCGCTTGAAAATTTGCGCCGTGCCACAGATTTCCGATCGATTTGATTTTTCTTAGCATTGTCACAAACAAAATTCGAACTTAGGCTAAGGCTGACACCTTTGAAGATTCAATACGAATAGGGTTCATTTTGCAGTTTTATTGATTTTATCATATTGTAAGGAACCTATTTCAGGCTGAGGTAAACTCAATCTGTCCAGGGTCGGCTACAAGAAATTTTTAGTTTTTGTGGGGACTTTAGGCGAGGGACGCGACCCGGCGAGGCAATGCCGTAGCCGCGCGGTACTTGGTGTGAGTCACCAATGTCTGCCCGGTACACCAGGATGGATCCTGGTGGATCGGGACTCTGGACGGTGGCTGATCCCGCTACCTGAAGCGTGTGCTTGAGGATAGGGGACAGGCGTGGCTTGGAAACGAGGTGGGTGGGGCAGCGCGTCGTCGTGAAGCCACCGCAGGCTCGAGAGGATCGGGTAGAGGCGAGACAGAGTAGTGCGTCGTCGCAAAGACTCAGAAGGGTCGGGAAAAGGCGAGGCAGAACAGTGCGTTGTCGCAAAGACTCAGAAGGGTCGGGAAAAGGCGAGGCAGAGCAGTGCGTTGTCGGAAAGGCTCAGAAGGATCAGGAAAAGGCGAGGCAAAGCAGTGCGTTGTCGCAAAGGCTCAGAAGGATCAGGAAAAGGCGTTAGTAGTTAGTTTGAATAAAATGACTCGAGAGGAGTGGGCGTTGGGTATAAAATATCGTGTTTTATTCAAGTTATATTTACTAATGTATGCCCTGGTTGCACCATGTGGTTGTTTATTAAAACTTACGTATGACCAATACACGTGGAACGAAGTGGGCTGAGTTTGGTATGCGCGTAGCCATGGGCACGTTCTGCGTTCGCAGCGTGTTCGTGTGTGTCCTGTTGTTGCAGACAGATACGCGAGTTTTTGGATCGTGATTCTATTCTCGTGGGGCGGACCGAGTTTGGCGAGGTTATGTCGTCGTGTTGTACCGGTATCGGTGTGTAGCTGGGAGTCGGGTAGCCGGGTAGCGTTGTGGGTAGGGGGCATAATAGCACAAAAAAAGAATAAAGGTAAAAATACTGCCTCCAGTGGCAGTTCCATGTCCTGTCCTCAGTCGCATGGGGTATAGTGAGGTAGGTGAGGACTTCTAGAGACTTCTAGGTCTTTGCAATATCAAAAAAATTGGTTCTTTTTTTTATTTTATGATATAAAATAACTGATTTTTCAGAGCTGTACTATCATAATTTGAAAGCAAAAAGATATTCCATATCTACTCTAGCAGTTGTCTGGCAACTGTAATGTACCAAACCCCTCTATGCATATAGCACAGTGCAGACCGTAGCGTGAGGCCGGTCTTAACGTTGGACGTTCCCTGAGTATCCTGTTGGCAGTGAAGAAGGTCGATGGGACACAGCTAGCAAAACAGCCTGTGGGGAAAAGGACATGAAATCGTAGGAAAACTTAGAGTTACCATTACGTACAATAACCTTAAAAGAGATTTGAACTTCTTCGTCATTCCATCATTGAACAAAAGGGTTATATTGGGAATAGACTTTTGGAAAGAATTTAATTTGGTTCCAAGTGTAGTCGCTAGTCTCGAAACAGACACACTCATTACAAAAGAGGCGAGTCAAGAACATAAATATCCATTGACAATGCAGCAACAACATCAGCTAGAGTCAGTAGTAAAATTGTTTCCAAATTTTGAAATTCAAGGCCTAGGGCGAACATCTTTACTAGAACACGATATTGATATCGGTAAGGGTAAACCAGTCAAACAGCGATTTTATCCAGTATCACCAGCTGTAGAAAAACTTGTATATCAAGAAGTTGATCGCATGTTAGCTATGGACGTCATTGAAGTCTCTTCGTGTCCGTGGAGTTCTCCAATGCGCATGGTCATAAAACCAGGCAAAGTAAGGCTTTGTTTGGATGCGAGAAAAATCAATGCAGTTACTGAAAAGGACGCATATCCATTACCTAATATTGAGGGAATATTTTCGAGAATGCCCAAGGCAAATATCATTACAAAGTTGGACCTGAAAGATGCCTTTTGGCAGATTAAGTTGTCAGAAGCAGCACGTCCGATTACGGCTTTTACTATTCCCGGACGTCCTCTTTATCAATTTAAAGTTATGCCTTTTGGGTTATGCAACGCACCACAGACAATGTGCAGATTAATGGATGAGCTAATTCCACCAGATTTAAAACATTGCGTTTTTGGTTACCTGGACGATTTGGTTGTAGTATCAGATACATTTGATTCTCATTTGGAGGTGCTCAAGCGGATTTCAGAACAATTTCGTCGAGCTAATTTGACGTTAAACATTGCGAAAAGTAAATTCTGTGTTACTCAAACTAGATATTTGGGATACGTGATTGGAGGTGGAGGTATTGCCACAGATTTGGGGAAAATCGAAGCTATTATGTCATGGCCAGTGCCAAAAACATTACGACAAGTTAGGGGATTTCTCGGACTTGCTGGATGGTATCGAAGATTTATTCCAAATTTTTCGGATTTGACTTTCCCAATCACACAATTAATTTCAAACAAACGGAAATTTCAATGGACAGAGGAAGCTCAACAGGCTTTTGAAAAAGTGAAGACCGTACTAACATCAGCACCGGTCTTACAGAATCCAGACTTTTCACAGAAGTTTTATTTACATTGTGATGCGAGTGACTTTGGGGTAGGGGCAGTTTTGACTCAACGAGGGAATAATGATGAGGAAAGACCTATCGCGTATATGAGTAAGAAACTGAATACCGCACAACGGAACTACAGTGTAACAGAACGAGAATGTCTTGCGGCGTTGCTAGCGATTGAAAAGTTTAGATGTTATCTAGAGCTTCAGAACTTTGAAGTGATTACGGATCATGCTAGTCTTATTTGGCTAATGAGACAAGCGAATCTTAAAGGTAGACTTGCTAGATGGGCGATGCAATTGCAAGGGTATCGATTTTCTATTAGCCATCGTAAAGGAAAGGATCACGTCGTCCCAGATGCCTTGTCGAGGTTATATGAAAACGAAGTATCGATAGTTGAAGGAATAGGACCGTTAATTGATTTAAAAGCAAAGAATTTCAAGGATGCAGAGTATCTATCTACACAAGCTAGGGTGACGGGAGATCAGTGTAAATATCCCGACATGAAAGTTGAAGAAGGATTGCTTTATTTACGTACCGAAAAGGATGAAGGAACGGAAGATTTGCAAGATCAGGTTTGGAAACTTTGGATACCACAGAGTTTAACCAAGGAGGTGATCTCAAGAGCTCATGACTGTGTTGTAGCAGCTCATGGAGGGATGGGGAAAACTTTGGATTTGATTAGGAGACAGTTTTATTGGCCAGGAATGGTTCAACAAATTCGCGATTATGTTCGAAATTGCGAAGTGTGCAAAACAACCAAAGCACCGAACATAATTCTGCGACCACCAATGGGAAAGCAGGCAGAATCTACTAGACCATTTCAGAGACTCTATATAGATTTGTTAGGACCATACCCCAGAAGCAAAAGTGGATTTATAGGCTTACTTATAGTATTGGATCACTTTTCCAAGTTCCATTGGTTATGTCCACTACGAAAATTTACTACTTCTAGTATTATTTCGTATTTGCAAAATGAGATTTTCTTTGCGTATGGCGTTCCAGAAATTGTGATAAGTGATAATGGAGTACAATTCAGAGCAAAAGAGTTTGAAAGTTTTTTAAAATCATTACAGATCAGACATATGCTGACCGCTATTTATTCTCCCCAAGCAAACGCATCTGAACGCGTGAACAGGTCTATCATTTCGGCGATTCGAGCATATTTGAAAGAAGATCAGAGAGATTGGGACAAGAATGTGGCTGCAATTAGTTGTGCGTTAAGGAACTCTTTACTCAGAGCATTAAAGTTTCACCTTACCGAGCGATCTACGGCATGGAAATGATAACACATGGATCCGAATATGAACTATTACGAAAATTAAATCTTCTACAAGAGTCCGTACATCCTCTTAAGAGAGAAGATAAATTGGCTTTATTAAGAACCGGGATTAAGAGAAATATTACAAACGCTTATGAAAAACAGGCAAAGCAGTATAACCTACGTGCTAAGGAAGTTCGTTATCATGTAGGACAAGAAGTTTTTAGAAGAAACTTTGTACAAAGTAATTTTGAGAAAAATATCGCAAGCAAATTGTGTCCATCATTTGTTAAAGCTCGAGTGCGAGAAAAGGTTGGAAATTCTACTTATGTCTTAGAAGACTTAAAAGGCAATTTAATAGGAAAGGTGCATGCGAAAGACATAAGGCAATAACAGATTTCAGGTTAATCTGCCCTATGTAAAACATGGCTGATTACCCTGTGGTGTGCTGTGCATGGTTCTCAAAAAAGAGAAAAATTTGTTTTTTTTATTTTTCGTAGAATTCGTATAAATTGTTATCGATTTGGCGGGAGATTTAAGCTCATTACGTTAGGAGATACACTCGCGAGTTTCACAACACAGTCAGCTGGGAAGAAAGCTCGTAAACTCGATCGTTTTGGGTGGAGCGAGAATAGGTTCTTGTCGAGCTCAGCGAATTTTCTCTTCCTATTTGATCGTACCAGCGTAACTGACCAGACCTAATTTTTCGTATCGAAATTAAATTACGCGCTTAACCCAGGCTAATAGTATAAGTCCTAAATATTCAAAGAGCAATCTCGAAATATTTAAGGCATCCGTGGGAATTTTAAATAAATCTTCGTGAAGAATTGTTTTGAAAGTGGTCTATAGTTCGGCCAGGTAAATATTTCGTGGAAGATTGTAGGGAGTCACATGGAATTTATAAGACTGTATTCCAGAACAGATTTTGGTTCAAAGCAGGCGCTTTTAAAACATTGCTGTGCCCAACAAAAACATAGCGAAGGAAAATAAAGAAAAAGGTGAGAAATAAGGGGTTTTAATAGTCCAAGACAATTTTCTGACCTAACCTCTCCTCATAGACCAGATCAGGGTCCAGTCAGGGGCAGAAGAACCCGTGGAAAGGGCCGAGCTCCCCGACGCAACTTTCTTTGGCAGACCAGCAGCCGCAGCAACGTTACATATGCGCAGTCTGAGTTTGTTCGATTGACATTAGCTGGAGAGCAGGGTTAACGACCGGAGCAGAACGTTTGGAAAACGGAATACCGGAGACAAGCAGAAGAAGGCGAAGCAGCAGCAATTAGTGAATTAGTGAAAATTTAGGGTTGAGTAAAAGAAATTCGCAATTACATCAAAAAGAAGACATGTAAACGAATAGGCACGTTCAAGATCACCAACACATGTACAACCGGACAAAAGAATAAAGTGTAAAGTAACTAAGACATGCAAAGTGAGTGAAAAGGCAGAGTGAAAATAACCCAGTGAAGCGAGACTTGTAATGCTCTATCACCCCAAACTAATTACCTAAATTTAAAATCAATAAAAAAAATCAAACCGATCTTCTAGAAGGCCTTCTACGATAAATCTGGGTGAGTCCAACAGACCGAATAAAAACAACCAATAAAAACCAAAAGAAATTAACCATGTCAAAGAAAGCGTGGAAACCGACATACCCGTCTCTGTGAGATAGAGTGTGCGATCGAAAGAAGAGGTGAAGAAAGAGAGTTAACAGAGATAACGATGCAATCCGCAAAGCACCTGCACCGATTTTTTGCGTGTTTGTTTTGATTTTGCGTTTGCTGACTTTCCTCGTTTTATTGATTGCACTTTGATACAAGAAAACCTTAACCCTTTATGATATATTTGCATTGAATTGATTTTTCTATATTATTATTAGTTTTTATATATTATGTTATTATTTAATTAAAACTTCTTTTCAGCGGTTGTATATGTGAAAGTGAATATGAGCAAAAGCAACGAGATTAAAAATTAGTAAGAATAGAATTTATCAAAGAAATTGTTTGAGCAATAATAATGAAAATAGGGTATAAAAGTCTAGTTATGAAAGAAAAAGAATATTATTATGAAGTATTTAAGTGGTGTTGGCTTATTAAATGAGTTATGAAGATTAAAGGTAATGGTATCAAGTATTAAGTTTTGTGTAAAAATTATGGAGTAAATAAAATAATTAATATTTCCTTGAAGTAATGTGAAGAAGAAGAGAGAGAAGAGATATGTTTTTGGGAGTTTTTCAAATATTTATTGCGCGCAGAAAAGCTCAATGGTCGGGAGGGTTGAGACGCGTTACTGCATGCCATCAAGCAGACTCACGGTCCACACATCTCAATGAAATGGGTGTATTAGTGAGAAATTGAAGAGAGTAGAGGCTGGTTCAAAGTTAATCATTTTTCATTCGTTGTGAGTCGCGTTGCACTTTGCATTGCGTTGATCGATGGAAGTAAACATTAAGGCAAGGGACATTATTAAATGTGTACTCTGAGGTTGGAGATGGAATGGGTCAAGAACCCCCCCACAGGCTGTTTTGCTAGCTGTGTCCCATCGACCTTCTTCACTGCCAACAGGATACTCAGGGAACGTCCAACGTTAAGACCGGCCTCACGCTACGGTCTGCACTGTGCTATATGCATAGAGGGGTTTGGTACATTACATATTTTGGCGCCCAACGTGGGGCAGCTAAGCTCAAGAGCCTAGATAGACTAGGGATTGAATTAGTGCTTCATTTTCAGTTCCAGCTTTATGGTGAAAAACAAAATTTTTCCTTTTCGTGTCCAGGGATCAAGTAGCATTGACTGGCGAAACAGATTGTTGGCGGGACCGAGAATCTACCGCGAGTTAACTGCTTTTGATGTTCCTGTATACAACTGTTATGGATCAAAGATGGTACCGAATGTTAGTCCGAGCATCGAGAGGGTGAACTGGCTTTCACGGGATTAAATACCAACCAACTATTTGAGAATACCTTGTGGCGAGCTTACACAACAGGTTGACTCAGAATTCTACAATTGGATTGATTCCAGTTAGAACTAGGTCAACAGGTGTTAGCTTAAAGCAGCGAGGTTAGTCTCTTGGAAAGTTGGATGATCTTAGGAATTTTGTCGGGTCATTAACATGGCATGTGGTTGGGGTAGCATTGAGTCGAATACAATTTCATTGGTAACAGCATCCGAGATTGTACGATCAATAGCTGGCGTAACTAACATAGGGTTATTGAATTGATGCACCTGGAAAACAAATTCTTTAATTTGTTTGGTTTATTGAACTAGACGATTACCTAACTTATATGTTTGAACTTTTTTTCGGATCGTTACGGATAGGAAATATTTTATAAAATTAGAAAAAAATTATTCAAACGTTTAAAAAGAAAAGAAAAAAATTTTTTTTTATATTAAATTTTGTTACAAATTCATCCCAAAGAAACGATGAATAGAACAATTGTTGAACATAGTCCCAGAGCGGGTCGGGAACAACCTATGGACGACATAAGGATATTCGAAGTGGAACATCGTTGCAATATTTGCAAGAAAGCCATCGTAGCAGAGGAACAGTGCGGTGTAACTCCCTGCGATCACCTCTTTCATCGGAATTGCATTGTACCGCATATTGAGGAGCATAAGGAATGTCAAGTTTGTAGGAAATTGATTAGTGTTAGAGACATTAAAGCCGTCCAAGTGGGTTCGGGTGAACAAGGGGCAACGGGTACGACAAGTAATCCACCGCCGCCAACAGGAGCCATTCCGAAAGGATATAATACGAGGAGCACTGGAAATAGGAACTTGGAAAAAGGAGTAGGAAAGGAACTAAGGAAAAAACACTTAGCTAATAGGGAACGACGACCGGCTAAACAGGCAAAAGCACAGGCCATAGCTAGTCAAGAAAATCCTCTAGGTAATACCCAAGGTTTAGATTTACCGAACAGGCAAGAAACGGATAGTGTAAACCACTCGGTGACTAGTTCAGTTAGCTTCGGAAGTACTAATTGGTCGGCACTATTAGAGAGTCTGGAAGCAATAATCGAGGCGAAACTAGCAGGAAGGTCCGTAGAAAATTCACCGTCGGCAGCTCATAATACGACGGAAGCTAGAGATTCGGTCCACAGTAACCCTAGGGAAGTTAATAGGGATAGCAGAGGAAACAATCGATCAATCTGTACTTTGAGTCCAGAAAAGATCACTCATCTAATTCAAAATTGGAGTTTACGGTTTGATGGTGCATCAAAAGGTCTACCGGTTGAAGAGTTTTTATACAGACTTCGAGCTTTTACGCATGACTGTCTTAGTAGTGATTTTAAAGCCATCTGTAGAAACCTACACATTCTGCTTGCAGGAAAAGCGAGAGATTGGTATTGGCAATATCGCAAAGAAGTCGTCGTGATCGAATGGCAGGAGTTCTGTACGGCACTTAAACGACAATACGTGGATTTACGTACAGACGATGAGACCGAAGAAGAGATGAGGGCTAGAAAGCAGGAAGTTGGAGAAAGCTTTGATGATTACTACGATGACGTCATGAGTATTGCAACACGGTTGACAGTACCGCTGGAAGAATCGCGCCTCATCAAAATTCTCATTAGAAATCTTCGTATGGAAATTCGACATCAGATTTTGTTTGAAGAAATTTCATCCGTGGGTCAATTAAGAAAGATGTGTCGCATGAGAGAAAATTTGATAGCAGAACAAGCGGGATTGAAGTCTCAGAACAAGATTTTTGATAGATTTGGGAAGCAGAAAAAAGTATCAGAACTGGAAATGGAACAAGAGCATTTTGAAAGCGTACCAGGAGAAATAGATGCGGTGCAGTTGGCAAAGCGTATCTTAAAATGTTGGAACTGTGAACAGGAAGGACATTGTTGGGACATGTGTGCTCAAGTAAGAACGATTTTCTGCTATGGATGTGGTCAGTTTGTCTTAGTCGAAAGTCGGAAAACCCGAAGAAGGGTCCATTCGATCAAGATCGTCGCATGGCCCCGAAGTAGATCAGAATAGTACTCGTTTTGTGCAGGTGGTCGTTCCAAAAGAGGCAGAATTAAAACCACAACCAGCAGAACAACAACATTCACCGGATATGACAATTTTAATACCAGATAGGAAAAAGTTCGAAACGAATAAAATTCAAAGTCGTATTCAGGGATGTTATCGTCATGTTAGGCCATATCATGAAAGGCTAAAAGATTACGAAACAACGCGAGAACGAATATTTAAGAATTCAGAAAAGAATAAATTATCTACGCAAAGAGCGCGGAAGTTTTGGAACGAGGTGAAAACTACCAGAAAATTGCTTATATCGTCAATTTTAGATTGCAAAGAAGATGGGCGACTTTACGCTAAAGTTTCCTTTCTAGATTTTCAAGAGCTCGGTTTACTAGATACCGGAGCAAACATTAGCTGTGTCGGATCCGATCTTGCCACAAAAGATTGGTCAAAATACTCAGATTTTAAACGGATTGTGGGACAGGTGAAAACAGCAGACGGAAAAGGACATGAAATCGTAGGAAAACTTAGAGTTACCATTACGTACAATAACCTTAAAAGAGATTTGAACTTCTTCGTCATTCCATCATTGAACAAAAGGGTTATATTGGGAATAGACTTTTGGAAAGAATTTAATTTGGTTCCAAGTGTAGTCGCTAGTCTCGAAACAGACACACTCATTACAAAAGAGGCGAGTCAAGAACATAAATATCCATTGACAATGCAGCAACAACATCAGCTAGAGTCAGTAGTAAAATTGTTTCCAAATTTTGAAATTCAAGGCCTAGGGCGAACATCTTTACTAGAACACGATATTGATATCGGTAAGGGTAAACCAGTCAAACAGCGATTTTATCCAGTATCACCAGCTGTAGAAAAACTTGTATATCAAGAAGTTGATCGCATGTTAGCTATGGACGTCATTGAAGTCTCTTCGAGTCCGTGGAGTTCTCCAATGCGCATGGTCATAAAACCAGGCAAAGTAAGGCTTTGTTTGGATGCGAGAAAAATCAATGCAGTTACTGAAAAGGACGCATATCCATTACCTAATATTGAGGGAATATTTTCGAGAATGCCCAAGGCAAATATCATTACAAAGTTGGACCTGAAAGATGCCTTTTGGCAGATTAAGTTGTCAGAAGCAGCACGTCCGATTACGGCTTTTACTATTCCCGGACGTCCTCTTTATCAATTTAAAGTTATGCCTTTTGGGTTATGCAACGCACCACAGACAATGTGCAGATTAATGGATGAGCTAATTCCACCAGATTTAAAACATTGCGTTTTTGGTTACCTGGACGATTTGGTTGTAGTATCAGATACATTTGATTCTCATTTGGAGGTGCTCAAGCGGATTTCAGAACAATTTCGTCGAGCTAATTTGACGTTAAACATTGCGAAAAGTAAATTCTGTGTTACTCAAACTAGATATTTGGGATACGTGATTGGAGGTGGAGGTATTGCCACAGATTTGGGGAAAATCGAAGCTATTATGTCATGGCCAGTGCCAAAAACATTACGACAAGTTAGGGGATTTCTCGGACTTGCTGGATGGTATCGAAGATTTATTCCAAATTTTTCGGATTTGACTTTCCCAATCACACAATTAATTTCAAACAAACGGAAATTTCAATGGACAGAGGAAGCTCAACAGGCTTTTGAAAAAGTGAAGACCGTACTAACATCAGCACCGGTCTTACAGAATCCAGACTTTTCACAGAAGTTTTATTTACATTGTGATGCGAGTGACTTTGGGGTAGGGGCAGTTTTGACTCAACGAGGGAATAATGATGAGGAAAGACCTATCGCGTATATGAGTAAGAAACTGAATACCGCACAACGGAACTACAGTGTAACAGAACGAGAATGTCTTGCGGCGTTGCTAGCGATTGAAAAGTTTAGATGTTATCTAGAGCTTCAGAACTTTGAAGTGATTACGGATCATGCTAGTCTTATTTGGCTAATGAGACAAGCGAATCTTAAAGGTAGACTTGCTAGATGGGCGATGCAATTGCAAGGGTATCGATTTTCTATTAGCCATCGTAAAGGAAAGGATCACGTCGTCCCAGATGCCTTGTCGAGGTTATATGAAAACGAAGTATCGATAGTTGAAGGAATAGGACCGATTGATTTAAAAGCAAAGAATTTCAAGGATGCAGAGTATCTATCTACACAAGCTAGGGTGACGGGAGATCAGTGTAAATATCCCGACATGAAAGTTGAAGAAGGATTGCTTTATTTACGTACCGAAAAGGATGAAGGAACGGAAGATTTGCAAGATCAGGTTTGGAAACTTTGGATACCACAGAGTTTAACCAAGGAGGTGATCTCAAGAGCTCATGACTGTGTTGTAGCAGCTCATGGAGGGATGGGGAAAACTTTGGATTTGATTAGGAGACAGTTTTATTGGCCAGGAATGGTTCAACAAATTCGCGATTATGTTCGAAATTGCGAAGTGTGCAAAACAACCAAAGCACCGAACATAATTCTGCGACCACCAATGGGAAAGCAGGCAGAATCTACTAGACCATTTCAGAGACTCTATATAGATTTGTTAGGACCATACCCCAGAAGCAAAAGTGGATTTATAGGCTTACTTATAGTATTGGATCACTTTTCCAAGTTCCATTGGTTATGTCCACTACGAAAATTTACTACTTCTAGTATTATTTCGTATTTGCAAAATGAGATTTTCTTTGCGTATGGCGTTCCAGAAATTGTGATAAGTGATAATGGAGTACAATTCAGAGCAAAAGAGTTTGAAAGTTTTTTAAAATCATTACAGATCAGACACATGCTGACCGCTATTTATTCTCCCCAAGCAAACGCATCTGAACGCGTGAACAGGTCTATCATTTCGGCGATTCGAGCATATTTGAAAGAAGATCAGAGAGATTGGGACAAGAATGTGGCTGCAATTAGTTGTGCGTTAAGGAACTCTTTACTCAGAGCATTAAAGTTTCACCTTACCGAGCGATCTACGGCATGGAAATGATAACACATGGATCCGAATATGAACTATTACGAAAATTAAATCTTCTACAAGAGTCCGTACATCCTCTTAAGAGAGAAGATAAATTGGCTTTATTAAGAACCGGGATTAAGAGAAATATTACAAACGCTTATGAAAAACAGGCAAAGCAGTATAACCTACGTGCTAAGGAAGTTCGTTATCATGTAGGACAAGAAGTTTTTAGAAGAAACTTTGTACAAAGTAATTTTGAGAAAAATATCGCAAGCAAATTGTGTCCATCATTTGTTAAAGCTCGAGTGCGAGAAAAGGTTGGAAATTCTACTTATGTCTTAGAAGACTTAAAAGGCAATTTAATAGGAAAGGTGCATGCGAAAGACATAAGGCAATAACAGATTTCAGGTTAATCTGCCCTATGTAAAACATGGCTGATTACCCTGTGGTGTGGTGTGCATGGTTCTCAAAAAAGAGAAAAATTTGTTTTTTTATTTTTCGTAGAATTCGTATAAATTGTTATCGATTTGGCGGGAGATTTAAGCTCATTACGTAAGGAGATACACTCGCGAGTTTCACAACACAGTCAGCTGGGAAGAAAGCTCGTAAACTCGATCGTTTTGGGTGGAGCGAGAATAGGTTCTTGTCGAGCTCAGCGAATTTTCTCTTCCTATTTGATCGTACCAGCGTAACTGACCAGACCTAATTTTTCGTATCGAAATTAAATTACGCGCTTAACCCAGGCTAATAGTATAAGTCCTAAATATTCAAAGAGCAATCTCGAAATATTTAAGGCATCCGTGGGAATTTTAAATAAATCTTCGTGAAGAATTGTTTTGAAAGTGGTCTATAGTTCGGCCAGGTAAATATTTCGTGGAAGATTGTAGGGAGTCACATGGAATTTATAAGACTGTATTCCAGAACAGATTTTGGTTCAAAGCAGGCGCTTTTAAAACATTGCTGTGCCCAACAAAAACATAGCGAAGGAAAATAAAGAAAAAGGTGAGAAATAAGGGGTTTTAATAGTCCAAGACAATTTTCTGACCTAACCTCTCCTCATAGACCAGATCAGGGTCAAGTCAGGGGCAGAAGAACCCGTGGAAAGGGCCGAGCTCCCCGACGCAACTTTCTTTGGCAGACCAGCAGCCGCAGCAACGTTACATATGCGCAGTCTGAGTTTGTTCGATTGACATTAGCTGGAGAGCAGGGTTAACGACCGGAGCAGAACGTTTGGAAAACGGAATACCGGAGACAAGCAGAAGAAGGCGAAGCAGCAGCAATTAGTGAATTAGTGAAAATTTAGGGTTGAGTAAAAGAAATTCGCAATTACATCAAAAAGAAGACATGTAAACGAATAGGCACGTTCAAGATCACCAACACATGTACAACCGGACAAAAGAATAAAGTGTAAAGTAACTAAGACATGCAAAGTGAGTGAAAAGGCAGAGTGAAAATAACCCAGTGAAGCGAGACTTGTAATGCTCTATCACCCCAAACTAATTACCTAAATTTAAAATCAATAAAAAAAATCAAACCGATCTTCTAGAAAGCCTTCTACGATAAATCTGGGTGAGTCCAACAGACCGAATAAAAACAACCAATAAAAACCAAAAGAAATTAACCATGTAAAAGAAAGCGTGGAAACCGACATACCCGTCTCTGTGAGATAGAGTGTGCGATCGAAAGAAGAGGTGAAGAAAGAGAGTTAACAGAGATAACGATGCAATCCGCAAAGCACCTGCACCGATTTTTTGCGTGTTTGTTTTGATTTTGCGTTTGCTGACTTTCCTCGTTTTATTGATTGCACTTTGATACAAGAAAACCTTAACCCTTTATGATATATTTGCATTGAATTGATTTTTCTATATTATTATTAGTTTTTATATATTATGTTATTATTTAATTAAAACTTCTTTTCAGCGGTTGTATATGTGAAAGTGAATATGAGCAAAAGCAACGAGATTAAAAATTAGTAAGAATAGAATTTATCAAAGAAATTGTTTGAGCAATAATAATGAAAATAGGGTATAAAAGTCTAGTTATGAAAGAAAAAGAATATTATTATGAAGTATTTAAGTGGTGTTGGCTTATTAAATGAGTTATGAAGATTAAAGGTAATGGTATCAAGTATTAAGTTTTGTGTAAAAATTATGGAGTAAATAAAATAATTAATATTTCCTTGAAGTAATGTGAAGAAGAAGAGAGAGAAGAGATATGTTTTTGGGAGTTTTTCAAATATTTATTGCGCGCAGAAAAGCTCAATGGTCGGGAGGGTTGAGACGCGTTACTGCATGCCATCAAGCAGACTCACGGTCCACACATCTCAATGAAATGGGTGTATTAGTGAGAAATTGAAGAGAGTAGAGGCTGGTTCAAAGTTAATCATTTTTCATTCGTTGTGAGTCGCGTTGCACTTTGCATTGCGTTGATCGATGGAAGTAAACATTAAGGCAAGGGACATTATTAAATGTGTACTCTGAGGTTGGAGATGGAATGGGTCAAGAACCCCCCCACAGGCTGTTTTGCTAGCTGTGTCCCATCGACCTTCTTCACTGCCAACAGGATACTCAGGGAACGTCCAACGTTAAGACCGGCCTCACGCTACGGTCTGCACTGTGCTATATGCATAGAGGGGTTTGGTACATTACACAACTCTCAGTGCATTGCAGCTATCATCTGTTAAGAAAAACAGACATCTGTATTTACCAAGACTGTTGGCCATCGAAGATCTACGGAGGCAACATATTAGAATACAAACCTTGCAGCGCAGGCTTCTCAGATGCGCATCGGACTCGTTTTCGCCTTCAGACGATACACATGTGGTTTTTGTGATTGTCTTCTCAAACTACTGCTAATTTAGTTCATTAAAATTACCAGTTTTTGGTATAATGATCGCTATGCTTCTATTTGTGCTGCCATGGGTCTGCACATAGCCGAACAGGGATTTTTGACATAAATCCAATGGCAATAATGTGTAGAAATGGTTTGTTAGTTCTGTTTTTGCATATTGAAGCGATGCCACCTGGTAGAACTACAAATGACTACAAATGTTTTCACAATTAGCACAAAAAGTATGCACACGTTTGACATAAAGAAAGTTTTACTGCAATGGGCTATTTTATGTAGTCCTTAATTAAAGAAAAACAGAATGCTTTCAATATAATTAATATTAAATATCTTGCTCCGAATTCGGCTTAAAAAAGATGGCATTAACTTCGTTGACTGTGTTAACTTCGAAAGTCCGAATCGCCCTAGGTGGCCACCTCCGTCTGCAGCGGATTGAAAGCGAAATCGCGAAGTGGAAATTCAGTCAGCGGATTGAATGGGGATTTACTAAAATGCTTATTTTATTAACTTAACATGTATAATGTTAAATTATTTGGATGGGGGTTAATCACCAATTTAACAATCGTTATGGGAAAGTAAAATTTGAATCGTTTTAGGTGTGTTTTATGGGTGTATTTAATCAAATCGCTGGATAAATTGTGAGCGATTTTTATTGCGCTGAAAAATCGGTGGGTGGCACGACGGAATGCAATTGAGGTGATTTTCCAGCGGAAGTGATTTCTGTGGCACCCCGTTTTCCTATTATTAAAGGTTTAACAGGTTTGGTCTGAGACAGCTACCCTGGCTAATCCCCTTATCCACCACTACCTCGCTTTTGTCCTTGAAGAGTAGACGCCTGTTGAGAAAACTGGTGATCCAGGCCGTGAGGTTTGGGTCAAACTGCATGACACTCATCGTCTGCTCAAAAGTGTCCACTCTTACGCAGTCAAATGCCTTTTGTAGGTCAATACAGGCCGCTACGACCTGACATGGATTTAAGAGCCTGCCAGTAAATACTAAAGTTTCTGTGATTGGGAAATGAAAGGGCAAGAACTGAGAGTTGGGGTGGGTTCCTATAGAAGGTTAGAGAACCATCGTTAAGACAGATAAGACCTGCCTCTCGGGTAGCATTCTCAATGCTCTGCCACGCTTCGGTCACAGGAAGTGTTTCCCCAAAAATGTAAAGCTTAGCGTTGAAATCCTCTCCCTTGACTGATATGTTGTAAGCTCATACACCTTTTTATGCCCGATTCGAATTGGGAGAATGTCATTGATGGCTCATCATATGCGCTTAGAATAATGAAGTTATTTTTGAGGTACATGGTCTTAATACCTACAATTTGTAAATTTTTGTATATTTTTAAAATGATTAATCGTATGTTTTTTTTTAATGCAGATGCATCCGCTGTAGATGTCCTTTCTGGGAGTCATAATCCAAACTACTGCAGCCCGCGTTATTAAACACCCAAGTCTCGAGAGAATTGTAATATAATCTCGTTGTTCCATAGGAACATGTTAAGGTGCTGTTTTTTGTTGTTGTATTTCAGACTTTGAATTTTTAATTGAAGAATCTTCGTTGTTTAATATTCAGATACTCCTCTTACACCTTTGGGCAATTTGCAGTTGGGATAGTTTTGAATTGGAGTCACTAATAAATTCCCTAATCTCCTGAATAAACTTCTTCACTATCGAGCCCCTTTCAATATATTGCGTGGCTACACCAGGAACACTGTTATTTTGACACCACGGATGACGTTCTTACAAATTTCTCACATTTTTGGGAGCTATCTTCATTCCTCCACTCTGACATAATTGCATCTGCCTTAGCTGACTCTGCATTGCGGGAGGTTTTGATCACCTCGGCGAACGAGGCGACAGAATGAATTTCCCTGCGACCTCACAGCGGCTATTTATCAGTTCGGAGGGAAAGTAAGAACAAAACAATACCCTAAAAAAAAGACATTTTTTTTTAAATCCAACATTTGAGGAAACTGTAAAAATTATACCATTTTAAGGCCTGTCTCCACCACCGCGGAAAATTGCTGCAAGGAATTGGCTAGTTATTTCGTGAGGGTGTGGAACATAGCTAAAACAGGGTTGATGAATAAGCTGTGTTTTGTAAACAGAGCCAACTGTAAAATTCTGCTAAAATTAAGAAAGGAAAAAAATGCACTCTGATGATGATGTGATTGTGTTGGTGGTTGCATATATTGTTGCAAAAAAAAGTAGAATATTTTGCATCTCTCTTTTTGGTTTTGCGGACAGTTTTTTCCTTAATCTTGCACCATTCACTCCAGGAAGAATTGTAAAGTATATATTCCTGAGCTGGGTATCAGCTGTTCTCTCAGTCCACACACGGTCCCGATAGGCAACTATCGATATAAAACTGTGGATTCTGCTTGTGTTGCGGAATAAATATTCCAGGAATACGTAAACGAAACATTTCTGTCACACCTTTTTTAATATGGAGTTTGATAGGAATTTTTCCATTCCGCGGTGCTGGATACTATGCTTAACAATACAATTTTCTGGTCAATTTTATTTTTTTCGTTGATTCAGATTCTTTGAAAAGTTAATAAAATGGTCCAAAACGTTGGGCTGGTCAATTTTAGATCCGCCGTCTCTGCATAGATTTTAATGAGCAATTCATTTAACGATGCCGAATTAATGCACCTATAAAAAAAGGAAACGAGAAGGAAGGTGTGAGTCGTTTCTGGTGACACGACTCTACTTATACCCGTACACGTCAATATATACATTTTTGATCTAAACATTTTTCAGAATTTAAAAAAAATTTACATATTACATTTTTTTGCTACATCTGTTATCTAAATTTACATTTAACGTGTAGATTCTGGAGGTTTTATGTAATATTATTTAATATTGGTATATTATAATAGAAAATCTTAACGTGTATTTCTATCATAATTTGCCATAATCACATATATATATATATATATAAGTTAATTTCCAAAAGATTGAATGTTGAACTTCTTTATTGGAGAATACAAATCGGACTGAATTTATAAACTTAAGATATCCCTAAACTAGCTGTGCGCTTTCGGCAGCGACGCTGGCGTAGCTCGTGGCGACGTCGGCGTAGGCGGATACTTTTCTGCTGACGGCGACAATTGCAGTTTCAGCATTTTGGATTTGTTTATAGCTGGTGGCGACGTCGGCGTAAACGGATACTTTCCCGTTTGCGGCGACAATTGTTAATTAAGAATTTTGGGATTTTATTTATGTTCCCGGAATCTTGGGTCGGCGCAACTGTTTGGTCACAAAGTTGCGGAATTGTTTCTGCCATGGAACTCTTGTTCATGTGGCGAACAATGTTGTTGTTAACTCCTCCTCCTTAGAATCCAACTTGTGCTCAAGTTGGTACTAGAAATATGTAATGTTGTTAAATTCTAGTTGAATTGGTTTAATGTTGTTCAACTTTATGTTATTGTTTGGGATTTGTAGAGTTTCCTGGATGATTATGTTATCTTTAGGTTTCATAAAACATCTTGTGATAACGATTGAAGTAATTATTGTACCAAGTAGCCAGAATATGGCGATACTATTATTCGTTGAATGGGTCTTTATAAGGTTTAAATGTTTTGTATTTTTTACATTTAGTGCTTGGAGGGATTCTAATGAAAGTATTTGTAACCTTTCCATTTCCGTCGGGGTCATCTGGATATGTGGGACTCCGGGTTTAAGTATTGTCTTCTCTTTGTTATTAAATTCTTTTTTATCTATTATAATTGAATCATTCCAAAAATGTAGTAGGTAAGTTCCTCTAAGTTGCTGTGTTTTGTTGCCTTGTCGTATACTGCCGTTAAAGTTGTTTAGTAGTAGGAGGCTGTTGTCTATTTCTTCGATTGTCTGGATGTGGTCTGCGTTGGTAAAGCCGCACAGCGATTCTTTTCCCCTAACTAACTTAGCAATACAATTTGTGTGTTGAAGGTTTACAGTTTTTTTCTTATCGCATATTTTAAATTCTTAAGTTGTCTATTACTACACATTTCGGAATACCATAGTAGAATAGGATGTCGTGTAATGGTTTTTTAACATCTTCTAAAGACTTCGATTTAATTATTCTTGCTTGTTCTAGTTTTGAAAATTTATCTATTGCTGTGAGGACAAGTTTTTTTTCTGTTGAAAATATATCTATATTGATCGTGTGTCCTGGGAATTCAGGAATTGGTGTTTTTGTTATTTCTGGATTTGTGGGATGCCTATCGTATTTGCCTTCTTTGCATACCAGACATTGTTTTACTAATGTTTCTATTTTATTCTTCATTTTGGGGAAGTAATATTTTTCTGATATTTGCAACTTATTTTCTTGGGCATTTCTATGAGCTCTATTGTGTGCTTGTAGAATTATCTCCTCCTGTTGTGATTCTACTGTTACATCCTGTACTTTTGATTGAGTAAATCTAACCTTGAAAGATCTAAAATGGTCCGGGTATAGTCTTTGAATTTGTCCCATAATGTCTTCTCTCGTTTGTATTCCGTTTATTACAGAGGGGTTCAAATATTTTGTTAATATTTTCATAAGATCTTCGTCTGAGAATGTTGGCTGAGAAATGGTATGTCTATGGAATGTAGGGAATGGAATAGTGAATTTGTAGTCAGGTGGTTGTTCCTTAAGGATAAAAATCTGATTTTTAAATGCGTTAATTGGTACTTTCATTAACTTCATTCTGCTTAGGTAATCTGGAAAGTGCGTCAGCAACTACATTTTCTTTTCCTGGTTTGTAAAGTAGTTCCTTGTTATATTCATCTAGATACGATTTCCATCGCCTTATTGCTATTCCACCCTTCCAATTACAATCGTGTGTAAGGGGTTCATGATCTGTGTAGATCTTTACCTTAGAGCCACCATAAAGGTAACCTCTAAAAGATTTTACGGCCCAGCATATGGCTAACATTTCCTTTTTTGCAGTTTCATAGCTTTCTTCAGTTTTTGAGAGGGTTCTGGATATAAATGATATCGGTCTATCGGCTTGTGAAAGTACTGCTCCTATTGCGTAGTCTGAAGCATCTGTAGTTAATGTAAATTCTTTAGTGAAATCGGGATATTGTAATATTACTTCATCAGAAATTAGAGCATTTTTTAGTTGCTCGAAGGCTTTCCTAGCTTCCTCATTTAAGTGTATTGCCTTCCTGGATGAAGCTCCTTTTGATATTCGTCCGTCTTCGCCTCTAAGTAATGATGTAAGTGGTTTGGCTATTGATGCGTATCCCATTATGAATCTTCTATAATATCCTGACAGTCCGAGAAATAATCTGAGTTCTTTGAGTGTTTTTGGGAGAGGGTAGTTGGTTATTGCTTCTATTTTTGCTGGATTTGTTTCAATTCCTTTGTCTGATATTACGAAACCTAAAAACTCGACTTTTGTTTTGAAAAACTCGCATTTGTCTAGCTGACATTTTATGTTTGCTGCATTTAGTGTATTGAAGATTATGTCGAGATTCGTACAATGTGTTTCCTCGTTTTTGCTAAAGACAATATTATCATCTATATAGATATAACAAATTTTCCCTATGTGATCTCTCAGAATATCAAGGGCGCGTTGAAATATAGAGGGGCATTTTTTAATCCAAAGGGCAGTCTTGTGAATTCGTATTTACCATGGTTCACGGAAAACGCTGTTTTTTCTATGTCTTTATCTTTCAAGAGGATCTGATGAAACCCACTTTTAAGATCTAGTACGGAGAATAATTTGTTGTTACCTAATTGTGCAAGTTGATGTCTGGTATAGGGTACCTATCTGCTATTGTGACACTATTTAATTTTCTGTAATCAATGACCATTCTGTATTTTTTTATATTTGACGCATCTAAATTTTTTGTCCACACTTATCCACACTGGTGAATTGTATGGTGATCTAGAGGGTCGTATTATATGGTTTTCTAAAAGGTCATTAACTTGTTTATTAACCTCATCTTTTAAAGCCATGGGATATTGATAAAACTTAGAATAAACTGGTGTATCTGTATTTGTGCGTATTTCTGCTCTTACATTAGTGGTGTAGGTAAGTTTGTCATTAGCTTCTGCAAAGAGTTTAGGATATTTCTTTAAGAGTTGACTTAACACGAGTTTCTGGTGATGAGTCAGGTGATCTGCTCTAGGGATGATTAAATTTACTGATTCAAATTTCTTTTGTTTGATAGGGATAATTGTTCCATTCCTTAAGATCATTTTTCCTTTTCCAACGTCGATGGTGGCACCAAGTTCTTTTAGTCTATCGTTTCCTAATATTGCATCGAACGTTTTGAGAGTTGGTAATAGGAAGAATTTAACTATTGCTCCTGGATCATTAAAGAGATTAGCCATTTTGTGATGGGTTATTGGTATATTGCCTCCTACAGAGACAGCATGAAATTTGTTTTTATTGGGTATTGGATTTGGAACAAACTTGGGTTGAATATAGTTTCTGTTAGAGCCGGTGTCAATTAATATACTGAGTGTTTCTCCGCTCCTCACCTTGCATTCGAAATAGGGTAGTGAGGAGTCTGCTATTCTAAAAAATTAAGCTGAGTGTATTCGTTGTATTGTGATTCTTGTTCACCTGCGGAAATTTGGTCAACATATTCGGCGAGTGTGTCGTCGTAGTTGTTCTGTTCTTCATGTTCGTTTATGATTTGTTCATATTCATTCATTGTTGGCATTTGTTCTCCTATGTCTGCAGTTTGTTGTTCGGTCTCCGTTTGAATATTGAAATTTCTTTGTCGCTTATTAACGTCTGCAATTGGCATTGATGGTCTTTTCCCTGATTCGAATTGTGGTTTATTCATGTAATTAACCTGTCTAGTCTGAATGCTCTTGTCGATGTCCATTGGTTCAGGTTTTGGTTGTGGTTTGTTTGCAAACGGACGAGGTGGCTGGTATTGTGGGTTAAAATTTTGTCCAAATTGGTTGGTAGGATTAGTAAAGATTGGTCTCTGTTGCAACTGTCCAAAATTAGCAAATCCAGGAATCATAGATGGGATTTGTTGTTGGATATTTCTTGATGGATATAGTAGTTTATTTTGGAAAACTAGATTACTAGGATGAGTTTGTCGAGGTATTGATGTCAGTTTCTGAGGTAAATTTCTGAAAACGTTTTGCTGTCCAGGCGCGTGATTAGAACGGAATGCTGGATTCTCTAACTTTAAACATAAATGTAGAGCAGAGGGTAAGTCAGTTGGTTCCTTCATGCCAAGAAGACGTGATAGATCACCACGCAGTCCTCCAATAAAGGTGTCCAGAGCTTTATCTCGGTATATCTTGTTCATGAATCGTTCTGTTTCATGACCTAGTTTCATGCAATTTATCTTATTGAGAATCAAAGATAGGTGTCAGTAAACTGTTTGATGGAATTCTTCCACTGTCTGATTAGGAGTTGGGGTTATTGTGGTTATTTGATATTCTAATGTGCTAATGTCACGTTTGTCCGCGTAATGTAATGTGAGGCATTTTGACATAGCTTCCCAATTCAGGGGAACAGTGTATGACTCTAGCGCGATATCTGCAATACCTGTTATTTTATTGCGAATAGTTTGTAATATGCCGAAATATTTTGGAGTACCGAATGTATCGTATGCTTCTAATATTCTATCTACGCTTTTTTTCCATGATCCAAACTCAGATGGGTTTCCCGAAAATTCGCGTAAAGTTTTCACTATATCGGGCACTCTGTCTAGGTCTGCAAGGTTTCCCTGATGTTCTGGCCTAATTTCGTGTGGTTCTGCATTAGCGAAATCAAAAGTTGGATTCTGAGATTGTTGTATCAAGGATGGCAATGATTCATTTAATATTTGTTGAATGAGTGAAGTTATTTGGGCTCTTGTATTTATGTTTGCATGAGAAGATTGTGGTGGTTCATTACCGGTTGAGACGAGAGTGGCAGGTCTAATTAAATTATTTGGGTTGGACATTTTGACAAAATTTTGTTTAGTTGAAAATTTCAGTTGAAGGAATTTTAGAGAAATGAATTGATTGTGTTTTTAATTATTAATAAATTCAATGTGTTTATATGTAGTGTGTAATTGTGTTGGTGTGTAATGCCTTATATCAAATGAATGTGAATGATGTGAATGATCAATTTAATTTTGTATATTTGTTTGAGAACCAGCAGCTGGTTTTGCCCTTCTATTCTGGAGGGTCCTTGTAGGATTCGCAGAATTGGGTTTTGTTATACCGCCAGCAATATTTGCATCTGCAGTTTTTATGTTTTTATTATTTTACGTTTTCTTTATATTTCATTTGCACTTCTAAATTTATATTCATTGATCATTTACACTTTCACTTGAACTTACTCACTTTATTTTAGCTTTAGTTTATATTTCGTTATTAATTGTATTTGTTTTCTTTCCGTTTGAGGTATGCTTTTGTTCACTTATTCACTAACTTACATTTAAAAAAATGTTAGGTACGGCTACTCCTTCTGGTGATCCGGATTTGCTCCTTTTTGCTTCCTACTTGGGATCCTGCGATCGACACGAATAAAGGGCTCTCTGTGGACGAACCTTACAGAGATTGTAGTCCGCCGATGTTGTTCCGGCTTCCTTTCGGAGGAGTCCTACCGGAACGCAAGGTTGACGGGCCAAAAGAGTCGTACCGAAGGTTTCCTCGCAATTGAACTTAATCAATTGTCCTCCTGTTGGAGTTGCGTAGGGGTCTCCTGTACTGATCGAACTTAATCAGATTTCCTCTTCTGGCTCGGGCTCGGGCGCCAGTTAATTTCTAAAAGATTGAATGTTGAACTTCTTTATTGGAGAATAAAAATAGGACTGAATTTATAAACTTAAGATATCCCTAAACTAGCTGTGCGCTTTCGGCAGCGACGCTGGCGTAGCTCGTGGCGAACAATGTTGTTGTTAACTTATATCATATATCGTCTCTTCATAATCATATCATTTCAATATCCGTGTTACTCAATGTTTTAAAATAGAAACTCTTACCCTTCTCCGCCGTCTTCTTCTAAAATAAACTACCCCCTCAAAAGAATACACGATACTTATTTTTCAGTGCCTCTTCTGCCACTCTCACTGCCCCATCTAAACTATTCTTCTCCGTTTAACTAAGAAGCCGAAGAAGAACAGAACATAAACAATCGGGTAACGATCGAAATAAACCTTATTGTTCACCAGCTTCTTCTTCTTTCTATACTTGTTGTTGTAAGTGGTGATAGTTGCGATGATAGGCAGATAAGTGCAAACATGTGCTATTAAGCGCAAAAGCTTCTACGCCAAGAATCAAAACGCAGCCCCAGTCTGAACAGCCTATTAACATTAAATTAAGTTTAAGCCGATAAAGTAACGAAAAGCTATTACTTTTCCAAAAATTAATTTCAATCAAAAGGATTAAAAAAAAAAATCTCATTAAAGCACTAGATATTCGGAATTCAACCGAGAGAGGTTTCATATCACAAGATTAGGAATTTAGTTGGAATACACATGGCACATCTTACTAAACAATAAATCTTCTTTCAGATGAGAATACATCCTATTTGGCAAGATAAAATATATCCTGGGCAAACAAAAGCTTTCCACAAAACCCTTTCCCTTCGAAAATAATACATATAGTCAAACAAAATACATAACGATCTTGACTAGACAAAATTCTGAATTAGAGAATTCTTTGAAATAGCTTTTTTACTTCAAACTATATTTTAACAATACCTATACGGAATAGTAATTATTTTGTTAATATGGGAGATTTACTATAAACGTTATACAGTTATACGATTTTGTCGATTCCGTCTTATATACGTGTTAGCATATTCTGAGATTAGAAGGGAAAAGATAAAACCAGTTTTAAGATATGATGAACGGAATGACGGAAATGACTTTATCGACTCATCTCTTGATGCTAATAGAAAATATATATAGAATTTAAATAAATAATTATGGTCATAAAAGCTTTATCCTCGCGAAAGTCACAGATATACATTCTAAAATATGTATTTGGTTGCTTCAACTTGTATTGTCGCGATTCACGCTACTTTTACTATTAACATTAATATTTGCAAGTATTTTTAAAGTGTACCCTTATGTGTTTGAATATCCATATTATATGTACACTCTTACTGAGCATGCCCTGAAACACAAAGTACAGCAATAACTTACCATACATGTATTGTCTGGCACGAGCCTGCGCATAGAAGATATCGATTTTTAAACTGTGCACTGTGTGTTTCAGAAGATTGTGTTACAAAAAAATCTTTCGTAAACCATTAAAAAATTTCAAGCTTTGAATTTATATTAATACAAAAAAATGTATCTGTTAAATTAAATGTAATGAAACTCTAAAATATTAAGAAAAAAAACTGTCAAAAACACTGTTAAAATAACTTTAAGCTCAAGTGACAGCTTTGTATGACATATAATTATATAATATATTTTTATACATATATATAACAATATATATGTGTATAAGCGTATATGGTTAAACAATCAAGCAGGTAAATCTTTGTAGTTTAATTTCTTGTAAAAATGTATAAAAACATATAACAGAGGTTTAATAACTACGCTTACAAAAAGAGAGATGTGTTAGCTACTAGTATTGATTTTTAAATATGTTTTTCAGTCAAAATGGGAACTGTGTTGAGTTTTAATCCACGGGATCGCCATCCAATATATTCATCTCAGCCGAATTTTCAGTATAACCATTCAACTGATATAAAAAACGAAAATGTTAATACTGGATCAATTGATTCACATCTAAACAATTATTCGTATGAGCAATTAAATAATGCTAAAAACCGAGAAAACAAAAAATCGGTCTGCAATCAATTGTCAAAGAACACTATAGGACAACAAGGAACCCATACTGGAGTACATATTAATTTGCAGGCTCAATCCCAGTTGGGCTCACACCACTTACACAATTTGGCCAACTCTTCTAAAGATACTATAACAAATGTTTTAGATACTCAAAATGAAAACGGAGCCATTAAATCAGAAAAAAACGCTATTGATAAAAACCTAAAGAAACATTCAATTTTTATTAATGCCCTTTCGTGGAAAAAACTTTCAACATCGCATAACAAGAAAAAAATCGACAATAAAAATAAATGTGCAAACCTACCCACAGCGTGCTTTAAGTCACAGTTTTTAGAGTCGACATTCGCATCATCGTCTGATAAGAATCGAAACATCCAACTACAATGCAATCGAATAGAAGAGCGTAATCAACCGAACTACAATCAACCTCAGGATACACAAGAAGATTCATTAACAGGAACAGCCAAATCCCAAAACCCTTCTAAAGTCAAGGACTCTATTAAAGTTAATAACAAAAATTCAATATGTAATCACAATAAATTGATTCAAAAACAGCCCTTAACGCTAACCCTGCCACAGCAAATGCAACCATCTTCAATGCAGTTCAAGAACAATAATCAGATTCCCCGGAAAACTGTAATTCAGGTAAATAATAACTATTTACGAGTATACAGACTTTAAAAGCACTACCCGAAACAATTATTTCTCAAGGAACCAAACCAATTTTTTCTGAAAGATTTGAACTTATATTCGAGTTTTAACTGAGTTTTTAATGTAAAAATTTCGTAACAAATACCGCGCAAATTTCTTTTTGTGCATTCTAACGCTTAATATTACCCAGACGATAAGCTAAAACCATAAAGTGTTGATCTGTTAGCTTTTCTAAATGGCAAAGTTCTTTACAATCAGATGTAAGATACCCCAGTTGTGAGAAAACAATAACCGCTACCCCTTTAAAAAACCTAATCTGTGTGTGTAAGATCTAGAAGGAACTCTATAGAGTGCATGTATGTACATATGTATATGTTTTTATCTTCATAATAGTCGTGTCCGTCTTGACGAGCGCCTAGATCTCAGAGACTAAGAACTAGAGCATTCAAAATGTGTGATATCACACTGTTACAAGTGCATTTCAAAATTTTGTCTACTTTTTGGTGGTACAAAAATATGTGGCATCCATAATTTTGAAGATATATAAGTGAAAACCAATAATGTTAAACCATATACTATAACCATATCGGATTATAATATAGCAAGAAGGAACAAATAAATTTGCCACCTACCCCTTCCATACGCTTAATCATTCTCTCTCTCTCACACACTCTTCATCGTCCAGAATGGCCCCCTGGCGTAGAGGTGCGAAATACAAGGGCGCATCAATAAGTCCGAGACCTTTTGGATTAAAAAGCAGTTTTTGAATACATAATAATTTGATTTATCAACATAGACTTATTTTAGCTCTATATAATTTTTTCAGATTTCTCCAATATTTTTATTTTTTTTTAAATAGTTGTCGAGGTCATCAAAAAAGGCTTTTTTCGGAGGACTCATTGGACTCAAATCTCATTCCGCCGAGACATTTTTTTCAGGGAACAAGAAATAGTCATTATGACTAAATCCAGAGAATGGGATGGGTGAGGAAGAAATTCGTAGCCTAATTATTGAATTATCGCAATGGAAACTGCACAATGCACAACTGCATTGTTCAGGTGGAAAAGATAATCCACGTTTACGAAACCGAAAAAACTTGTCCTTATTGTTGATAAAAAAGTATTGGCCCTTATCCAGAAATGCCCTATTTTAAATTGGACTTGGAAACTTTTACCGCCCTCAATTTTATTAAAAGGGTAAAGGTGGGACTCGGTATCCAAAAATTCAAGTTGATAACTTTTGCGAGAAAGTGCTGATATGGCAGGACATTTGCACTTGTGGCTTAAGAACCAGTCCTTTTTTTCACAAAGGAAAAAATAAACGGTAATGTATTTATGAAGGAGTTCTTAAAAATACGTCTGATACCGTTTTATAAAAAACACGTGTAAAGAATATTTTTGCCAGATCTAGCGTCAGCGGAGAACTCACCCAATTGAGCAATATTTGGCCATAGTCAAATACAATTGAAAGAATGATGTTAGTCTCTCCGAAAACATGGAAGAAATACAAATTAAAAGTACATGGTTTAACATTTCTTACATTTTTTGACAAAATTGAATGCCTATGTTTTTTGTTAACCAAACCTAAAAAATGAAAGAAAAAAAATGAACAAAAAATACCTCTTGGAAGTTTGCGGGCCCAAGTGCCAATTGGGAACAAAGTAAACGAAAAGGGTTGTATATTGATCGCGTTCCTTTAATATGAAATGTTGTTGTCAGATACCAATCTGAGGTAGGTACCTGTTCAGGTCAAATGTTTCCTTTATATTCTCACAAGTGCAGGTCCACACAAATTAGATGTTGTCACGTCATATTTCAATAAAAACAAAGTTGTTTTAAAAATCGTTTCAAAATAGCAACGTTTTTACAACAAGAATTAAGATACTAAAGTTATGTGCAAAAAATAAGTGCTAACTCTGAAAAAAGCTTTTAAAAAAATACAAGACTTAAAAAAAAATCTTCAAAGACAGTTCTGCCCAAGAAATAAAACCATAATTCTTTAAAGTCCCATATCTATCAGGAAAAGTTGGTTTGGATCCTTGAGGAAAAAAAGTTCGATGGCGTCGAGTAGTGTTACATATTATTAAAGTGCATGAAGTCCCAGAAAGGGTGCACGACTTCAAAAATTCTGTTGACTGATGATAGTAATGTTGTATTATATGGTTAGGTTAGGTTAGGTTTATGGGGCTGCTCGACCGAAGTAGAGGTCACTCGGAGGCAAGTCTGCCCATTGTGATGCCCACACTCGTCACGGGATAATGTCCGGTGCTTAGGTAGGTTTCGCGAACCATTCCGAGCCCTCTATAAAGATCACCAGTTTCTCTAGAGGCATGTTTGCCAGACTGTCCAGGTCTTCGTAGAAGGCGCCGCCGAGTATTCGGTGACGCCTCCCTATTAGTGCAAGACAGTTGCAGAGAAGGTGCTGGATGCTCTCTATTTCTTCCTCGTCTCGTAGTGGCCTCCGTATGTCGCTGACTGCGTCCGCCATTGTCGTGCCTGTGTCTTATGACCGCTGTATACATCCAGTGGATGATGCGCGGCTGATACTTGGCTTCGCATGATAGCTCGAGTGTCGTTTTACCAATTGCTGGTAGTTTGAATGTTGGTATTTTATATCTTCGTGAGAACAGCCCCAGGTATGTTTTTTGCGGATTTACCCCCAAACCGTTCTGGCGGGCCCAGCTGGCGGTGGTGTCCAGTGCAGATTCCAGAAGGACACTGATTGTGGGCAGAAATTTACCCCTTACCGGTACTACTAAATCATCTGGTTACCGTCGGGTGTGTGCCAATCTTGGCCAGTGCGGCCGTTATTGACTCGATCCTTATGTAGTTGATGGCCCCTCTATATAAGGCCGCCAAGGAAATTTCTTATGGCTTAGAGCACTAAGCAAACAACACATAGAGGCGTAAAATCGACTAAAAACTGCCTGCATAAAATTTTTGGAAGATTGGCTCCCAGGCCATCGGGTCGGGAGCCGATAGCTTCGGCAACTCACTCGGCTCTCTCCGGCTTGAGCCGAGAGAGAGCGCCTTTGCAGCTGTGTCGAATCAAAGACTATACAATACAAAAATGTTGCACGAGGAGCAAAAGCGAGCGACAACAAAATATGAAGTCTGACTACTGGAATAGGTACAGGGCCGGAATAGCAGGGGCCTAGGGCTAACAGAATTTTTTTTTGAAAAAACAAAACTCCAAATAGTTGATAAAAAATATAATAGCCACTGATGAACATATACATTTAATGTTTGTTTGATTAATTTGTAAGTTTTTTATTTCAAATGAAAAGAGAAGTAACTGACGTAAAAAAATGGAGGGCCCCAGATTGATGGTTGCCCAGGCCCTGGTTGAGGGTTGATCCGGCCCTGAAAAGGTCGAGTTTGGTTTTAAAGTTGTTAGAGGACACAAATACAGGCATAGAGTTACACACGCACACGGTTTATATTCGACACAGCTGCAAAGGCGCTCTCTGTCGACTCAAGCCGGAGAGAGCCGAGTGGCCTGCCGAAGCTATCGGCTCCCGACCCGAAGGCTTGGGAGCCAATCGTCCAAAAATTTTATGCAGGCAGTTTTTAGTCGATTTGACGCCTCTATGTGTTGTTTGCTTAGTGCTTAGAGTCTGTTCGATATGCCCAACAGCTTCGTGTAGTGCGGTCTCAACTGATCTACCTTTGAAGTAGGAGTGCTGAGCTCCACTGAACTTGTCTGGTGCCATTATATCTCTTATGAGATCCTCGATTTGCTCTCCTTGATGATCATCAGTGTCGTTGGTGGCGTTGGATTCGTCACCGGCGACATTTGAGCAACCCGGGAAGTGAGTACTCATGAGCAGCTCCGGGGATTCTTGGCTGCTCTCTGCAAAGGTATCGTCCTGGCGACAGTACACGTCGAAGCCTTGTGGCCTCAGTGGTACCATCTATGGCATCGCAGAAGGTTGCCCATGACTCGCTTTTCTCCCTCCTTCAGGTGTTCTTGCCGGTATTGAAGCTGCGGCGATACTTGTCCCAACTTGCTTGTGTGTTGTCACTTTTTCTTTGTTGAATAGTTTCCTCGCCATATGTAGAGCATTAGTAACGTTCTTCGCAGCTTCCTTTAGTTCTCTTCTTTGAAGAGAAGCGGTTTCGGAGAAGCGGTTCCAGTCTGTCCGCTTGGGATGCGGTAGGCCTTAAGCCTCTCTTTGTTCCATTTGATGCTGTACATGCTGGTCCGAAAAGAGAGGGAGGGAATCGCTTTTCCAGGCCAGTGTTATATCTATAACCTCTGCACGGTTCCTGTTGCGGAAGGTGGGGTGGTCTCCCCGGTTGCACACAACAAGATTTGTAGACAGAACGGACTCGGAAAGCGACTCTCCGCTCGAATTTGTGCCCGTACTTCCCCAGAGGGAGCGATGGGCATTCGCGTCACAGCCTAAGACAATGTCGACAATGCCTCCCTCCGTGTTTGGTGGATCAGGGCCCTGACATCCTCCGAGTGTGGGTCTTCTTCCTCGTACGGCAGGTATGCAGAGGCCAGGTATAATAGGTATAGGTTTTTCCGTTATTCTCTCTCACATAGTGCACCCGATAGGTCTGGAGGATTGAGGTTCTTGGCTTACCCGCGGGGTGTGGCTTGAGAAAGCGGTATCCGCGACCGTTCAGTCCCCGAACCCTTTTAATTACGATCCAGGGCTCTTGGATGAGGGCCACGTAACCGCCTTCTCCTGCATAAACCGCAGCAGATCCGCCGATGGATTAATCTGCACCACCTTCGTGCTATTCAGCGGATTTGACTTGTGGCGGTATTTCTACCGAAAGAGTTTGGCAAGGCTTTCCTGACCAATACGGACCCAAAGTTCCTTGCCGTTCCCCTTGACTCGCGCTATCGCACTTGTGATGGTCCAGTCAGATGTCTCCAGGATCCAGTTCTGTGCCTTGATCAGAACGAGTGTGTCGTCATCCGCCTTGATCGGGGGAGGAATCTACACCTTCATGATCGTTCTCCTGGGAATCTGATCCGTGGGGACCACGCAGAGTGTTGCCTCTGGCCAAAGTTCACCAAAACCTTGGACTGTGGTTTTGAGAAACTCAAGAGTTTCTGCATTGCCACAGGCCACTGCTTTGGCTCCCTTATACCACTTGATACCCTTGAACTCGCGCACAATGGCATCCTTCATGGCGGTCAGGATCTCCGATTCTGCCTTCAGCCAATTGACGTCCGATATCTTCCCCTCTGGGTGACTTTGGTCGATGATGGCTACCTGCAGCTCGGCCGGCGATCCTAGGCTGGCCAGAATGTCATCTGGTTTCGCCTTCTTCGACTCGGAAGCTTTTGTGGAGTCGTCCGTTCTCTGTCGCTTGAACCTTGGCTCTCGACCAGTCGGTTCCACCGGTGCCTTCTGTACAGAGGGCGTTGGTGGTGCCTTGGCACTCGCCGTGTTCTGCGTCAGAGGTGTGGTCTTCTTCCTCTGCTTCCCGGACAACTTTTTCCCCTTTCTCCCTCGCGCGTTCGCAGACGATGACTTTGACGGTTGGTCCACCTTCGTCTTCGTGCCAGCTGATGCTGACGCTGAAGTCGACGGTGGGGTCCTCAGTCACCGCCGCGTGTGCGCTTGGGGGGGGCTTTGTCTCCGTTGGTAGGAGCGACTCCGTTAAGCCGCTCGTACCTCCGCACGTTTTGCTCGTGCTTCTTCTTGAGGCTCCTTTCCCTCGCCGTCAGCGTATCGGGGGGTCTTTGGCTAATACCACGGAGGTATTTTGCCGATGCCCTGTATCCCGACAGCCGTTTGCGTAGGGTCTCAGCCTCCGTCTTCTCATCCGTCACAGGTAGTGGACCCGAGTCGACCTGGATGTTGGGAGCCGTGACTTGTTGCTCCGCCTTCTGCGGCTCCTCGTTGTATCCGAGTCGAGAGAAGGCGGTAGCCAACTCTGCCTCCGACACTGAGGGACCAGTGAAGACGAAGCTTCCGTCTGTGGTTCCCAGTTCCAGATCCTCTATCGTCCCTTTCTGTCTGCGGATCCTTCTGTTGCTTGTGGCATTACGCGATTTGGCAGCCAAGCACTCCACTGCCATCTCGGGTTTCCTGCAGTCACAGGATATCGACGCCGGGGGGCCTGCGCTCGCACCCCCAATCGCCGCCGGTACTGGGTCTCCAACTCCCTGCACCTTAACTGTTGATTCGTTGTCGGACATTTCACCAATAACGGATGCGTTTGATCCCTACCGCCAGGGTGAACTGCTTTTGATTTCGGCGCTCCCCCATGACGTGCCCGGCTTGGGTGGTAGCATATGATACCTCCGGTATAGCTCTTGGGTTCCTTACGCTTACTGAGCCCCCTCATCGCGACGAGATGGTAGTTCTCCGAGGGGTAAAGAGTTTAATTTAGTTTGTGCTTAAAAGATTGTTATCTTGTGACTTTGTGCTGCCATGTGCCTGCGTTTAGCGGAACAGGCACTAATCATCAATTTGTATCGTAATTAAATAGATGATGCATTTTTTTCAGGCATCTACTTCAGAATTGCTGAAGTGCTTAGGAATTTTTCTACATTGTCGCTGCCAAAGACTTAGTAACTTCGATGCTGGCGATGCTGTGATGTGGCTAAGAGCAGTTGATCGTAGTTTATTGCTGCAAGGATGGCAGGTAAGATGGGTGTCGTAAAGTATATCTTTTCGTGGTTTGCATGAACAGATAAACATATTATATATATATACAAATCTCATGTCACGGTGTTTGTGGTTTAACTCCTTCCAAACGTCTTAACCGATTTTCATGCAATTTTTGTCGTATATTAAGTAGGTCTGCGGATCGGTCTTAAAGAATTGTTGATCTTCAAATTATCACCCATTAACTTTTAATCGCGATTTTCGTGTTTTTATACCCGTACTCAAAAAAGAGTTAAGGGGTATATTAGATTTGTAGTAAAAGTGGATGTGTGCAACGCAGAGAAGGAAACGTTTCCGACCCCATAAAGTAGATATATTCTTGATCAGCATCAATAGCCGTGTCGATAGAACCATGTCTGTCTGTCCGTCCGTCTGTCCTTCTTCATGAGCGCCTGGATCTCAGAGACTATAAGAGCTAGGGCAACCAAATTTGGTTTCCAGACTCATGTGATATCACACTGCTACAAGTGTATTTCTTAATTTCGCCCCGCCCCCTTCCGCCACCACAAAGGACGAAAATCTGTGGCAGGCACAATTTTAAAGATACGATAAAACTAAAAACGCAGTATCGTAGAGAATGACCCCATCTACCAGACTGCCGAATCTGAATCAGATCAAAACATAATTATAGACAGAATGAAGAAATGAATTTTCTGTTGGTTCCCCCGCCTCCTCTCGCATGAGATCAGCTACTCTATCTCTTTCTCGCTCGCACACTCTGCCGCGTTCAGTGCACGAGCAACCCCTAGCGGAGGAGATGTAGAATATGAATGGTACATCTATAATCTACATGTTAGATGTAAAATATACATTGTAGATGTAGATGTAGATAACAGATGTAGCAAAAAAAAGTAAAATGTAAAATTTTTTTTTTATTCTTAAATTCTTAAAAATGATATGCTCAAAAATGTATACACTGAGTACGGGTATACGTAGAGTCGCGTCCCCAGAAGCGACTCACACGTTCCGTCTCGTTTATTATCAAGTAGTGCTTTGATTTGATTGTCAGTGTGTTTTGTGAAATGATCTAATAAATTGTGTTAAAGCGAAAGCTGCCAGTTGCACCGTCGATATAACCATGCAAGATTAAGGCGATATCGTATATTAGGTAAAGCTGCGCATTGGTCTTAAATTATTTTTGATCTTCATATTTCCACCAATATCCTTTCAATCTCGATTTTAGTGTGCTAGGGCCAACGCTGTGCAGCCTTTGCACGCACGATATGCCTAAGAATAGCGTTGACAATACGTCCCAACCAATCGATGTGAAACTTGCCACATTTGCCGATGCCACGGCAGTCCTGTCAAGGGCCAACTGCGTTTACGACGCCACGGACAACCTCCAGCGGTACCATAAGTGTTTTAAAACTGGGCATGTAGGTGGAATATCAGTGTGAACCCTGAAAAGTGTGTGAAAGAAAAGGAGAGTGCCCTGGGGTATTTCTTCATGGCGAGCTGTTGGAACAGCGGAAGGAACATAAGTAACTGGGAATCTGGACACCAGTCTGACCTTTGCCAGCCATACAAGGATGGTCAGAAGCGCCTTGGAAAGCAAGGCTAGACAACTCTACTGGCTTCTTAAGCATAAAAACAATCTCAGCCTGGCCAACAAGATCCGCATATATAAGGTAATCTTGGCGCCTGCATGGAGGTATGGCATCCAGGTCAGCGAAAACGAACCTGGACAGGATCAGGGTTTTTCAGAACAAGTCCTTCCGAAAGATCTGTGGTGCTGAATGTTATGTTTGTAATAGAGACATCGCCATAGACCTTGGAGTCCCTTTAGTCGGTGACATATTAACGAGCAAGCCACAAGATACTTCACCAAAATGAGGAGCCACCCGAACGTCCTCGCTAGAAGATTGGTATAGAAATTGTCCTTGACCCTTAACAAAAGTTGATAATCAATAGTAACAGTGCATTAACTAATTGTACTTTATTATATGCGATAAATACAATAAACCTACGTAATGAACATTAAAAAAAAAGTGTTCTTGGACCAAGCAGTGCTCTGATTTAGTTTTCAGTGTGTTTTGTGACATACTCTAATATTTTTCTTTCAAGTAATGCTTTGATTTAGTTGTCTTTGTGTTTTCGGGCATAGTCTCGAGTTAATACACAAAGGTGTTTCTTATTTATTTTTTTTTTTTTTTTTTGTAAATTTGGAAAATTTTTTGGCGTTTATACAGTGAACAATGCCAACTTGACGGAGGGGGCCCAGTTGCACCGTTAAACAAATAATGCAACATTCATGCGACATAATAAAGCAGAATGAATCGAAGAAGCTAACGAAAATGTGCATGTGGGCATATGGCACTTGCGGTAGTCTCAATCAATGTACGAAATGAACAAAGATAAGACGTGGGTGGCATGGTCAACATCAGAAAGGGTTGATTGTTGCTATGGACAAGAAATGTCCGCATTGTCACGCACTCAAATAAAACAAGTCAAACGGTATGTGCTGCGAATCAGGAAAATTGGAAATACCTGAAATTGAGACACCACCGAAACCATTGAACAGCTTGCTCATCGGTACAGATCTAGATTTAAAAAAAATCTTTCTGAAGTCCATTCGAAAGTTCAATTCATGCTTCCAAATGACATCGTTCGGAGCAACAGAAATATTATTTTTACAAATATACTTCATTGGTGGTGACGACCAAAATCGAGCACTGGCCAATCGCATAGATGCACGTTGCGGTTACCATAACCTAAATTCGGCAATATTCAGGCGTATTGTTAGAAAAATGGATGAATTACTTAATCAGCACGAGTTATTAGGTTATGTTAGGTTTATAGGGCTGCTCGACCGAAGTCGAGGTCACTCGGAGGCAAGTCTGCCCATTGTGATGCACACACTCGTCACGTGATAATGCCCCCTCATCGCGGCCAGATGGTAGTTCTCCGAGGGAGCAACGAGTTTTTAAAATCACACATGCACAAATCCTGCTGAAACACAAGCTGGTTAGCATTTACATATATTCAATGAATTATTGTTTGCGATCGCACAGCGACTCGAAAAATTGTGATTAAAAAAATAAACAATAATCTTGAGTTAATCGCCGACAGACACCGAATATATGAAGCTTTCTATTATCCAAGAATTTACTAGAAGGGACAAGATGGATCTGTATTAATATTCAAGAACGAGATCTCCCAACAGGATTCGAAATAAACAAGAAAGTGAGTTCGATGGATTTTTATGCGCATCGTATGATGATTCGACGCGGTCAGGATAATATTATTCCACGATGTAGTGAGCTATGCCAACAATTTATGGTCGACATGTACGCAAAGATATAGAGTGAACGACGGAAATTCATACGACATAATTGAAAAGAAACTGCGTGCAGAAGAATATATGCAATTGATTGATGCTATCAACCATGGCGAACCCGGGGAAATTGGTAACTCTATAATTCTACCGTCATCATTTACACGTCATATGCAAGAATACATACAGAATGCTATGTTTTCTTACGGGAGTGCGAACAGTTTATTTATAACATTTACATGTAATCCAAAGTGGCAGGAGATAACTTCTATAATATTAACAGGCTAAATGCTTCGTAATGACATCACAGCATGTGTATTCAAACGAAGTCTTTAATGAGATTAATTACAGAATTACACGTATTCGGTCAACAAAATGCTGGATGTATTTATTTGAATGGCAAAAGCGAATTACCTCATGCACACATTTTAAATGTGGGAGTATCGTATATATGAATAACATGATACAAATTTAAAACAAAAATCTAAGGCCCTCCAATTCTTAGAGCCGACGGTGCCACGTTTTGGGAAACCCTATGCGCCACACACAATACGCGCATGATTGAATTGCTATCAATAGACACGCCTGGCTCTTGATATCCTACCATACGCCTCCACTCCAAAGCTTCAGGCTTCAGCGCATGGCGTTGTCTGTCGGGGCGGGGCAGTCATCGCTCTGGAGGTTACCCGTAGAGTCCCCAGAGGGGACATCTTCCAGGCCGCGACTTCCTCGTCTCCGGCTCTGTGGGGAATGTGCCTATACACCTTCCCTGCCTCCTCCACGTAGTCGGGGAACTTCTCGGGTTCTTTTTTGCTCTGGTCCTTAACTTTCGCTATCCACGCACATAAGGCCACAGTTTCTGAGACCTCGACTGGTTCTTCGCCCACTCTCATACACCGCTCCACCAGCGGCTGCCGGGAGAGCGCATCTGTCACCACATTGAGTTGTCCCTTTCTATACGCAATCTCGAAATCGTACTGTTGTAGTTCTAGGGCCCATCGGGCGACTCTCCCCGTTGGGCTTTCGATGCTGTTGAGCCACTTCAAAGCCATATGGTTAGTAACCACCTTGGAATGATATCCCTTTTAGTACGGCTTTAACTTCCTTATGGCCCACAGTATGGCCAGGCACTCCTTTTCGGTCGCCGAGTAATTTCTCTCAGCACTGTTGAGCGTTCCAGTGGCGTACGAGATGACTCTTTCTCCTCTCTTGATTTCCTGGGTAAGGATAGCACCCAGCCCGTAATCACCATCTGTAGCACAAACTTCCTGCTGAAATCTGGACAGGCCAGCACCGGGCCTGTCATCAGTTGACTTGTTACCGCTTTAAACGCCTGCTGCTGCGCCTCTGTCCACACCCACTTCTTCTTCAACAGCGCGCTCAGGGGCTGTACCAGTGTGGCGAAATCGGGCACAAACCTTCGATACCATTAGGCCACGCCCAGATACTGACGTAGCTCGTTGACATTGGCTGGGGGCTGTAGTTCGGCTATCGCTGCCACCTTCTCGGGATCCGTGCAGATGCCCTCCCCGTCACCAGGTGTCCTAAGTACCGCAACTCTTGTCGAAAGAACTGGCACTTTTCCATGTTCAGCCTCAACTTTGCCTTCTTTACACGCCTGAACACCTCCTCCAGATTCCGCCGGTGTTCCTCCTGGGTCCTTCCTATCACTATTATATTGTCCTGATAGGTAAAGACATGCGGCATTGTTTCGGGTCCAATCACCATGTCAGGTGCCCGCTGAAATGTGGCCGATGCAGAGTGTAGTCCAAACGGCATCACCTTCCACTGGAACAGCCCTTTACCTGGCAGCGTGAAGGAGGTAACCGGCCTGCTAGCCTCTTCCAGGGGAATCTGCCAATACCCATTCTTCAAATCTAGGCTGCTTATAAAACGAGCCTCTCTCAACTGATCCAGGATAAAGTCTATCCTTGGCATGGGATAGGCATCCTGAATTGATTTCGCGTTAATCTGTCGGAAATCAACGCACAATCTCCACTGCCCGGATTTCTCTTTGACCATCACGATCGGCGAACTGTAATGGCTCGATGCACCCTAGCTCGATTAGCTCGTCTACCTTTTGGTCGATTTCGGCCTGCATCTTCTGATTCTTGGGGTAGTATCGTTGCTTAATGGGCTCTGCATCCCTAATTGAGATCGTGTGCACCGCTACGTTCGCCGTTCCCGTCATCTTCTTGAACTCGGCTAATTCCCGGCCTTTCGCAGGGATCACAACCCTGTGCCCCGCACAGGTCACCTCTGCACCGACTGCGGTCAGGAAGTCCCAACCGAGGACCAACGCATTGATCACGCCCGGTAGCACGAGCAACGACATCCACACCTTCTTGTCTCCGAATGCCATCTCTACATCGAGTTGGATTTTCACTTCCTGACTGTGGCCGTCCGCCAGCCGCACGCGTTTCTTGGTCTTGGTCTCGTGCTCGCGTCCAACTCCCCGCAGCTGTTCCGCCAATTCGCAGCTAATAAAACTGCTGGTGGCCCCGGTATCTACCGTGGCCTTCCATTCGCTTCTTGCGATCACCACCACAGCGGACAGCTGCACTTCCTCCTCGGCGAGTCCGCCGACTAGGGTGCTGGGGCCTCCTCTTGCGACCCCGGCACGGCCGTTCGTGCCTTGGGTCGCGGGGCGTTTCCCGCCCGTTTGAAGAATTTCCATGTCAGCACGCCGACCTTGCCGCACCGCCCGATCCCTCTCCAGCGCTTCGAACTCATCGACTCTTCATCGGCACGGCCAGACTGTCGATGAGCTCCTCCGCGGCCTCTGCCGGCAGTTTCCACATCCCCGACTGTCCCGTGCCACCGAGTACTGCCAAGCGCTCGTACGCCCCTTGTTTTTCTTCCGTAAGGGGCTTGGGTGTAGCTCTGCCTGCTCGTAGCTACCATTCTTCGATCAGATCGGCGTGGTTCTCGTTCCTCTTCATGATTCTCCACCCAGCCCGGCACATCTCGGTCATCGTACCTTCCAGCTGCAGTCCAAAGGCTAGGCCACATTGGACCAGGTCCTCCTTCCTCATCGCGTGGATCCATTGTCGTCTCCCCATTTCTTCCTTTCGAATTCGGCACTGCGCTCCCTAATCGATCTTACTTTGTCACCAGGCCCCACGTTGGGCGCCAGTTGTAACGAACCGTTTCGTGCGCATGGCGTACTCAGCGGCCGGTGGGTTCGTTGCAACAATTTTTGAATGTTGCCTGGTTGACAAATAGAAAGACTTGGTCGGCTTCTTTACACACGAGTTCTTTATTGGTATCTTAGGAAATACTTAAGGACGACGACTTAGCCTAATCTTTGGTTTATTACTACGCGACGCTCCTGGCGCCTGCCGGTCCTGTCGGCTCTGTCGGCTCTGAGAACTGGTACGACTACGATTCCTAGCGTTGGGCCCAAAATCCGCCGTACTCAGTTCGCACACGACACGTTCGCTCTCAATGGATTCTCCCGTTTATCAAGCGATACACCAGGCCATAAATGGTCATGCGCTGGACCACTGCCGGCCCGATCCCATTATCCCGCCTCTCTTCCGCGCTCCTCATTCTGGTAGCGCCCTCTGATTGCGGCTCTCTCTCCGTTGCCCAGAGACTGAGAGAGCCCCTCCCGGTCAATTCGCCGTTATCCGGGTAAGCCGGATAGACCTTAACACCTTAGGGTCCATGCGTGTGAAGGTATCATTCTTTATCGCAAGTCTGGCTATCCTGGTGAAGAGCCAATCCCTTAGCTGTCTGCGGGCCGAGAGCGAGGCCGAGAGCGAGGACGGCCAGGCCGGTGCCCTCAGGCTAAAGGGAGTCGCGTAGCCCACTCCGGGCTGGAGAAGAGCAAGCCAGAAGGCAACCATCTTGTTAATTGTCCTTTGGGTCCTTTGACAGGACGGCAATGCCGCTCGAGTTTCTGGAGCAGGTGTAATGTTCGGTAGACATTTATGGTCTGGACCTGGACCTGATTCCGAGTGCGAAGCGAAGCAGGTGTAATCTCCGGCAGACATTTATGGTCTGGACCTGGACCTCATTCCGATTGCGAAGCCCGATGCCGGGCACTTATTAGTTTGTCGCTAATAACAAAAAGTGACAGTCGTGAAGTGCGTGTTCTCGCAGTTTTTAGATATTATCCCAAGAATCGCAATATGCAGGCCCATATCGACCAGAAATTGGACGAATTGCACGAGCTAGGTTGCATCGTTGGTTTCTGCGTCGACTTTAGACAGATCAACGCCAAATCCTTTAATGCTTCGTCAAAATTTCAGTTGTACCAGTTCCGGGAGGCACGCTTTATCAGCAGCCTGTATTTAAATGACGGATAATGGCAGATACTAAAGGATGCCACTCTCGTTTGCCTGCAAGGACGACATATTAGTCATTGGAAGAACGAAGAAAAAGCACCGGCGGTACCTGGAAGAGGTACTGCTGCGTTTGCAAAAGGCAAAATTGAGACTAGACATTGGTACATGCCAATTCTTCTGGCAAAAGTCGCGTTACTGGGACACCTGGTAACGGGCGAGGGCATACACACTGACCCCGAGAAAAAAGCAGCCATTGAATAACTGCAACTACCAGGGAACATCAAAGAGTTGAGCAAGTATCTGGGCCTCATGATGCAGGCGGCTCGTTCCCGGATACGCCACCCTAGTGCACAGGTTGAGTACACTAAGAAGAAAAAGGCGAAATGTGAGTGGACGGACGGGCAGCAGCAACCTTTTCAGGTCTCGCCCGTGATTGCAAAATGACAAGTATCAGCGATAAGGGCGCAAGCACAAACTAGCTGAAAGCGGAGCTGAATATGCTAGCTGATAAAAACAAACATGCTTGATCATTGTGCGAGCTTTCAGCTTAGCTAAGCAGCTATGTGCGCACTTGCACTGAAGCAGTGTGTCTGATATTTTCGCTTTCAGCTCCGCTTTCAGCTAGTGTGTGCGTGCGCCATAAGCGGACACGAATGGCACACATCAGCGATCTCAAGCCAAGCCTAGGGAAGAGGTGGCTTAGGGACCAGAGAAGGTACGACAGACAACATGCATAAAGAACAATCACAGCCACGAGGACAGCACGAGGAGAACACCAGCGGCGACAGTGAGGGTCAGCACGCAAGGTATGCCGGAGGTTATAATATGCGTTGAATAGCAATCCCGGAGAACATGGCAAAGTTGAAATACAAAAGAGTCTGATCAACAAATAGAAGTAGGAACAAGTAGGAATGAGTCCGTGTCGAACCCGAGTATAAGGGACCTTAAACAACACAACTCGATTAAGTCGAAATGTTTTTTTCCACAAGGATTCAAACAGACTTTTTGCTGATAGATATGGGACAAATACATTTTTTAATGTATTATGGAGTTTTTTTGGCAGAAGGATTTTTTTGAAGAATTTTTTAAGACCGGTATTTTTGTTAAAGCTTTTTTCAGAGGTAGCGGTAGTATCTAGTATCTTAAGTCTGGTTGAAAAGAACTTAGCTTTTTTGAAAAGATAATTAAAACAGCTAGAAGTTAATCCCAAACACTTTGTGATTTTAGCTTATCGTGTGGGAAATATTAAGCATTAAAATGCAGAAGTGGTGATTTTTGTGTAGTATATTTTACGAAATTTTGCCTTTAAAAATTCAGGAAAAGTCAAAAAGGTTATATCCTGTATAGTATTTTGTGTATTTGTATTTTGGGTATAGGTGAATTAATTAAGCGTCGTTTAAGATATGGATTATTAAAATCTATAGAGAAACTTTGGAGCTAAAATTCGATAACCAAACATTAAAAATTAAAAAAAAATAACATAATATATTCCTTTTGGAAGATTGCGGGCACAACTGCCAATTGGTACCCGATCGCGTTCCTTTGGTATGAAATACAATATGGAAACCAAAAGCTGTCTGTTCCCATCGCTTATGCTGTTAATATGAAGGAAAAATATCAAAGAATGGCTAAATTGTTTGAAAACATAAAATATTAAGACCACCAGTGGAAGGTCGCGTGTGACTCAAAAGTCGGTGCCATTTTAACGGGATTGCAAGGTGGTTACACAAAATACTGCTGCTTCCTGTGTTTATGGGATAGTAGAGCTAGAGAACAGCATTACTCAAGAAAACTTTGACCAAAACGCGGGGAACATACTTTGGAAAATTACAACATACAGAATGCAGCTCTCGTGAAGTTTAAAGACGTTATTTTACCATCATTACTAATGAAAAATTTTTTTAAAGCACTTGATAAGGAATGTGAATCAATGCGTTATCTAAAATTAACCTATCGCTCGCAAAAGTGAAAGAAGGAGTATTTGATGGGCCCCAAACAAAAAAATTACCAAAGGGTGATCTAAGGATGGAACTCATTCCGAATGGTAGTATGGTGCTACCTCTGAAAAACGATTTTAAACAAATACCAGTTTTCAAAAATACTTCAAAAAACGAGAAGGAACGTGTGAGTCGCTTCTGGAGACGCGACTCAACTTATACCCGTACTCATAAGTTTTGAGCTTATGATTTTTTAGAAAAAAAAATTTTATATTTTACATTTGACATTTTTTTGCTACATCTGTTATCTACATCTTCAATGTACTCTACCGCGTTCAGTGCGAGAGCAACCCTAGCGGCGGAGATGTAGAATATAAATGGTACATCTATAATCAACATGTTAGATGTAAAATAAACATTGTAGATGTAGATGTATATAACAGCTGTATATGTAGGGTCGCGTCCCCAGAAGCGACTCACACGTTCCTTCTCGTTGTTTCGTATTTTAATGTGTTCTTTAATTTCTTTAAATGTTCTTTATTCATAAGTTTCGTGTTGGGTTCTGGGCTACTCTTATTGAGTGTTGTCTGATTGACTGCTGCCTAATGGACTGCCCTTTCTTTTTCCGAGCTTGCACCTTTTAAGCTCGTAGCTGGCGGTCAGAATCGTACGAGTAACACCTTATATTACTAGGAGGTGATCGCTTATGACTGTTTTGGTTGTGTGGGGTTCGGGAATTTGTGCATCCTTGACAACCTCACGGCATTGCGGAAATCAGAATTTTAGCTTCGTTGGAAATCTGACGGTGGGTCAAAGCTTGTAATTACGGTGATTGTGTTTTGCGTGTTTAGCCAGCCACTGTAGAACTGGCTCTCGTGGGAGGTAACCGAGCCCGGAGGGATATATCCCCAAAGCTGCAGTATGGCGGCGGAACGCCGAGAAGCGGAGAGGCTAACCGCGAAGACCGAGGAGCGTCCACATGGCGTGGGTGGCAAAATGGCGCAGGCGGATCGCAGTGGCAGCTGCAAAGGAGGCACTGAGAGAGCAGCGAGCGAGGACGCTCAGGCGTTCTTCAGGACAATGAAAGCTGGCGAATGCCACCGCCAGGTGATATTGCAGCGGTGGCAACAGGGTCAGCAGCAGAAGGACTAGGCCTCCGAGCAGCAGGCAGAATGGGAGCAAGAACAGTGACGGCAGCAAGAGTAGTCTGGTCTAGGGTAGGACCCGGTGACACCGCTCGCCGCTGAGGGGCCTGCGACAGATGCACACAAGACGGAGGCGAGGACAGACGAGGACAAAGCTCCGGAACGCAGTAGTCACTGCCTGACCGTTCCGTAAGGCTTAAGGCGAAGACTTAAGGAACCTTACGACTCGGGGCACTTGTCTCAGCCTTGCAATTGATATAGATGTCAATTGTAGCCAGATTAATCGAAGTGTCCAGAGCTGGCTGGGGGTAGATTTAAGTGATTCGGTGACCGCAAGGCAAACTGCCCGTCAGACTTTGGAGGTTTACTAGGTAAGGTTAGTGCTATCTGCTTCCCACCATGCTAAGCCGAGTTTCGTTCCACCAATTGCTGGAAGTTACAACTCGGTATCTTATATTTTCGTGAGAACATCACACATTGTAAGTCGTGTATCTCAATTTAGTGGATCGGACATCTGTATCCATTATAGTGAAGTTTGTGGTCGCTGGTCGACACAAACCAGCGCTATCTACAGACAGCGCCGGCGCCACAAATTTATATTACAATGTGTTATGTAATATTTCTTCTACATACCACGTATTACATATGCGGACTAAATGTAATACTAACAGCTGAGAGAACAACATTCGAACCCTCGCGCTAACAGTGTGTCCATGGATCCAACCCGAACTGCAACACTACCAGCTGATCAGCAAAACTGCTAACTTTTGGCAATAAAAACAGCATCGCCAGAGCAATCAAGGCAGTCTATAAGGACTCGCCCAGGGTCAAGATCAGCCTTCCTGATTCCACTGCAATACACATCAGCATTGCAATAAATATTCCTCCTCGGAGCGCATTATCCTCCGCATCATTTACGTCTCTCGGAGTACATTACCCTCCTCCACGATCTCTTCTTTCCGAGCTTTTATCCTCCGATACCATATCCCTACGGCACGCATCTAGTAGCCACGTGCGGCCTGAAGACCCTGAAGGAAGACCTCGTGGACAACCCTGTGATCACTTCACTCCCGAAATCTATATATTAAGACTAATAAAGATAAAAACCTACTTTCGACACCTTACTTGTGTCGCCAAGCGACCCATTTTGGACCAGGAGACCCTTTTCTTTCAACTACCACATCCAGAGATCAAACAAATTTCTGTGAACCCCGGCGTAGCGAGCATACACCGGCCGAAGTGCCTTCACAATATTTGGTGGGATACAGACACTCTGTCCAGGTACCGTCCACAGAGAATTTGTATTGGTCAAAACGAAGAGGAAAGGGGAAAGGGATCGCACAGCTTGAACCTTGTTACCTATACATAAGACTTAGGTTTAGCACGTCAAGAAGGACCAGAAACATTATGCCAGTTAAATACAAGTACTCCTGCACAATGCGGCAATTCTGTCCGAATTTGGAACCAACTTCCCCACGGCCTTAAGGCCATAAGTGGCGCGAAGCAATTTAAGATAGGACTGAAGGAACATCTGCCCACTGCCTAAATCTAATTATTTAAACTTTTTAAAAGTGGGGATGGATGAAGAGAGAGCGAGACCTACAGAAGTAAAATTAAATTAAAATTAAATTATTATGTTAGTACATAAGTTCAATTATCATTCTAACGGTAATTACTCTTAAGAGTTTCTATGAATGTTACTGAATTTTTAAATGTTAATAGCTATTCGAATTTTTGTGACCAGCGCCTTAATTTATAAGTATTTATATGCTTGTCGCGCTAGGATGGAAAATACAAAATACAAATACAACAAAAATCGCTCAGCTTTTTTTGATCGATCAAGCATGTTTTTTTTTTATTATCAAGTTGAGAACTCAGCAATCAATATTTCGTTAGTACGGCAACTATATCATAGTCTGTTCGACCGTCTTTATGGGTTCTCATATTCTATATGAGCTAAAGCAATTGCTGCTTATGAACCCTTCCGCCTCCACAAAAGGCGACAATCTTTGGCATGCGCAGATGTGATGATATAGGTTAGGTTAATGCGGTAGTTGCGGAGAGGGGGAGACACCGCCCCATTTCCACCACCTACCAATTTGGACAATATACCTGGTCTGTTTTCGGACAGGTCCGAAATGTCGGTGAGGAAAGGAGCCCCTAGGTGCCCCAAGGAGCCTACGGTTTCCCAGGGCCGGACAGTGACAGAAGAAGTGGGGGACCGACACCGACCTCTTCGTCCCTGCAGCTCTACAGAAGTCGCTATGACGGATTGACAGTCTGGCAGCGTGTGTGCCGATCTGCCAGTGTCCCGTGATGGTAGAGCACTGTACTCTGCTGAGTTTTTAGAGCTCTTCTGAGCGTTTCTTCGATCGACTTGGCCAGATCGACTTGGAAGTTTTACAGGTGATGGTTTGCTGCCATCGTCTGTCGGCAATAAGCTCGAAGGCTTCGTGCGTTAGTAGCCTACACGTAGCCAAAGGCATAGCTACTTGCATCCTCTCTGGTAGGAGATTTGTGGTACTAGCTTGCCCGTGGATATCCCTGTGTCCGCGGACCCATATTAGGGAGAGATGTAAATTCTCAGCGGCCTCATTAAAAGACCTACGGCATATGTTGATAGTCGTTGAGTTCGACTATATTGAGCCAAGTGCTCTGAGAGCTGCTTGGCTGCCTGTCTAAAGAAGGTTTGGAGACGATAGAAATAGCCTAGTTTATTGCTTCAACCTCCGCTTGGAACACACTGCAGTGATCCGGGAGTCTGAAACAGTGACTAATGTTGAGATCGTTACACTAGACGCCACCACCCACACGGCCGTCTTTGAGTCATCAGTGTATATGTGGATCGCATTTGCAGGTCCAGGTTCGCCCCTCTCCCAGTCCTCCCTGAATGGGATTGATTGAAGGGCGTCGATGTTCCCTCCGATAGTTGCGGGAGTCTCGTCAAGATCTCCGAGTGTTCAAAAGTGGATGCTTTCCAGAGTTTGAATTCTCTCATTCTGAGAGCGGAAAGAATTGTCACCTTTTTCCCCATGAGTTCTGGCCACTACACATCCACTCCGTACATTAGGATTAGTCAAATGATGGCGGTATATAGCACCGGACTATATACAGGGTCATTCCCCATTTGAGTCCGATGGTTTTTCTGCAGGAATAGAGGGCCACAGTGGCCTTCTTTACCCTATCCTCTATGCTCAGTTTCAAATCGAGCTTCTTATCGAAGATCAGACCAACACACTTGGCATTATTGCTAAAAACTAGCGCTTCCCTACAGAGTTTTGGGGGAGTCAGTGTCGGGAACTTGTACTTCCTGGTGAAGAGTGCTAGTCCCTTTTTAGACGGATTAACACCTAGCCCGCATTTGTCTGCCCATTGGAACAGTTTCATGAGACTGCTTGTCATGCACTCGCAAAGCGTCTGTGGAAATTTCCCAAAGAATACTATGGCCACATCATCAGCGTACGCCACCACGTGGCATCCAATCCACTCTATCTCCCACAGCATTTCATTAACTGCTACGTTCAATATGACAAACCTGGTTGAAGTTGACGTCTCCAGTGAGGCCTCAAGGGTCCTGCATTGAAGCATCTGATCGATGAGACTCACCGTTCTTGAATCAGTCACCTGGTCCGTCAGAGTACCCATGATGGAGGTCAGGATGATGTTGTTAAAAGCACCCATGTCAAGGAAGCCTACCAATGTGTATCGCGTGTGGGCCATCTCTGAGGATCTTCCTTCCGATAGGCGTGATCAAGGATTAGATTGGAGGAATTCTCGCCCTGAGATGCAGCCCTAAAAGCCGTTCCATCGTCTTGAAAAGACAGTACGAAAGACTTATTGGTATGAAATCTTTGGGGGCAGTGTGCGAGGTCTTGGTCTGAAGCCATGTATCTGGGATTTGTCCGTGAGAGAAAGCTCCCTCGTAAATCCGATTGAGCCGATTTATGGCCCTTTTTCCGGCGTGGATCAGTTGTGTTGGGATGATGCCATCTGTTCCCTCAGACTTGTATGGCTCCCAGGATATGATCTCCTGACTTTTTTGTCTGGACGTTGAGATGCAATGACTGCATCATCAAGTGGCCCATGCGACACCGCCCAAGCGACCGAGGGGCCCGAACCGATCGCAAAAATGCTGGAAAGATAGGTGTTAGACTAAAATTCGAGGAAAATTAGAGCTAAACACAAATTTGAGTTGAGCTAAACATGCAAAGATAGCTAATAAATAGTACTAATTACGGGAAAGGTATATTAGTATTAGTGATTTAAGAAGAGGAAGGAAATTAGTAGTGGATATTATGTGGTAGAGGGAATTGAAGTCCGAGCAAAGGATCGTAAATGGTTCGTGCAAGGAATAATTCGATCTACAAAGCGGAAGGAACAAAGGAATGAAGTTTCTAGTAGATCTAATAGGAATAGTAAAGTTTATGCGGCTCAACAAGTCTGGGCTATCTACGTCACCCTTGATCAGGTTGTGCATAAAAATCACACCAATCATTTTTCTACGACTAACTAAGGTTGGAAGGTTTATTAAAAGCAATCAACGAGGGCAAGACGGCAGTCTCAGTTTTTCTGGACTGTGTTTGTACGGTCCTGGTATACTTTGTACTGGGGCACCATACATAAGCGTCATACTCTAAAATCGCACGAACAAGCGAGATATAGGGAGTCTTTGTTATATAGGGGTCGTCAACTTCTTTTGACCACCTCTTTATAAACCCAAGCAACCACATGGTCCTATTTACCATGGTAAAAATGTGTTCGGAAAACTTTAACTGGGGGTCTAGTTTAACACCAAGATTATAAACCAAGGTAATTCTCTCAAGAGAACCACCGCAGAGGCTATAAGGAGCCAAAAGGGGGCTGGAGCGATGAAATGTTATTACTTTGCATTTCGAGGCATTTAGGTGTAACATATTTGCAGAATATCATGACTGAAAGTTATTGACATCGGATTGCAAGCGAGAGTGAAATGAAATGTCTTTATACTGGACACAGAGCTTAACATCATCCGCATACATGAGTACTCGAGGGCTTGTTAATACTGAAGGCAGGTCATTAATAAAGAGTGTGAAAAGTAGGGGGCTAGGTGGCTGCCCTGTGATACTCCAGAAGTAACCATAACAGGTAAAGAGAAGGATTTTTTAAAGAGGACTCTTTGAGACCTAGAACGAAGAAAAACATCTCAAACGATTAGATGGAAACCCTAAAAGGTCAAGTTTTTGCGCCAGAAGGGAATGGTTTACAGAATCGAATGCTTTACTGAAATCAGTGTAAATGTCATCCGTCTGCAAGTTACCTTGGAAGCCTTTAATGATAAAATAGGTAAACTCTTATAAATTTTTGGTTGTTGATCGCCGCCTGAGATGGAGATATAAGTGATTTGCAGAGATGTTGCAAATGCGGAGTTAAAATTTTTTCAAACATTTTAGGAATGGCGGATAACTTAGATATACCTCTATAGTTATTTGCAGCAGAATTGCTACCTTTCTTATGGTTCGGGAAAATAAAAGATTCCTTCCAGAATAGGGGGAAGCATGAAGAGTTAATGGATAGTGTGAATAGTTTAAGCAAGGGTCCACACAGAGCGTCTGCACAGTACCTGAGTGCAGCGCCAGGAACTCACTCAGGACCTGGTGAATACTCCGGCTTAACTAGTCGAATATCATAGTGCAGTGAGCTTTCATTTAACAAGGGGCTGAAAATTCCATTCGACCTTGGTGAACTGCATGGATACGGCTGACCAGAGTAGCTTTCATGAGAGTAGGTTTTTTGGAAAAAGTTGTCAAAAAGATCGGCAATTGCCGAGGATGTGCGGAAGTTCAACCCCTGCTGTTTACGACGCTATACAACTTTTAAGTGTCCTGAGAAAAGCATATCCTGCATAGAGATAGGTAGTTTTTATAGCATGGAGCTTTAAGCGGGGAAATTTGACCGTCTTGGTTTTAAGTTTTTTAGACTGAATAATTCTTTGGTAAACCAAGGCGGCTTTCCAGATCTAAATGGACAAGAAAATGGAACACAAAAATAAAAAAATGTGTCAAGTAAGTTTCGTAAACTCGGCATTACGAAAGCAGCGGACACGTTCAGATAGCCTACCCATTCGATCCAATACAGTAGGTCCAATATCGACCAACACTTCGAATGTAGGATGGTAGGAGTCTACAGGTATAGTGAGCGGTAGGGCTCGGGTTAGCAACGCTATGGTCGGAACCGAGACAAAGCACGGATCAAGCAATCGAACCAAGGAATTTTTTACATGGTTGACTTGGGACAGGGATTGGTCCGTCACAAAAGTCAGGTAGTGACATGGGCACAAGATGATTAGACTCGTTTACCGAAGATAAAAAATAACTGGATAGTTGAAGTCCCAAGAACTAAAATATGGTCTTTATCTGATAGCGAGGAAGAAACAGTTTTTAGAGTAGACAGGTAATGCTCGTATATTAAGATATCCGAGGAAGGTGGAATATACGATCAAGTAATGAAAATGGATGATGAGGGTGGAGATGAAGCACTGGTCTGACTACTACGAAGAGTTATGGGGGCCTATGCTTTTTCTTAACCACCAAATGCTCCGGAAAAAACTTGGCGGAACAAATAGTTTCAAATTGAGTCGAGAAACGCTTATCTTAAAGGAAGATATGTCCCTGGCGTAAGAAAAGTTACAATTTTCGACCTTTAAGTCGACGAATTTTATTTTGCTATTGATAAAAGCGGTTACATCATTGGATGTGTGGTCAGGGGCTAACCGCGAGACAAAAACTTGTCGCTTTGGTGGGACTCACACCAGTGGTTTTGGCCCAGTACCTGTGATGCCAGCATCCAGTGGTCTTGGATATCTATTAGCTGGTGGGAGCGAAACTAATGGGGAAACTGCTGAAAACCGGGTGGTAGTTGACGTCCCCAGTGTGGCCTCAACGGTCCTGCATCGAAGCATCTGATCGATTAGACTCACCATCCGGTGAGTTTTCAAAAATTCTTTAAAAACAAGAAGGAACGTGTGAGTCGCTTCTGGGGACGCGACTCTACTTATACCCGTACTCAGTGTGTACATTTGTGAGCATATAAATTTTTAAATTTTAAGAATAAAAAAAAAATTTTATATTTTAAATTTTTTTGCTACATCTGTTATCTACATCTACATATACAATGTATATTTTACATCTAACATGTAGATTATAGATGTACCATTCATATTCTACATCTCCTCAGCTAGGGGTTGCTCGCGCACTGAACGCGGCAGAGTGTGCGAGCGAGAAAGAGATAGAGCAGCGGATCTCATTCGGGTGGAGGCAGGGGAACCAACAGAAAATTAATTTCGTCATTCTGTCTATAATTATGTTTTGATCTGATTCAGATTCGGCAGTCTGGTAGATGGGGTCATTCTCTACGATACTGCGTTTTTAGTTTTATCGTATCTTTAAAATTGTGCCTGCCACAGATTTTCGTCCTTTGTGGGGGCGGAAGGGGCGGGGCGAAATTAAGAAATACACTTGTAGCAGTGTGATATCACATGAGTTTGGAAACCAAATTTGGTTACCCTAGCTCTTATAGTCTCTGAGATCCAGGCGCTCATGAAGAAGGACAGACGGACGGACGGACAGACGGACAGACGGACGGACAGACGGACATGGCTATATCGACTCGGCTATTGATGCTGATCAAGAATATATATACTTTATGGGGTCGGAAACGTTCCCTTCTCTGCGTTGCACACATCCACTTTTACCACAAATCTAATATACCCCTTAACTCTTTTTTAAGTACGGGTATAAAAAGTTCTGCCATGGAAAAAATAAAATTAGATCTTCAAACCATTTCTAAGCCCCAAATCTTTAAGAAAAAGTTCGTTTTGTTCCTTGTGGAAAAATCGTGTTGACTAGTGAAATCATCGATTGAAAAAACCATAATTCTTTAAAAAATTTTAAAGCCCCATATCTATCAGAAAAAGTTGGATCCTTGATGAATTTTCATTTGCTAACCCACCCGCTTCCAGCGATTGCAGCGCTAACTTAGCCTCCCGCGTGCAGTGTGCGCATCTATGGCAGATAAATATTTTAAAATTTGACAAAATTTATAATGCATAATGCACGTTTACCGTCTGAGTACTGGATATAAAATTAGAGCTGCAACTCACAGAGCTTCCCCTCGTTTGCTATTGTGCGCTTGTGTACGTAGTCAGCTAGAAAACAGGAACATTGTATTTGTTCCAATCACTCCCTGCAGGGTTCTGGCTGTCACGGCATGAAAGTGTCACAGAAAAAATTGTTCGGGATCGACGTCGACAAAGGCAGCAACGTCGACGTCAGCATGAAATTCTGTCCAGCTTCAACTGCTGCAGATCGAACCGGACACATAAGGAAGAGAAGCAGATTTCCATAGATTTCCCTCTCTCTCATATTTTTAGTTTTCTCTACCTGCATTAGGTTCGCTAACTCTTCTACTCACGCTTATTTCGTTTCCTCAAAAAAACCGATTAATTGGTGCAATCTTTTGTTGCGAGCGCCTGTTGTTGTGCGTCTATTTAGATGTTTATTCCTTTTAAAAGAGGGTTTTCAGAGTTTCAAAAGTCAGGTAAGTGGATTCAGTGATTACAGTTCGCGTTGTTACATGGGTTTCGGTAGAAAAAATATGTCGAGATTCTAGAAAATTCTAGCCACGTGGTTAAGCCCATCGGGAATTGCGATCGCGAACAGGTACCAAATGTACAACCCTTTTTCGTTTGCTTTGTTCCCAATTGGCAGTTGGGCACGCAGCCTTCAAAAAGGTATTTTTTGTTAATTTTTTCAATTTTTTAGGTTTGGTTAACGAATTTTAGCTCCAAAGTCTCTTCATAGTTTTTAATGAGCGATACCTTAAACGACGCCAAATTAATGCACCTCTACACAAAAAAATAGAGAACACAGGATATTCCTGTGTGTTTTAAAGTCAAAATTTCGTAAATATTACCGCACAAAAATCATAATTTTTGCATTTCAATGCTTTATATTTCCCAGACGGTAAGCTGAAATCACAAAGTGTTTGGGCTTATCTTCTAGCTGTTTTAAATGTCTTTTCAAAATATTAAAGTTCTTAACAACCAGATGAAAGATACTAGAGTTATGTGAAAAAAAACAAGCGGTACCTCTGAAAAAGCTTAAAAAAAAAATACCAGTTTTCAAAAATTAAAAAAAAAAAAGTTCTGCCATAGAAAAAAAACCATAATTCTTTAAAAAATTTTAAAGCCCCATATCTATCAGAAAAAGTCGGTTTGGATCCTTGAGGAAAAAAAAGTTCGGTTTTGTCGAGTAGTGTTATTAATATGTATGAGGGCTGTTACAATTTTAGCCGGGATTCCAAATTGTCTAAATTCACACTAGTAGCGATGTGCTATTGCTTTTTCGGAACAAATATTGTTTGTGTAGCAGTTGAACAAAGAAGAGTCGGTCTGTTTTTTCTTGATTTTGTGCTTGTGGGTCATTATTTCCCTATTTAAAAGTTGTAAAATGTATCGTTAAAAGTATTTAACAAAAAGGGAGATAGAGGAGTTAATTAACGAGAGTGAAGATGAGGATGAAACTGCGACTCTTTTCCATGATGCAGACAATATTGATTTCGTGATGTTGCCTTCAGAGAAAATCGACGAATTAGATGATGTAGAAGACATCGAAGAAGAAGAAACCATTCTTAACGATACAGGTGTGTTAATACCTGGAGAAGTTGCTAGCCCCATCGAAATATTGTATGAGTTTCGTGATTGCAGAAAGAAACCCTGATCGTGAAGACGATGATGCTATTACCTATGTTGATGAGTCTAATCAAGGTGAAGATGAGGGTGGTAATAAACCGGAAACACAAATGAAAGAATTTAAAAAAGTATAGTTTCCCTGATAAGTGGTCAAAGACAAAGAGGGTCCAAAACAATAAAGTTGGAGAGCTTTTTACAAAATACGGTAGAAAATATATATAATTTTTTTCATATTTTCTAACATTTGAAGGAAATTTTTCTCCAATTGAATTATTTAATTTATTTATCGACGAGGAAGTTATTGACTTAATTATTTTTTTAAACATGATTTATCTATTAACGAACAAATGATTGCCTATTATGGCCGCCACTCCTGAAAAATGTTTATAAAAGGGAACCCGATCCGGTTTGGATTTAAGTATTGGGTTTTGTGTTCGGCTGAAGGCTACTTATATTCATTTAGTCCATATGGTGGTGCCAATGCAGTCCCAGATCCGGCATACATTGAGTATAATACATAGGGTTTGGGAGAAAAAGGACTATCAAAAATTAATTACTTTTGCACAGGCACAGTTCGAGACAACCGAACCAACCACGCTGCACTTTTGGATATTATATCGTTAACAAAAAGGGCTTCAGCCACGCTCTGCGGTTCGTAGCATTGAATAATATTACATCAGACAAAACAGATCATAGCATCTTCAAACTTGAAAAGCCACGTCGTTGTCGTGTTTGACATAAGCATGCTTCAATTAAATGCTCCAAATGCGAGGTTGCTTTTTTTTTTATTTTTATTTATCTAATCTTCCCTAATAGAAACTTACGACAAGAATGCAAATCTTAATCTAATATGATTATTTAATTCATTACACTCAATTACTTAGAGTACGTCCCTAGCTAGATATTATTGCTGGGTGCGGAGGTCTCTTCGCCGGAGTCGTGTATGGCTAGTGTGCCAAGTTAAAGACTGCGCAAGTCTTTTAGGATGGACTTGAAGCTTGGCCTGATACTTTGCTTTCACTTTGGCAATTTCATCTTTAACTGATCCTACATTTAAGTCTTTATGGATATTTTCATTCCGTATGTACCATGGTGCCCCAGTGATATTTCTTAGTATCTTCGATTGAGCTCTCTGGATTATTTCTAAATTACTGACGCAAGCATTTCCCCATAGCTCGGAGTCGCATGTCCAGATGGGTTTGAGAACTGCATTGTACAAAAGTACTTTGTACTCCAGTATTGCGAGGTTGCTGTTCACACAAAAAGTTTTAATATAATTCATAATTTGTAAACTCTTATTAAATTCATGTTAAAGATAATAATCCATTAAATAATTTTATATACAAATTATCTCAATCCCCCAATTATCCCCCTACAGCCCAAACCGGCAGAGATAAAAACATTAAATATAGACACTTTTCTAAATCTTATCGCATTCGTATTAAGTTTCATTAAATTTCAACCACCGGTTTAGGTGCGGGTTTAAGTGGGTTAAGAAACGCAAAAAATTTAAAACAATGCAACAAGTTTGTGTAGACCTGTAGCAAATAGAACATTGAATGGACCTTGTTCTACGACTGAACATATCCTAAAGGCGTTCCACCGTTGTCAAAAAAAAACCTGGACTAGCTGAAGGGTATGTAATCCTTGGATGAGTTGTGGTTTATATTCTCAACACTGTGGATAAAGACCACTCTCCCATTAAGGTGCCATACTTTGCAGTTTTTGTTATTATTACCTTTAACTGGCTATATTTAATATAATTTTATTGCGACACCTGCTACTTCAATATAACTAATACTTTTTTTCTATTTTTACTTTAGGATGTCGCATTTATTAACCCGGCAAATGTTGTTTTTGTATATATGCTAGTTCGTGATTTGGTTGATGGAGAGGAATCTAAAGAATCGGACCTACAAGCTTCAGTGCTAACCTGCTTGTATCTCTCATACTCATACATGGGAAATGAAATAAGTTATCCTCTTAAGCCGTTTTTGGTTGAAGACTCAAAGGATAAGTTTTGGGACAGGTAAAACAAAATCTGTTAATTTTCTATAAATATGTATATTTTTTTGTCCAAAAACTCATCAACGCACTGCCAAATCCCAAACGGTTAAATCATTTTGTGCCATTAGGCCACATTCGATTATACTAGTCAACACGGCATTTAGGCTGTGATCCAAAATGACATTTTCTTATCGATTTCAGGGCTTACACATTTTTAACGAATTAAGAATTTTTAAAATCTGAAGAGGTAGTGCTTCTAAGTTTACATAACTTAAGTATCTTATATCTGGTTGCAAAGAACTTTGCAATTCGGAAAATCTGACTAATGCAGCTATAATATGCAGACATTTTGTAACTACAGCTTTACGCCTGGAAGATATTAAGCTTTCAAATTCAAATTTAATCATTTTTTTGTGGTATTTTTTCCCGAAATTTCGGCTTTAAAAACTCAGGAAAAGTCGAAAAAAAAAAAAAATTCTTTGCATGAATTTTTAGTTTTAGATATTAATTAGGCGTCGTTTAAGGTATTGTTCATTAAAAGCTATGGAGAGAGCTGCACTTGTCAGCTTTTCATAACTGCAAGGTTCTATGCAACCAGAAATAAAATACTCAAGTTATGTAAAAAATAAAAGAACTACCTCTGAAAAAAAAACCATGAAAAAAATACCAGATTTTAAAAATTCTTTAAAGGTTAGGTTAGGTTGACCCGGACGGCCCTCACGGAGCCATGCATAGGCCCATTATGGCCATTACCGGGGTATCCAGGTAGTTTCTCCTTGCCCTTGATAGCGCCGGGAAGATGCATATGAGGTGTTCCAGGGTTTCGATAGCCCCTTCTTCATCGCATTTCCGGCAGCTCCCACTGTTGGTGATGTCAAGTTTAACTGTATTTAACCAGTGAGTATTTCCACTAACATTCTGAGGTCCTTCCGTGGTAGGTGCAGTAAGTAGTGGCTAAGTTTACCATTGCGCCACCCTGCTCGCCAGGACATTTATGGTACTGACTGCTGACGACTGCATGGATCTTATCGCCGCCTGGCTGTCCACGAACAGGTTTACCACGCCGTGTGAACGATCGATGGACTGAGCTGCCTCTTCCGCTTTCCGAATAGAATATGCTGCATTGGCCCGGTAGCTTATAGGACAGCCTTATCTCAGGGTCTGTACAGTAATTGCCCGCTCCTACTCCTCCTTCCATCTTGCAGCCGTCGGTGTAGATGTTGAGTCAGATCCCGACCCCTTTTCCAATCGTTGGGTCCCGTAAATGAGGTTGTTTTTACATACAGGCAAGTTTAGGAGATCATGTAGACAGATATACCGGTCATGTCTCGGCAGTCAGTTGAGGGTGTATGTCCAGGGGGTCGATTCCGATTATGGTTTCGAGTGCTTTTCTTGGTGTTGACCTCAGCACCCCGTAATGCAGAGCAGTGCCTGCCGCTGGGTCCTTTCCGTCGACTCCATATAGCAGAGTCGATCGCACCACCGAGATGTAGATCCAGTGTATTAGAGAAGGTGACAGGCATCATGTACTCCATGTAAGCATCTTCTTGGATGCATATAGCGTAATGGTGGCCTTCTTCACCCTTTCCATTACATTGGGCCTCCATGCCAGCTTGATATCCAGTACTGCCGAGTTATTTGACTTGTGCTTTCGGGTCAGCCTGGTTTTATCAATTTTCGGGAGGATCCCGAATCTCTTGGTAAAGAGGATGATGTCCGTCCCGCCCACTCACATATCTCCCTGAAGGTTGATTCCATTATGGAGCTTAGAGTCGATGGACATACTCCCGTCATAATTATGCTTATGTCATCTGCATAAGCTGTTATTTTTGGGGCTCTCCTCTCAAATCTCTGTATTAAGTTGAAAATTCTTTAAAAAAAAGTACTACAAAAATTTTAAAATCCCCAAATCAATCAGAAAAAGCTATTTTGGTCCACAGCGGAGAGACTTAGATTCGGAGAGTGGAATGTCGTTGGTTTTCTGTATAATATGTTATTTTCACATTTGCTAAAAAGAGTAATTTTGTCGAAGTACTCAAAGAATACCAATTTTTTTAAGATTTCTTTCAATGATTTGCTCAAATGTATTTTAGTGGATGAACGACTGTGATGATAAAAAATTAATTTTACCATGTTTATACTTAGCATAGCCCATAAAAACACAAATAAATTTTTTTGTAAATTCTGTCTTACAAATTCGGTTATTATTTTATTATTATTATATGTATACAACCCATCAGCCTGTTTTCCCAAACGATTTGTTTTTCCTTTGACAATTTAATTATTTTGGTTAAATATGCCTTTTGTTTTGTCAATCACATTATATGAAACCAAACGAGAAGGAACCTGTGAGTCGCTTCTGGGGACGAAACTCTACTTATACCCGTACTCAGTCAGTATATACATTTTTGAGCATAATTTTTAAGAATTTTGGAATTTAAAAAAAATTTTACATTTTACATTTTTTTGCTACATTTGCTATCTACATCTACAATGTATATTCTACATCTAACATGTAGATTATAGATGTACCATTTAGATTGTAGATCTCCTCCGCTAGGGGTTGCTCACGCACTGAACGGGGCAGAGTGTGCGAGCGAGAAAGAGAATGAGTAGCGTGGTTGTGTGTGTGCTCCTGCGGCGGGGGAAACCACTGAAAACTAATTTCTTCATTCTGGCTATAATTATAATCCGATCTGATTCAGATTCGGCAATCTGGTAGATATGGGCATTCTCTACGATACTGCGTTTTTAGTTTTATCGTATCTTTAAAATTGTGCCTGCCACAGATTTTCGTCCTTTGTAGGGGTGGAAGGGGGTGGGCGAAAATTTGAAATACACCACCAAATTTGGTTGCCCTAGCTTTTATAGTCTCTGAGATCCAGGCGTCAAACAAGACGGACAGACGGACAGACAGACATGGCTCTATCGACGCGGCTATTGATGCTGATCAAGAATATATATACTTTATGGGGTCGGAAAATTTTCCTTCTCTGTGTTACACACATCCACTTTTACCACAAATCTAATATACCCCTTAACTCTTTTTTGAGTACGGGTATAAAAACTCAAGAAAAGTCGAAAAAAAAATAAATCCTGAGTCCTGGCTTTTTTTGTGTACTGGTGTCGTTAAAGGTATTTTTCATTCAAATCTATGGAGAGACGGTGGATCTACAATTTTTTCGTAAGATAGTTTTTAATTTCACGATGAACTTTTTAGCGGCATCTATTACACAAGTCAACGCGACATTTAGGCTGTGGCCCAAAAAGAATTTTTTTTATGGATTAGGGGTTTTTAAATTTTTAACGAATTATTTTTCTTTTTTAAGGTTTAATTAAAAAAAAATTGCATTGCATTTCTAAAAAGCTGACAAGTGCAGCTATAAATTCGCAGCCTAATGCCTGGAATATATTAAGCTTTCAAATTCAAATTTAACCTTTTTTGCGATATTTTTTTTTTCGAAATTTTGATTTTAAAAACTTAGGAAAAGTTGAAACAAAAATAATTCCTGGCCAATATTTTTAGTTTTGGATAGACACATTAATTAAGAGTCGTTCAAGGTATTGTTTATTAAAATCTATGGATATACGCTGAAGCTAAAATTCGCTAACTCAACGTACAAAATAAAAAACAAAAAATACTTTTTGGAAGGTTTGCGGGCCCAACTGCCAATTGGAAACAAAGCAAACGGAAAGGGGTTGAATTTTTGGTACCTGAACGCGTGCCTTTGGCAATGGTATTATTCAGTTAAAATTAGCTTTGAGTCGTTTTGGTCAAACGGCTGCAAGTTGACCGTGGACCATGTACTAGTTGTGAACCACCCCCAACAATTTGGGCAGAAAAACGTTAACAATACGCAGTTTTTGTGCTAATACCGAAACAAATAGCTGCTTTGTTGCTAGGTGCTGTGAGTATAATAAAAAAATGGGGAAACAAAAACTTAAGAGTAAATTTTTTTTTTTGAAGTGCATAAAAACGGATGTAAATTTTATCAAAATATGTTGGTGTTTTGTTTTCCTTGTAGTGTGGTCTTGTAGTTTGTGAATTATTTTCGTTTTTATCCAAAATATATGCACAACATATTTTTTGGTTTTTTGGAAAATTTGTCTGCTTGCCCGGTTTCGACACACGCCATGATACCAGTTGTGGACACTCTGTTTTTTGTATTTAATGCGTGTATTTGGTTACGAAACTGCATAATATCGGTGTTTATGGTAGTGTAGTACCAAATATTAACATTGAAACCACTGTGCCCTATTATTTTTAGAGGAAATTTGTCCTCTGCAGTAAAAGCCCGATGGAAAGCTCCATGCTTGCTTCACCAGATTGCACTGCTGCTTTGAAAGATAAAGCAGATATGAACGATCTGAAGCAAAACGAGAAGGAACGTGTGAGTCTCTTCTGGTGACGCGACTCTACTTTTATACTTTTTCGTGGTGTATACATTTTTGAGCTTATGAATTATATATAGAATTTAAAAAAATGTTACATTTTACATTTGTTTGTTACATCTGTTATCTAAATCTACGTCTACAGTGTATATTATACATCTAACATGTTGATTATACATGCACCACTTATATTCTACATCGGGCACACGCGCACTGAACGAGCCATAGTGTGCGAGCGAGAAAGAAAATTAGTAGCGTGGTCTCTTGCTGGAGGAGGTCGGAAAAGCAACAGAAAATTAATTTCTTCATTCTGGCTATAATTATGATCCGATCTAATTCAGATTCGGCAATCAGGTAGATATGGTCATTCTCTACGATACTTAATTTATTCGTTTCTTTAAAATTGTGCCTGCCACAGATTTTCGTCCTTTGTTGAGTCAGAACGGGGCGGGGCGAAATTAAGAAATACACTTGTAGCAGTGGGATATCACATGAGTCTGGAAACCAAATTTGATTACCCTAGCTCTTATAGTCTCTGAGATCTAGGCGCCAATCTAACCAGACGGACAGACAGACATGGCTATATCGACTCTGCTATTGATGCTGATCAAGAATACTTTATTGGGTCGGAAACGTTTCCTTCTCTGCGTTGCGCACATCCACTTTTACCACAAATCTAATATATCTCTTAACTCTATTTTGAGTACGGGTATTTTAAAGTCTTGATTTTATTTTTCTTAGACTGGATAATTCTTTGGCAAACCAAGGAGGCTTTCTAGATCTAACTGGACAAGAAAGTGGAACACAAGAATCAAAAAATGTGCCAAGTACATTGTAAAAAATTGTTGTGCCTTTCATAACGTCAGTGCACAGTACCAATCAAAATTAATTATTAAGCTTCGTAAACTCGGCTTTACGAAAGCAGCGGACACGTTCAGATAGCCCATTCGATCCAATACAGTAGGGCCAATATCGACTGACACTTCGAATGTAGGATGGTAGGCGTCTTCAGGTATACTGAGCGGAAGGGCTCCGGTTAACAACGCTATGGTCGGATCCGAGACAAAGCACAGGTCAAGCAATCGATCCAAGGAATTTTTTACATGGTTGACTTGAGACAGGGATAGGTCTACAAAGCCGTCGATAAAGTCATGTAGTGACATGGGCACAAGATGATTAGACTCGTTTACCGAAGATAAAAAATAACTGGATAGTTGAAGTCCCAAGAACTAAAATATGGTCTTTATCTGATAGCGAGGAAGAAACAGTTTTTAGAGTAGACAGGTAATGCTCGTATATTAAGATATCCGAGGAAGGTGGAATATACGATCAAGTAACGAAAATGGATGATGAGGGTGGAGATGAAGCACTGGTCTGACTACTACGAAGAGTTATGGGGGCCTATGCTTTTTCTTAGCCTTAAACTCTTTAACCACCAAATGCTCCGGCAAAAACTTGGCGGAACAAATAGTTTCAAATTGAGTCGAGAAACACTTATCTTAAAGGAAGATATGTCCCTGGCATAAGAAAAGTTACAATTTTCGACCTTTAAGTCGACGAATTTTATTTTGCTATGTATAAAAGCTGTTACATCATTTTATGTGAGGTCAGGGGCTAACCGCGAGACAAAAACTTGTCGCTTTGGTGGGACTCCCTCCAGTGGTTTTGGCCCAGTACCTGTGATGCCAGTATCCAGTGGTCTTGGACATCTATTAGCTGGTGGGAGCGAAACTAATGGGATAATTAAGAAGTTGGGTGCGGACTCGACAGACACGGAGGTTTCAGAAATTTCCCTCTACATACCATTCGGCTCCCGAATCTGCATCACCAGTAGCGATCGTTGCCCTTGGAGTAGCAAACGTAATCAACTGCTGCACTAAAGGAGTGGTCGGAGTAAGTTTTTCGGATGCCATCGGACATGAGGCAGTCGGCACTTGCAAGTCTCGCGGAGTAGACTTCCTGCGCCTAGGAGACTCAGCCAGCAGCTGTAAGCTGCTGAACTGAGTGTCCATGGCCAAGAGCCGATCATATTGCTGTTTAAAGCCTACGATCAGCTCTTTGAAGCCACTCCGCGTCTGCCTCATGAACGAACGCATGTCGTTTTCCACAGCACGGCATTCCTCACATTTATAATGCAGGCCGATTTTTTTGTGAAATGGCGTCTCCTACACGGCCGGAGATCCCTACACTACGGGGGATGCACTACATGGCGTGCTTTCAAAATGTGGTTCTTATTCCAGCTCTCTTTTTCAAATGATGGTCCTGAAAACCAGATTGACTTGACTATTTCTTAGGCGTGCCAATCTCTTGACACATCTCTCTGGGTTCTGATTTGTAGGAACCACCACATGGCTTCATCTGGCCACTCTTGAATCTCAGCCACCCTATTCGAAACGAACGTCGACAACGTAGATGGGCTTGATTCTGTGACAGAGATCCGCGAGAAGGTGAGCGGCACATAATTCAAGCCGTGGGAGCGTTTTGGTCTTGCGCGGTGCTACTTTTGACTTTGAAGTCAACTATGAAATTTTTAAACCTTCTGCAGTTCTGCTACGAATATAGACGCCCACTCCATAAGCTCTCATAGAGACGTCAGTATATGGATATCTCTTCTAATTGAGACAGTGTATTTTCCAACATATTCCGTGCTGTTTCCAAATGCATCGGAATGGACTCTCCCAATCTAGTTTGTTAAGCCAAAGTTCCCGCAATAGGATCTCGCCCTTTATGACGATAGGACTTAACAATCCAAGGGCGTGGAACAACGTCGATGTCACCGACAGTATGCTCCGTTTTGTCGTTCGGAGACCCATTACTTCATTGTCAATTTTAAACTGAAAAGCATTTTCCTTAGGCAACCATGACATTCCTAACGCCTTAGTCGATTCTGAATCCGAGGTCGTTATGGGCTTGGCTGTGCTCTCAGATGCGGTGATCTCAGGTGAGTTGGAAAACCACTTCGCTAACTCAAGACCTGCGGGCTGAAGAACCTGAGATACTTCGGACTTAATTACCTTTAGCTTCTCTACGCATGCAGCACCAGTCAACATGTAATCAACGTAAAAGTCGGACCCAATAACGTCAGCAACTTTAGGGAATTTTAGCTTTGGAGACTCACTCAATCTTTTTAAACACACTACAGCCAAAAATTGGGCTTGTCCAGTCCCAAAAGTCACAGTATTTATTGTGTTTAAACTGAAAGACCCAAAGACCCATCTAAGTCTCTTCTCCACACTATCATCCGAATCTGCTATCCGCTTCATACACCATCATTTAGCCATACATCTTTTTCACATCGGCAGTCAGGGCGAACCTGTGCAGACGGAAGCGGAGCAGTGTTGAGTATAATTCCTCTTGAATGGTCTGTCCGACCATCAGAATCTCATTCAAGGCCACCTGAGAGGACATCTTCGACGACGCATCGAACACAACGCAAAGCTTCGTGGACGTACTTTTGGGCCGAAGGACACACTGATGTGGAATAACGTAGTGTGGAGTAGAGGGAACCGTATTGTCAGTCGGCGACATATATCCTAAGGAGAGGTACTCATCCATGAATTCCAAGTAAATTTTCTTCAACTCAGGGTCACGAGACAATCTTCTTTCGAGCGACGAAAACCGCCGTTTAGTAACCTCAAAGGAGTCGCCCAGACAATTTGGATCTGATTTAAACGGCAGCCTTACTTCAAACCGACCTGATGGCAATACCTGAGTATTCTTCTGAAAGTGCTTTTCACATAACGTGTGCTCAGGCGAAATAAATTGTTTTTGACATTGGCATTTCTTCCAGTGACCAGAATTTTTGCAAGGTTCTATCAATGGAAACTAACAACTCTACACTGCAACTAAAACTGCTCGCAGTTTGGGGGTAGAACTTTTGGAAACATATTTTCCCGAAACAACCCAGCCAAGAAGGGTCTTCTGAAGAGTTGGAAAGTCAGGTCCTTGCTTGATTTGACCAACAGCTAATAACTCAAAGAATGATTCAGCTCCAATCAGCATGTCTATTCTTTGTGGCTTGTCGAAATAGGGATCTGCCAGTGGTAGGTTCTCTGGGATTTTCCAATCAGTTACATTAACTGTCTGGTCAGAGTGATAACCTGAAATTGATTTCAGGATCCAGAAATCAAAGGAGAACTCACTACCATTTATGCGCGACTTCACCACAGTGTGTATTTTTTTCTTAACTTGAGAATTGGATTCACCAATACCAAGCAAGGTAATACACGACTCCTCCTGGGCGAGGTCTTCCGTGATGAAGTTTGTTAGGGATCCACAGTCAAGGAGAGCTCTGTCCAAAATTTGTTCATTGACATTTGGCGACCTTGCATCTTACAACAGTATGACTCTTTTGCAGAAAATTAATGCATATGTATGCAGACTTTGTGTACTCAAACCTCTGCATAACCGAGAGACGTAAAAACTTGCGTGCAGTTGGCCACTCCCGAATTGGCGTCACCCGAATTGGAAAAACTGCATGTAGAGCTCAACTACTGTTGGGGGAAGTGGAAGAAGAAGCTACTGAATTACGATTGGGCGATTTGCATGGCATGACTTTGTCGTGCCTTGACTTTATCGACTATTCCGCAGACAAATGCTGGTATCGAAGATTTAAAACTTGTTCAATGTCGGACCAAAGCGGCAACGTTTCGAGGTCAAGATGTTCTTACCACTTCTGTCTAGTCACTGGGTCGACTCTGTTCAAAACGAGATGAATGATCATTGGATTCGAAATCTTCAGTCGTCTCCTACAGATAGTAATGAACCATGACATGATGACACTGTATCGATGAGGCTCTATAGGGATGGTGCGCTTCCCGCTCGGCTCCAAATATTTAAATGCCATAAATTTCAATTGGTTGGCATTGTTAATAGAAGAAATCAGAACATCGAGTCTGCACTGTAGCTCTGCCAATAGCAATGGAATCGACCCACCCTCCAATCGGTCTTCTAAGCGGCGAATGCTTTTGAATCGGTTTTTAAGCTTGTGCCATTTTATTAAATATAATCTATGCGACCACAACCAATATTTTTTGATGAGCATATCATATACAAACATCATATACCCGTACTCAGTCAGTATATACAATTTTGAGGATCATTTTTAAAAATTTTAGAATTTAATTTTACATTTAACTTACATTTTATTTTTTGCTACATCTGTTATCTACATCTACAATGTATATTTAACATCTAAGATGTAGATTATAGATGTACCATTCATATTCTACATCACCTCCGCTAGGGGTTGCTCGCGCACTGAACGGCAGAGTGTGCGAGCGAGAAAGAGAATGAGTAGCGAGGTTGCTGTCAGAAGGGGGCGGGGGAAGCAACTAAAAATTAATTTCTTCATTCTGGCTTAATTATGATCCGATCTGATTCAGATTCGGCAATCTGGTAGATATGGCCATTCTCTACGATACTGCGTTTTCAGTTTTATTGTATCTTTAAAATTGTGCCTGCCACAGATTTTCGTCTTTTGTGGGGTCGGAAGTGGGCGGGGCGAAATTTTGAAATACACCAAATTTGGTTGCCCTAGCTCTTATAGTCTCTGAGATCTAGGCGCTCAACAAGACGGACAGACAGACAGACGGACAGACAGACATGGCTCCATCGACTCGGCTATTGATGCTGATCAAGAATATATATACTTTATGGGGTCGGAAAATTGTCCTTCTCTGTGTTGCACACATCCACTTTTATCACAAATCTAATATACCCCTTAACTCTTTTTTGAGTACTGGTATAAAAAATGCCGGAGGAATTTTTCTTTTTCCTGGCGTGTGTATCCAGCAATAGGAGCAGCAATATGATCAACAATTATACCTGAAGTGAAAAATGATAGTTGGAGGCAAAAACTGTGCGCATTGCGCAAAGCCCAAAAGAGAGATGTAAATTCCCCCTTCTTGTCTTGCAACAATATATGACACCAACACAATCTGTTCAACATAAGAGTGCATTTTTTTTTTCCTCTTTTAATTTTAGTAAAATTTTACAGTTTCACTATTTACAAAATACAGCTGATTCATCAACCCTGTTTTAGCTATGTTCCACACCCTCACGGAATAACTAGCAAATGCCTGGCAGGATTTTTCCGCTGTGCTGGAGACAGGCCTTAAACAACAAAAAAGTGCGAATTCCCATTTGGCAGATAAAATATCGATATCAATATCGTCCAGGGGAAAATGTTGCCTGTTCTTAACTAACACATTTTTTGTTTTGTTTTGGTATACTATTATGCCATTGCCAAAACGATGGCATATGTAACCAAAATATTTCCTAACCAAACAAAATTTTGTTCAAGACAAATATCGCCAAACAATTTGGGATTGAAACACTATGGATAGGAATAAGTTCGAAAACTGGAGCGCACACAATTTTAATTCGTACGAATTTTTTTCAAAATCGTAATAGCAAAAATATACGAAAACCAGAGCAAGACGGATAAATTAACTTTTTTTTAAATAAATCACAGAATTTATAAAAATTTTTTTGAAATGTTCTTTGAATATTGCATTACCCTTGTTTAAAAGTGCGTTTTGTTCTTCTGAGCTGACGCAACAGAAAAGAACAGCAAACAGCTGAGTCGATATACTGTTGGAATTGTTTTCTTTCTTTCTATTGCATACATACACTGCCGATCAATGGAATAGACTCAAGAATTTTCCGTATGAAATTTCAATTTTTAAATAAAAGTACCCATGACCGTGGAAAAAATTAATTTTTGCAGTTTACATGAATCTATTCTTTATTCAAAAAATAAAAAATTTGCATTTAAGGGCAAATGGTTTTCTTTTAATATTTTATTTTGTTTTTATATCTTGAAAAAAATTGTCTTCCCGACTCATAAACTTTACGCGAAAGCCATCCCCATACGTTCTCTATTATATTTAGATCTGGAGAGTAAGGTGGCCACCCCATTAAGGCAACATTTGTGTCTTTAATCCAGCTCTTTACGACTCTGGCAGTATGGATTGGGGCATTATCTTGCTGGAAAGTCCAATGTAATGACTCGAAAATGTTAAAAAAGTGCGGGAATGACTTTTGTAGTAGCTCTTTGTAGCAAGTTGCATTCATCTTGCATGAAAAAAATTGGATTTCAAATGTGCCATAGTAAGAGATGGCACCCCACACCATTATTCCCCCCTCACGACTATGGTGACGAGTCAAATGTTTTTCTTTCTTCCTTAAATCGTGAAAATAATAGTTAAAGCCGTCTGGTCCATCAAAATTAAAACGTTTTTCATCCGAAAAAACGGTTCGATACCACTCGGTCTTCCATGTCCTGTGCTTTCGTGCAAAAAGAGAGCAAGCCTGCTTACGAGCTTCAGTGAGCGGTGGTTTTTTTTTATTTTTAATCTCTTTAGATGTTTGGCGTTCCTTATAACTCGTCGCACGGTTGCTATACTAGCTGTAACTCCCAAGTTTGATCGAATTTGAGCCGCAGAGCACGTGGGATTTGAGGCTTTTCGCAGAAATCTTCTCGTTTCGGTAGTCGTGAGTGCTTTTCTATTAAGAGTTTTTATGTTTTTTTCCATAATTTGATGGATTTCGCAAAAAATGAGACACAACAGTCTGGCTTCTGGACAAAAAATACATTTTTGAAGGCTGCGGGCCCAACTGCCAATTGGGAACAAAGCAAACGAAAAAGGGTTGTACATTTGGTACCTGATCGCGATCGCAATTCCCGATGGGCAGTTGGGCCCGCTACATTCAAAAAGGTATTTTTTGTTAATTTTTTCCATTTTTTAGGTTTGGTTAATGAATTTTAGCTCCAAAGTCTCTCCATAGATTTTAATGAGCGATACCTTAAACGACGCCAAATTAATGCATTTCTACACAAAAAAATAGAGAACACAGGATATAATTTTTTTTCGACTTTTCCTGAGTTTTTAAAGTCAAAATTTCGTAAATAATACCGCACAAAAATCATCATTTTTGCATTTCAATGCTTTATATTTCCCAGACGGTAAGCTGAAATCACAAAGTGTTTGGGCTTATCTTCTAGCTGTTTTATATATCTTTTTAAAATATTAAAGTTCTTAACAACCAGATGAAAGATACTAGAGTTATGTGAAAAAAACAAGCGCTACCTCTGAAAAAAGCTTACAAAAAAATACCAGTTTTCAAAAATTCTTCAAAAAAAAGTTCTGCTATAGAAAAAAAACCATAATTCTTTAAAAAATTTTAAATCCCCATATCTATCAGAAAAAGTCGGTTTGGATCCTTGAGGAAAAAAAAAGTTCGATTTTGTCGAGTAGTGTTATCAGTAACTAAAATTGCAGCCTCTGAGTCTATTCGAATGATCGCCTCAAAAGCTCATTTTTTGGCATAGGGTAAAGCAAAATAGAAATAAATTATAACTGTAAAATTTCTGCAGCCCGCTCTTATCTCCTACTTCTGTCCCCTGTACTGCTCTAACAAACACAGCAAAAAGTTCAACGAAAGCTTACTCCGTAAATGAGGGAATCGAAGAGAAAAACGAAAAATGCATTGAGTCTATCCCATTGATCGGCAGTGTACATTTACGCGAATAGACCTGGGGAGACTGCCTACCTTTGAGCCATGAAAAAGATTAGATCCGGAACTGTTTACTTGTTCTCGTGCTGGTCTTGTACTGGACCCGCGTCATTTAGGGTTCGCTGGTACGCAGCAACGGTTAAATAGATACTGGAACGCGAACCGATAGCCGAACAGAAGTTTGGAGTAATTTCCGGGTGAAACGCTGGGCACTCTGAAATGTGACCGATTCGAGAATATATATGAATCTAAGCCTATGCCTAAGTAGAAATACCTGTGTTTCATATTTCCTGTCTCTTCAGTTTATCGAGCTCTCCACTTGAATTTCTTAGTAGTTAAATTTTATTATAGCTTCTTTTCGTCCTGTAAGTCATCATTGTGTTCTTATCATTGGTCACTCAATTACTCTCTGAACTCTGTCTCACGTGGTATCATGGAACTTCTCGAAGGAGTTGTGATTAAGTCCCTTAATATTGACCCTGGATTACAATACCCGACACGACATTATATTGTATACTTATACACATTGCTTTTTTTCACAGTTAAAACTGGTTGGGCTGTGATACATAAAACTTTATAAATACTGAAATTTTAAATTTTGTTGTTTATAATAATACTTTTGTTATGCTTTGTTTTTTTATTTTCAGGTGTCTAGTAATTGTGAATAAATTAAGCGATAAAATGCTTAAAATAAATGCAGAGCCTGGGTTTTTTACGGAAGTTTTCACTGAACTGAAGTCTTGTGGTCAATATCATCCCACTATAAAAAAATCTTCCTGTGGAGGTGCCTGACGGATGGATGACAGAGAGGATATTGTAAACCTCTCAATATCTGCGCATCGGCAGAGCTTTACGGATGAAATGATGCAAAAATACCGTTAACCACTAAATATTTTATAAATCATTAGACAATTTCATTATGTCATTTCACAATCGTTTAAAAAAATAATAAAGGATAGTGTTTAAATTAAACTACTTTTAGTTAGGGATATTGAATTATTTCCAATTGTGTTCAGCAACGTGTTTTCAAAAGAAAAGATACTTAAAATGGCTTATAGAAATTTTATTTGACGGTGTTGCGCACCGGGGCCCCCGAGCTTAGGCAGTACCCAAGCTCAGGTCCCTCAGACTCTGACCAGCAAATCACCAAAAAAATCTATTACTCGACACTTCTGTTTGAAATGCAAGCAAGAATTTTACATGTATAACACTACTCAACCAAATTGAACTTTTTCTTTGCGCTGTAGACTAAAATGACTTTTTCTGATAGATCTCGGGTCTTAAACATTTTGTAGTACTTTTTTTTAGGTTTAATTTTTTTTTTAAGAATTTTGAAAATCTGTTTTTTTTCATGGTTTTTTTCAGAGGTCGTGCTTATTTTTTTCACAAAAATTTTGAAGTCCCGAAATCTATCAGAAAAAGTCATTTTGGTCCAGAGCGCAAAGAAAAACTTCAATTTTGTTGAGTAGTGTTATTAACAAAATAAGTTTCTAATAAATAAAATTGTTCAAAGAATGCCAACAGTATGATATTTTTAGTAAGTGTAGGGGAGAGGGCCCTGTTGTGGACCATGTACTAGTTGCGAACCCCCAAGAACTTGGACAGCAAAACGTTACCAATACGTTGTTTTTGTGCAACTACAAAAATAGCTGCTTTGGTCTAGGTGCTGTGAGTCTTATAAAAAATGGGGAAATAAAAGCTGAAAATTAAATTTTATTATTGTTGGAAGCTGCCGAGCTTTTTCGGCAACTCTGACTCCACATTTACAATAATTTACTCCGTTGGTTAAGTTTACAAATGTTTTTATTCTATCGACGGGTTACAAAGGTTTTGAGGCCGTGGCCGTGAACTACGACTCGATGCGTTCGACAAATATTTTGGACTGCTGCGAGAACAGGGCGAAGCAATGCACTATAAGCAGTACTGGCATATGTGCGTGTGTACGGGAGCGTACTGAGAGAGCGATAAGTATAAGCAGTATAAGAGATGATATATGACTATATGATATTAAGAAGAACTACTATCGGCTGCTGCTCCGAACAATTATTTTTGCGAAAAAATGGGTGTAGGTTAGGTTAGGTTGTCCCGGGCTGCCCTCACGGGGCCACTATGGTCCTATGGTCCTTAGTTGTCCGGATTGGTGCGTATGGACCTTCTGAGTTTTTTTACGCGGTTTCGAAATCCGTGAAGATCGAGGAGAATTTTGCAAAGGCAAGGAGTTCCGCTGGCGTCCTCTTGTTTCTTACCCTTGTGAGGGCCGGGCATTGGCAGATTAGATGTTCCAGGATTTCGATAGCCCCAGATTCATCACATTTCCTGCACTTGTTACTGTTGGTAATGCCTAGTTTGACTGCATGTGCTGCAGCCAGGCAATGACCTGTGAGTTTACCTATTAGCATCCTACAGTCCTTCCGTGGTAGGTGCAGTAGGTATTGGCTGAGTTTACCATTGCTCTCCTTACACATGGTTTTCGCGATCTTGCAGTTGGTGGTTCTCCTCCACCTGCTGCTGGCCTGTATGTGTGCCCTCCTCTCTAGATCGCTTTGAAGCGCTCTGAGGAAGACAGGCACGTTCTCAGTCCTGTCGTTTGCCAGCCCGACGCTTTCCTTAGCCAGCACGTCTGCTGTCTCGTCGCCTTCGATGCCCTGGTGGCTGGGAACCCAATAGATGCGCACTGACTTTGTCGTGCTTAGGAAATCTAATGCCTCTAATTTTGGAGCCATCCGTGTATATGTTTAGATGTTCATTCTGATCCCAACTTTCTTTCCAGTCGTCGGGTTCCATGTGTATCGCTGTTTTGACGTCCAGGCACGTTCGGGTGATCATGTAGTCTACTGTAGATATACTGATCATGTCTCGGCCTATTGAACTGTGCCCGAATCCTTGCAGCGACATATTGCCTGATGCGACTAGGCGTTGTGCTGAGTTACCTGCAGTCAGTTGAGCGGGGATGTCCAGGGGGTCGATTCCGAGTATTGTTTCGATTGCTTTTGTTGTGGTTGACCTCAGCGACCCCGTAATGCAGAGCAGTGCCTGCCGCTGAGTTCCATCCATCAGCTTGTTGTAGGTTTTCTTTTCTGTAGCCTGCCACCACACTAAGACTCCATACAGCAGAGTCGGTCGCACTACCGAGATGTAGATCCAGTGCATTAGTGCAGGTGATAGGCCCCATGTGCTGCTAAGCAAATTCTTGGATGCATATAGAGCAATGGTGGCCTTCTTCACCCTTTCCAATACATTGGGTCTCCATGTCAGCTTGCTGTCCAGTACTATGCCGAGGTATTTGACTTGTGTTTTTGGGGTAAGCCTGGTTCTGTCAATTTTCGGGGGGATCCATGCCGGTACCTTGTACCTCTTGGTGAAGGGGATGGAGTCCATCTTGTCCGCGTTGATACTGAGTCCTACTTTTCCCGCCCACTCATATATCTCCCTGAGTGTTGATTCCATTATAGAGCTGGGGCTCACTGGGCATACTCCCGTAATAATTATGCTTATGTCGTCCGCATAAGCTGTTATTTTTTGGGCTCTCCTCTCGAATTTATTTATCAGCTCGTCGACCACCAGATTCCATCGGAGGGGGACAGGACCCCACCCTGAGGTGTGCCTCAGTGTGCCCCTTTCACCATGGAAGCGGTGCCCCACTCTGAGTACACACGTCTACAACTTAGAAGGTTCTTTATCCTGAGGTTGATTGCGGGATGTGTGTTGATCGCTTCTAGGCGGTCCATTTTCGCGCTCGTATTCATGTTGTTGAATGCTCCGGAGATGTCTACGAACACTCCTAGAGCATACTTTTTATTATGGAGGGCTCTCTCGATGGTGGCTACTAGCGAGTGCAGTGCCGTCTCTACCGATTTCCCTTTGGTATAGGCATGCTAGTTGGTTGACATCCGCCCACCTACATCATTTCTGATGTGTAGATCCAGCAGCTTTTCTAGTGTTTTGAGTAGAAAAGTGGTGAGGCTTATCGGTCTGTAGTCATTGGGGCTCATATGGCTGCACTTTCCTGCCTTTGGAAGGAAGGCAATCCTCGAGGTCCTTCATTGAATAGGGATATAGCCCGTGATCAGGCAAGCTGAGTATATTGCAGAGAGCCATGGGGTGGTCACGTCTTTGGTCACCTGTCTAGTCCAGGTGCTTTCGTACCCGCAAAGGAGTCTATAGCCCAGTGGATTTTCTTAGACGATATGAGACGTGTTGGGGGATGCTCTTCCTTAGTTACTAGGTCCTGGTGCGTTGTAGCGTCAGCAACCTCGGTGCATCCTGGGAAGTGAGCTTCCGTTAGGGCTTCTTCACTGCCCTCAGTCCACTGTTCATCTTCTCGCTTCAGCCGACTCTGTATGGTAGGTTGCTTTGATAGCAGCTTCCGAAGTCTAGCCGTTTCTGGGACTTTCTCGATATTGGAGCAGAAGTTCCTGCACAAGTTTCTTTGTGCCCTGCGTATTGCCTTCTTGTACTCCCTGAGTAGGGATTACCTCGTCGTTCGAAAGTTTGTCGATTTTGAAGAATTCTTTGAGGTTATTTCTTTGAAGCGATAAGTCCCGGTTCCACCAGAGTCTTCTGGTTCTCTTTTTCGTTCTCGAGGGTGTGCATGCTGGAGAGAGGAGAGAGGGTCTTTAGGGACGTTTCTATTTCTTCCGGGGATAGCATGAAGCAGGATGCTACAATAAGGCGCTTGTCCTCGCTTTCAAGCATCACCGCAGCCAGGTCTTCAGTGCTGTATGAGACATAAGATAAGCATGGATGCCCTTTCGTACAAGTACGGCGGTTCTGGTCCTGCTTACCGATGGTGGGTAGAAAAGATTGTAATTGGAGGACTTTAGTCCGGCCACAGCATTGCCGGAGGCAAGCCATGGCTCCTGGACCAAAGCAATGTCGACGGGCTCTTGCTCCAAGGCAATGAGGAGCTCCGTCGACGCGAGCTTGCTTTTATGCAAGTTGAGCTGCAGCACTCTCAATGTCATGAGAGGCTGGCTCAACTGCACTCGACGGGTTGACTACACTACTCGACAAAACCGAACTTTTTTTCCTCAAGGATCCAAGCCGACTTTTTCTGATAGAAATGGGGCTTTAAAAACTCAGGAAAAGTCAAACAAAAATTATATCTTGTTTCCTATATTTGTTTGTGTATAGGTGCATTAATTTGGCGTCCAGCCTTTTTGAAGGCTGCGGGCCCAACTGCCAATTGGGAACAAAGCAAACGAAAAAGGGTTGTACATTTGGTACCTGAACGCGATCGCAATTCCCGATGGGCAGTTGGCCCCGCAGCTTTCAAAAAGGTATTTTTTGTTAATTTTTTTCATTTTTTTAGGTTTGATTAACGAATTTTAACTCCAGAGTCTCTCCATCGACTTTTCCTGAGTTTTTAAAGTCAAAATTTCGTAAAAAATACTGCACAAAAATCATCATTTTTGCATTTCAATGCTTTATATTTCCCAGACGGTAAGCTGAACTCACAAAGTGTTTCAGTTTAGCTTCTAGCTGTTTTAATTATCTTTTTAAAATAGCAAAGTTCTTAACAACCAGATGAAAGATACTAGAGTTATGTGAAAAAATCAAGCGCTACCTCTGACAAAAGCTTTAAAAAAATATACCAGTTTTCAAAAATTCTTCAAAAAAAAGTTCTGCCATATAAAAAAAAAATATCAAACCATTTCTAAGCCCCAAATCTGTAATAAAAAGTTGGTTTTGTTCCTTGAGGAAAAATCGTGTGGACCAGTGCTATTATATTCAGGTCACCGTAATCGTCCTCTGCGGCACCAGAGTCGTCCAGCGCAAGATCCTGGTCGGCATCCACGATGGACTCCAGACCTAGGTCCTTCTCCACCTCGCCTGCCTGCAGGGTGTGCGCGTCCTTGTCTTCGGGGTGGCGCTTTTTGAGACGTAGGTAGACACTGCCTAAGCCCCATGCCAACTTCCCGAATCTCGGGTAGAGGATGTCCTCTGCCTCCTTATTGATCTGGATGATCATGTGCTGGCCCCCCTCATTGGGTAACGGGCTACCAGCGTGCAAGATTTTCCAGTCAGCCGTTGTCACCTCTGTATTCTGCTTCTGAAGAAGTTTCAGTGCTCGGTCTCCCTGGACTGGGGAAGAGCACCTTCGCCTTTGGGATGGAAGGGATCATCTCCCTGTCCACTACCTCCAGCGTGACCCACTCCCACAGAGCTTCCAATTTGGGCACCACTTGCAACAGCCACTGGGCATGGTGGGCATGGCAGCGTCCGGCGCGTCCTCCATTCGCGCGAAAAGGCAGTCTACCAGCTGGGCGTGGACCTGTTTCCCCTGCGCCGCCGTCATCTTCACATTTTCGTCGCTGCGGTCGATCAGGGCCACGATGAGGTGCCTCTTGGACACGTCGCTCACCTTGGGCCCGCGTTGCCGCTTTCCCGCCGGAGTGTCCTTGGCACTGGAGCGTTGCCTTTTGTTGTCCACCATCTCCTCAACCCTATTGGCGAATTCGCCCTTAGTCGCCTTCATCTGAGGCAACTGCGCGTAGTGGAGACGCCCCTCTTCTACCTCAGCCCAGGCTAGTTTGGACTTCTCCTCTAGGGAGATGTCCTCTTTGCCTTTTAGCCGGCATTGGATTTTGAGGGCCGCCTTATATTGGGCCTTAGCCTTCATCCCCTCTCTAGAACGCTTCGGCCCTTCCCTACGCAGGGAGCTGGTACCTGGTTCAGGCGAGCGGAGAAGGCTCTCTTCCTCCGTTCTGCTTACGCTGAGCACGCTCTCCAGGTCCGAGTCTGTTTCGACCACGGCACCCGTGCGGCTCAGCTTGCAGAGAGGCGTTTTGGTGGCAGTAGCTTTGAAACAAATATGATCTGCTCCCGCCATATCAGAGCTGGCGACACGCAGAGAGGATTGCTCCTCCCCGTGCCCGCCGGTGGTAGCACCGACGTTTGGACTGACATCCCAGTCCCTGCTTCATCCATACTCCGGTCCATGTGGTTAATATTTATCAGGGGGACCACCCCTTAGCGTTTTATGCCTGTCCGCCAGGCACCTCCAGCCATGGCCATGGTTCAGTTCCCCCAATTTTATATCGGGAAGACCTGGACCTGTCATTAGCTAGACACTGCATTACCTCGGACAGAGCAAACGGCAATGAATTACCCGATCCGGGGTAATGCAGTGCCCATTGCCCGGCCGGCACCCTCTGGGAGGGTTCAGCTGGAGGATTTTTGTCTGGCCAAAATGGGTGCAAATTGTATCCAAAAATTTTGGCGTTTTGTTTTGTGTGGTCATTGTAGTTTGTGAATTATTTTCCTTTTTATCCAAAATATATGCACAGCATATTTTTTTGTTTTTTTGGAAAAATTGTCTGCTTTGCCCGGTTATGACACACGCCATGATACCTGTTGTGGACACCCTGTTTTTTGTATTTAGTGCGTGTATTTGGTTACGAAACTGTATAATATCGTTGTTTATGGTAGTGTAGTACTAACATTTAAACCACCATGCCTTCAACGAGTGCCTATGGAAACCCGATAGAAAGCTCCATGCTTGCTTTACCAGATTGCACTGCTTCTTTGAAAGATAAAGCAGATATGAACGATCCGAAGCAAAACGAGCAGGAACGTGTGAGTCGCTTCTGGGGACGCGACTCCACTTTTATCCTTTTTTGTAGTATATACATATTCGAGCTTATAAATTATATAGAATTTAAAAAAAAATTACATTTTACATTTGTTTGCTACAGCTGTTATCTAAATCTACGTCTACAAAATATATTATACATCTAACATGTAGATTCTACATGTACTACTTAGATTCTACATCTTTTCCGATAGCGGGCACACGCGCACTGAACGAGGCAGAGTGTGCGAGCGAGAAAGAGAATGAGTAGCGTGTTCTCTTGCTGGAGGAGGTGGGAGAAGCAACTGAAAATTATTTTTTTCATTCTGGCTATAATTATGATCCTTATTATAATTAAGGATCAACCCTGGGTATGGACCGAAGCCCAGCAGGCTGCTTTCGATCACCTAAAAGAACTCCTCACGCCGGCGCCAGTTCTTGCTTGCCCCGATTTTTCGGTGAAATTCTCGCTACAAACGGACGCGAGCAACCTCGGCGTGGGCGCGGTCCTTACACAGGAAATCGAAGGCAAGGAGCGAGTTATCGCATACGTCAGCCGACGACTCAACGCGGCAGAAGAAAACTACTCCGCGACCGACAAGGAATGCTTAGCAGTCATCTGGTCCATCCGGAAACTCCGGTGTTACCTGGAGGGTTATCGGTTCGACGTGATCACCGACCATCTCGCCCTCAAATGGCTGAACACACTGGAAAGCCCCTACGGTAGAATAGCAAGGTGGGCCCTGGAACTCCAACAATACCAGTATGACGTACATTATCGGGCAGGCAAGCAGAACGTAGTGGCAGATGCACTATCCCGACAACCCCGGGGAACCCTCGCACGGGTCGAGGAAGTAAAAGTAACCTGCCCCTGGCTCCAACGCCGGATACAACAAGTTCAGGACGAACCCGAGAAATACCCTGATTACACGCAGGATCCTATTTCAGGCTGGGATATGCGTCAGTCTGTCCAGGGTCCGCTACAAGAAAATTTGTAGATTGTAGGTGACTTTTCGGGTTGGAGTGGCCGGGTCGTGAAAGAGGTAGGCGACAGGGGGAGTGTTATAGCCGACGAAAATTATTGCAGAAGCGTGGTTGGTGTTCTGTTGACGTTGTGATATTTTCTTTATTGACTTATTTGGTTACGATGACTTTTGCTCGCGTATCTGATTGTTTGGCCTTGGAGCCGGTGTACTGGGTGCCGACTTTGGCCGTGCTTGGCCTTTTTATGTAGCTGGCACCCGGAAATAATTGCTTATTGCTAACTTATGATTTAATAAATGTGGGGCTAGCAAGTGGGTCGAAGCTTGGTGCTTCGTTGACAGTTTGCTAGTGGGTTAGTAGTGTTCAGAGAAAAAGAAGGTTTCGCTAATTTGGCATCACGGAAGGTGATAGCTGAGTTTGGGCCAGTAGGTCGGTAATTTTATGCAGGCTTCTTATCTAGGTTGTCGATTGCGAAATGTACAAGAGGTGGGGTGGTTTTAAAAATTGTTGTGTGGACATAAATGTGTAGAGTGGTTTATTAATTACGAAATTTAAAATTGTTGTGTGGACATAAATGTGTAGAGTGGTTTATTAATTACGAAATGTCGCTTAGAGTGCTGACCCACCGCTATTTGGGGCATACCGTGGTTAGAGCCATGGGGCGTCAGCTCTGTGTAGATCAGTTTCTTACTTATCTCCCGCCAGAGTGGATGTGCTGCCTCTCCGCCGTTTGTGGCGAGCCATGGGTAGACCCATGGTTCGTTACACCCCCCCCTTTCTTCCGGGTGGGTGTTAGTGGCGACGGGGGCGTTTAGGGGCGAAGCTTCCGTCGTCGGCTGCCTCCCTGTTGTCCGTCCTTCTGCTATCGACGACCCGTGTGTAGGTCGTGGTAGTCCGGACCCCCCATGGGGTATGGACGTAGCTGGTGGTCTGGGTATCCATGATAAGCTGGTGGATGAAACCGGTTTCTCCTTCTGACGATGCTTCCTCTTCGTTCTCTGAGGGTGATTCCTCTTCCTTCTCTAAGGATGAGTCCTCTTCCTTCTCTGAGGAGTGTTCCTCTTCAGAGTTAACGTCTTGATAGACCCCGTGGCTGTGTCGGGGGTCCCGCCGGAAGTGGGTTGGTGGTGGGCTTGGCGGAGCATAGTCTTCGTCCTCCAGGGTGGAGGGCATTTCTCTGAAGAGACCCCACGGCACCGGCGAGTATGAGGGTGTCGGTGGCGACGGCGTCCGTGGCGGTGGCGACCACAGGTTGGCCCGCGTGAAGCGTGATGGGCGTTGCCTCTCGTCTTCTTCCGACTCTGTGTCCTGAGCGGATGCCGTCTCGGCATCGCTCCAGGTCCTTGTTTCTGGTGCGGAGTCGCAAGACTCGCTGTCGGAGATGATGATTTCCTGTGCGGACGCTGCTCCGGCGTCGCTCAAGGTCCTTGTTTCCGGTGCGGAGTCGCAAGACTCGCTGTCGGATATGATAATGCTGTTTGTAGAATTCATGTCTTATTGGTGTGGCTTGGTGGTATCTTCTGGTTGTGGTGCGCCAGGCGCTTACTGACGATACCTCGGGTTCACGGCTTGGTATGTTGGCGCCGTGGGCAGAGGTCGTTGTCAGCTCTTTTTTTCTTTTCGGTGGCGTCGGCGTTCCCTCGTCGACCCGCGTGGGGCGATGCGCCGGGCCAGCGGGGCTTCAAGAGCTGGGTCGTTTTGGCAATGTGTGGCAAATTTTTGCTTGTTGTGGTTGCCTCGTCAGCGTTGCCTCGGTGCTGGTGGTGGTTGTGGAGGGAGGGGTGATGGATGGTTCTGGTGCCGCTGCTTCACAATCCGTTGTGTCGTTGTTGGTGGCTCGGTTGTAGAGTCGCTGGCGTAAGCACCATATGCTTACGCAGAGTATCACGGCGACGACCCAGGTGAGGAGGTGTGAGGTGGCGCTATGGATCGTCAGCATTTCAATGTTCCTCAAGTTCTCCATGCTCAGCTCTCTTAGGAACGGCAGGCTTAGCTTGTCATGGTGCCCAGTGACATTTATGGCTGTCATTGAGGCGACCATTGCCTTCTTCTGGGATTCACCCAGGGGGTTCACATACCAAGTCCCGTTGAGAGAGACTCGGCTGGTGTAGGCCACGAGGTATGTGCCGGAGATGTTTTGTATTTCTCCCGCTGCGTTCTCCACGCTCACGAAGGCGTCATTGATGACGAGCGTGCCATGATCCACCACGGTGATCGCGTCCAGGTGGCCGGGTAAGGTGGTGCAATGGGCGGTTGTTCCGGCCACTAGTTGTTGGGCGCAGGTGGGTTCCCGTCGTTCCTTGCAGAACGTGACGAGGATGGTGGTTTCGCATGTTTCCAAGCTGACGGCTTGGCTTCCGCATTCCGCTATGGCGTTCCCTTTGCTGAAGTCCAAGATCTTGTGCTGGTGTTGCACGGGGAAGATCGTCATCCTCCGGCAGATCCGCTTAGGTTGGGGAAATTTGATGAGGAAAGTCAACAAATCCGGGCTCTGGAACACGCTAATGCTGGAGACTCCCAGTAGCTCGACCAGCCTGATATCGGTCAGTTGTTGTTCCTCAAATTCCCGGAGGTCGGCACCGTCCAGTAGCGTCGGGCTGATGACGTTCATTTTGGCCAGTGTCAGGCCCAGAATCAGGTTCTGTAGGTCATTGAGGATGACGCGGTTCTTTGCCAGTATCGCCTCCGTCAGCTGCAGTCGTTCTGTGTCTTCTCCTTTTACCAGGCTGTTCATGTAGCCAGTCAGCTCGTTGAGCCGGTTCTGCACCTTGGAGTTGACCGTCCGTTGCTCTGCCTCGGATTCGATCAGCTGGCCCTGCTTGAACCGAATTTGCTCCCAGTCGTCAAAGTCTGGGGTTCCGGCGACGACCTTTAGCGCGCTTCCGAGGATGTTTAGACTCCTGGCTCGTCGGTGGTGGGTTTTCAACGTTCCCACGAGGGTCCTGACGTGTTCCAGGTCGACAGCCAGGATGGTGGCGATTCGGCTCCCAGGGAATAACGCGGCAGACTCCTCCGCCTGCGCCAAGTATGCCTCGTAGGAGGTTACGTTGGTTATATGGTGAAGGTATCCATATTTCTCCCACAGGACGGCGTCTCCGTCCACCACGGGCACATAGTTGGCGTGGGTGTAGTTGTTAAGCTTGATCGTGGCCTGTGTGGTGGCGGTGAGGATGAGGACGATCAGGAATGATGACATTCTGGGGTTATCTCTTCGGGGGAGTAGTTGGCGATGTGTTGGCTTGCTGACTGGTGCGTCGATGGTCGTTGAAGATGTATTGCTCGATTAGAACCGGGGTCCAGTTATATATAGGGTATCTCTGGTCATTGTTTTGGGACGGGTGTTTTTTTTTCTCTTTCTTTTTCTCTTCCGGGTCACGTGTTCAGCAATTTCTGTCATGTGTGTGGCGTGTGCCCGGGTTGTTGGCCCCATAAGATGTGGGTCAGTAGCTTTTCCCCTTGTTTATTGCTTGGTGGTGTCTGCATCGTCTGCAGATTCCCCGGCGTCGTATTCGTGGTATCTTTTTAGGTCGTTGATGTTTGCGATTTTGCTTTTCCGACTGCCGATGTGTTGTAATTTCACGATGTTTGCTGAGCTAAAACCTTTTATTTTGTAGGGTCCGTCATATTTTGGGGCTAATTTCGCCGCGAAACCGCCGGCGGCGTTGGACAGGTGGTGTTGTCGCATCAGTACTAGAGTTCCCACCGTGGGGTGCCATTGTCTTCGGCGGAGATTATAATGTCTTGCCTGCTCGTGGTTGGCTCGCTGGATGTTATTTTTAACTATCGCGAACACTTCCTTGAGTCGCGCCGCCTTCTGGAGTGCGGTGTCTGGCGGGCTCCCTGTGCCAGGTGTAACTTCATCATATAGGGTTCCAGGTAAGCGAGGCTCTCTCCCGAACAGCAGAAAAGCTGGGCTAAATCCTGTTGTTTCCGAGACACTGGAGTTTACGGCGAGTGAAATCTCCGGGATTAATTCGTCCCAAGTGTTCTGGTGTTCTCCCACAAATTGGGCGATCATGGTTTTTACCGTCCGATTGGCCCGCTCCGTGGGGTTTTCCTGGGGGCAGTAGGGTGCGGTGTGTTGCAATTCTATCCCTGCCGTTTGTAGGAATGTTTGGAACGACCGGCTCGTAAATTGCGTGCCGTTGTTACACACAAATCGTTTCGGGACTCCGTAGTGGCTGAGTATGCGCTCTCTGAAAGCTAGTTCCAAAGTGGCGGTGGTGGCTTTCCTCAGGGGTATCAGTTCTACCCATTTAGTAAAGGTGTCGTGGAATACCAGCAGCATGGTGTTTCCTTTCTTGGATCGAGGCAGTGGCCCCACGAAGTCGGCGCATAGTGTGGCGAATGGTTCTTCCACTTTGCGGGTGAGCATCTTACCCACCGGTTTACGTTGTTGTGCTTTGAACTTCTGGCAGCTGGTGCAGCTGCGGACGTATTTCCTTACGTCCCGGTAAAGTCCTGGCCAATAGTACCGTTGACAGACTCGGGTTATGGTTTTACGTATTCCTAGATGGCCGGCCGTGGGTTGGTCGTGGCATTCTTGGAGGACTCTTGCGCGACGATCCTTTGGTACGCAAAGTTTCCATGACGTGTCCTCATTGTCCTCGGTGCTGCGGCCCAGGTGTCGATATAACTCCCCGTTCTCGTGCGTGTAATCAGGGTATTTCTCGGGTTCGTCCTGAACTTGTTGTATCCGGCGTTGGAGCCAGGGGCAGGTTACTTTTACTTCCTCGACCCGTGCGAGGGTTCCCCGGGGTTGTCGGGATAGTGCATCTGCCACTACGTTCTGCTTGCCTGCCCGATAATGTACGTCATACTGGTATTGTTGGAGTTCCAGGGCCCACCTTGCTATTCTACCGTAGGGGCTTTCCAGTGTGTTCAGCCATTTGAGGGCGAGATGGTCGGTGATCACGTCGAACCGATAACCCTCCAGGTAACACCGGAGTTTCCGGATGGACCAGATGACTGCTAAGCATTCCTTGTCGGTCGCAGAGTAGTTTTCTTCTGCCGCGTTGAGTCGTCGGCTGACGTATGCGATAACTCGCTCCTTGCCTTCGATTTCCTGTGTAAGGACCGCGCCCACGCCGAGGTTGCTCGCGTCCGTTTGTAGCGAGAATTTCACCGAAAAATCGGGGCAAGCAAGAACTGGCGCCGTCGTGAGGAGTTCTTTTAGGTGATCGAAAGCAGCCTGCTGGGCTTCGGTCCATACCCAGGGTTGATCCTTCTTGAGTAGGCGAGACATCGGTTGGACGACCATCGCGAAGTTTGGTACAAATCTTCGGTACCAGGACGCCATCCCGATGCATTGACGAAGCTCTTTTAGGCTGGTGGGCGGCCGGAGCTCTTTGACGGCGGCAATTTTGTCGGGGTCAGTGTGGATACCCTCATGGCTGATCATATGGCCGAGATACTTGATTTGGGTTTGAAAGAACGCGCATTTTTCCGCATTTATCCTTAGGTTCGCTTTCCGGAGTCGGGCCAACACCACTGTCAGGTTGCGTAGATGTTCGTTGAAATCCCGCCCAACGATGACAATGTCGTCTAGGTACGCGAAGGCATATGGTTCCATATCGGTCCCAATCACAGTGTCGAGCGCCCGCTGAAATGTCGCGGGTGCCGAGTGTAGTCCAAAGGGCATCACCTTCCATTGGTAGAGGCCTCGGCCCGGTACTGTGAAAGCTGTTGCTTCCCTACTTTCGTCAGCCATGGGGATCTGCCAGTATCCATTTTTCAGGTCGAGGGTGGTGATGAATCGCGCGTTTTGGAGCCGTTCCAAAATATAGTTGATCCTAGGTAGCGGGTATGCGTCGGGGATGGAATGCGTGTTGAGTTGCCGGTAGTCCACGCACATGCGCCATTTCCCGTTCTTTTTACGGACGAGTACAATTGGGGCGCTGTGGGGGCTCCGGGAGGGCTCGATGAGGCCTTCCGAAATCAATTGGTCTACCTGTTCGTTGATTATTCGCATCATCGCTGGATTCTTCGGATAGTACCGCTGTTTTATGGGCCGGTTATCTCTCATGACAATAGTGTGCTTGGCGATGTCCGATGTCCCGTGGAGGCCATCAAATTTTGGTAGCTCCTCATCTAGAAATGCCTGGATCTGTGGAGCCAAGTCTGGTGGCCACGGCTCCGGGACTGGTTCGGGCTCATGTTCGGTCGGATCGGTGGTTTCGGCGTCAGGTGGCTGACTGGGGTCTTCGGGTAAGAGGGTTGTGTCGAAGGCGCTGGGCGGTTCGACCCTCCGTTGGTAGTCGCTTATGTGGGCGACGATGGGTGTGGTGTCGGCCGTGGGTAGATATGTTTCATATCTCTGATGCAATACGTGAGTGGTATTGGTGGTCGTTTGGCGCATGAACAGGCGCGTCTCGATGATGCCTCTTGGGTCGCAGCGACGACTTGCGTGGGCGATGAAGATCTCGGACATGGTTCTAGGCATGGCTCGCTGCATGGCGCTAGAAATCATGTCAGTACGCGGAAGGTACTCCATTGTGTTGGCGAGGATCGGTGTGGCGTCGGCCGTGGGGAGGACCGGACGGCTGTCTGGGCATCGTGGGGGCATTGTGCTGGTTTCCGGGCCCTCGTTGAGGGGCTCTGTGGAGATCAGTTCGATTATGGGCCCCGTCCAGCGTGGGGTCAGCGTGGCTGTTTCCCGTGTGGCTGGGCTGTCGGATGGTGGTGGCCGTTGTCCTTTTTCGCGGCTGGTGGTCGGTTTTGAGGGTGTCCGTGCGTTCCCTGCTTCCGATGCGGTTTCTCTGCGTGCTTGCTCTGTTGCTTGTCTTGGACCTGGGCTTCCTGTGTCGAGCTCCGGGTTCAAGGGTGTTTGCCTCGTGTGTGAGATCCTCGTGGTTTGTTTGGGGTGTGTGTCCCCTGTGGTTGGCCTAGGACGCGGTTGCTCCGTAGTGACCGTGGGACTTGTTTTCCCGATCGCTTGGTTGTGGTTGGCTTGTGTTGGCCTCGGATTCGTGTTCTCCGTTGTGGGCCGGCGCTTCGTTTTCGTTGTCATTGGTTTGGGTGCCGAGTGCTGCGTTGCAGTATTGGGTGTCGTGAGCGTTGGGGTAGGTTGGGTACGTGGTGGCGTTGTGGTTGGTGTAAGCTTCTGGCTTCTGGGCGCGGGGCCTGGTATGTGATTGGTCGGATCTTCGGGTGTGGTTAGCGTGGCCGACTGATTGCTTAGTTGCAGTTGTGTGCTGCCGCATTTGATCGTGGCTTCGATGGCGCATAGGAAATCCATGCCGACAATGACTTCCTCCAACATGTTAGGCAGAACTAGGAGCGGTATGTGTACCTCTCGTTGGTCCAGCTTGATGGGCTCCCGTAGAACTTGAGTGATCTCTCTGACCGAGCCGTCGGCCAGGCGTATGCGGGTGCTGGCATCTTGCAAGTTGGTGCGATTGTCTAGTTGTCGGGCGAGGTGGGTGTTGATAAAGCTTTTGGAGACCCCGGTGTCTATGGTAGCCTCCGTTGCGTGTCCTCCTATGGTTACCGTTGCCACTATCCGACCGTTGTGCACATGTAGTAGGTTGTTTAGTTGCGGTTCGGGGGAGGCGTCGTTCCCGGCTGCTCCCGTGTCAGCTGGGGACGCGTGTCGTTTCCCGACGTGTTCTGGCGGCAGCATTTGAAGGTCCGTGTGCCGCGCTTGCCACATTCCCAGCAAAATAGGATCGAAGGGTTCTGGCAGTCGTATGCCACATGCCCTGCTTCACCACACCGGCGACAGGCTGCGCGTGGGTTGGCGATAGGGGTCGTGATCATGCGGTGTGCCACCTCGGGCGTCGACTGGCTGCTGGAGGGGCTTGCTGCCTCCTTGGCGAGTCTGCCGCCTCCCAATGGGGTTGCCGAAACGGTGGCCGGGGTGGGCCGTCGTTCCTTGGCTCGGTGGCCGGCCTCGGGTATCTTGGGGTGCTTCGTGGCGGTGCGAAAGTGGGCGGGATGGTCCGCTCCTGGATGCTCTCGAATTCGGTAGCCAACATTGTGAGCTGAGCCAAACTTTGGAGTTCGTGTCCCCGCACATACATCTGGTATGCTGGCAGGGCGTTGTCGTAGATCCTGTTCAACTCCTTGGCGCCGTCGTACCCGGCGTGGTGCATGAGTAGCCTTATCTCGATGAGGTAATCCTTGAACAATTCTCCTCTTGCTTGCTTGCGGGCCCGGATTCGGTCTTCCAATTGCTCGAAGTACCGTGGCGGCAAGAAGAAAGTCAAGAATTCTTGGCGGAAATAGGCCCATTAGCTGCCTTGTAGTTGGCTGGTGCGGTACCAGCGACTGGCCCGATCAGTGAGAAGTTCTGTCATGGCTCGGGGCAGCTGATTCGCGTCCACCCCATATGAGAGAGCTCGTTCCTCGAGTAGTTCCAGAAACGCGAGTGGATCGTCCTGTCCGTCGAACCTGATTCCCCATTTCCGAATTTGTTCCGCGATGTGGGCGGTGGAAGAGTCCATGGCTGGCACGATCCTCTGGGTGGGCGAGCGGCTGGTCTCCGTAACTGGAGGTCTGGGCAGATCGGCTGGCGTTACGATGCGTGGTGGGCAGGGTGTGCTGTATTCGGCCGCTGTGGGTACTTGTAACCCGGCTTTTGGGTCGGTCTTCCGCTGGTCAGACGGCCCAGGAGTGGTGGGCATGGGTGATCGGGAGCGTCCTGCTGGTCTGGCGTATTGTCGTTCGAGGTCTCCCAGTCGGACCCAGGCGTCCTGCGAGAGGGTTCCGGCTACTAACGCGGCGAACCTCTTTCGTCGTTCCTCGACCGTTCCTTCGATGCCAAAACCGAATTCCTCGGCAAGGGCCTCCAGCTCGTCTCGACGGAGTTTGTAAATCCAGCCGGTGGTGACTCCTGGGTTGGTAAGGTGTCCCTCCGGGTAAATTTCGTTGAGCCGATCGTCTCCGTGGACTTCCATGGTGTGTTTCTGCGACTATGGATGCTGACTTACGTTTGGTTTGGTCGTATTTCTGCGCGGTAGCACTTCTGTTTGATACTTTCAGTGCGGCACTACTTGTTCGCGACCGGATTTAGTGTGGGCGGGGTTTTTGTGCTTGGCGGTTATTGATCCTCGCTAGCCTAGTCTCTTTCAGTGGCCGTGGGTCTTTACTCCACAAAGCTCCGTATCAAGGTGTTAGTTACCTTAAAGTCACCAAAAAGTCCCTGCTCGGGCGCCACTTGTGAGGATCCTATTTCAGGCTGGGATATGCGTCAGTCTGTCCAGGGTCCGCTACAAGAAAATTTGTAGATTGTAGGTGACTTTTCGGGTTGGAGTGGCCGGGTCGTGAAAGAGGTAGGCGACAGGGGGAGTGTTATAGCCGACGAAAATTATTGCAGAAGCGTGGTTGGTGTTCTGTTGACGTTGTGATATTTTCTTTATTGACTTATTTGGTTACGATGACTTTTGCTCGCGTATCTGATTGTTTGGCCTTGGAGCCGGTGTACTGGGTGCCGACTTTGGCCGTGCTTGGCCTTTTTATGTAGCTGGCACCCGGAAATAATTGCTTATTGCTAACTTATGATTAATAAATGTGGGGCTAGCAAGTGGGTCGAAGCTTGGTGCTTCGTTGACAGTTTGCTAGTGGGTTAGTAGTGTTCAGAGAAAAAGAAGGTTTCGCTAATTTGGCATCACGGAAGGTGATAGCTGAGTTTGGGCCAGTAGGTCGGTAATTTTATGCAGGCTTCTTATCTAGGTTGTCGATTGCGAAATGTACAAGAGGTGGGGTGGTTTTAAAAATTGTTGTGTGGACATAAATGTCCACCGCTGACCCACCGCTATTTGGGGCATACCGTGGTTAGAGCCATGGGGCGTCAGCTCTGTGTAGATCAGTTTCTTACTTATCTTCCGCCAGAGTGGATGTGCTGCCTCTCCGCCGTTTGTGGCTAGCCATGGGTAGACCCATGGTTCGTTACAGATTCCGCAAACTAGTAGATATGTTCACTCACTACGATAATGCGTTTTCAGTTTTATCGTATCTTTAAAATTGTGTCTGCCAAAGATTAAAAAATTTGTATAGTATTTTTAGTATTATGGTTTGGTTTATAAGTTTATTTATTTTGTATGGTTAATTTTTTTTATGAATTTTTAAAATCTGGTATTTTTCATGTTTTTTGTGAGAGGTAGTGCTTCTATTTTTCACATAACTTAAATATCTTATATCTGGTTGCATGGAACTTTGCAGTTCGGAAAATCTGATCAATGCAGCTATTACACCGACACAGGCATTTTGAAGCAATATATCTTGGCATACATTTTTAGTATTAGATAGACGCATTAATTAGGCGTCGTTTAAGGTATCTGTCGGTGGTCCCACGGAGTTGCCTTCAACGGCCGATATACTCGCAGAGAAGCAGGTTTTTTCGTAAGCCCGTTTTATTCTAGATAAGAAGGGATGGTCACATAACCTTTTAGAAGTCCCACAATATTCTTACCGCAGTATTTCCTCCTGCTCTAACCACGCGACAATACAAAAGTGCAGCTTAAAATATGGCGGCAATTCATCGTGGCCGAAAATATGTCCGTTCATTCAAGGGCTCAAAATCCATCCATTTTAATATACTAGATGTACTCAAATAACTATCGATACAAATCATCGTCCCGCGACATCCCCGACCCCGTGAAGAACCGCTTCACTCAAATCCAAAACCGCCAGTTTAAAGACGGGACGCATCATAATCCTGGATAGGCCGCAGTCGTTCACGCGCACACTAGCGCGTCTAATGACTCCATCAACTCCTTTGTAGACCTCCTCCACGATGCCCTTACGCCACTCTCTTCGCGGCAAGGCTGGATCGCAGATGAAGACCACGTCACCCTGGCGAATCGGCTCCGTCCTTTGGCACCACTTCTCTCGGCGCACGATTGTAGGCAGGTACTCCAAGACCCACCTCTTCCAGAAACGGTCCCTCATTAGTCGCGCTATACGCCACTGCTTGCGTGTAGCGCACTCCTTGGGCAGCTCCACATCTTCGCCAGGCGTGTCCGGCAAGTTAGCTACTCCTCTGAGCAGATCATTTGGCGTTAGCGCCTCCACCGGCAAGTGGGTAAGCGGACGCGAATTCACGATGTTCTCCGCCTCGATCAGGAAACTCACCAGTACATGATCCCTCGGTGCCACATCCTTTAATGTGTGGCGCAGGACCCTCTTGACGCACTGCACCATGCGTTCCCAGACTCCTCCTTCAGATGGATTCACTGGGCAATTGAATACCCATTCGATACCTCTGCTCGACAGCTCATCCTGGACTCTCTCCATTTCGAAAACGTCACCAAATCGTCTGGCCTCCCTGTCAGCTCCCACGAAGTTCTTGCCACTGTCGCTGCGTAGTCTATGTACTGGCCCTCGACGACAGACGAAATTCCGTATCGCAATTATACAGGAATCCGTCGACAGGTCATACGCCAGTTCCAGATGAATCGCCCTGGTCGTCAAGCAAGTGAACAGGGCGACCCATCGCTTCTCCTTGTGACGCGCCACCGTCACCAACAGTGGTCCGAAGTAATCCAGTCCTGTATTCTTGAACGGCCAACCATGGGCCTCCAAGCGATCTTCCGGCAGGGGTCCCATTATTGGCGGCGTTGGCCGCGCCCTATGCAACTTGCACACGTTGCATGCTGAGATCACCCTTTGTAGTACACGTCTCAGCTTCGTAATCCAGAACCTCGTCCGGATCTCCGTAATCGTAGCATCCACATTTTGGTGCTTCATCTTGGCGTGGAAATGATGCACAATCATCTCCGTGAGACTGTGTCTGTGTGACAGAATTATCGGCCTCCTCGCACTGTACGGCATGCAAAATGCGGCATCAACTCTGCCATAGGCTCGCAGAACTCCAAGGTCATCTATGTAGGGTGACAGTCCTCGAGTGTCGCTCCCGCCGGCAACCATCTTTCCGTCTTCTGCCGACCACATCTCGTTTGGAAACGCTTCACGTTTCCTGTCTGACCAACAGGTTCTCCGCGGCCTCACACTCTGATGCAGTAAGGCCGTACTTCTCGAGCTCGCTCCTTTGTCCACGGCACCAGCGCGTGAACCTTAAGACCCAGGCTGTTGTCCTGAGTAACCTACTGTAGCTCGAGAATCTCTGAAAGGAAATACAAAAGTCGTTTGCACCAACAAGCGAAAACTCACTTGGCATCTCCTCTTCGTCATTACCATCCGGACCTGGTTCAGTTCCACATTCAGGCTGTGGCCAGCTGCCCGCTGGCTGCCTCAAAAATGCTGGTCCGCCTAGCCAACGTGACTTCTGGCTGAGGTCCACGTGGCATTGCGAACGTGTTGCGTCATCCGCCGCATTGTCGGCTGTTGGCACCCATCTCCATTGGGATACCTTCATCGACTCCAAGATCTCCGCCACACGATTGCCGACAAACTGCTTATATCGGCGGTGGGTGCTACCAATCCATCTTAGCACCGTCTTGGAATCGGTCCATAACACGATGTCACTGATGGCCACACTGTGTTCCTTTTTAACAGTGTCCATCAGCCTAGTTCCAAGAACTGCTGCCTGCAGCTCCAGCCGTGGGATTGACATTGTTCTCATGGGCGCGCACTTCGTCTTGGCACATACGAAGCTCACCAGCACGTTATCATCTTCATAAGTGACCCTCCAGTAGGCCACAGCCGCAAATGCAGACTGACTTGCATCCACGAAGACGTGCATCTCTATAGCTCGGACGAGTCCATTCCCGAAATAATGGCGAGGGCCTCTGAACTGTCCCACGGTGTTCATTTCCTTGCGCCAATTCACAAAAGCTCTGTATATCTCATCCGGAAGTCGTTCATCCCACTGGATCGTCTGCCTCCAAATCTCTCGTAGCAATAATTTGGCTGTTATCATGAGGCAGCACAAGAATCCCAGGGGATCGAACGTAGACATGACCAAGCTCAAATACTCCCTCTTGGTAGGGACTCGATCGCCGTTCAATACGCTGCTTGGAACTCGATGATACTTCACATTGAACCTGAAGTCATCTGTGGCTGCTTGCCAACACATTCCCAGAATCTTCTGTTCAGCCTCACCCCATCCGACGCTCTCGCCTCGTCCTGGTGGACCCAATGCAGCCTCCACAATGGGTGAGCTGGATGAAAATTGGCATAGCTCGAATCCAGCGTTCGCATGTATCTCCTTTACTCGGGTAGATACACTGATGGCTTCGCTCTCGGTAGCAAAGCTGTCCACATAGTCATCCACATAATGACAATCGATGATGGCCTTGACTGCTCTTGGATCCGAATGACGAAACTGTTCAGCATTTACAGTTTTCACGTAATGCGCAGCGCTTGGCGAGCAGGCTGCTCCAAAGGTCATTACAATCATCTCGCAGATGTCAGGATCCCTTCTGTCATCTCCATCTCTCCACAAAAAGCGTTGGGAGCATCTATCTTCGGGTCGGATCAAAACTTGGTGGAACATCTCCTTGATGTCGCCACAGACTCCGATGGCACCTTCTCTAAAATGAAAAAGCACAGCTGGCAAGGGTTTATAATGTTGCGGCCCTTTGGCCAGTGCCGAATTTAGTGATGTTCCACCAACTCTTGCTGCAGCGTCGAAAACCAGCCTAATCTTTCCCGGCTTGTTTGGGTTTCCTACTCCAAAGTGTGGCAGATACCATAGCCTGCCACTTTCCACTGCGACCTCATGAGGCTTCAACCGTCGAGCGTATCCTTTAGACACGTAATCATTGATGATCCTAGTGTATTCCTGCGCGAACTGCCCGTTGCGCTTCATCTTCTTCTCGACGTTGACCAACCGCTTGTACGCCATGTCAAAGCTTTGTGGAAGCACAATGTAGTCATCCTTCCATAATAAACCTGTCTGGTAACGTTGCCCCACTCTCACCGTGGTATCTTCCAATGTCTTCTGCGCCCGCACGTCGTCGCTGCCGGCGACTGGTGGCGCAAGCTTCACACCAAAGTTCTCAACATCAAAATAGTCTTCCACCATTCTCTGAATAGTGTCATCCAATGAAACAGCTAGGAAGCAGGACCTCGGCGTAGTTGATTGTCCACTTGTCGGCCCAAAGACAACCCAGCCCAGCTCGGTTGCGGCCGCATATGGTCCCTGTCTGGCAAACCGTCTCGTTCGAAGTGGAAGTCCCAAGTGTCCGTGATCCAGTCCAATGAGCAGTTTCGGTACCACATTGCTGTAGGGCCTCATTGACAGGCGGGCATCCTTGTGCACGCCCTGGACATCTCGTCGGTGTAGAGTCTGCATCGGCAGGCTCAGGTTCGAAACGGAATACACGTTTCGCAACGCATGGCGAATTGGCTTGCCTGCTCCACTGATTTGCAGACTTACCACGTTGGTAGGTTCCCTGGTGGATCTACCGCCAAACCACTGGATATTAAGATGTCGACGCTCACCTTGCACGCCCAGCTCCTTCCTGAGTTCGTCGTCGATCATCGTGACAGATGATCCTTCATCCAGGAGTGCGTATGTATCCACCCGTCGACCAGCTCCATACAGCGTTACTGGCAGTATACGGAACAGCAGGCGACCTCGATCTGCGTCGACACAACTTACAATCCTCTGTACGGGCCCTTCCGCTGCCTGCGGCGCCTCTCTGCTCTGTACTGGCGCATCCATTGCCTGTGGCGCCCCTGCTGGTTCCGCTGGCTGTAACTTCTGTTACTGCTTCGTTGCGGCGACCTTCTTCGTTGGTCATCCACACCATGCAGCAGACGGTGATGCCTCTTCCGACATCCGTTGAGTTGACACTCACCATGCTTGTTGCAGGAACTAGTCATGTGACCACTTCGTAGGCACTTCGTAGCTCCGTTGAAATCACTGCAGTCCTTAACTGCATGTTGTCCTCCACATATTGGACAAAATCTGAATCGACTGTCTTGATGCTCGCCTCGGTCTTGGTCGATGCTTGCATGCAGCAAACGACGCCTTGGTTCTTTCCCTTCGACATCCATGATCGTACATACCACGTTGGCGTACTCCGTCAACCACGAACTAAAATGGACAATGGTTGGAAAGGGTAATATTAAAGCGGCATGCCTTGCCCACTCCACTCGTTTGCTTGTAGGGAGCTTGGCCACAAGGTCTTCCATGAGGGTTGGGTTCCCCAAATGCTGATCTGCCTTGGCTGACTGCAAGAAGGCAGTGAGATTGCTCACACGGGTTGCGAAGGGTACAATCTTCGCCAGGTTGTGCTCCGAAATGGAAGGCACGTCTCGAATTCCATTTAGCTGGGTGCGTATAAGTTGCTCCGGTCGGCCATACCTAAAGCGCAGCTGCTCGATCACAGCGCTTACGTTACTTGGATGAATCAGGAGCGACTTGACGGTCTCACGAGCTTCATCCTTCAGCGCCTTCAATAAGCGTTGGTTATTCTCCAGATCAGTACAATTATACGCGTGAGTGGTTTCCGTAAACGCACAAAGAAAGATCGGCCAATCTTCTGGCTGACCTCCAAATACTGGCAGATCTGGAAGCTTGCGTGGCATATAGTTTCCACTGCTTCCATTCGGTGTCGTCCAGGCGTAGGACCCCGCTAGTGAAGTCGGCGTTATGACGTTATGGATCCCTATACCCGGCGGCACAACTCCACGCGCTGTCTGGGCGGTGCTGGTTGCACAAAATGGCGTAAAATAGCTGCTGCTCATAAGCAGCGATGGTCCGCTACATGATGGTGGTTCCATACATGCTGCACTGCTCGCACCGACTCCGTTATATGGGATCGGATCGCTACTAATCGAAAATGGCGTATCGATCCAAGATGGCGTCAGCAGTGACGCCGCACTACTCACCCCGACATCGCTCGATATTACGGTATCGGTGGCAGTGTTCACGTTGTTTCGGGCTCTTTCCCTTTCCAGCTCCTTCTCCAACGCTGCAATTTTCTCCAAGAGATCTTGGGTTGGAGGTGGCTGGGCCTGTCCTGGTACTCAAGCTCCAGCTGTGGTCGTAATACTTCCAGGTTGGGAAGCTACTACGGTAACAGCAGTGGTCGGGTTAGGAATCAGCGGCGCCGATGTTACTATTGGCTTTGGCGGCTTCTTTCCTGCACCACTACTTCCAGGTTGGGAAGCCGCGCTCATTGTTGTTGGAGTCGCTTGCTCCTCGTTCAACCGGCTACTTCGGCTGGGAGAATGTTGCATCCTTCTATTCTGCCCAGTACTCCAGCTAATCGGCGCTGTCTGCGTCTACTCTGGGTCGCTGTCTGCGGCCCGTCCAATCTACGCTGTCCGCGTCTCTGGCAACTCTCTTACTTGAGGTGGCTGACTGCCTGTACTCAAGCGCAAGTTGCCCTTGCAGTCGACTTGCCTAGGACTGCGAATAAAAGATCATGTCGGTGGTCCCACGGAGTTGCCTTCAACGGCCGATATACTCGCAGAGAAGCAGGCTTTTTCGTAAGCCCGTTTTATTCTAGATAAGAAGGGATAGTCACATAACCTCTTAGAAGTCCCACAATATTCTTACCGCAGTATTTCCTCCTGCTCTAACCACGCGACAATACAAAAGTGAAGCTTAAAATATGGCGGCAATTCATCGTGGCCGAAAATATGCCCGTTCATTCCAGGGCTCAAAATCCATCCATTTTAATATACTAGATGTACTCAAATAACTATCGATACAAATCATCGTCCCGCGACAGTATCGTTTGGAAGAATCGATGGTTATTGGTACCTCACGTGTTCCTTTGGCATTAAATGTTGTTGACAGTTACTTTTTTTCGTTGTACCCAATGTTCAGGTCAAATATTGACCTTTATTTTTTCACAAGATCAGGTCCACACAAATTAGACATGGTGCTTCTACTTCTATTTCAATAAAACCAAAGTAGAAATACCTGAGATATAGAATTTCATTCCCTGACCCATACAACAAAACGACTCATTTAACCTGAAAAAATACCGTCCGGTACGTTGCTGGTCCAAATGCCAAAATGGGATTGCAGGAAACAAAAATGACCTGTAATTCTGATTTTACCAAGTCCTAGGCATGGACTGTTACTTTTACTCCAATGCTGTGGAGAGAACCAGATATTCACGGCTCTGAATGTTTCTTTTGTTCATTCAAAATAACTGGAATCGGCAGATTAATGAAATGGGGTTACCCGAAATAAGCTGGTCAAAACGAAAAATATAGGAGATGTCGTCGCATTGAACATAGGATTCAAGAAATGAACAATCTGGAGAATAAAAATATTGCAAGCCTCTTTCACGGGAACAATTGAACGAGTTGGTGGGGGTTGACGGCAGTAAAGAATGTTTAAAGGAAGTTTTGTTCCACAATGGAAACCAAAATTTGGTCGTCTCGTAAGAAGGGTCTATCAAACATTGGAAATGGGGGCCTATCGTTATATGCAGGAACTGTATAGGAAGGAGCAAAGTGATGTGATGCGTTACTTGCCGAGTATACGCGTGTGGCAGTATCGCCAGTTGATGAAGCTTCATCGTTCACCTAGGGGCAAGCAAGGATTTGTGATTTACAGGATTCGTGTCCGCCGTGGAGGACGCAAGCGTCCAGTGCCAAAAGGTTGCACCTTCGGAAAGCCTAAAAGCCATGGCGTTAACCAATTGAAACCCTATCGTGGATTGCAGTCGATTGCTGAGGAGCGTGTCGGTCGTAAACTTCGTGGACTGCGTGTTTTAAATTCCTATTGGATTGTACAAGACGCTTCATACAAGTACTTTGAGGTAATTTTGATTGACACTCATCATAGTGCGATTCGCCGCGATCCTAAAATCAACTGGATATGCCAACATGTGCACAAGCATCTTGAGCTTCGGGGTCTTACCTCTGCTGGTAAAAGCTCCCGTGGTATTGGCAAGGGTTATAGATATTCCCAGACAAAAGGCTGATCTAGACGTGCTGACTGGAAGTGTAAGAACCGTGAGCATATGCACAGGAAACGTTAAATTTTAAAAGTTCGCTTCCTTTGCATGAAAAAAAAAAGCCGTCTGTTCCCATCGTCCATGCTTATAATATGAAGGAAACATATCAAACAATGGCTAAATTGTTTGAAAATCTATATATATAAAAGAAAGTCGTGTCTGTTACAACACTTATAACTCGAGAACGGCTGGACCGATTGCCATGGTTTTTGATTTGTTGGATTTGTTTCCGTCCCGAATAGCAGAATACATCTTAAAAACAATGAAAACTCGATATGCGTAATGAATAGATGCATTTCAATAGATGCTGATTTGTTTATTACACATACCGAGTTTTCATTGATTTTCTTTCTCCATGTCAAACATTTGTTGTCCAATCCTGTCAAATAGTCAAATTCCCGAAAATAATACCTAAGATTTATTCTACAGTATTCTACATAAAATCATCGGAAAGGAACGGAATTTAGGGAATAAAAAATCAGTTTGGTGGTTGTATGCGAGTGCACATTTTAATAACAATGCCGCGTTCTAGAAGATCTAATCTTTCCCAGCGAAGCCGTAATGCAATTAGGCAACGGAATATCGCGAGTTGAATGACGCATTTAATAAAGAATTGGAACGTGAACGTGAATATGATCCACATGAACTAATCCAATCAGTTCAAACGAATGTACCTCTGTTGAATCCTAAGCAGAGGGAAGTCTATGATACACTGATTAATGCAATTGATGATGGAAATGGCGGCTTATTTTTTTTGGATGCCCCCGGTGGAACTCGGAAGACATTCCTCATGTCATTGATTTTGGCCACTGTACGTGCGAGATCCGAAATTGCGGTAGCAATTGCTTCTTCTGGAATAGCGCCCACATTGTTAGACGGATGCCGTACGGCTCACTCAGCGTTAAAATTGCCATTAAACCTTCAAACTACTGAACAACCGACATGTAACATTTCTAAACACTCCGCAATGGCCAAAGTTTTAGTAGCATCAAAAATCATCATATGGGACGAATGCACAATGGCGCACAAACACGCATTGGAAGCACTAGACCGAACATTAAAAGATCTGCGAAATGACTCGAGATGTTTTGGTGGTGCAATGATTTTATTATCTGGCGATTTCCGACAAACACTACCAGTCATTCCAAGATCTACTGCTGCCGACGAAATAAACGCTTGCCTCAAAGCATCAAATCTGTGGCGATATGTAAAGAAACTTCAACTGTCTGTAAATATGAGAGTTGCATTGTTGAACGATCTATCTGCTGATGATTTCTCGAAGAAATTGCTGACTATCGGTAATGGCCGTGTTCCTGTTGACAAATCGAGCGGTTTGATTTCATTTCCTCCAAATTTTTGCGATTTCGTATCATCAAAAGACGAGCTTATCAACAAAGTATTCCTGGATATCATTGCTAACCACAAAAATACTAAATGGTTAAGTGAGCGAGCAATTTTGGCCGCTAAAAATAAAGATGTAGATGACCTCAATATTATAATTCAAAATCAAATCGTAGGTACTCCTATATAAATATATTATTTTGTATCATTGTTTTACGTTCATCAAAGCCTAAATTAGTTCAGCTAAAAAGTAACAAGACATTCATTGACTGTTAGGCGGTACGAAGTTTGCCGGGTCAGCTAGTATAAAATATAAAGAACAGCAGTGGAAAGTCACTTGTGACTTAAAAGTCGTTGCCATGTGATCGGGATTGCAAGGTGGTTACACAAAATACTGCTACTTCCTGTGCCAATGGGATAGTAGAGCGAGAACTGACATTACCCAAAAAAACTCTGTCCAAAACGGGAGGAAAATACATTGAAAAGTACAACATACAAAATGCTGCTCTCGTGAAGTTTGAAGACGTTATTTTACCACAATTACACATTAAGCTGGGACTAATGAAAAATTTCGTGAAAGCACTGGATAAGGAAGGTGAATCGATGAGTTATCTAAAATTAACCTGTCGCTGGCAAAAGTGAAAGAAGGCGTATTTGATGGACCCCAAATTCGAAAAATACTAAAGGATGCTGGAAAGGAAAGGAAAGGAAAAGCAGCCTGGAACTAATTCCGACTGGTTACAACCAATTTTCTTGGTAACAGAAAGAGTGATGGTTACGTTAATATCGTTCAAGAACTAATTAAAAATTATGAAAAATTTGAGCCAACATGTCAAACTTTTTTCCGACAAACCTAGGGGACGGTAGTAATGAACACGGAGAGAGATTTCACCAACAATTAAAAGCTATGTAACAAGCAGGTGGAAAAAAAATTTATCACACGTTTAAAAACTTGTAGCAACATAACATTAAATAACAAATTTTGATATCCTTAAAATTGACTGCAAAGAGTTCAAATTACTGATTGTTGTATGGGTTAGGGAATGACATTCTATATCTCAGGTATTTGTACTTTGCTTTTATTGAAATAGAAGGAGAAGCACCATGTTTAATTTGTGTGGACCTGATCTTGTGGAAAAATAAAGGTCAATATTTGACCTGAACACTGGGCACAACGAAAAAAGGAACTGTCAACAACATTTAATGCCAAAGGAACACGTTCAGGTACCAAAAATGCAACATCTTTTCGTCTACTTTGTTCCCAATTGGCAGATGGGCCCGCAACCTTCCAAAAAGTTTTTGTGTTGAAGTTTGACCAATGCCGTGGAAAAATATATTTTAACAGAAAAGATGTAGCCGTTGCGTTCGTTCATTTGCAATGTTTATTTGTGACTGAGTGAGAAGTACTGCTCGCAGGCAGATGGAAAGCAAAGAATAAAACAAAAAGTAAAAAGAAGATAAGAAGACGCTGCTTCGACACGTCTCTCACCCATACATGTAAATATACATATGTGTGTCAATACATGCGTGCATTGATAGCAAGGTAGTTTGAACACCCTTCCTCAATGCGAGCATGCTTACAAATTTATTTGATTCAATTCAAACTTAACATTTTAGTAAATTCTACATGCTTTCTCTTAGGGAGATTCTTGGTCAAGACATCAGCAATCATATCGTTTGTATTTGCATACTTTAAGTTAAATTGACTCTACAACCTGACGAACGAAATGGTATCATATATCAATATGCTTGGTCCTTGAGTGATGAACTGGGTTCTTAGCTAACTCCTGTGCGCTCAGATTATCGCCATACAGGGTAGTTGCTGTAGTCTTATCTCCACAATCGATTTCGATTATCAAGCGCCGTAAGAATATGGATTCCTTTCACGCAGCCGACAGTGCCATGTATTCTGCATCCGTGCTGCTAAGTGCCCCGCTTCGTTGTTTCGCGGATCGCCAAGAAATTTGACCACCTGCCAAAAAATAAACGTAGCCCGTATAGGACTTCTGGTTAGTTCGGTCTCCGCCCCAATCCGCATCCACAGAGGCTGATGACACTCTTTGTAGTGTAATTTGAAATTGACCGTAGCTCCTAGGTACATTAGAACGTGATTTACGCCAGCCAGATGCTCAGCGTGCGGATCTTGATTTCTCTGAGCCAACTTTGCAACTGAATGCAAAATGTCTGGTCTGGTTGTGAGTGCCAGCCACATCAGCACACCAATCATGGATTGATACTTGACAGGATCAACTCTCTGACACTGCCTGAAATCCGCATCCAACGGAGCAGCCACTGGGCTACATTTCTCTATGCCGTGAGCTTGCAATAGTTCCTTGATATATTGCGAATGGCCTATGGTGATAGGCCCAAGCTCACCTTCACGGGGCACCTCCATACTCAAAAACAGCTCTGAAACACCTTTGTCAATGCATTCGAACGAATTGGAAATAGCCGATTTAATACTGAGCAAGTCTTTTTTGGATTGGCATGCTATAAGTAAATCGTCAACATAAACCAGGATTAACGATAAGTTACCTTTCCCTATTTGCTAGTAGAGACAAGGCTCATTATCGCAGGCAACAAATCCCAATTTAATAAGGACGCCATTTAGTTTGGCATTCCATTCCCTTCCTGATTGCTTCAATCCATATATTGCCTTTTTAACCAACAACGCCTTAGTTGGATGAGATCGTTCAATGTACCCTTGTGGTTGCTTCATGTACACCGTATCACTCAGGTCACTGTTGAGGTATGCCGTGCACACATCCATTTGGTTGACAAACAATTTCAATTCTGCTGCTAGAGCGAGAATAAATCGCACACTCTCCAGTCTGCAAACTGGTGAAAATGTTTCGGCATAGTTTATGCCATACTGCTGGGAGCAACCTTTTGCTACCAACCGTGCTTTGAACCCCTCCAATCTGGCCATCTTTACCGCGTTTCAGGGTATAAACCCATTTGCATCCAACTGCCCGATGATCTGTTGGTAGGTCTGCCAACTGCCATGTCTGGTTCGCCATTAGGATAATGGAATCTTCACGTTGCTGGCAATCAGAGAACCAAGGATGTTGTACTCCTTTCTCGGGCGGCCAGGTTTGCCTGTTCGAATCAGCCTTGGTCTGCCAACACGAGGAACCGTATCATCTGAGTTTGCTTTCTCAGTCGCACTCTCGTAGGCGTTAGAGTCGCTGCTACTGGTATTGTCGTCGACATTGCTTCCTTCATCGCTGCTGTCATTCTCATCAGGGTCGTCGCTGTCACACTCATCAGCATTTACGTCAGTACCTTCCGACTTCATGGTAACTTCCTTCATAGGATACTCGATTGCGACTGCATCCTTGTCGGCTTGGAGCTCGTTAAAGAGGACATCTCGCCTCTCAATCACCGGATCATACAGTCGATAGCCTTTAGATGCTACCGAATTCCGTATCATGCGATATTCTTTGCCTTTTGGTTAAAGCTTACTCTTCCTTGGACCCTTGTCCAACGCAACTACAATGGAGCCTTAATCGCAGCAAACCAGCTGTATTGTGTTCCTTGAAGCATATATAAGTTTCCAACCTGCCTTTATAATACAATCAGCGTCCTGGACTACTTTCGCATATTCTTGCCCAAAAGTGACAACACATTTATTTTTTACTGCGCTGCTCACAACAGCGTACATTTATCTGTCTTAAATGCGTCCCTCGCATTTAATAGGCTGCACTGCTTGTTCCCTCCATTTTCTGATTTTCCTTCGTTTGAGCTCTCTTTCTTACACTGAGCCTTCATACATATGCCCGTGCTCACCACACTTGAAAAATATAATTCTTTTGTTTCTCTTCTTTTGCGTTCTCTGCACGGCCGACTTCTGCGTCGCAGCAAATGCTTTTGCGCATTCCTTTTGTTCTTCTGAGTTCCCCTTTCTCTCGACTTCTTCTTTCAGTTTTATACATAGAACGTCAAAAGATAGGAGGCTATCGCGCGTCTCTATGGCGACTACAAAATTTTCATAATGTTCTGGAAGTCTCGACAACAAAACAATTGTGCGTAGTTCATCATTTAGGTCGATTCCCACCGAACTAAAGCCATCGAGAATATAAAAAAATTCGTTTATGTAGGCTGAAATGCTTTGCCTTTGGTCCATGCGCTTGTTTAGCAATTTCTTGTACAGTTGAACCTTTCGTACTGGTCCACTTGGTTGATGGACATCTTACAATTTTTTTCCATGTCTCAGCCGACTTTTTGCAATATCCCAATTGTGAAGTTTTCACACATAGCGTGATCATTGCCAGTGCCTTCTCATCCTTGGCCCTTGCACCTTCACGGACATCCAATGCTGTGACATCACCAGATGCCACACTCTACAACTCCGCGTGCACCAACTCAGACCGCATTTGAATGGACCAGGAGTCATAGTTTCCCTCCTCCAATTTGTCTATTTGATAAATTCCGCTAATAGATGATTATCATTTTCTTTCTGACTCGCACCGATGTTTTTAGTTCCTAATTAAAACAATCACTTTTATTTTCCGATCTAAATATCCGATCCTGGGCGCATAACCTGTTGAACATATTTGAATTATATTTTAACAGAAAAGAGGTAGCCGTTTGCAATGTTTATTTGTGACTGACTGAGAAGTTATGCTTGCAGGCTGATGGAAACCAAAGAATAAAACAAAAAGTAAAAAGAAGATAAGAAGACGTTGCTTCGACACGTTTCTCATCCATACATGTACATATGAATATTTGTGTGTCAATACATGCGTGCATTGATAGCAATGGTAATCTTCAACATTCTTTAATTTTTTCCATTTTTTAGGTTTGGTTAACGAGTTTTAGCTCCAAAGTCTCTCCATAGATTTTAATGAGCGATATCTTGAACGATGCCAAATTAATGCACCTCTACACAAAAAAAATAGAGAAAACAGGATATAATTTTTTTCGACTTTTCCTGAGTTTTTAAAGTCCAAATTTCGTAAATAATACCGCACAAAAATCATCATTTTTGCATTTCAATGCTTTATATTTCCCAGACGGTAAGCTGAAATCACAAAGTGTTTGAGCTTATCTTCTAGCTGTTTTAATTATCTTTTCAAAATATTAAAGTTCTTAACAACCAGATGAAAGATGCTAGAGTTATGTGAAAAAAACAAGTGCTACCTCTGAAAAAAGCTTAGAAAAAAATACCAGACTTCAAAAATTCTTAAAAAAAAGTTCTGCCATAGAAAAAAAACCATAATTCTTTAAAAAATTTTAAAGCCCCATATCTATCAGAAAAAGTTGGTTTGGATCCTTGAGGAAAAAAAAAGTTCGGTTTTGTCGAGTAGGGTAATTAATTATTACTGTTTGGCTATTAAGAGTTTTTAATAGCCGTTGAAACTCGTTTGACTTAAAGAAAAAGGTCTAGAGTTTCAATGAGAAATGTACAATTAATTTTTATTGGGAATTAAAGTAGGCGTTAGTATGAGCGATATAATAAAGCGATGCGATTGATACGAAGATTATCTCTCAACTGGCTACAAGGGCACCTGGGCCGACTTGCCAGCGCCCTATGCAGCAAGTGTTAAAAGAGAGCGAAAACGAGCGATGAAAGGAGAGCAGATCGGGGCAGATGCTAAGCCGAGCACGAACGTCATATGGAACGCGAGAGACCAGCTTAGATGCTGCAACTGCAACAACAAAGCGAAGAAGGCGAGATAAAATGAAAGACCGGCCGCTGCCGTGTATAACATAGGCTGATTAACAGTGATTGGTACAGTGCAAATAATGAACATAATTATTTAGGCTGCTTGACCCGACAATTACCGACAAAAGAATTATAACCGAAACCAGGAGCAACAACTTAGGGCAAGTGGTCAAAAACTTCCATTTGAAGCCGACACACAGTTGAAACGTAAATCGCCAGAATTGGCAAATTTACCGGCTAACAAAGCTGTGAAGGTTGTGAGGACCTATCTCAGGTTGGAATATGCATCACTCTGTCCAGGATCCTAAATTACAAGATATTTCTAATTCACGAAGACTTTATTGGAAAAACCCAGGGAATTTGCCAGCAACTGAAATAGAATGGTTAGCAAAAATCACAACACCTTTTGGTTCTTTGAAATTTAATGGGTTTCTTTATTCTTTCATATTATTATGTTACTCGGTTATGTGGACTGATTGACAGTGACGCGTATGGTTCTTGATTCCTAATAGACGGCCTATTGACTCCCGATTGACTGTCTCGTCTCCACGCCACACAGTGTATAGAAGTGCACTTATTTTGGACACAATTAAGCCGACAGTTAAAATGATTTCCGATTTTTATAATTTTTTTATAAATATAATAATTAATATAATTATAATTATAATTAATATTAAATGCTGCTATATGGTCTACCCGCCAAGAATTGCCAGTTCTCTAAATCTTTCCTACAAAAAATGACCAACTTTCATGAAATAAATTAAAAGCATTAATATTTTTTTGTAAATTATTTATTCTATACTAGAAATTTGTAGAAAAAAATCTGTCTGCAAGCGACTATCTCCGCAACGCGTGCACCAAATTACATGCTGTTTTTTTAAATGATAGCCAGAGAATGTGACCTGGTTTGCAAAAACAAATTTTTAATTTTCTATAAATAGGTTCCTCAAGAATGAAAAAATCTTAAATTTGGCCCAAAAGTGTGTGTTTGAACGCCTATTTCATTTAATTTCTCCGCAACGCGTGCACCAAATTGCATGCGGTTTTATTTAAATGATATCCAGAGTATGCGGCATTCTTTCTTTACAAAAGTTTTCACTTTTCTACAAATAGGTTCTACAACAATTAAAAATTAATGAAAAAAAATCTAAAATTTGGTCTAAAAATGTGTGTTTGAACGCCTATTTCATTTCATTTTGTGTCATTCTGTAGAACAGAACATTCTATGATAGATGTTTTCTATGACATTTTGTGGACAAATGGTTTTCTGAAAAAATATTTGTTGGAAACCTAAGCTTATGTATGTCCCCAGCGTTCGGCGGTGCTGCTGCGCTCTCCCTGTTAAAGGGCGCTCTGCACCTGCCGCTTCGGCTTTTGGATTGATCGGCCGTCGTGGCCCAATTAGTTCTATGCTAATCTCTCGCCGCATAGGTTGCATACTTTGTGAACATTTATCTGGTTGGGCAAAAGAGCGAGCAATTGGCTTCAGCTAGCCGCCGGTATAAATAAACATTATAACGTTGTAAATCAAACTCTTTAACTTATTTTTGGATAAATATAGGTGCCAAAAAAGCTTGGCATCTCAAACACCTCCTTTAGCACCAAAATGCCCAGACACTCAAGATGATCTTAATCGTCTAGTGGACAATTTCACGGAAGCATGCAAAAAAGCCCTCACGGCAGCATGCCCCTCAACCAAGCTCAGAGGGAAAAGAAACCCCCCTGGTGGTCAGAACAAATAGATACCCAAGTAAAAGCTGCAGGCCTCTTTTCAATAGAGCTAAAAGCCACAACGAGGAGGAGCACTGGGCAAACTACAAGAGTAATCTGGCAAAAATTCTGCTCTGACATTGAGGAGACGTCGCAACCCGCCAGACTCTGTAAGATCCTTTCAAAAACAGCCCCCTCAGTGGGGTAACTCAAAAGAATGGATGGTACGTGGACCAACTCTAGTGAGGAATCCCTACACATTCTACTCGAGACACATTTTCCAGGGTGCACAAGCATCGAGCCGGCAGACCCCCCCACTGATGGCTGCGATGCATCATCAGGAAGATACTGGTAGTGGGAAAAATTCCTCACGCCTGGCTTAAGGCTAAAAAAGACTTTATCCTCATAGCAGGGAAAACATCACACTGAACCCCAAAGGACTTCAGACCAAGCATCAAAACCCTTGAGAGACTAGTCGGGTTACATCTGAGAACAACCATAAATCCTCAGTGGCTGTCATGCGCACAACATGCCTACCGAAAAGGAAAATCCACGGAAACGGCACTCCATGAAGTAGTCTCGACGGTAGAGAAAAGTGGTGGCATATGCGGACGATGTTGCCATCATCTTCTCGGGAAAATTCCCTCAAACACTTTATGACCTAATGACTGCAAAGCTCACTCGACTGTCTGAATGGACAAAGTCACGAGGACTGGGAGTCGATCCCTCGAAAGCGGAACTTGTATTGTTCACAACCAAATACAAAGTTCCTCCTCTCAACCCCCCCAATACTAAACGGATGCAGGATCTCTTTCAGCGACAATGCCAGATTATGGTTGGTAATTGACAACAAGCTGTGTTGGAAACTGAATATCAAATACAGATTGAAGAAGGCTAAGATAGCCCTCTACACTTGCAAAAAGGCAATTGGCTTGAAATGGGGCATGAACCCAAGCATAGTCCACTGGATATACCTAGCAATAGTTAGGCCAATACTTCTCTACGGAGTCGAGAAGTGTCGGAGTCGCAGTGTGGTGGCCTGCCTTATAAAAAAAAAACCATCACTAAACAACTGGGCAAAGTCCAGCGAACTGCCGCACTATACATCAGTGGAGCCCTACGCACCACACCAAACGATGCGCTAAATACAATCCTGTGCCTCCAGAGACTAGACCTTGCAGGCAGGGAAAAGGCAAAAATGGCAGCAATTCGTCTGAGAGACTCCGACCAATGGGTGTCACAGCACGCTGGTCAGGCATCTATCCTAAACGGAAACGTGATTTTCCCAACAAAAACGGACTACTGTGTTCCGAGGGAGTACATAGACACTCCTTTTGAAATAATTATCCCCCACAAACCACCTGGCCTAGACCACCTGGCCGAGACGGAGCCATACAAATCTTCACAGATGGCTCAAAACTGGACAATAAGGTCGGAGGGGGAATCTAATCCGAACAGCTAAACATAAGACACTCTTTCAGGCTTCCAGATCACTGCAGTGTCTTCCAAGCGGAAGTCATAGCGATCTACGAAACTTTGGGGTGGCTTTGTGAAATTGCCACTACGGCAACTCATTTAAACATCTACAGTGACAGCCAAGCTGCGATCAAATCGCTAGATGCGATAACATCGAGCTCGGCTACCGTGGCAAACTGTCGCAAATCTCTCCACGAGATGGCTCATCAGTTTTTTATCAGCCTAATATGGGTCCCTGTCCACCAGGACATTGAAGTTAACTGCATAGCAGATGAGCTGTAACTACAATCCCCCTTCTCCAAGATCGCAAAGTCGCATTACTCAGCAAACATGGCCTAGTATCACAAAGAAGCGCACCACTGTGCTCTGAAAGCTCAGCAGAAAAAGGTGCAGCTCAGTCATACGTTCCCTCACAGGACATTGGCTAATAGGCACCCAAGCTAACAAGATGGGTGTCCCCTACAACGACTTCTGTCGTAGCTGTAGAGTTGAGGACGAGAAAGAAACGGTGGAACACATATTCTGCTCCTCTCCGGCTCTCAGTAGAAGGAGGCTACAATACAATACGCTTCTACCTAACATAGCCTAATGGCTTAAAGCATGAAATCCTATATCTCAGCTTATGGGAAGTTAGACCAGCAACGTACCGGTAGTTTTTCAGGAAAAATTTGTTTTGAGTCGATGCCTAATTAATGCTTTTCTCTAAATCCAAAAATTCATGCCAACAAATATTTTTTTCCGATCAACGCAGTGATTTTCTTCCTATTTGAAGCTAGTAAACCTGCAGCTCAAAGCTGCGTGGAGTTTATAAAGGATTCATACATTTCATTTTGGGGATTTTTACAATTTGAGACAAGGATGCTTACGTATATTATTTTCTTAAGAAAAAACATGATTTGATTATATGCTTTATTTTCCGCATTCGCTAGATTCTGTTGGGATACCGTTGCTGGTTTGCACAGGCTTCTGGATTCTTTTGTGCTCTGATGGGATTCCGGTGCCGGTTTGCACAGGCTTTTGGGATCGTTTGGATCTCTTGTGGGGTTCCGGTGGGTGGCGCACCTATTGTCACACGTTGAGTTGCATGCCGGGTCGTACAGTGGGCCATTGCAGCCTGGGAAGCACTTGGGCTTAAAGTCACTTCCAGTGGTTCCTTTCTTTTCTGCTAGTATAGTGATAGTTCTTGGATTTGTTTAAAAGTGTTAACTTCGCGGTTTTTATTTTTATTTTTTTTTTTTTTGACGGATTATTACTGCTAGCCGCGTGGTGAGGAAGTTTTTTTTTTCACCTCTTTTGGATTTCTTTTTGATTTGGTCCATTATGTTGGGGATAGTTATTCATAATTGTAATGACCCAACAGTAACACAAGAGCAAATCACACATTAACGCAGTCACACAATTAACCATGAAAAGAAAGATTTTGTTAGACCATTTGTTTATCATGTTTTCCTGGTTTCCTTTTAGATTTTTATTTGTTTCTTCGTTTAGTTTCTTTGTTGGGCTACATGCTTAAATATGATTTGATTTAGTTGTTAATATTATTAGGTTTTGTTTTAATCGAGCTGTATCGAATTTGTCACGTTCGCCATGTTAAGTTTGATATCCCCTGGAGCAGACACGACTGCTTTGCTTGGTTGTTTGATTGAGAATATTTATTGAATATCTTTTTGTTCTTATTATAGGGTAAAATTGTTCTTTTATATAACGGAGAGGGAGAGAGAGAGAAGAGGACCACCGCATAAGTATTAGTGCGCGTGCGGAAGTGCTGAAATGCATGATCAGCATGGCTTTTCAGAGGGAGACGAATCGCCTCAGTGTTATGGCGTTTAGGTTCTGCCTGAGTTCGAGTAAATGCCTTATCATCAGTTTTGGTAGCTGGCCGGCGTTTTAGTCGCAGATCGTTGCTGTGCAAAAGGAATATGTAGTATAAATGCATATATGCATGGGTTCACTACAAGCCATCATTGAGAGCATTCATAATAAAAAGTGTTCCTTACGAGTGTTCGTTGACATATCCGCAGTATTCAACAACGTCAATACGAACGCGATAATGGACTGCCTAAAAGCGACCAACACGCATCCCACAATCAACCTCTGGATAAAGAACCTTTAAAGTTGTAGACGGGTGCATTCAGAGTGGGGCACCGCTTCCATGGTGAGGGGCGCGCACAGAGGCACACATCAAGGTGGGGTCCTTTCGCGCCTCCTGTAGAATCTGGTGGTCGACGATTCGAGAGGAGAGTCCCAAAGATAACAGCTTATGCAGACGACGTAAGCATAATTATTACGTAGTATGTTGAGCCTCAGCTCCATAATCGAAACAACATTCAGGGAGATATGTGAGTGGCCGGAAAAGTAGGACTCAGGACACGGACAAGACGGACTTTACCAAGAGATACAAGCTGCCGGCATGGATCCCCCCGAAAATCGACAGAGCCAGTCTGACCCCAAAAACACAAGTCAAATACCTCGGCATAGTACTGGACAGCCAACAGGCATGGATACCCAATGCAGTAGAAAGGGTGAAATAGGGCACCATTGCGCATCCAAGAAGATGCTTAGCTGTACATGGGGCCTGTCACCGGCTGTAATGCACTGGATTTACAATTCGGTGGTGCTACCGACTCTGCTTTATGAAGTCTTAGTGTGGTGGCAGGCTACGGAAAAGAAGACCTACAAAAAGCTTATGGAGAGAACTCAGCGACAGGCACTGCTCTGTATCTGAAACAACCTCATTCATGGAACCCGACAACTGCAAAGAGGGTCGAGACCAGACCCAACTCTCAACATTTACACAGACGACTCCAAGATGGAAGGAGGAGTGGGAGCGGGCACTGTACAGACCCTGAGATAAGGTAGTCCTGTAAGCTACCGGACCACTGCAGCATATTCCAGGCGGAAGTCTTCGCCATACGGAAAGCGGTGGAGGCTGCTCAATTTACGGATCGTCCATACGACGTGGTCAACCTGTTCGTTGACATCCAGGCGGCGATAAGATCTATGCAATCATCAACGGTCACTTGCAAAAATTTCTTGGCACGCAGGAAGTCATTAGATATACTAAGCACGACAATGTCAGTGCGGATCTATTGGGTTCCCTCGATGGTACGTGCCTGTCTCCCATAGAACGCTCTCACGGGCAAGGAGCAAATACCTTGGCGCCCAGGTGCTGGCATCACTGGAAGATGCCTCCAGTAAGACGCCAGGGGCACTTCTTGCATTTTCGAAAATCTGCTCGATCCTCGCGGACTTCGACACTACGTAAAAACACTCAAGAAGATTCATACACACCCATCCGCACAACTAAGCCATACTGGCAAATGTCAGTACTATCTGGTCTAATGCTTTCAAAGGCTAGTCTGATGACAATGACTGCAGCCTAACTGACTTCCAGCCCTGCCCTTTTTTTAGCTCGGCTAGGACTACGTGGAAACTTCATCTTTGTCCTTTACCTACGGAATCACCGTTTACCTTGATCGTTTCATTACTGTACAGTGAAGGTTTTTATTTATGCAAAGCAGATACTTTAAGGAGCCGCAAGGTCATTTATTCGTAATAGTTGGGATCATTAAAACGATCATTGACAGAGGAATTTAAGGTAAAAATGCCATCAGATGAAATTCATAAGTAGTCAGAAAAGTGACAGCAAGGAAAAGGAGGCTGCTGAAGCCCAGTGGAAAACTCCATTTATTTTTCCTTCATTAGCCCCGCAGACTGCTTGCTTAAATAGATAAAACTTTCTGGTTTCATCAAAAGCAGCGACGGCACCGATACTGTGACAGCAGCGAATCCTGGCTACGACACTATGTCCTTGGCCCGGCTGTCAGTTGCCAACACGAACGTCAGCGCTCTGAATCTGTGGAAAATCAACCACTCAGCGCATTGAAAATCGTAAAATCGAAAGATAGAACGTTGCGCAGTGATTTAAAAAGTCCTCTGTTCGGTCTACTTTTCCCTCAGTAGTGTCATACACTCATAAGTGCTACCCTTTTATACTCATCGTATGCTCTAGTTTTGTAGTCCACCATCTCTCATCATGTTAACTCGATATAAGCACTTACATTCTGTTAATAAACACAGTCAAAATCCATGCTACCCACGACTAGACGTGCGTACTGTCGATCTGACAGTTTCGGGAAGTCCATATATAGCTCACTATTGTGCGCTTCCCAGACCTGTACTCGTATGTCCACAAAAACGCTTGTAGAATCAACATTTTGTTGCCCAACGTAGGGAAGTGCAAATAAATCTGTGAATAACAACTCTTAAAGTAATTTTTTTCCTTATAGATATGGCCATATATATATAATATACATATACATATAGACACCAACACCAAGTGCATGAACTGACCGGGAAGAGCTAAGCCTAGACATTGGGAGGCCATTTATAGTCAATGACTTAGGGGATATCCTACTTAGCTCGCAAAACAATTGGGATGCCGTGAGCACCTACGCTGCAGAGATCATCCAATCCTTGCGTCGCGCTGAAAGACAGCGCTATCGAAATTCAAATCCTAGATAGGATCTAGTGACGGCTTTCATGCCATCTCCCCCTCGCGAAGTAATACTTAACGGTCGTACCGCGAGAGGGATACGGAGAGTATGGGGGTTTTTAGTGGGTGTCCAAGTCCCACACTTATCGGCTTTCAATGCTTTTCCCTCCTATACAAAAAAAAAAAAAAAAAAAAAAAAAAACCAAGTGCATCAACTCAAGTTCGTCGTACATTCGCACAGAAGCCTGTCGCCTTTCTCACCGCATTCGCTGTGTACTGTACATATCTTTTCCCTTCTCGTCGCAGCCGACAGCAACCGCTTCCATCTTCTGTCACCTCTCTACGTCTGCTATTCTTTGTCCATCATTCGAGTTCTCTTCGCCACTGCCATCGACACTGCGTTCATAGCTCAGCCAACAATTGAGCATTGCCAGTCCAACGCTCTTTGGAGAGTCGATTAGAATTTTAAGCCGCATTTCGTCGCTGTCCGTCGTTGCAGCGCAACATTCTCCGTTTCGTTGGTACCAGCCAGCATCTCTTCGCCGCCGTCCGCCAATGGAGCGCTGCCTGTACCTACTTAAGTACAATCATGTCCCTCTCATTGGAAGACTTCAAACATCAGACGGCAAACATCAAACGCAAAATTTCCTGTATTAAAACGATGGTCGACAGCCAAACACGGGAAAAGGTTAAACAATCAGCTGCAGAATTCCAAGGGCGTTGACTGTGCAATATAGAATCGAGGCCGTAGACCCAGAAGACAATATATGAGCGGATCTCGAAGACAGCTATGTGACCATAAAGCTGGCAATCTGGCTTCATGGCGCTGCCAACCTTCGATATCACCCATACGGAATATAAAAACTTTATCGCATCGGGCGTACAGCTTATTGTTCGAGAAAACTTGTCAAACATTGAGAAATTCTATCGTTGACTTAATTTTTAAAAGGGCTGTAACGAAACATGGTCGTCTACATTCCTTAGATCATACAGAAAAGTTATAAACCATCGCCCCATTTCATTCACAACATAATAAGAATACATACTCCCCCTGAGTATGTGCTCCACATACTTGGGTCACGACCAACCCGACCCCCTTCTACACGCGCCCCTAAGGGCTCTCATCGCAGACTGCGAGGCCAAGGACATCGGCCTAATTGTGGAATTCGACGCCAACGCACACCACAGTCAGTGGTGAAGCACTGACATCAATGAACCGGGTGAGTCCCTTTTCAGCTATATACTGACCACTCAGATGGTCGTATTAAACCGTTGGAACGATCCCACCTTTATTATTAAAAATCGCGAGGCGGCCCTGGACCTAACACTTGGCTCTCACACGATACAGAATAACATAGTAATAACATAGACCCTGGAGGATCCTTGAAGAACACTCCTTCTCGGACAACAGGTACGTGGAGACTGTTTTCTTATTCTCGATACCGAGCCCAGTCCAATTCCGGAACCTCAGGCGAACAAACTGGACTCGTTACCCAGACCATCAGAGCCGTATTCTCCCTGAGTCTGTCAACCTACAACAGGGAACTAATGAAAGCCAAACGCGTAAGTTGTGAAGTGAAATCGAAAGTTACTCCGAAGCTTCACACTTGCGCAAAGTACTATCGAAGTCGACCCCAACCTTGGGTTACCTGAAGAAAGCCGATCAGTCATGGAGGACGGCCAGCAATGAATCGCTAAACCTTCTCCTCAACACACACTTCCCAGGTTGCGCTGTTAACAGACAAAACTACAGCGCATCTCCTTCAGTTGCCTCACGATCCATTCTAAAACTGCTAAGTCAGGAGAATATTTCCTGGGCAATTAAAGGCTTTAAGCCCCACAAGTGTGCGGGAACAGATGGCATCATCCCATCCCAACTGATCCACGCCGGCCAAAGATCCATAAACTGGCTCAAGAGGATTTACGAGAGAATTTTCTCCCACGGAAAAATCCCAGACACATGGCCTCAGAGCAAGTCGTTTTTATACCCAAAGCAGGTAAACCCTCTCATACTGCCCCCAAAGATTTCAGATAAATAAGTCTTTCGTCAGTTTATTTGAAAACGATGGAACGGCTTTTAGGGATGCATCTCAGGGCGAGTTTTCCGCCCAATCTAATCTCTGATTCTCCGAACGCCTATCGGAAAGGAAGGACGGCCCTACAAGCGATTACATCGATCTTACCTTACCTGCAAGGAATACACATTGGTGGCCTTCCTTGACATAGAAGGCGGTTTTAACAACATCATCCTGACCGCCATCACGGGTGCACTGACGGACCTGTGGACTGATTCCCGGACGGTGAGTCTCATCGATCGGCCTCACTGGGACATCAACTTCCACCAGGTTTGTCAGCAGAGGTACGCCGCGGAGGCCTCTCTCCCCTCCTATGGAAAGTAGCAGTAAATGAGCTGCTGCCACGTAGTGGCGTACGTTGATGATGTTGCCATAGCATTCTATCGGAAATTTTCACAGACGCTATGCGAGTGCATGACAAGCACTCTTATGAAACTGTCATAATGGGCAGACAAATGCGAGCTAGGTGTTAATCCGTCAAACCTGAACTAGTACTCTTCACAGTACAAGATTCCGACACTCATTCCCTAAAAACTATGTGGGGAAGCGCTAGTTTTTAGCAATAATGTCAAGTATCTTGTTCTGATCCTCGATAGGAAACTCGACTGAAAACTGAGCATAGAGGACAGGGTGTCGAAAATGCGATCCACATATACACTGATGGCTCCAAGTTAGGTGGGTGGAGGTGTCTACTCTAACGAGCTCAACATCGCTGTAGTGTGTTCCAAGCGGAGGTTGAAGCAATAAACGAGGCTATTTCTATCGTCTGTAAACTTTCTTTAGACAGACACTCAGTGTGCGTCTTCTCAGACAGACAAGCAGCTATCAGAGCACTTGGCTCAATATGGTCGAACTCAACGACTGTCAACATATGCCGCAGGTCTTTTAATAAGACCGCAGAGCATTTGGATCTCTCTCTACTATGGATCCCTGTATATCCACGGGAATGATGCTGCGACGAATTACCCAGGATAGGTACTACCACACATTTCCTACCGGAGAAGCAAGTAGCTTCACGGACCATCACGGGACTTTGGCAGAACGGCACACACGCTGCCAGACTGTCAATCCCTCATAACGACTTCTGTAAAAGGTGCAGGGACGAGGAGGAGGAGAAGGGTTCGGTCCCCCACTTCTTCTGTCACTCTCCAGCCCTGGGAAACCTAGGCTGGCGTCTTGGGGCCCCTTTCCTTGCCAAAATTACGGACCTGTCTGAAATCAGACCAGTGGTGTTGTCCATATACATCCAAGCCACTGGATGGGACTGCCATTAACTCCGCAAAAGTGTACACGCCCATGCGGCATCACAACGGTCCTGTAGCAGGATCAAGTGAGTTGTGGTAGGGGGAATTTCACCTCTCTCGAACTACCGCCTTAACATAACCTAACCCTACAATATTCATAAGCATGCGTAGTAATAGGACCTACCGTGGAAATTCGCAGACTCAGGTGTTTCTCGGACAGTACTGACCGCCAGCCGGGCTTAAATAGCGCCCACTGGACAGAAGAAAGTGGCAGTTGATCAGCCAACAGTCACTCGAGGCAGTCCATTAGCCAGCAGTCAATCAGACTGCACTCAAATTAGTCGATCAATAAAATCGATCACCTGATTAGAAGCAAAATCAAAGAATCAATAACATGAGTAAAAGAAACTGAATTAAAGAATAATGAAAGTTTACAAGTCAAGACCACAAAAAGACCACACCACCAAAATACCGTGTCATCAATGTATCCTCAGTAATTGCTTCTTCAGTATTTCCGACGTATTTCATCCCTATCCTCAAATGGCCAATCACCCACATAAAGTTTCCAGCGAATCTACAAATGTCTTATAGAACTGCATTGGAAACAATTAAAGCATTTCCGGTTACAAGTGAAAATTATTACAAGGCCTTGGATAAGCTGCGTTCCTGATATGACAAATGTGCTCTAATCTTCATGGAAAAGAAAATATCAATTTTATTATTGTAGTCAGCCAGTTATCAAATCCCCAGCAATTAAGCAGTTTAATTCCTAACGCTCCGGTCTTATTTAGCTCCCTTTCCTCCCTAGGTTCTGCAACGCAAATTTCAGAATTAATGTTGGAATGAATCGCTGGAGTACATCGTTGAGGTCGTGGAATCAATACATCGACATTCTCAAGCGGCATTGCCAACTTCTGGTGTCCAGTGGACCCACTCGAAACCAGACTAAAAAGCCCGATCAGGTCACAATCATTCGCAGCTCCACCAATATCTGAAATTGATTATTTGCGCTGATGAGCATCTCTTACGTTCTCTGCTCAAATCTTGGACACAGGCTGATAGCATGCGAGCATGGAGGTCATATAGGCAGTGAAACGGCTGGAGGTAGTGAAAAGGCATGGGCTCCGTCTCAGCTGCCTTTCTGAAGATCATCAAATAACAACTGGAGCCTCAACTTATCGCTGTCGGACCTTCGTTCAATCGCATAACACTCTATATACGTTACACTATTGTTGTCATTATGGTGCTAAAGCTCTGGTTGGGGCACAGCAACATGCTACCAATCGATCCAAGTGCACGGATTCTCTGAAGCCACTATTCGAGCGTACGGCTGCTGCACCTACCTTCGAACAGGAGTTGCTGGATTCCTCATTGCTGTCAGCCTCCTAACGACCAAATAAAGAGTGGCTCCGGTCAAGAAAATGTCGTTGCCTAAATTCGTATTGTGTGGATCGCACTTGTTTGCCGAGTTTTATGCAAAGGTCAAACAATTGCTAGTATATAAACCGCATTCTAGTCTTACACTGGTTGAAGCAACCCTCTGTGACCTTGCATGCGTTCGTTGGGAATCGAGTCTGCGAAATCGAGTTGTCAGCCGAGTGGAGACTTGTGCCTACCGCCTTGATATCGTTTCACAAGGAGACAACACTCACGATCTTGAAACCTCAGTGTGGTTCATCACCTCACATCACCTCAATTCATCGATCTAGATACAGAGGTGATCACCACTGAGAAGCGGAAAAGCACGTGCAGCACCGTTATAATCTCCAACTATGTACTCGAGAAATTGAGCAGCATCATCTCCTACACTCACTGCCCACATTTTTTCGCCGGAAAGCAGGCAAACTTAAAATGGGGCTATTGTCATCTGGAAAACTTCGTCATGTATTCAATTGCATCTTCTGGAATCTTCACCAGCAAGCCTCCACTGACGAGTTTTAGCCTTTCAACAAATCACTAACACTAAAAAGTAATTTAAAGGAATTCGTCAGAATTGCAGCTCATTCGAGTGGGTGGAAGATTGGATAACCATTTCATAACCCTATCTCAGGCTCCGAGAATCAGCTTTTGCTTTTGCCCAGCAAATCTGACTTTGTCTGGATCTACGCACGCCATTTGAACCTTATTAGTTGTCGCTTATCCGTCTGGACTACTGGATTGTGAACGCCAGAGACTTAGCACGTCGTGTTCTTCGTGTTCTGCGGCCGCTACAGGCACAAACTTCCGGTGCAGCTCATGGGATCACTTCCGGTGGAACACCTTCTGCCTGGACAGCCATTCCAGCTCCGTGGAATCAATTGCTAAGGATTAATAAAAACGTATCTCCGCATAAGAGGAATAGGAACTTTCCTATTCCTTTCTGGCTGGCTTCAAAGGCTGTTCACATTGAGCTGGTATGAGAACTATCCACCAATGCGTTCTTGGTTGCACTCAAAGGGGAAGGAGGACCGAGCAAAGATATAAAACATGTGGATTGCATTTCTCTCCGTCAGTCCGATAATTCTGACATTTCAATGCTCTCTCTGTGCATTGTGCATGGCCTTTTATCGGCAAAAAATTTAACTGGTTTCATAACGAATTCTGATTTAATCAGTATACTCGACCATCGATAAGTAACTCATGTCATTGTAAATAGGCTATAAAATATTGCGGTCGTGCTCTCCAAATAGTATTTTTATACCCGTACTCAAAAAGAGTTAAAGGTTATATTGTATTTTTATGGTAACACTAGATGTGTGTAACGCAGAAAAGGAAACGTTTCCGACACCATAAAATATACTCCATGAAATATACAATCTTGATCAGCATGAATTGCCGAGTCGATAGAGCCATGTCTGTCTGTCCGTCTTTTTTGTCGCCTGGATCTCAGAGGCTATAAGAGCTAGGGCAACCAAATTTGGTTTCCAGTGTGTGTGATATCACACTGCTTCAAGTGCATTTCGAAATTTAGCCCCACCCCCTTCCGACGACACAAAGGACGAAAATCTGTGTCTGAAATCGCAGTATCGTAGAGAATGCCCATATCCATTAGATTACCGAATCTGAATCAGATCGGATCATAATTATAGCCAGAATGAAGAAAATACTTTTCTGTTTGTTTGGCTATAAAGAGTTTTTAATAGCCGTTGAAACTCGTTTGATTTTAAGAAAAAGGTCCATCGCTTCAATGGGAAATGTACAATTTATTTTGTATTGGTAATTAAAGTAGGCGTTAGTATGACCGATATAATAAAGCGATACGATTGATACGAAGATTATCTCTCTACTGGCAACAATGGCAAATGGGCCGACTTGCCATCGCCCTGTGTAGCAAGTGTTTAAAGAGAGCGAAAACGAACGATGAAAGGAGAGCAGATCGGGGCAGATGCTTAGCCGAGCACGAACGTCATATGGAACGCGAGAGACCAGCTTAGATGCTGCAACTGCAACAACAAAGCGAAGAAGGCGAGATAAAGTGCATAACATAGGCTGATTAACAATGATTGGTACAGTGCAAGTAATGAACATAATTACTTAGGCTGCTTGACCCGACATACTCCCCCCGTTGGAAGCCTGACTTTCAACAGCATCTTTAAGGGGAAGCAGACACAGCTTGTTAACGGCTCGCTTGGTGATTCCAGTTGCAGTCCTCAGTACAGCGACTCGGGCGACGCCATCTCTTCCAGGTAGTAGTTCGACCACCCTCGCTAGTGGCCACTTCATGGGAGGTAGATTTTCATCCTTGACGAGGACCAGGTCTTTGACTGCTAAAATCGGCTTTTGAATTTGCCACTTTGAGCGCTGCTGCAGTGACGTGATGTACTCCTCCTTCCACCGGTACCAAAAGAGCTGTTGAAGGTAAGAATCGCGCTGCCAGGCGTCAAGGCGATCGAAGTTTAGCTTCGTGACATCAGGCTCAGTGAATGAAGCAGGAGGGCCGCCATTCAAGAAATGGTCTGGAGTTAAGACGTCAAGATCGGCAGGGCTCTCTGAAATGGGAACTAAAGGTCTTGAATTAATGACTGCCGTGATGTTTCATAACAGCGTCCGCAGCTCGTCAAATCAAAGAACCGAATTGGTTATCGCTCGATAGAAGTGGTACTTGGCCGTCTTCACTGCGGCTTCCCATAGGCCACCAAAGTGAGGTGAGCGCGGAGGGATGAAGTGCCAATCAATGGACTCAACCAAACAGAAATCCAGAACCGCCTTCTGATGATCGTCGCTGAAAAACATGCGTCTTAGCTCCACGAGCTCGTTCCTTGCACCGACAAAATTGGTTGCGTTGTCTGACCAAATTTGCCGTGGCTTTAGTCTGGTGCATATAAAGCGCTTTAGGCCGTGGAGAAAAGAGACTGTCTATAGATCCTTGATGAGCTCCAGATGAACGGCCTTGGTCGCGAAACAAATGAGGACGCAGACGTAGCACTTGATTGGAGCCTTGTTGCGTGAATCCGGCTTGTAGAAAAACGGGCCACAAAAGTCTACGCCTGTGATCTCAAAGGCGTGAGAACCGTCTAGGCGCTCTTTTGGAAGATCCGCCATGATGTGCTCCAATATTCTAGGTTTCGTTCGAAAACATCTCACGCACTTGTTTACGGCCTTGTTAACTGTCTTTCTCCCCCCAATAGGCCAATATTGGGATCGAATTAATCCCAGTAGAGCTCGAGGACCGGCGTGTAGATTCCGCTCATGAAAGTGAGAGATTATTGCAAGAGTAAGCGGATGGCTGCTGGGCAAGATGATGGGATGACGGCCATCAAAATCCAACGAAGAATTCTTCAGCCGACCATCAACTCTGAGGATTCCAAAATTATCCATGAAAGGGCACAATGATGAAAGTGAGCTGGATGAGGCGACCACTCCCATAGAGCGCAGTGACTTCATGTCTTCCCAGAGCTGCGTACGCTGGACCAGCCGCACCAATAGCTGGGTTCCACGTTCAATGTCAGAGACGGTGAGTCCAGGGCGCCGAATCCGGTTGCAAAATTTGTGAATGTAGCCAAAAACGCGTTGCAAATAAGCGAATGAGTTCGCATACTTGGATTTGGCTACAATGTCCAAGTAGGGTGATTTGGCCAAGAAAACCTTACGACGCAGCTCCAGGGTTGGCTTATCAGGCAACACCGTAGCTGGCCAGTCATCTGAAGAGCCGCAAAGAAACGGAGGTCCATGAGCCCAAAGGGGTGACTTACTCAACTCGATTGCTAGAGCTCCTCGTGAAAGAATGTCGGCCGGGTTCAAAGCTGTGGGAACATGATGCCATTCCATTTTTTAAGTCAGTTCCTCTATCGTTGCCACTCTATTTGCGACATAAATCGGGATGGCACGTCCCGAATCCAAGAGAGCGCAACAGCCGGATCACACCAACAGTAGCACCTTCCTTTGAAGACACTCATTCCTGCTACCTCAGATATGAGCCTAGTTAGCAATTCCGCTCCGCAAAGCTCCAGCTTTGGTATGGTTAGTGTTTTCAATGGAGCAACACGAGATTTTGCGCAAAGTAAGTGACTGCTGGATCGCTGACCCTTCGACACAACATAAATACAGGCACCATAAGCCTCTATGCTCGCGTCGCAAAATCCATGAATTTCTAACTCAGAGTTCGGAATGAGCACAAGCCGAGGAAATTCATAACGCCGAATCTGGCCAAAACTACTGCCTATTTCCTGCCACGAGGTGTTGAGTGCGGATGGCAAGCTTTCATCCCAGGATAACTTCTCTTTACACAACTGCTGATCCGAGGAGATCGTAGAACCGAGCTATTGTTGACAAAACGGAACGCCTGCAGGGACGCGAAAATGACTGTAGGGCCGAAAACGAGAATAAAAGCTGATCAGAAACCGGATCCCAGGCAAGTCCTAAAGTTTTGGTGAAATTGCTGCCATCGTCGAACTTTAAAAAGGTTTCCTTGTCCTGTTCCAAAACTCCATCGAGCACAGCAGGCACGTTCGAACACCATTTCCTCAACCGAAACTGACCTCTCGACAAAATTCCTGTGGTTTGCTCACGAATGTGGATAGCCTCATCCTGAGAGCTGGCTCCAGATATCAAGTCATCGAAGTAAAAGTCCCGGCAAAGAATCTCAGCCCCAACAGGAAACGCTACCTGCTCATCCATTGCCAGCTGATGCATCGCCCGCACTGATAAATATGAGTCAGGCTTCGTCCCATAAGTAACGGAGTCCAGCTTAAACACACGAAAATCCTCTTGCATGGAATTCCTCCACAGAATACACGGCAAGTCCTCGGGTGAGACCCTTACACACCGGTACATCTTGCAAATATCTCCCGTTATCGCAACTACATATGACCGAAATCGAGTGAGATTATGGAAAAGCTTGGGTTGGATTACAGGACCGGCCATTAAGACGTCGTTCAGGGAATAACCGGATGAAGTTGCTGCGGATCCATCGAAAACGACCCTCAGCTTGGTTGTCGAGCTATCTTCCTTTCTGACGCAATGATGAGGCAAAAAGTAGCGGCAGCAGCTGATTGACTCGGCAGGAACCAAAGACAAATGACCTAGATCAAGGTACTCTTTTATGAAAGCAGCATACTGAGATTTCTCATCAGGGCGACGATCTAACCTCCGCTCAAGAGATAAGAATCTACGTTGAGCTTGTTGATAAGATTCTCCCAAGAGATCCAAGTTATATTTAGCTGGCAGCCGAACACAATAATCGCCAGTTTGTAATCGATGGAAATGTTGAACAAAGTGAGCCTCACAATCTAGCTCTTCTTTCGTAGACTTTACAATGGGCTCCATGCAATTATCTACCTAGCAAAACCGTCGAAGCATTACCTCAAGTCGCTCTTCTAGGTTACTATTGTCAGCAGCTGCGGCCGGAGCACGCGACACAATCAAAGAAGATCCCTTTACCGGAGAATAACCTCCAGACACGACCCATCCCAAACGAGTTTTCTGAATTGATGGCAATCCTGGCAGTAATTTGACCTGACCAACACAAAGAAGCTCGTAGAACAGACTGGCGCCAATTAAAAGATCGACACGCTGAGGTCTATGAAACTCTGGATCAGCAAGAGGTAGGTTTGCTGGAATGTTCCAGTCTTGAGTGTCTATTCCGTAACTTGGTTGACGATCGGTTATGTTAGAGGCTACAACAGCAGTGATGAGAGTTGAGTAGTCCGTCGAGCGAGAGTGCAGGCTAATGTTGACCGAAAATCCATCCGTGACGAAGTTTGAATCACCTATTCCAAATACTGCAGTCGATGATTTTATTTTTCGAAGCTGAAGCTGATTTGCAAAAGGAGAGGTTATTAGGTGCAGCTGAGAGCCGGAATCAAGCAAAGCTCGGCAGGGAACGAGGATTCCTGAACGATTTTAAACCAAGACTGTTGCCGTGGCTAACAGAACAACATCATTACTGAAACCTTGGGCAATAAGAGCAGCAATGGTAGACGACGAAGTAGACGGTGCAGTGGCATTATGAGACAACGTGGGTGCTGAAGTAGATGTTTGAGTGCTGACATTAGAAGGCACAGACGGAGATAGAGTTTCAAGTGCCACTGATTGAGTTTGGAATGCAGTAGCTTCAGGATTACCGAAGTGCAAAAGAGTGTGGTGCCTGCGCCCGCAGATACGACAGCTGCTCGAGCTGCATGTAGTCAGCCGATGACCTGCTTTGAGGCAGTTTAAGCATAGAGAGAGCCTCCTGACTTCCTTAAGGCGATTCGCAGGGGACAGGGCCTTGAACTTCGAGCAATAATGGATTTCGTGAGCAGTTTCACTGCAAAGAGCGCATACCGATGAGCTGTCACTTGTGGCAACAAGTGCGGATATAGAAGGGTTAGTTTTTGTACTTCTTCCCACCTGACTGCTCGGCGCATATGTTGCCATAGTGAAATCCACGGTTTCCAATGTCCTGCATCGTTGTTCCAAGAACGAGGCCATGGATTCCCACGAAGGAATGAGATTGACAAAAGCTGTATCTTCTAAAGTTTCCTCCCACTTTGCTTGACTTGCTGGATCCAGTTTCCGTAGAAGCACCTGCACGATTATGCATCCAGCGATCTGCTCAGGAGTACCCAAAGTCTGCAACGCCCGCATATGAGCGTTGAACTTGTCCGAAATCTCCCGAAGCATAGCCACTGACCCATTCTCCACAGCCTGGAGCCCCAGGATCTCAGTAATGTGTGCCTGAAAGACCAACCGTCGATTATTAAATCTCTTTTCCAATAATTCTAATGCCATGTTATAGTTGCCATCCGAGAGTTCTAACGATCGAATTGTCTCCAACGCCGAATCACGCAAGCAAGATCGCAGATGCTGGAACTTTTCAATATTGGATAGGTCCGGATGATTGTCAATAATGGTAACAAACATAGAATACAAATCTGAGCAGTTTGCATACCCTCCGCCAAACGTTGGCAATTGCAAAGGCGGCAGGGACGTCCACGGCGAGTTGGTGGCTGCGAAGAGGCAAATCCAGCAGTTGCATTCGTTCCAGCCAACGTGGAATGAGAAGGCATCTGATCGCTAGTCCTGGCAATTTGAAACTTGTCGCGCAATCCACTGCTAAATTCTCGACAATCCAATTCTTCGAGCTCGTTCTGCACGGTTTTGAACGTGCCCTGCAGCTCCTCGATCTCCTCCATCCTTACCACGAGCATATAGTAGTCGCAAGCCGACAATTCATTCTCCCAAGTGGCACTCAATCTTTTGAGGCCTTCGCAAAATTCCGATGCCTTCCGCTTCAGAAAAATCACCCTGTTTTCCGCAGCGGTAGTTAGTTACACTGCCGTTTGAACCATCCAACTCCATAGCAGCGACGGCGTTAGAAAAACGTTTCTAGCGGGAAGATGAACAATAAAGAGTACCGCGCAAGTAACGGGAACGAGCACCGCAAACAGAACGTATATGCAAGAGCGGCTGGTGTATATATATGTGGTCGATGACACTTGAAGCCGCGGGTAAACGACAATAACGAACAACCGGCAATATATGGCAATGTTTGAATGCTTAATTGTAGTTTGTGATTGCACGAATATATTATCTAATGCACAATCAAGTCGGGGTCACCAAATGTTTGGATATTAAGTGAAAAATTAGAATAGTTTTTCTAATAACGAAACCAAAAGACTGTGGGTGGCGTACAGTTTATTAAAAAGCGGGGACGAAATAATTTGTGTGCGCTCGATCGAATTCCAATTTTACGATTCTATTCTAAAACTTCATACATTTCGTTCTAAGCCTAGCTAACCTACGGTGGCAAAGCGGGGCGAATTCGCCTTGAGCGAAAGAGCGAGCTTTTATTGCGCTCCCGCCTTGCCCTAACCTACTTACACTAGACTTCAAACAATTCAAAATAATCTCAACATTAAACATTGACCTCCATGCCTCCATCGCTCCTCCTAAGGTCAACGACCCTGACCATGCCGTCCTCCCCGGCGTGCGTGGCGATCACTCTCCCGAGGAGCCACTCCTGTGGAGGCATGTTGTCCTCGGCCACGAGGACGACGTCTCCCTCCTTGACGTCGGGTTTCCGTTGGTGCCCCGAATTTGAAGTCCCAGGACATATTCCTTGTACCATCGCCGCCAGAACGCTTGCCTGACTGACGATGCAAGTTGCCATCGCCGCAAGCAGCTGAGACCCTCCTGGTCCGGAGTCCGCAGGGCTGGGGGTGCGATGAGCGACCCGCCTATCAACAGGTGCCCGGGCGTGAGTGCCTCGCCGTCGCTGGGGTCCTGGCCTGGAGTTCAGGACGGCCTCGATCCCGACGTGGACTGTGGCGAGCTCTTCGGCGGTCAAGAGCGCGCTGCCTACGGCCCGTAGGAGTAATCTCTTCGCAGACTTCACACCTGCCTCCCAAAGTCCTCCCATGTGCGGCGCTCGAGGCGGTATGAACGCAAATCTGCATCCTTTTCTTGGCGCGAATTCGCGAACTGTGTCCGCCCCGTCCTCGAGCGCCTTCTGCAGAGCGCTGAGGTGGTGGCTCGCTCCGACGAAATTCGTCCCGTTGTCGCAATGGACGATCTGGGGATATACTCGGCGCCCCACGAACCTTTGGAAAGCCAATAAAAAAGAGTCAGTGGTCAAGTCGGATACAAGTTCTAAGTGAACCGCTTTGGACGCAAAACAAACAAAAAGCGCGAAATAGGACTTGTATGAGGGCCTTCCTCGAATTTTCAATGTCGTCGAGACGGGTCCACAAAAATCAACGCCGCAAATTGAAAATGGGCGAAGAGCACGGAGCCGGTCTGCGGGTAAATTTCCCATCAGTTGCGTCAGTAGTCGAGGCTTGCATTTAAAGCAGCGGATACACGATCGAACTGTCTGAATGCAGACCTCCTGAGCGTTTACTATCCAAACATTCTGCCGAAGGATGCTCACAAGTGCTCGTGGGCCGACATGAAAATTGACATGGTGCAGATGACGAACATAGCTCCGCACGAATTGCGAACGCTTCGTCAAAAGCAAGGGAAACTTGGCATCGTATGATATAGGAGCTTTAGCTAGTCGTTCGATAGGGACCTTTAATAGGGGCTTGATTCTGTGACAGAGATCCGCGAGAAGGTGAGCGGCACATAACTCAAGCCGTGGGAGCGTTTTGGTTTTGAGCGGCGCTACTTTGGACTTTGAAGTCAACAATGATATTTTTAAACCTTCTGCAGTTCTGCTACGGTCATAGACGCAGGCTCCATAAGCTCTCATGGAGGCGTCAGCGAAGGCATGTAGTTGGATCGGTGACATCGGATCGGAATACACAAACCGAGGTATGGATATCTCTTCCAATTGAGACAGTGTATTTTTCAACATATTCCATGCTGTTTCCAAATGCATCGGAATCGACTCATCCCAATCTAGTTTGTTAAGCCAAAGTTCCTGCAATAGGATCTTGCCCTTTATGACGATAGGACTTAACAATCCAAGGGGGTCGAACAGCTTCGATGTCACCGACAGTATGTTCCGTTTTGTCGCTCGGAGACCCATGACTTCATTGTCAATTTTAAACTGAAAGGCATCTTCCTTAGGAAACCATGAGATTCCTAACGAATTAGTCGATTCTGAATCCGAGGTCGTTATGGGCTTGGCTGTGCTCTCAGATGCGGTGATCTCAGGTGAGTTGGAAAACCACTTCGCTAACTCAAGACCTGCGGGCTGAAGAACCTGAGATACTTCGGACTTAATTACCTTTAGCTTCTCTACGCATGCAGCACCAGTCAACATGTAATCAACGTAAAAGTCGGACCCAATAACGTCAGCAACTTTAGGGAATTTTAGCTTTGGAGACTCACTCAATCTTTTTAAAACACACTACAGCCAAAAATTGGGCTTGTCCAGTCCCAAAAGTCACAGTATTTATTGTGTTTAAACTGAAAGACCCAAAGGCCCATCTAAGTCTCTTCTCCACACTATCATCCGAATCTGCTATCCGCTTCATACACCATCATTTAGCCATGCATCTTTTTCACATCGGCAGTCAGGGCGAACCTGTGCAGACGGAAGCGGAGCAGTGTTGAGTATAATTCCTCTTGAATGGTCGGTCCGACCATCAGAATCTCATTCAAGGCCACCTGAGAGGACGTCTTCGACGACGCATCGAACACGACGCGAAGCTTGGTGGACGTACTTTGGGGCCGAAGGACACGCTGATGTGGAATTACGTAGTGTGGAGTAGAAGGAACCGTATTGTCAGTCGGTGACATATGACCTAAGGAGAGGTACTCTTCCATGAATTCCAAGTACATTTTCTTCAACTCAGGATCACGAGACAATCTTCTTTCGAGCGACAAAAACCGCCGTTTAGCAACCTCAAAGGAGTTGCCCAAACAATTTGGATCTGATTTAAACGGCAGCCTTACTTCAAACCGACCTGATGGCAATACCTGAGTCGTCTTCCGAAAGTGATTTTCACATAACGTGTGCTCAGGCGAAATAATTTTCTTTGGAGATGGCATTTCTTCCAGTGACCAGAATTTTTGCAAGGTCCTATCAATGGAAATTAACAGCTCTTCACTGCAACTCAAACTGTTTGCCGTTTGGGGGGCAGAACTTTTGGAAACATATTTTCCCGAAACAACCCAGCCAAGAAGGGTCTTCTGAAGAGTTGGATAGTCAGGACCTTGCTTGATTTGACCAACAGCTAATAACTCAAAGAATGATTCAGCTCCAATCAGCATGTCTATTCTTTGTGGCTTGTAGAAATAGGGGTCTGCCAGTGGTAGGTTCTCTGGGATTTTCCAATCAGTTACATTAACTGACTGGTCAGGATGATAACCTGAAATTGATTTCAGGATCCATGAGAGGTGTAAGGGTGGTCCTGATTTAAAGGAGGAGACGAACTCTCTAGGGGTGGCGGCAACGCGAGACTATTATCAGTCACTGTGTATCGATGCAACAATGTGTGATGTGAGCGGCCACAAACTCGACATTTGGCGACCTTGCATCTTACAACAGTGTGACCCTTTTGCAGACAATTTATACATAAGGACGCAGACTTTGTGAACTCGAACCTTTGCATAGCCGAGAGACGTGAAAATGGCGTGCAGTTGGCCACTACATGGTCTCCCGAATTGCAATAGCTGCATGTTCGCTGAGCTCTACTGTTGCGGGGAGTGGAAGAACAAGCAAATGAACTGCGATCGTGCGACTTGCTTGGCATGACTTTTTCTTGCCTTGGCTTTGTCGACTCTTCCGCAGACAAATGCTGGTATCGACGATTTAAAACTTTTTCAAAGTCGGACCAAAGCGGCAACTTTTCGAAGTCAAGATGTTCTTCCCACTTCTGTCTAGTCACTGGGTCAACTCTGTTCAAAACGAGATGAATGAGCATTGCATTCGAAATCGTCGTATCGTCTCCTATCGATAATAATGAACCATAGATCGATGACACTGTATCGATGAGGCTTCTTAGGGACGATGCGGACTGTTGCGAGATTTTTGGCAGATTAAACAGTGCGGAGATTTGGTTCGAGAATATTAGACATTCGTTGTCATATACTCGCTTTAGGCTGTCCATGGCCTTTGCATAATTGGCCTCGGTGACTTGGAACTCCTTTATTGTTCCTAATGCTTCATTAGAGAGGCACGAAATTAAATGATTAAATTTTTCGATCACCGGTATACTCTCATCATTAAGAACAAGAGTCTCAAAAAGGCTAATAAAATTTTGAAACTCCGAATATTTACCACTAAATTTTGGTAGTGCCAATTTCGGAAGTCGAGCACGAGTTGGGGCTGTAGAAGCTGATACCGAGGGCGGCGTATCGCTTGTTAGCTTCAAGGCATCGATAAGCGACATTATCTTTGCCTTGGTTACAATGGCCATTTCTTCCAGCTCGGCTCCAAATTTATCTTTGCTATCAATTTCTTCTATTTGCTCCTGCAATAGGTTGGCCTTGTTAATAGCAGAATTCAGAACATCGAGTCTGCATTGTAGCTCTGTCAATTGCTATGGAATCGACCCACCCTCTAATCGATCCTCTAAGCGGCGAATGCTTTTGACTCGGTTTCTGAGCTTACTTTTTAAGTCATCGAGAACAGACTTATTTTCTTGTGCCATTTTACCATTTATAATCTACGCGACGAAAACAAATATTTTTGTAGATAAAGAAATAATAAATGTTTAAACAAGAACGAAAATCGAGAACGACAATAATTGAATGTCGAGGCACGAGGTGTATAGTTGGTTGCAAGTGACAGCCAATACGATATACCCTCACACTGTAGGGTAGCGCGTATTTTTCCAAGTGAGAGCCGAAAGAAATATATATTAAGAATGTAGGGTAGCGCGTCACTTTCCAACTGAGAGCCAAAGCATTATACCCTAAGAATGCAGGGTAGCGCTTCACTTGCGAAAAACAATATACCCTCGAAAAACATTGTAGCGCGTCACTTGGCGCTCCGTTTTGATCAAGCGCGGCAACGAAAATTCTCCCACACCTCCCATGCACCTCTACACAAAAAAATAGAAAACACAGGATATAATTTTTTTTCGACTTTTCCTGAGTTTTTAAAGACAAAATTTCGTAAATAATACCGCACAAATATCATCATTTTTGCATTTCAATGCTTTATATTTCCCAGACGGTAAGCTGAAATCACAAAGTGTTTGGGCTTAACTTCTAGCTGTTTTAATTATCTTTACAAAATAGCAAAGTTCTTTACAACCAGACCAAAGATACTAGATACATAGAAAAAAAACCATAATTCTTTAAAAAATTTTAAAACCCCATATCTATCAGAAAAAGTCGGTTTGGATCCTTGAGGAAAAAAAAGTTCGGTTTTGTCGAGTAGTGTAACCGGCAGGGTAGCAGCAACGATCAGCAAGCGGGTGAGGGTATTGCGCGGCCGACACGATGGTTTTGCGATTGATACGAAGATTATCTCTCTACTGGCTACAAGGGCAAATGGGCCGACTTGCCAGCGCCCTATGCAGCAAGTGTTAAAAGAGAGCGAAATCGAACGATGAAAGGAGAGCAGATCGGGGCAGATGCTTAGCCGAGCACGAACGTCATATGGAACGCGAGAGACCAGCTTAGATGCTGCAACTGCAACAACAAAGCGAAGAAGGCGAGATAAAATGAAAGAGCGGCCGCTGCCGTGCATAACATAGGCTGATTAACAATGATTGGTACAGTGCAAATAATGAACATAATTAAATCATATTTAGGCTGCTTGACCCGACACTGTTGCTTCCGCAGCCTACTACAGCAACAGACCCGCTACTCATTCTCTTTCTCGCTCGCACACTCTGCCGAACGCCCTCTAGCGAAGGAGATGTAGAATCTAAATGGTACATCTATAATCTACATGTGAGATGTAGAATATAAATTGAAGATGTAGATGAAGAGTACGGGAATGGGTGGAGTCGCGTACCCAGAAGCGACTCACACCTTCCTTCTAGCTTTTTCCTGTATTAGTCGGTATTTTTATCTTGTCAGCATTACACTACTCGACACAATTTCTCCTCAAAGAACAATATCAACTTTTTCTTAAAGATTTGGGTCTTACAAATGGTTTGATAATATTTTTTTTCTAAGGCAGTACTTTCTTTTTTTCAGAGGTAGTGCTTCTTTTTTTCACATAACTCTAGTATCTTGCGTCTGGTTGTAAAAACTTTGCTATTTTCAAAAGATAACACTAATCGACAAAATACAACGTTTTATTTAGGCTGTTAACCAAAATCACTTTTTCTGATAGATTTCGGGATTTAAAAATTGTTGTAGTACTTTGTTATTTTTTGTATAGTGTCATTATTTATTAAAGAATTTTATAAATCTGTTTTTTTTTTTTTTTTTTCAGAGATAGTGTTTCTATTTTTTACATATGTAAGTTAAGTTTCTTATATCTGGTTGCATAGAACTTTGCAGCTCTAAAAAGCTGACAAATGCAGCTATAAATCCGACCCAGACCTTTTGTATCTGTATTTTAACGCCTGAAAGATATTAAGCTTACAAATTCAAATTTCATAATTTTTTGCGGTATTTTTTTTCGAAATTTTTACTTTAAAAACTCGGGAAAAGTCGAAAAAAAAATTCTAGGCCAACATTTTTGGTTTTAGATAGACGCATTACCTAGGCGTCGTTTAAGGTATTGTTCATTAAATCTATAAATAAACGGTCAAGTCGCAGCCGTTTCACCAAAACGACTCCAAACTAATTTTACCTGAAAAATATCGTTGCTGGTCCAATGCCAGCTTTTCAGAACTTTTCTTTTCTAATCAACCAGATATAAGATTCTTAAGGAAAAATAAAAGCACTACCTCTAAAAAAAAACATTAAAAAAATACAAATTTTTGAAAAATTCTTTAAAAAAACTACATTTTAAAAACAAACCATAAATGGTTAAACAATTTTAAACCCCAAAATCCATAAGAAAAAGTTATTTTTGTCCACAGCCTAATTCTAGTGTTGACTAGTGTAATTACAGCAGCTAGAAGTCAAGACCTTTTTCTACGATGCCGTTATTGTTATTTAAATTATTATCGGTTATTATCTCACCAACGAGTTTTGAATAAAAAATGTATAAGCTTTTTATTATTTTTTTTTTAAATTTAATATAGTTAATTCTAGTTTTGATCAGTATTAAGCTCAGATGCCCAAACATCTTGTGGCCAACCTGTTCGTCCATTAGTCGGTATCCGAATATTCTGTAAAAAATCAAACAAAAATTTTATTTCGGCTATTTTCGGTGTGACTCTTAAATATTTTGATTATTGACAATTTTAAGCAGGTCCGAATGTGAAAATATAAAAGGGAAGCAGCAAATGTATTTTGGGGAACCATGAGACGATTCATTTTGGCGCAGGAGCGCCCAGATCGGAAATTTGCAGGAAAAATCCCCATTATACCCCGCCCGGTAATCAAAATGTTTAGAGATGTATGACTTTCACGGTGTGATAAAAGTGAAAAGGAAGCGTTTTTGACCCAATAAAGTATATGTATTATTGGTTAACATCAATATCCGAATTGATATAGCCAAGTCGCTTAGATCACACTGGTCAACACGATTTTTCCTCAAGGAACAAAACCAACTTTTTATTCAAGATTTGGGACTTAGAAATGGTTTGATGATATTTTTTTTTTTTTTCTATGTCAGAACTTTTTTTTGAAGAATTTTTGAAAACTGGTATTTTTTTTTAAGCTTTTTTCAGAGCTAGCGCTTGTTTTTTCACATAACTCTAGTATCTTTCATCTAGTTTTTAAGAACTTTAATATTTTGAAAAGATAATTAAAACAGCTAGAAGATAAGCCCAAACACTTTGTGATTTCAGCTTACCGTCTGAGAAATATAAAGCATTGAAATGCAAAAATGATGATTTTTGTGCGGTATTATTTACGAAATTTTGACTTTAAAAACTCAGGAAAAGTCGAAAAAAAATTATATCCTGTCTTCTCTATTTTTTTGTGTAGAGGTGCATTAATTTGCATTAAAATCTATGGAGAGACTTTGGAGCTAAAATTCGTTAATCAAACCTAAAAAATGAAAATAAAAAAAATAAGAGCTAACTCTGAAAAAAGCTTTAAAAAATAATACCAGACTTCAAAAATTCTTCAAAAAAACGTAGAAAAAAAACCATATTTCTTTAAAAAAAATTTAAAGCCCCATATCTATCAGAAAAAGTCGGATCCTTGAGGAAAAAAAAAGTTCGGTTTTGTCGAGTAGTGTCACAGAGACTATAAGTGCTTGTGCAACCAAATTGTATTCATACTCCTAAATCACACTTTTATATTTCTTAACGCTCCCTTCCTCCTTCACAGAGAATGAAAATATGAAGCATCCACAATTTTTAAGATAAAAGAAACCCGAAAACGCAGTATCATAGAGAGTGACTATTTCTACTAGATTAGTAAATCTGAATCCTTATTATAGCCGGATTGAACAAAGAAATTTGCAGAGGCTACGCTACTCCTTCCACTCGATTACTCATTAGATGGTTGATGGATAACTTTTGGCTTATATCGATAGCCGACATATTGATTAGAATACGCACTAAATCGCGATCACTAAAACCGCCTTTATCAATCACTCACTTCTCTCGCATATTGAACAGATCCTGCGTCTTCAATTTTCATCGCTTTGATTTGATCAACCGGCACATCTAACTAACATTAAAATCAATCTTTACCGCGGGTGCATGCCTACTAATTGTGTTAAAACACAACTTATTTGATTGTTTGTGTTGTAGTTATTGCCGTCTATCACTCTCTCTATCACCTAACTCTCAATAACTATTCTTTCGCTCTCGCTCTTGTAACTTTTTGTGCAGTAACGCTCTCACTTATAAGCTGTTGCTGCAAACACTCTCCTCTCTCATCTTTTACCTAGTTCGCTTTAAGCCTAGTACTCAGATCGAAAAACTGTTTGCTAGCAAACGAATGTCATATATTCTTCGAACAGCCAGTGTGTGACCATAGGTGTGCACTGCATTCCGAACGGTTACTCTGCTCAGACAGCTGCTTGGTTTTGTTAAAAGTTAATAAAATGCACTTCTTCGGCTGGGGCCGCTCTTCCCCAGCCAAATCCTGGGCTCCACAACATTTTATTGGCAAGGTAAGGTGTCTGACTATCAGCAGCAGCAGATAGCAACGCCTCCGGTGCCAGATACCGTGAAGAAAAAATGTTTTGAAAACTATTTTAGTTTTATATATATGAAAATGAATAAAAATAATAAATTATAATATCCATTTAATTGTCATTCATATAATACTGCATTAATGAGATTCTATTTGACTTCATTATTAAAATATTTCATTTGGTTTTGTTGCTCTCTTATTGCAATGCTTGCTTCGTGTTTGCTATCAAATTGATATCTTTTTAAGGTGGGTCTAAACATACTAAAAAAAAAAAAGCAAATACTTCGGATACTTTTCCAGTATATACCGACCTTTTTGTTTTTCGATCTGATCGGTTTCATACGAATATCGACCCTGATTCTGTTCGCGAGGTGTTTTTTTTCGATCTGAGTACTAGATTTTAAACATTGCTCTAAGCATTTGCTCTGCACAGTGGTCTGATTGTTATTTGTTTTGAACTTTTTTTTTCCCGAAGTAAAAAAATAAAAGACATCAATATGGAATTTTCTGTCTTCTGTGCAAAAAAAACCTGCAAGAATCAGATCACCCATGCATTGTATTGTATTTTTTGTGTATTGTATTTCCTAGTGCTACAAGCAAGGGGTTGTACATTTGGTACCTGATCGCGATCGCAATTCCCGATGGGCAATTGGGCCCGCAACCTTCAAAAAGGTATTTTTTGTTAATTTTTTCATTTTTTAGGTTTGGTTAACGAGTTTTAGCTCCAAAGTCTCTCCATAGATTTTAATGAGCGATACCTTAAACGACGCCAAATTAATGCACCTATACACAAAAAATAGAAGACACAGGATATATTTTTTTTCGACTTTTCCTGAGTTTTTAAAGTAAAAATTTCGTAAAAAATACTGCACAAAAATCATAATTTTTGCATTTTAATGCTTCATATTTCATATTTTAATTATCTTTTCAAAATATTTCTTTACAACCAGACGTAAGATACCACAGTTATGTGAAAAACCAAGCGCAACCTCTGAAAAAAGCTTAGAAAAAAATACCAGACTTCAAAAATTCTTCAAAAAAAAGTTCTGCCATAGAAAAAAAACCATAATTCTTTAAAAAAATTACTTTTAATATGACATACTAATAAGTGGTTACATATATTGATTTGTTTTCTTATGCTTATGTTCGTGTTATTTTATTTTAAATTGAATTTGATTTTTAAATCTTAGTCTAGTGTAAGGTGGGCAACTAACTGTGTTTTGAATTGTGAAAGGTTTCGTATTGTTTTCATGTGATGTGGAAGATGATTCCATATGCGAATAACATTCACAAAGAAATGTCTCTCAGAGTTTAGTGTTCTATATCGTATGGTGATAATATTGTTCGTTCTTGCGGAATTGGTAAATCTTAATTTTTCATACAGATATTGGGGTTGTCTGGTGAGGATTATTTTATATAGGAACAGCCCAATATTTCCTGCTGGCTTTGCGAAAGCATAGTGCACGCAAAATGTGTAGTGATCTCGGGCCGTGTAGGAGACGCCATTTCCCAAAACAACGGCCTGCATTGTAGTTGTGAGGAATGCCGTGCTGTGGAAAACGACATGCGTTCGTTCATGAGGCTCTTGGCCATGGACACTCAGTTCAGCAGTTTACAGCTGCTGCCTGCGTCTCCGAGGCGCAAGAAGTCTACTCCGCGGGTCTTACGAGTGCCCACTGCCTCATGTCCGCCGGCATCCGAAAAACTTACTCCGACCAATCCCCTAGTGCAGCAGTGCTACTCCAAGGGCAACGATCGCTGCTGGTGATGCAGATTCGGGAGCCGAATGCGTCACTTCTGAGCCCCTGACCACACATCCAATGATGTAACCGAATTTATACAAAGCAAAATAAAAGCCGTTGGCTTAAAGGTGGAAAATTTTAGAGAAACGAATAGGCCCCCCATAACTCTTCCTAGTAGTCAGACCAGTGCTCCATCTTTACCCTCATCTTCCACCTATACTTCTACCCATCCAAAAAACTACCTTCCCCTCTTTTAGTTACCTACCAGAATGCTAGAGGCTTGCGTAGTAAGCTGAGCACTCTTTTTCCGGAGAGTCTCACATTGTCGTCCCATGTTATTGTTTTTACCGAGACTTGGTTAAAGCCGGACATTCTTAGTTCCGAAATTTTGGCAAGTCGGTACACAATTTTTAGAATTCACCGCTCTTCTCGACGTGGAGGTGGGGTTCTCATTGCAGTGGACTCAAACTTCACGTCGGAACATTCATGGTCCAGGTTCAACAAAGACCTGGAATTCCTGTGTGTGAAACCAAAGACTCTATAACTCAACAAGATGCGTAACGAGGAAGCAAAAAATGTATGACAGCAGCACAATTTTTTAAAGAAATCGAACTCCACACTTGCGTTTGTGTGAGTGCGCTACAAAAAATGTATTCTATTTTTAGAATTTCGTTGTACATACATATGTATGTGTGTGCTCTCCAATATTTGACGTCTGAAATTCTGACTCTGAATCCAAATTTCGTATTTCGTCAAAGCTGTACAATTCTTAATGATGAAAACGAAATTAAGCTACTGCAACTGCTTAGGAAAACAAATTCGGACGGTGGTGCAGTGGCGAAGTTGATTGCCTGCGGAAAGTGTGAGCCAAGTTCAATTCGCAGCGCAAGGTGTTAAATTTTTTTTTAAATTGATGGTTGCCTACGGCTCTTTTGAGGCTTGATCCAGCCCTGAATGTTTTGTACATAAAATTAGCATGTTGGACAAATTAATAAGAGTTTTGCTTTATGAACATTGCAAGTGGCTAGTTACTCCAGACAAAGTAAAAACCACTAATAAACTAAATAATCTTCCACACAAATAATATTAATTTTGGTATATTTTGGGATAATTAGTTAATTTTCAAATATAGTTGTTTAAAGAAAAAACAAAAAAAAACATAAAAATGAATAAACTTTCACTGAATGAAGCTTGAACTCGCTTAATTTCGCTTTGCAGTCAGCCACTTAGTATGCTGCGCCACGGGCTTAGGAGAGATTCATTCGTCAATATGTCACTTTGACTCCTTTGTTGCGACAGAACATACGAAAAAACGCACTCACACAACCAAGCGCTCAAACACGGACAACACAACGCACACATAGAAAAATCGAAAATCCACGCTAAAAATGTCGTGTGCTTTTCAGCAGTATGGTCGTTACGCATCTTGTTGTGTTATAGAATCTTTGGTGAAAATGATTCTCCCAGGCTTTTCCATTTTCATTAGTTGCTCGTATATGTCACCTTCTTCGGATATTTTAATATACGAGCATCACCTGTCCGCTTTAAAACCATATGATAGCTCTTGGTGATTTGATTTTGCCAGGTACTGTTTGGTCTTCGGTAAACGAGTCTAATAACCTTGTGCCACTAACCATATAGATGTGCCAGTTCATACAGTTTTGTTTTGAAGGGCTGATGTAGCGATCTGAGTTGACCTGCCGCAACTTAAATGAGGAATGTGCAGAGTGGGTGGGGGTGGGAAATACAATATATAAAAATAAAATATGTTAATTTTTTGATTTATTTGATATTACATACTTTTTTTTTTTTTTGGTATTAAGTTGCTTTCAATCATGATTAGTTGAAAGATTTATTTGGCCTCCACACTTGCACACTTACATATACATATCCCTGTTTTAGAAATGTATATACTAAATAAAATGTGCATGTACATAAATATTGTGCAAATGTATCGGCTTTCGACTTTGCAACTTTGTCAATAAATTCCAATAAATTTTTCGGCCAATTCAGGGCCGGATCAACCCTCAACCGGGCCCTGTGCAACCATCAATCTGAGGCACTCCATTTTTTCTCGCCAGTTCCTTCTCTTTTCATTTGAAATAAAAAATTTACAAATTAATCAAACAAACATTAAATTTATATTATATTTATATTTGTCCATTATTTGGAGTTTTGTTTTTTTTGTTTTTGTTTTGTTTCTGGTAGCCCTAGGGTGGGCCCTAGGCAACTGCTTATCTGGCCCTGGACCAATTCCCGTCGTCAGACTTCATATTTTGTTGTTTTGTATTGTAGTCTTTGCTAACAATCAATGTATGTATATGATAAATAATTGATTTAAGTTAAAAAAATCGACATAGGTGTATACATATACCAATTCTTTGCATATATGTATTCATATATACTGGATTCATATATACTGGCACATCTATATACTGTATGGTGTCCATGTCACGGCATGACTTTATCGACGGCTTGCTAGACCTAAAACTACATATCTCAATGCAGGATACGATTTTCACAGGACCCTAAACAGTTTTACAGCTTCGTAAATAGTGAGCGTAGAACGTCCGCACATCCATCCTCGCTATCTTTTCTCAATATGTCAGCAAATTGCCGATCTTTTTGCCAATTTTTTCCAGACAACCTATTCTCATGAAAGCTACTCTGGTCAGCCGTATCCATACAGTTTACCAAGGTCGAATGGCATCTTCAGCCCCTTGTTAAATGAAAGCTCACTGCTTCATAATCTTCGACTAGTTAAGCCGGTGTTTTCACCAGTTCCCGACTGTGTACTTAGGTACTGTGCCGACTCTCTGTGTGGACCCTTGCTTAAACTATTCGCCCTATCCATTAACTCTTCATGCTTCCCGCGCTTGTCGCCGGGCCACTCGTGCAAGATGCCTGGGTTCGTTTAGGAGAGTTTGAAAGGCACTATGCCAAACCAGCCTCACGCTCTCGCTCCAAGTCACCACTGCCTACTACTCCTCGACCATCCGACACTCGCCAAATGGATCCTAAGACCGGATTACGAGTCCCCGCAGCCACCGAATACCGCACTCCTGCAGCCTCGTTTCGAAGGCCCCTAACTACAGAGACTCACACAGCGCCCGTACCGAGGGTCTTTCCAGCGATCGACCGACCCATGAAAGGACACTACTACAACCACGCCGCACAAATGGCGGAAAACATCCGAAAATGGGGAATCCAGTTTGACGGCCAAGGTGACCCTCTATCATTCATTGAACTACTCGAAGAACGTGCGCTCTCGTATGGGGTGGACACAAACCAGCTGCCGCGGGCTATGGCCGAACTTCTCACAGACCGTGCCAGGTGTTGGTTCCGCATCAGCCGCCCACAAAGTTCCTCATGGGAAAACTTCCGCCAGGAATTTCTAGCGTTCTTCTTGCCACCACGGTATTTTCAACAATTGAAAGACCAGATCCGAGCCCGCCAGCAAGTGCCATGGGAACTGTTCAAAGATTTCCTCATCGAGATACGTCTACTCATGTACCACGCCAGGTACGACGCAGCCAAGGAGTTAAACAGGATATACGACAACGCCCTCCCAGCATACCAGATGTACGTGCGCCGCCACGAACTGCGAGACTTGTCACAGCGACTCCAATCGGACACCATCCCGGAAGCCTCATTGGGACTCGGCAGAATCACCAAGGAGACAGCTATCCAACCCAACCAGTACGACAAAACCCGAGGCGGCATATCGCATGATCACGACCCCCATTGCCAACACACGCGAGGCCTGTCGCCGATGTGGTGAAGCAGGGCATGCGGCATACGAATGCCAAAATCCCTCGATCCTATTCTGCTGGGAATGTTGCAAGAGCGGCACACGGACCGTCGATTGCTGTCGCCATCACACGTCGGGAAACGACTCGCGTCCTCGACTGACACGGGATCAGCCGGGAACGACGTCCGCCCCGACCCACGAATAAAACCCCAGCTGCACATCAACGAGAACCGGATAGTGGTAATGGTAACCATAGGAGGACAGGCAACGGAAGCCACCGTCGACACAGGGGCATCCCGAAGCTTTATCAGTGCAAGCCTCGTCCGACAACTAGATAACAACACCAACCGTCCGCATAAGCCTGGCCGACGGCTCGGTCAGAGAGATCACTCAGATTCTACTGGCGCACATCAGGCTGTATCAAAGAGAAGTTCAAATACCCCTCCTTGTCCTACCAAACATGTTGGATCAAGTTATCGTCGGCATGGACCTCCTATGTGCCATTGAAACAACGATCCATTGCGGTACCACACCTCTATAATTAAGAGATCAGTGCCCCACACCACCTATCCACACCGTTCCAACCAACAGCGTACAAGGCAATGAACCCCGACACCAGAAACCGAAGCGAACGGCAGCCGTCAACGTCCACAACCTATCCAAACAATTTTGGCACCCAGCAGCGCCAGCCTGACACCGATACCAGCAACAGCAAACACGCGACCACGATATACTTCAACGAATACACTGACCCATATCGCCACGAAGAACACGACACCCAACCCAGCCCCAGCAAAGGCAAAACGTCGGGCAATAACGAAGAACACGAATCCGAAGCCGACACCAAGAAACAAAAAACAAGCAACCGGGAAAACTAGTCCCACGGTCATTACGGAGCAACCGCGGCCTAGGCCAACCACAGAGGACACATACCCCAAAGAAGCTACGAAAATCTCACCCACGAGACATGCACTGACGCACTGGAACCCGGCGCTCAACACAGGAAGCCCAGGTCCAAGTCCAGAAACAGAGCATGTGAGTGCCATCTCCTCCAAGGAGAAAGTGAACATAGAAACACTCTCCGAGACGACCATCAGCCCTTAACCAAGGCAACAACATCGACACCGACAACGGCAGCAACAGATCAACAGCCCAGCAATAAGGGAAACAGCCACGCTAACCCGACACACCAGTTCACGTAACAGTCTGGCTGTAGTATAACGCGAATACTACACCCGACGTACCAGAATGTCGTACACACGGTCGAGACCACACCAATTGTCGCCCACATCAGCGAACTTCCCCGCAGCATCAAACCACACAGCGCGTTTGACACCACCATCCTACTCGAAGCCCCGAACCAACACTTCGACCCCGAGATCGAAGACGAGTCAGAACCAGCCCCGGATCCCTGTCCACCCGACGCCGCAAATTCAAGCATTTCTGGACGAAGAGCTACCGAAGTTCGCTACCCTCCATGGCACCTCAGTCATCGCCGAGCATACCATCGTCATGAGGGATAATCGACCCATCAAGTAACGATACTATCCTAAAAACCCGGCCATGATGCGAATCATCGGCGAACAAGTAGACCAATTGATAACGGAAGGTCTCATCGAGCCCTCCCGAAGCCCTCACAGCGCACCAATCGTACTCATGCGTAAAAAGAATTGGAAATGGCGCATGTGGGTGGATTTCCGACAGCTCAACGAACATTCCATCCCGGACGCGTACCCATTGCCCAGAATCAACTACATCTTGGAACGTCTACAAAACGCACGATTTATCACCTCTCTCGATCTAAAGAATGGATACTGGCAGATACTAATGGCAAACGGAAGTCGAGAAGCAACAGCTTTCACAGTACCAGGCCGAGGAACCCTGCGCATTCGCTTACCTAGATGATATTATCGTCATTGGGCGAGATTTTCTTGAACACCTACACAATCTAGAAGTGGTTTTTTCTCGACTACGAAAAGCAAATCTACGCATAAACTCGGAAAAATGCAGTTTCTTTCAATGCCAGATCAAATATCTGGGCCACATCTGGGCCGCCGTCAAAGAACAGGCCTCCTACAAACCTGAAAGAACTTCGTCAATGCATCGGGATGGCATCCTGGTACCGGAGATTTGTACCAAACTTCGCGACGGTCGTCAAACCGATGTCCTGCCTACTCAAGAAGGGAAAACCATGGATATGGGCCGAAGCACAACAGGCTGTTTTTGACCTACTGGAGACACTTCTCACGACCGCCCCCGTCCTCGCGTGCCCCGATTTCAACGTCAAATTTTCGCTGCAAACAGATGCGAGCAATCTAGGAGTTGGCGCAGTTCTCACCAAAGAAATCGAAGGCAAAGAACGAGTAATAGCATATGTCAGCCGACGACTGAACCAGGCGGAAGAAAACTACTCCGCTACTGACAAGGAGTGCCTGGCGGTCAATTGGGCCATTCGAAAACTACGCTGTTAGCTGGAAGGATACCGATTCGATGTAATCACCGATCATCTCACTCTAAAATGGCTAAATACGCTTGACAGTCCATACGGTAGAGTTGCGAGATGGGCCCTCGAACTCCAGCAATACCAATATGACGTGAATTATCGAGCGGGCAAACAGAACGTAGTTGCAGATGCACTATCCAGGCAACCACTAGGAACACTCGCACGAATCGAAGAAGAGAAGACAGCCTGCCCCTGGCTCCAGCGCAGGATACAACAAGTCCAGGACGAGCCGCAGAAATACCCCGACTACACTTACGGGGTTAGGAAAATCATCACCAGAATATCCCAACGGTACTATTGGCCAGGTTTTTACCGGTACGCGAGGAAATATGTCCGTGGCTGAGTAACCTGATAGATGTTCAAAGCTCAACAACGTAAGCCGGTAGGCCAGATGCTCACTCGCAAAGCCGAAGAGCCATTCGCTATACTATGCACTGACTTCGTTGGACCACTACCTCGATCAAAGAAGGGAAGCACGATGCTGCTCGTCTTCTTTGACACGTTCTCGAAGTGGGTCGAATTGGTGCCACTCAAAAAGGCCACACCCGCTACCCTGGAACTGGCTTTTCGAGAACGAATACTGAGCCATTTCGGCATACCCAAACGCTTTGTGTGTGACAACGGCACGCAATTCACGAGCCGATCGTTTCGGTCATTTCTACAGACAGTAGGAATAGAACACACCGCACCGTACTGTCCCCAGGAAAATCCAACGGAAAGGGCGAATCGGACGGTCAAGACCATGATTGCTCAATTCGTAGCGGATCGCCAAAACACCTGGGACGAACTACTACCGGAAATATCACCCGCAGTAAGCTCCAGCGTCTCTGTGACAACGGGAGGGGGGGTGTAACGAACCATGGTTCGCCACAATCGCGGGTAACACATGCTACTTCTTAGATTACATTAATACTATAACTATATACACATATAAATATATTGGTAATAAGAAATACACAGTAAATTGTCCCGAAAGACATTCTTTTTACACACGAGAAACGCGAAGTTCCAAGAAAATTCCTTTCCCACGGTACCGGTGCATATCGATCACCTTACCTGGGGCATTGCACTCTTGTTGGACATTCAAATGCGCGAGCCCGTGATCAGTTCGATATTCCTTACCTAGAATATCGAACACTGACTACAGGGCTAATGACCTAATCATCACCTTCTGTGACCGAACAGCCCGTCTGCACGAGCCGACTATAACACACTTACGTAAGAAGCCTTCCCACGTTTTTGGAGTAGAAGTAAGATATCTTTAAGACATTCATGGGGAAATCAAAGCCCGGTCGATAAGGCCTATAAAAGGCACTGCCTAGCATGAAAAAAGGGCAGTCCACCAGCCATCGTAAGGCAGTCAATCGCGGCAGTCCATCAGCCATCATAAGTCAGTAAATCGCGGGAGCCGATATACGTCGCGCTGAAGAAAACTAAATAAAACACTAAATAAACCGATAGTAAAAAATCCACTTAAAGACATTAAAAAAAAAGGTGTTGTGACTTAAAACCGCTTTCTTTCAGCTTCCTGGCCAAGTTCCTGATTCCTTCCCCATAAAAGTCCTTGCGAATTAGAAATACCTTGTCGTTCAAGAGCCCTGGACAGACTGAGCCAACCTCAGCCTGAGATAGGTCCTTACAGCACAAAAACTTGACCTTTTAGGGTTTCCGCCTAATATTTTGAGATGAATTTCTAGCTACCTTCGTTCTAGGTCTCAAAGAGTCCTCTTAAAAAACTCCTTCTCTTCAACTTTTTTGTTACTTCTGGAGTACCACGGGGCAGCCATCTAGGCCCCCTACACTCACACTCTTTATTAATGATCTGCCTTCAGTATTACTGGACTTTGTGTCCAGTATAATTACATTTCATTTCACTATCGCTTGCAATCCGATCTCAATAACTTTCAGTCCTGGTGTTGTGCAAATATGTTAAACCTAAATGCCTCGAAATGCAAAGTAATGACATTTCATCGCTCCAGCCCCCTTTTGGCTCCTTACAGCCTCTGCGGTGGTTCTCTTGAGAGAATTACCTTGCTTGATGATCTTGGTATTAAACTAGACCCAAAGTTAAAGTTTTCTGAATACATAAGGAATTTGACGACCCCTATATAACGAAGACTCTCTACATCCCTCTTGTTCGTCCGATTTTAGAGTACGGCTCTTGCGTATGGTGCCCCCAGTACGAAATACACCAGGACCGTATAGAATCAGTCCAGAAAAACTTTTTACTTTTTGCTCTGCGTGGCCTTAACTTCAATGCTGGTGTGAGACTGCCACCTTACCCTCGTAGATGGCTTTTAATAAACCTTCCAGCCTTAGTTAGTCGTAGAAAAATGCTTGGTGTGGTTTTAATGCAGAACCTGATCAAGGGTGACATAGATAGCCCTGACTTGTTGCGCCGCATAAACTTTACGATTCCTGTTAGATCTACTAGAAACTTCCTTTGTTCTTTCCACTTTGTAGATAAATTATTCCTTGCATGAACCGTTTAGGGTCCAATTTTCAGAATTCAATTACCTTTACCATATAATATCCACCACTAATTCCCTTCCTCTTCTTAAATGACTAACACTAACATACATTTCAGTAATTAGTACTATTTCTTAGCTATCTTTGCATGTTTATCTCTTCGAGTTTTACATTTTTTTGTTACATCTGTTATCTACACCTACAATGTATATTTTACATCTAATATGTAGATTATAGATGTACCATTTAAATTCTACTTCTCATCCTCTAGGGGTTGCTCGCTCACTGAACGTGGCAGAGTGTGATAGCGGGAGAGCTGGAGAGGGCGGGGGAAACAACTGAAAATTAATTTCTTCATTCTGGCTATAATTATAATCCGATCTGATTCAGATTCGGCAATCTGGTAGATATGGGCATGATATGATTCGAACACAACATGTTTGCCGAACAAATTCTATCGTGGATGGCCCGCTTTAGGCTGGGCCAAAATTTGACCAAACAATTTTTGTTCTGTTCTTTCAAGTGGACACCCCCCAATTCTGTTCTTTATCTATATATATAAAAGAAAGTCGTGTCTGTTACAACACTTATAACTCGAGAACGGCTGGACCGATTGCCATGGTTTTTGATTTGTTGGATTTGTTTCCGTCCCGAATAGCAAACTAAAAACTCGATATGCGCAATGAATAGATGCATTTCAATAGATTTTGATTTTTTTATTACAAATATCGAGTTTTCATTGATTTTCTTTCTCCATGTCAAACATTTGTTGTCCAATCCTGTCAAATAGTCAAATTCCCGAAAATAATACCTAAGATTTATTCTACAGTATTCTACATAAAATCATCGGAAAGGAACGGAATTTAGGGAATAAAAAATCAGTTTGGTGGTTTTATGCGAGTGCACATTTTAATAATAATGCCGCGTCCTAGGAGATCTAATTTTTCCCAGCGAAGCCGTAATGCAATTAGGCAACGGAATATCGTGAGTCAATTATATGATGGAGAACGAGAAATTGCACGAGAACAGCGACGTGTTAGTATGGAGCAAAGAAGGGCCTTAATTCGTGCTTCTCAAAGACAAGAGCAAAGAGAGGCAGCCCTTGAAACGGCTAGGTTAGAAAGGAGAAATCGTCGAGCTTATCGTACAGATGAACAGAGGAACAATATGATTCATGGACCGTGTGGCACTATCAACCGACAATCACCGTGCATGGTCGACGGCAAGTGTTCCAAACGGTATCCACGAAAATTGATGGCAGAGACCATTACAGGCAACGATGGTTATCTATTTTATCGGCGTCGATCACCCGATGATAATGGTAGAACTATCAAAACTAAAGTGAAAGGAAACGATTTCGTAGTTGACAACAGTTGGATTGTTCCATATTCGCCACTTCTTTCCAAAACATTCAAAGCACATTGTAATGTTGAGTATTGCAATTCGGTCAAGTCAATTAAATACATTTGCAAATATGTTACGACCGACATGGCGGTTTTTGATATCCAAACATCCAATACCAGCGATGAAATAACGCGCTATCAAGTTGGTAGATATGTGAACTGCAATGAAGCAATTTGGCGTATATTTTCATTCCCTATTCTACAGTATTCTACATAAAATCATCGTAAAGGAACGGAATTTAGGGAATAAAAAATCAGGTTGGTGGTTTTATGCGAGTGCACATTTTAGTTTGTTAGTTAGGTTCGGAATGCCAGCGCCAGATCGCGGAATGAATGACGCATTTAATAGAGAATTGGAACGTGAACGTGAATATGATCCACATGAACTAATCCAATCAGTTCAAACGAATGTACCTCTGTTGAATCCTAAGCAGAGGGAAGTCTATGATACTCTGATTAATGCAATTGATGATGGAAATGGCGGCTTATTTTTTTTGGATGCCCCCGGTGGAACTGGGAAGACATTCCTCATGTCATTGATTTTGGCCACTGTACGTGCGAAATCCGAAATTGCGGTAGCAATTGCTTATTATAGCGGCCACATTGTTAGACGGATGCCGTACGGCTCACTCAGCGTTAAAATTGCCATTAAACCTTCAAACTACTGAACAACCGACATGTAACATTTCGAAACACTCCGCAATGGCCAAAGTTTTAGTAGCATCAAAAATCATCATATGGGACGAATGCACAATGGCGCACAAACGCGCATTGGAAGCACTAGACCGAACATTAAAAGATCTGCGAAATGACTCGAGATGTTTTGGTGGTGCAATGATTTTATTGTCTGGCGATTTCCGACAAACACTACCAGTCATTCCAAGATTTACTGCTGCCGACGAAATAAACGCTTGCCTCAAAGCGTCAAATCTGTGGCGATATGTAAAGAAACTTCAACTGTCTGTAAATATGTAAAGCCTAAATTGGTTCAGCTAAAAAGTAACACGACATTCATTGACTGTTAGGCGGTACGAAGTTTGCCGGGTCAGCTAGTTATTCAATAAAATTAAAAATTTTGTTTCAAATTTTTAGTTTAATGTTTGGGGGCTGCTACCACGAAAAGAAAATACAAATTTTCGGGTAAATATAAACTTAAAAAAATTAATTCGTCGGTTTTTTCAAATAATATTGAAACTTTGAAACTAGTTCATATTGATAACACTGGTCAACACGATTTTTCCTCAAGGAACAAAACCAACTTTTTCTTAAAGATTTGGGGCTTAGAAATGGTTTGATGATAATTTTTTTTTTCTATGGCAGAACTTTTATTTGAAGAATTTTGAAAACTGGTATTTTTTTTAAATCTTTTTTTAGGGGTAGCGCTTGTTTTTTGAACATAACTCTAGTATCTTTCATCTCGTTGTTAAGAACTTTAATATTTTGAAAAGATAATTAAAACAGCTAGAAGATAAGCCCAAACACTTTGTGATTTCAGCTTACCGTCTGGGAAATATAAAGTATTGAAATGCAAAAATGATGATTTTTGTGCGGTATTATTTACGAAATTTTGTCTCTAAAAACTCAGGAAAAGTCGATATCCTGTGTTCTCTATTTTTTTGTGTAGAGGTGCATTAATTTGGCGTCGTTTAAGGTATCGCTCATTAAAATCTATGGAGAGACTTTGGAGCTAAAATTCGTTAACCAAACCTAAAAAATGGAAAAAATGAACAAAAAAAACCTTTTTGAAGGCTGCCGGCCCAACTGCCCATCGGGAATTGCGATCGCGATCAGGTACCAAATGTACAACCCTTTTTCGTTTGCTTTGTTCCCAATTGGCATTTGGTAGAACTTTTTTTGAAGAATTTTTGAAGTATGGTATTTTTTTCTAAGCTTTTTTCAGATGTAGCGCTAGTTTTTTTCACATAACTCTAGTAGCTTACGTCTGGTTGCAAAGCACTTTGCTATTTTGAAAAGATAATTAAAATAGTTAGAAGTTAAGCCAAAACACTTTGTGATTTCAGCTTACCGTCTGGGAACCCCGAAGTGATAGAAACATAAACTCGTTAAATTTTATCATAAAAAACATAACATTTTCGTTGGATAAATTTGCTTTGAACCACGGTTTTTTCGGTTTGTCGTATGTGCACAAGCAACAGAAACGGTTCTCGCGTCATCTGCTTTGCGGTCTGCTTGCTTGCTGCTGTTTCGTTTAGGTTTCCTGCTCTCAGTGTGCATGCCTTTGTTATTGTCGGATGCACAAGTGCAGTGCGTTTTAAGCTGTAAGCTCACGCTGCTGATCTGTAAAACTGCAAGACCGTGTGTTTTGAACGCTGCGATCGATTGTACAGTTCATATAAAACTGATCGAGGTTATTCACCGGCTGTTAACCTCTACACTCGCTCAGTGACTCTAAACCCAGCTTTCTAGTGAGCATACGCGATGGCTTCTAATAGCACCCCTTCAATCTCGCCCCCCTCACGTTTGTTCGTCGATTCGGAAGCTGCATTCAACAAGCGCAAGGTGCAATCCATAGTAGGAGCAGCACGGAGAATGGAAACTGCCGTCGGCAAGAAGAGGATTGGCGAACTCAGTGAGGAGGAGTTAAATGTGCCACTAAAGTTGCTAGCGGATCTGGTCGCTTCGTTCAACGAGCACCATAATGCCCTGGAGAGGATTGATCTCGATGAGATTGGCAGTCCCTTGAGGGAGGAGTTTGACGAATGCGTGGTCATGCTGGAAATTCGCATGAAGCGTGAGTTGAACGAGCGGCAGCCCACAATGCTCCCATGCTCAACAATGCGGACGGATCATGTTGGAGAGGCCCCAGCTACAGTCATAATGCAGAGTCGGCCTCGCCTGCCGGAATTAAAGCTTCCCGAATTCAGCGGGGGCTACGCGCAATATGCTGCGTTTTGGGGCATGTTTGCCTCCATAATTGACAAGGATAAGCTGCAGCACCTACGATCTTGCCTGAAAGGACCTGCTCTAGACACAATCGCTTCGCTAGAAATCAGCCACGCCAGCTATCCCATCGCCCTAGACCTTCTTAATAAACGATTCAATAACAAGCGTTTAATATTTCAGGCACATGTCACCGACATTTTGGGTGTGCAGCGTATTGAGACCTCGTCTGTGTCCCAGCTTCGGTCATTGTCAGATACTGTAAATGCCAATCTGCGGGCCTTGCAGAGTGTGGGGACAAAGGACCAGATTGCTGACTGCATTCTGATACATAGCCTGCTACAAAAAGTGGACAGCGCCACACAAGCCAAGTGGGAGGAATGCTCGTCAATGGATAGCATACCCACAAGCCAGCAATTTACCGCTTTTCTAGAGCAGAGATGCCAGAGGTTGGAGACTCAGGAGCCCGCTAAGGACATGTACACTAATAGCATTCGGAAACACTGCCTAGTTGCAACTACCTTCAAGCCGATTGCCTGCGCGCTCTGCGGCGATACCGGACATTCGATATATCGATGTTCTCAGTTCACCAACCTTTCTCCTCGACTTCGGCTCCAGGAAGCTAATAAGCTATCGCTATGCACCAACTGCCTCCGATCAGGCCATCAGCAAGGTGAATGTCGTTCACGATCCTGCCGAGTATGTGGTGCTAAGCATCACACACTACTTCATTTTGCGTCTTCGTCCTACACTTCTCAAGCCATTCTACCTCAACTCTTCAAATCAACATCGACTGCACGAATTGCCGCGATACCCTCTGTCGCTGAACATGCCGTAACATCGTCAGCCACGTCGCTCTTGGCCCAGAGTCATCGACAGGACGCTGTGAGGAGTCGCTCCGTTGTTGGTTCCATGCCGTTCCCTGCTCGATTCTGGATCGCAGGTGCATTTTGTCACTTCTCGTCTGGCTCAACAGTTGCAGCTACAGAAGAAAGAGTCGGAAGTTTTCGTTTCTGATCTAGGCGATTCGTGTGCCGCATCCGAAGGATGCTGCGTCGATATCCAACTGGAATCACACGCGTCCAACTATGCCGCGACCATTACGGCACTTATTGCTCCAACCATTACGTGTAACTAACCCAACGGTATCCACGACATTAATCGCTGGAACATGCCCTCCAACATACCTCTGGCGGATCAGAAGTTTCACCAGCCTCAGCCAGTTGATATTCTGATTGGAGCGGCTCTGTTCCTCGAGCTTCTATGCGCTGGCAATATCAAGTTGGGAACTGGACTGCCACGCCTTCAGGAGACCAGACTAGGATGGATAGTTGCAGGAGAAGTTTCTCCGTCTCTCAAGGCAGCTCCACTTTCTGCTTCTCTATTTTCAGGTAGCTCATCTGAAGTGGCCCCTCGCTCGACCCAGCATAGGGTCAGAAATAAAGTCCGGAGTAGCGGTACTGAAGACGGTGCTGAAGACAACAACAGTGCTGCAAAATAAGGATGTTAAAGACCCGTGCTCTTCAACGGGGGGAGTATGATCGGCTAAGCGCCGGCCCATGGCAGCACCATGAGCAATGAGACCATGTGTAACATCTCTTAAATGTAATGCCTCTCTTTATTACCGTTTTGTTTGCTTTGCTTATGCTCTATCTGGTGCTTTGCTGTCTGTCGGCGTTCGACAGCCGCTGTGGGGGAGGCTCGTCAGAGAAAGCAGAAGACACTTCAGATTCGATCATCACCGTAGTTAAACGTTTTGCTGTCTGGCACAGTGACCTGCCTGCCACAGAGTTCTAAACTAAACCTTACATAAACCCAACAGAAAAAACATATCAACTTCAACAGTCTTGAACCGGCCCCTGCGTCTTCAAATCCTCACACCTTTCGCTAGTTTTGGATAAAACATATATATTAACTTAAGTACAATAACTGTGAATATATTAACTGAACAATCATCGTCTCTTAAATAATCTTGCAAAACAACGCTACTAAAGAAGCTCCGTAGCTCAACACATTGAAATGCAAAAATTATGATTTTTGTGCGGAATTTTTTACGAAATTTTGACTTTACAAACTCAGGAAAAATAATATCCTGTGTCCTCTATTTTTTTGTGTATAGGTGCATTTATTTGGCGTCGTTTAAGGTATCGCTCATTAAAATCTATGGAGAGACTTTGGACCTAAAATTCGTTAACCAAACCTAATAATATGAAAAAATTTAACAAAAAATACCTTTTTGAAGGTTGCGGGCCCAACTGCCAATTGGGAACAAAGCAAACGAAAAAGGGTTGTACATTTGGTACCTGATCGCGATCGAAATTCCCGATTTTTTTTCGACTTTTCCTGAGTTTTTAAAGTCAAAATTTCGTAAAAAATACCGCACAAAAATCATAATTTTTGCATTTCAATGCTTTATATTTCCCAGACGGTAAGCTGAAATCACAAAGTGTTTTGGCTTTACTTCTAGCTGTTTCAATTATCTTTTCAAAAAAACCAACCAGACGTAAGATACTAGAGTTATGTGAAAAAAACAAGCCCTACCTCTGAAAAAAGCTTAAAAAAAAAATACCAGACTTAAAAAATTCTTTAAAAAAAAGATCTGTCATAGAAAAAAAACCATAATTCTTTTAAAAAATTAAAGCCCCATATCTATCAGAAAAAGTCGTTTTGGATCCATAAGGAAAAAAAAGTTCGATTTTGTCGAGTAGTGTTACTATTAAATCCAAGGTACCAAAACTAGTGGGTGTCCCGTTTGAAAAGTTTTTTGGCCTAGCCTATTATACATATAACATCTACAATGTATATTATACATCTACAATGTATATTATACATCTACAATGTATATTATACATGTAACATTTAGATTATACAACTCCTCCGCTAGGGGTTGCTGGCGCACTGAACACGGCAGAGTGTGCGATCGACAAAGAGAATGAGTAGCGTGTCTCTTGTAGGAGGAGGCAGGGGAAGCCACTGCAAATTAATTTCTTCTTTCTGGCTATAATTTGAAATACACTTGTAGCAGTGTGATATCAGATGAGTCTGGAAACCAAATTTGTTTTGTCTAGCTCTTATAGTCTCTGAGATCTAGGCGCTCATCAAGACGGACAGACAGACAGACGGACGGACGGACAGACGGAAATGGGTATATCGACTCGGCTATTGATGCTGATCAAGAATATATATACTGGGTCGTTTCCTTCTCTGCGTTGCACACATCCACTTTTACCACAAATCTAATATACGCTTTAACTCTTTTTTGAGTACGCGTATACAAATTTAAAACCCCGAAATCTATAAGAAAATGTTGGCTCACAGGCTAAATGTCGTGTTGACTACTGTTATCTTCCAATCATTCGTGACTTAAATCTACGTTACTGAAAAAATCACTGCCCAACACAGATCAATAATATATATAAACTGTATAAGGTGGAAAACGCTTCATTATTTCTGTTAGGTACATTTACTCAAATTTAGTATAGCTCGGTATTTATTAAGTACTGGGTATAATCCGTGTTATAAATTAATCTTACTTGAAAATCACTTTTTATACACTTATTCTGATCGCAACATGTTTGGTGATGTGCCGGATTAAGCTCTGCAAGAAACACGCCTTTTTCATCCTGATCTCCATCCAGAAGATCCTCTAAGTAGTTTATGTACAAAATTGCCAATTTTAATGTTTTAATCTGTTAAAATATAATAAGGTATAGTAAATCAGTATCGAAAATTAAATATTATATTGGAATTTAAGTTGTACACATAACGAATTATTTAAACGCGTTAACTTTAAATTGCGCTTTTGAAAAGGTTTGGTATTCTGACTTATATATCATAACGTATAGTAAAGTAGCTCAAGTAGACCGAAAGAAAAAGTTTGTTTTGTTCCTTGAGGAAATATCGTGTCAACTAGTGTAATCGGCTCAAAGCGATACTACTCTATGAACCCTGCCATTAAACTACTCGACAAAATCGAATTTTTTTTTCCTCAAGGATCTAAACCGACTTTTTCTGATGGATATGGGACCATTTTGTATAGTTTTTTTTCTATGGCAGAACTTTTTTTAAAGAAGTTTTGAAGTTTGTCTTCTTTTGTTTGCCTTTTTCAGAAGTAGCGCTTTTTTTTCACATTACTCTAGTATCTTACGTCTTACTTTGCTATTTTGAAAAGAAAATTTAAAAAGCTAGAAGTTAAGCCTGAAAACTTTGTGATTTCAGCTTACCGTCTGGGAAATATAAAGCATAGAAATACAAAAATTATGATTTTTGTGCGCTATCCTGTGTCCTAGGCGTCGTTTTTTAATGTATTGCTCATTACAATCTATGAAGAAGCTTTGGAGCTAAAATTCGTTACCCAAACCTAGAAAATGTAAACATTAACATTAAAACCTTTTTGAAGTTTCCGGGCCCAACTACCAATTGGGAACAAAACAAGCGAAAAAGGGTCGTACATTTGGTACCTAATCGCGTTTCATTGGTATGAAATGTTGTTGTCAGTTATTTTTTTTTTTTACCCAATCTCGTGGGGGCCGCCCAGGCCGCCGATTCTTGGACTCGGAAGAGGAGGAGGATGGTGACCTGACGGTTGTAGTCAACCCGTCGAGCAGAGCTGAGCCAGACAGAACTTGCATAAGTGGCGGAGCGCCTCTTCGCAATGGAGCAAGGGCCCGCCGATATAGCCTTAGTCCAGGAGCCATGGGTTGCATCAGGCAATGCTATGGCCGGAGTAAAGTTCTCAAATTTTAACGTTTTCTACCCACCATCGGTAAGCAGGCACAGAACCGCCGAACTCGTACGAAAGGGTATCCATGCTCACCTTATGTCTCATTACAGCACTGACGATCTGACCCCCGGAAAACAAACTGGGAAAATTTTAAAAAGACAGTTACCTGTAAGCTCGCGACTTGTCCGGGCACAGTGAAATCCCCGAAAGTCATAGAAACGTCCCTGGACGGGCACAAAGAAACTCGTTGAGGAACTTCTGCTCCACTATCGGGACAGTCTCAGAAACGGCTAGACTCCGGAAGCTGCTATCAAAAAAACCTACCATACAGAGTTAGCTCAAGCGAAACAATGAACCGTGGACTGAGAGCAGTGAAGAATCCCTACCAGCACTAATGGAAGCTCACTTCCCAGGATGCGCCGAGGTCGCTGACGCTACAGAGCATCAGGACCTATCAACTGAGGAACAGCACCCTCCAACAGATCTCATATTGTCTAAGAGAATCCTCTGGGCTATAGACAAAAGCACCTGGACGAGACGGTCTATTCCGGCCATGCTACAGGTGACCAAAGATGTGATCACCCCATGGCTCTCTGCAATATACTCAGCTTGCTTGAGCACAGGATATATACGTATCCAATGGAGGACTTCGAGGATTGTCTTCCTTGCAAACGCAGGAAAGTGCAGCCATATGAGCCCCAAAGATTATAGATCGATAAGCCTCACCTCCTTTCTACTCAAAACTCTAGAAAAGCTGCTGGATCTACACATCAGGAACGACCTTCGACTGGTGTTCTTTATCTTTTATATTTTCAAACAATTTAGCCATGGTTTGATATGTTTCCTTCATATAATAGCATGAGCGATGGGAACAGCGGCTTTTGGTTTCCATTATGTATTTCATACCAAAGGAACGCGATCAGGTACCGAATGTACAACCCTTTTTCGTTTGCTTTGTTCCCAATTGGCAGTTGGGCCCGTAACCTTCCAAAATACATACTAAAGCCCTGCATGAACAGTCAACGGATTTGTATACAGTTTTATGTACCTATGAAACCCAAAACTGAAGCTTGTTGATTTTTTGTTGAAACACTGTACCAATTCTATATATGGTCCAATTTAACTTAACTTAATCTTGGTAAGTTTTGTAAAAACAGCTAAACACCCTAATTTGAAAAATATGTTAGCTTACCGGAATTTTGGCCCATTGGTTAAAATCGATGAAATTATGAATATTTTTGTTCTTAATATGTTTTATTGCATTTTAACTAAGCTTCGTTACATGTAATAATTGCAATAAAAATCGCAAGTCCTGAACTTCAGTTTTGCAATTTAATATCCCAAGTACAAAACCTATTTAATTTTTTTGTAACGTCACGACATGGCATATTTTGGCCGTCTGCAAGTTTATAATAATTAATCCGCAATTGAGTTGAGCACGCTTTGGCTTAACCCATACTTGTAAGATATTAAAAATATATGGGAAATGAGCATTTCCAAACTGGCGTGACTTATATTCAGCAAAAAAAAAAACAAACGTACGGACTCATACGCTAAAATGTACTCTGTCGTTACGTTGGACTTCAAGACTGGCGAATGTATTGCAATTAGTTCAACTAACGAAGCTTTGTTAAATTTAAACAATTCAGCTGCTTGCGATCGACATCCCTTCGCAAAGAAATTGGTGAAATGTTTGGAGCCGTCGGAAGCCCTTGCCAGTTGGGCCCGCAACCTTTCAAATCGTAGTCGGCTAGTGTTATTCGACTCACTTCTCATCCATGCAACCACAATGTGCCACAGTATAGTATATATAAAAATCTCGTATAAAGGTGTTTCTGGTTGAACTCCTCCCAAACGCACAGTGGTCGATGCTGCCAATCTGGCAGCAATCTTTAAAATTGTGCCTACCACAGATTTTCGTCCTTCTGGTGGCGGAAGGGGCGGGCGAAATTTTGAAATAAACTTGTCGCAGTGTGATATCACATGAGTCTGGAAACCAAATTTGGTTTGTCTAGCTCTTATAGTGTCTGAGATCTAGGCGATCATGGAGACGGACAGACGGACGGACGGACAAACTGACATGGCTCTATCGACTCGGCTATTGATGCTGATCAAGAATATATATACTTTATGAGGTCGGAAACGTTTCCTTCTCTGCGTTGCACATATCCACTTTTACCACAAATCTAATATACCCCTTAACTGGTGTTCAGTCGCATATTTATGCATTAATTAATGTTACATAATATGCACTTATCGAATAAGTCAGGACGACCTATGTAACGGGAGACATAATAACAAATGACAAAGCATTGTAGCTAAGTCAACAATAACCGCTGCAGCAATTTCTGCCAACGATGCGATCGCTCTTCAGAAGGCAAAAACACTGGTGCAATAGCTGACTATCACAATTGCCCAATAACACAATATCATATTAAATTCAAATTAATTCAATATTAATTACAATTCTCTTTTACCATATTCTAACTAGACTCAGCACTTTCTGTACCATTTGTTACCTATAAATAGAATTTAAGTTTGTTTAATAAAATCAGTATCAGAAATAGTACCATCACTGGCTGTTCACTCATTCTCTACAACTGCAATCATCAGAGGCTGTCGCTGTGTTTTCAGACCCTCATTTTGCTCGACGTAGGAAACCCTCTCCGCAGTCCAACTGGTTCAAGTTCTAGTTGCGACGACAAATTTGTAAACGGTTTATGTTATGTTTATGTTACACACACAAACACACATTAACATTTGGTGAACCCGACGCAGGAAATCCTCTACAAACTGTCCAAAAAGCGACAGGAAAGGATATAATCAGCTGATCACACTGAAGAAGTCACCAGGACTCTTCAACAAAACCGGGCAGCAAGCCACATACATATGGTAGAATCTCCTACCAATAAGTAGAACCATTTGGCAGATCTGTCACTTTCAGATCATCAGCCAACAAGATCAACGATCAACAAGATCGAGATCACAAGTGTGTTTCACCATTGAAACAGCTCAATCCTCCATCCAGTACGTCGTCTGTACTTTAACTTTGACCAACACCGGTTGCGAATAGGAGCGTATCCAGCTGCAGAGCAACTAAAATACTCCCAACGGGTCAAAGTAAAAAGGAAGAGGAAAAATGGATACACACAAGGAGGAACACGCTGCCGCCAAAGAGGCTTACAGCAAATTTCCTTCACTATGTCGCCGACAAAAGGCCATAGTAGAGTCCATAAAACGTACTCTGAGACAATTCTCAGAGGCGGGAGGACGTACATTAAGTGATTTGATAAAATCACTATGGACTCAAGCGCAAGAAGTCCATTTTACTATCCACGAGGAATGACAACCCAGAAGAAAAAGGATACAACATGGAAGCCTACCTGACCCTGGAAAAAGAGGTACAAAGAGCATTGACAAAACCAGCCATATCAAACAATAACGACGTGCAGCTTCCACGCATTAACATTCCCAAGTTTGATGGGGACATACTAAAATGGTCCCAGTTCTATGACCTGTTCTCATGTATGATACATGAAATAAACATGCCCACAGTGCCTAAGATGTGGTATCTAAAGTCAACCGTAACTGGAGAGGCAGAAAGATTGATACGACACATCGATCTAAAGAAAGAAAATTATATGAGCGCCTGGGAAATTGTGATTGATACATACAACAATCCCAGAGATGTCGCTGGCACGGTATTGAACCGCTTCCTAAATTATAACACAGTTAATGACGACTCCAAGTCATTAAAAGAGTTGTACGTTACAACTATCGAATCCCTGGAATCACTTAAGGGATTGGGCATCACTATATCCACCTGGGATCCAATATTGATTGCCGTCATCAAAAATAAGCTGGATATCACAAACAGAGCCTTGTACGAGCAATCATTGGGCTCAAAGGAAATACAGGCCTTGGACACAATGCTTTAGAGTATTTAAAAAAAAAACATTTTTACAAACAAGTTTTAAAGTTACCCAAATCAGACAACAATTGCCTATTTAGCTTATATTTGCTTAAATGAATTGAATTTCAATAATTTCAGTCTTCATAAAATGAATTTTTATACCCGTACTCAAAAAAGAGTTAAGGGGTATATTAGATTTGTGGTAAAACTGGTTGTGTGTAACAGAGAGAAGGAAAATTTTCCGACCCCATAAAGTATATATATTCTTGATCAGCATCAATAGCCGAGTCGATAGAGCCATGTCTGTCTGTCCGTCCGTCCGTCCGTCCGTCCGTCCGTCTGTCCGTCTGTCTGTCTTGTTGAGCGCCTGGATCTCAGAGACTATAAGAGTTAGGGCAACCAACCAATTCGGTTTCCAGGCTCATGTGATATCACACTGCTACAAGTGTATTTCAAAATTTCGCCCCACCCCCTTCCGCCCCCACAAAGGACGAAAATCTGTGGCAGGCACAATTTTAAAGATACGATAAAACTTAAAACGCAGTATCGTAGAGAATGCCCCTTTCTACCAGATTGCTGAATCTGAATCAGATCGGATCATAATTATAGCCAGAATGAAGAAATTAATTTTCAGTTGCTTCCCCCGCCCCCTTTTGCCAACGACCACGCTACTCTATCTCCTTCTCGCTCGCACACTCTGCCGCGTTCAGTGCGCGAGCAACCCCTAGCGGAGGAGATGAAGAATATGAATGGTACATCTATAATCTACATGTTAGATGTAAAATATACATTGTAGATGTAGATGTAGATAACAGATGTAGCAAAGAAATGTAAAATGTAAAATTTTTTTTTTAATTCTAAAATTCTTAAAAATTATTCTCAAAAAGTTATATACTGACTGAGTACGGGTATAAGTAGAGTCGCGTCCCCAGAAGCGACTCACACGTTCCTTCTCGTTTTAAATAAGTTTCAAAGTACCCAAGACAGCCAAAAAATGCATATTTTTGCCTCAATAACCAAAATTATACAAATTTTTAAAGTCACCCAAATCTGAAAATATTTGCTTATTTAGCTTACATTTGCTTATATTAATCGAATTTTAATAATTTTAGTCTTTTAAAAAAACATTTTTACAAAAAAGTGTCAAATTCAGTAAAATCAGAATCAAAAAACATTTTTACAAAAAAGTTTCAAAGTTACCCAAATCAGACAACAATTGCCTATTTAGCTTATATTTGCTTAGATTAATCGAATTTCAATAATTTCAGTCTTTTAAAAAAACATTTTTACAAAAATGTTTCAAAGTCACCCAAATAAGACAACAATTGCCTATTTAGCTTATATTTGCTTAGATTAATCGAATTTCAATAATTTCAGTCTTTAAAAAAAAACATTTTTACAAAGAAGTTTCAAAGTCACCCTAGGCAGCCAAAAATGCATATTTTGGCCTTAATAACCAAAATTGTACAACTTTTTAAAGTGCACCAAATCAGACAACAATTGCCTATTTAGCTTATATTTGCTGATAATAATAGAATTTCAATAATTTCCGTCTTTTAAAAAAACATTTTTACAAAAAAGTTTCAAAGTCACCCAAATCAGACAACAATTGCCTATTTAGCTTACATTTGCTTATATAGAGAGTTATAGAGTTCGAGTTCTAGGAAAAGGAAAAAAGACACAAATGTCAAGGAAAGAGCCAAAGGGCACAACATGTGCAACACTAAACACTGTGACAAAAAAACACAATACACTGCTGCACTTGGACATACCATCGAGCGCCAGTACAGAACCAAGAGCACCAACGGTTGGCGCAGCAAGTAACAATAATTACAACCTGCTAGCTACAGCAAAAGTAGCAGTAGAAGCAAACAATGGACAGAGAGCCAATTTCAGAGCCTTGCTGGATTCAGGATCACAGATCAACCTGATCTCTGAACGAATGGCATCAATGTTGTCAGTAAAACTTAATGATACAACATTACGCATCGAAGGAATTGGAGGTCAGTCAAAGACCAGCAGAGCACAAGTAAATGTTCTAATAGAATAACTTCACGGCGGATTTACGCAAACAATGGAAGCATTCGTACTACCTCAGATAATTGCTGATCAACCAGCGCAGGCACTCGATGAAAAGAACTTGAACATACCAAACAATTGCCCACTGGCAGATCCGGATTTCTATAAGCCGGGAAAAGTCGACATGCTCATCTGGGCAGAGCACTATTATTCGCTACTACTCCCAGATCAAAAACAGCCAAATTCAGGAGGCCCGTTGCTGCAAAATACAAAGTTGGGATGGATTATGGCAGGAAAAATAAGGTCTGCACACAACTCCTCATCCATTTGTGCAATTGGACTCAACGAGCTAATGGAAAAATTCTGGACCCTGGACAACTTAGAGACGGAACGCCAATCGAAGCACATTGCGATGATCAGTTTATAGAGAACTTACAAACAGAATCGGATGGCAGGTTGATAGTAAAACTCCCATTTTCTGAACACTCTTCAGCCCTGGGGGGGTCTTTGGAAACCGCAAAGAAAAGATTCCTGGCATTAGAGCGAAGAATTTCACCAGAAACCTGGAAAGGCTATGTGGAATTTATGAATGAATATGAAGGACTTGGACACATGAAGATGGTCCCAGCAACACAAGTGCCGGAGAGACATTACTTCATACCACACCACTGTGTACTCAAACCTGAGGGCACCAGCACAAAGGTACGGGTCGTTTTTGATGCATCATGCAAATCAACAAGCGGAAAGTCTCTAAACGACATTCTGCATGCCGGACCCACAGTTCAGAGTGAACTTATGTCTATTCTACTACGTACACATAAGTACGTATTCACAGCGGACATCGAGAAAATGTACCGACAAGTGTGGATAAATCGCGAGGATAAATGTCATCAGATGATAGTCTGATAGCTCCATTCCTGGCAACGAAATGTCTGGATCATTTGGCAATCCGGAGCCAAAACAGATTACCTATTGGATCTGCTGTCTTGAAGAACGATTTCTATGTGGACGACTGTCTCACTGGCGCGGTTACCATTTATGAAGCGATACAAATTCAACAAGAACTTAATAACATATTGCTACCGTTCGGCCTTAAGCTTCGCAAATGGTGCTCCAACAACGCCCAGCTATTGCAAGGAATCCCTAAAGACGACGTTGTCAACGACGTCAAACTAGGTGAAACATTAGAGCAATACAGCGTGAAAACGCTGGGTCTCATTTTGATGCCAAAACAAGACCAACTGCGAGGACGAACCACAAAACGCCAAGCAACACGCATCACCAAACGGGTCGTGTGCTCAGAATTGGCACCAATCCTTGACCCACTGGGTCTTTTTGCCCCAGTGATAGTAAAGTAACAAATATTTATGCAACAGCTATGGGAGATTAAACTCGATTGTGACGATGAACTGCCATTACAACTCCAAAACGAATGGAAGGATTACCGGGAGGACCTACAATCATTAAACTCAATGGAGATTCCCCGGCACGTATATGATGGAAAAGTGCCAGTCACCCAGGATCTACATACCTTTGTAGTCGCATCGGAACGAGCCTATGGCGCGGTAGTGTACGTACGAGCCACCTACAAAAACAATCAGGTCTCTGTACGACTATTATGCTCAAGGTCTCGAGTAGCACCCACCGCCAAACAATCCCTACCACGTCTAGAGCTGTGCGCTGCAGTCACCAATCGAGTTAGAAGGGATCTACATATGAACCTTGACACAGTATCAGGAAGCTTCTGGACTGATTTCACCGTTGTCCTGTCCTGGATTAACGTAACCTTCGTGGCAAATCGAATCGCCAAAATCCAGGCATTGACTAACCAATTACAATAGTGTCAAGTTGCATCAGCCAACAACGCAGCAGATGTCCTTTCAAGAGGAATCCTAGCAAGCAAGCTAAGGGATCATAGTCTACGGCTATACGGACCATTATTCTTGCACGGATCGGGAGATAAATGGACAAAACCACCCATCATTGAGCCCAGCAATATCGAGAGAAAGGCTAAGCATGTCAGCTTACCAATCGCATCTAGCTCTCTCGGAGAAGAGTTATACACATACAGACATAGCAACTCGTGCAACAAACTACAACGTATCGTAGCGTACATATTTTGCTTCTGCTACAAAATTAATAGAACACCCACAACGCAGGAGAACTAAGGCATGCTCGCACTATGATCGTACGAACGATTCAACAAGTTGAGTTCACAGCGGATTTAAAACAGTTAAAACGCTATTAAACAGTGGATAAAAAGACTTCGATCATTTCGTTATCTCCCATACTAGGAGATGATGACCTCATCCGAGTTGGTGGAAGACTCGAAGAAGCTCAAATTCTACTATATTCGATTATCAACGACAAGACGATGGCTAGAATCATCAAACATAGCTGTATTAGATGCACCAGAGCCAGACCAAAGCTGATGCACCAGATCATGGGCAATCTTCCAGCACAAAGAGTCATGCAAACACGCCCATTCCTTAATGCAGGCGTTGACTACTGTGGACTAATTATGATCCACCATAAAATCCGAGGAAAACAGCCAGATAAGGCATACATTGCCGTATTCTGCTGCTTCTCCACAAAGGCTGTACATCTGGAGTTAGTAAGTGACTTAACCGCAGATGCTATCTTGGCAGCACTCCGGCGATTCCTAAAGGAATTACAAGAAGCAATATTTAGCGAAAAGGCAGATCACAAATCATTGCAACAAAAAACAAGTGGATTTTAAATTCATTCCTCCTCGGGCCCCATCGTTCGGCGGCCTCTGGGAAGCTGCGGTGAAATCAGCGAAAATTACAACCATAGAAACAGCATCCTTGACGTTTGAGGAGCTGAACACAGTCATAATCGAAATGGAAGCAATTCTCAACTCCCGACCCATAACTCCAATGTCAAATGATCCAACAGCAAAGCTGTTCGGTGTACTTGATTCTACATGTGCTGAGAAAATGGCCGATGTAATCGAAAAGGTACAAACCAACGAAGACTTTCTGCTACATCTACTACGAAATCAAACATTAATTGTCGACTCCACAATGAACTTGATCAGGAAGGATAAGTCAGCCAAGGACATCCGCCTAAATTTATTGGAACAACAAGTGGCAACCATCAGCCGAGAAAGTGGAACATATCACGGCGCTCATCTAATTCAGTTATACCTAGGGCTCACAGCACAACTATCTCTTCTGACAACGAGTCTTCAACGTATGCAGTCTGACATATCTGATGTATTCGGCATTCACCATCGGACAATAAGCGCAACGCTAGTATCTCCTGAGGAATTAAGAGAGCAGCTAGACGAAATCCGGGATCACTTGACAGCTGATCAAATTCTGCCTGTCACAACACAAAATATGATTCAATTATACAGGCTCATGCGAGCCGAAGGAACGCCGACTGCCACACACGTAATTTTCAAGGTTACACTTACTTTATTTTCCATAGTTCAGCTCGAAGTTTTCAGTATTATGCCAATTCCGGTCTGGAACTCACCAAGTTGGAGCTTATTCAATATTAAGACGACCATAATAACTGTACACACTCACCGAAATCAATTCATGGGATTTACTCCAGAAGAATTTCGACGCTGCTTTACACTACTCAACCCAGAATTCATCTTCTTTGATAATAAAACAGCCTTCAACGTCGACAATCGCTGTGAGTTTCAGTTGTTTAACAATAAAACAGCACCTTTATGTAAAGTGACCCTCACGAAGGCGGACATAGTGTGGTCCAAAACTCAGAAAGCAAATAAATGGATTTTTGCAACACACTCTACAATGAGACCTCAGGCAGTTTGCATCGGGTTTCCGTCAACCATACAACTGGAAGGAACTATCTTACTCTATCATACGCTTACCAGCGCCCGCCCCTTTGCCAGCAACTGTACAATTGGAGAACCAGACATCAGACTATCTTCAAGAATTGGAAGATCCATGCCTGCAATTAGTGGCAATCAATCAACAAAGGCTGCCACACCATCTCAACACAGTGCAGCATAATCAAATCGCTACTCTGGCTACCCTAGCAATATCAATGCTATTGATTATTGCGTTCATTCTCCGGAATTCTCAATCATGGAACCCAAGGCCGTCAACAATAAACAAAGCAGAGCCACGCGGATCATCACCCCCGATTCCCATTCCACGCAGCTGTTCAGTCGACTTAGGAGATGATTGAACACCAGTTCAACGGCCGGGAGAATGTTCAGTCGCATATTTATGCATTAATTAATGTTACATAATATGCACTTATCGAATAAGTCAGGACGACCTATGTAACGGAAGACATAATAAGAAATGACAAAGCATTGTAGCTAAGTCAACAATAACCGCTTCTGCAGCAATTTCTGCCAACGATGCGATCGCTCTTCAGAGGGCAAACTCACTGATGCAATTGCTGACTATCACAATAGCCCAATAACACAATATCATATTAAATCCAAATTAATTCAATATTAATTACAATTCTCTTTTACCATATTCTAACTAGACTCAGCACTTTCTGTACCATTTGTTACCTATAAATAGAATTTAAGTTTGTTTAATAAAATCAGTATCAGAAACAGTACCATCACTGCCTGTTCACTCATTCTCTACAATCATCAGAGGCTGTCGCTGTGTCTTCAGACCCTCATTTTGATCGACGTAGGAAACCCTCTCCGCAGTCCAACTGGTTCAAGTTCTAGTTGCGACGAAAAATTTTTAAACGGTGTATGTACCAATCACACACACACAAACATACATTAACAACTGTTTTTTTAGTACGGGTATAAAAACACTAACGGAGAGTTAAATTAGAAGAGGCTCGATCGCTATGTGCAAATCAAAAGAAAAAAGACAAATCATGCTGATGGTAAGGCAAATGGAGGTACTGGCGTTCTGATCAAGCATCAAGCATCAGGCATTATCCATTGCCTTCATTTGCTATACCTTATCTACAAGCAATATCAATTCATCTTGAAATTCAGAGTGGCTACCTAAACCTAGCCGCAGTATACTATCCCCCACGCTTCTTCATTTCCGAAACAGAATTTGTAAAATTCTTCGACCTATCTATACCGATCTATAGCAGCTGGTGACTAGAAAGCCAAGCATGGGGATCTAGACTTACCCACCCCAAAGGAAGACAACTATATAACGCTATAATAACGCCACGAAACAAGCTAGACATTATCTCTCCGGGCAAGCCTACATATTGGCCCACAGATCCAAACAAACAACCCGACTTGATTGACTTTGCAGTTACACGAAGGGTGCTGCAAGCTCAGATTAATGTAGATCACTTAACAGATCTATCATCGGATCACTCGCCCATTCTACTTCACCTTTACGACCATCCACAGCTTTCGGAACGCCCACACTTTCTAACTTCTAGCAAAACAGATTGGCTCAAATACAGGAAGTACATAAGCTCTCATATTGATAGCTGCCCAAACATTAATTGTAAAGATGACATTGATAGGTCAGTCGAAGCATTGGTTTCCTCAATGTCACTGGCGGCAAAACACTCAACACCAATATTAGCATCTAATAAACTTTCCAACAGCAGTCGTATTTCTAAGCACATTGAAGTGCTGCTACGCGATAAAAGAAGGCTTCGCCGAGAGTGGCAAGCACACAGATCACCTGCATCGAAAGAGCGGCTAAAAATAGCCAACCAACTACTACGCAGAGCCCTAGAAGATGAAAAAAACCGAGCTCAAATATCCTATATGGAGCAACTCTCCCCAACTAGCAAACGATTCCCACTGTGGAAAGCAAAATCAGGCGTATGCCCACCAATCGAGAGTGAATCACCTTTGCGTACACAAACAGGAGAGTGGGCTCGCAGCAACAAAGAGAAGGCAAATACATTTGCCGTCCATCTAGAAAACGTCTTCAAACCACACCCAGCAACGAATAGCTTTGTGCTCCCACCAACCAACAATCCCGAAGCTACTCCGCCTATCATATTCCAATCAGGAGAAGTCACAAGGGTCATTAAAGACCAAATCTAAAAGCAAAAGAAAATGTCGAAGAAATCGTGTTGCTCATTAAGGGTACTGAAAATACACCGTACGGGAAATTTTTGTTCTTGTCAAGAAGCCTATGAATGGGCTATGCAAGAAAGAAATATATTTCTGCAGGGCAATAACATTAGACAGGAGAATAACATGACGCGACGCGTAAACAATTTTCGTCCAAACGAAAGATATTCAAGATATTCCAATATATCGAGGAAATTCGCAAAGAAAATATGTCGACTACAGCCACAAGAACAACGATAACCTCACAACTACAATAGATATAGTAAAAACGTACAAGAAAATATAAATAGACCAATAATTATGCCCAATCAAATAGTTGCACCATAGGAAAGTAACTCTAACAGTAGATTTAGGGATAATATAAATAATATTCAAACTTTAGGACAGGCACAGCAAGCAACTGAACACCTTCACAATATAGATGATAACGCAAATTTTTAGCCTCAAATCCCAGACAGGATACATAAACAAAAATGATCATGACCCTAATCTACCATATAATTTAATAAAACTTTGCCAATCCAAAGAACCGCTTCGATGTTTAATAGATACTGGCGCATCTATTTCATTTATTGACCCATCATTAATACCCAACCATGATTATATAGAACTCAATACTCCAGTAACCAGAAAAACAGTTCTCAACGCACATTATATACTTAAGAAAACTTACATTCCACTTTTTAACGAATTTAATGACAGACAACAATTCCAATTAATGCTATTCCACTTTCATGAATATTTTAATCGATTAATCGGAATGGATATGTTAAAACAAGTGGAGCCAATATTAATCGTTAATATTCCAAAACAAACTTTACGAACAAAAAATTTCGAAATCACTTTATATCAGCTACTGACCTACATATAATCGATGAAGAATCAAAGGCTCTTGTTCGATTGTCAGTTAGTATTCCTAATGGTGTGTTTATCTGCGACAGCATACAAATTAACGAAAATTTAATCATCTACGGAGGGTTATATAGAGCAGAGAATGGACATAGTCTGTTTAAGCCGCAAAGTAGGCACCGATGCAGCCCATAGGCTGCAAGCTTATGCTCCCGAAGCATGAAAGCTTTTGGAGCGGCCTCTTCATTGCTCATTAGATCTAACCTTAATCATGTGTAGTTTAGTTGAAATCAGACCTTTGAATATAGAACGACTCGCACGCGCACTATTTTCCGAAAATTCTTTCGTCTTGTTTTTTGATACTGTTTTGGGCACCTAAATCCCACGATCCGAAATAATTGAAGGAAGAGACAAGCAGGCAAGGATCTCCCACTACAAACATTGGTCAACATTGGAAACTTGCTCAAGATGTGCGGGAGATATACCCACTGGCAAGCGACATCATATCCGATTCCATGTATGTTGACCGTATCAACCGTCAACGACTACAGACGTATTTTTTTATCGCTCCGCGGTGAAAATCAATTAAATCAATTAATCGCGATTAATCATAAATTAAATTCGCGAAAAAGCGCTCGGGGTAGGCATGGGTACTAGTGATCGTGCTGCCCATGAATACCATCCAATCGAGTAATAAAGACTAATAGAAATAATAGAAAAGAACAAATGTCAACGTTTAAGAGCACCAGCTCTGTAAAGACCACAAGCACTGTAACCAAAGCCAAAATGAGCCAAGCCCGGCAACAACAACAAGACGAGCGTCGGCTCTCGCAAGCAAAAAGCAACGCGTACTTCTCTATACGCTCGCCAAAGGCAGCAGTACCAACAAAAACTGCATCACTGCACTGCAGTGAACGAGGAGAGAGCACGCTCTCTCTCCCCTGCATTGGAAAGTGGGTCATGGAGTGCTCAGTGCCCATCCCCCGACTCGTACTGCCTAACCAGCGATTTGCTAATATCGACAACAACTAGTACAATGCCCTCGCTCAAAACTGTGTCTTCGACCACAACAACGACAACAACCACAACAACAACCACTGCAATTGCTCAGCGCCCGATACTGTCGACCCACTGCGACAAGCCCCAACTCTCCCAACCCATAAGTTCAAAAAATGCTAACGGAGCGTTAATTCAGACTGGCCTCGATCGCTATGTGCAAATCAAAAGAAAATTGAGCCCACAAAATGTGAAGAACAACAATGCTAAAATAACTAAAATAACCGAGAACACTGTGCCACATAAGGCACTAGCAAACAATAGATTCTGCGATACTAAGTGTCCCAAATGAAGATGAGATCACCCAAACACCCAAGGCCAAAAAATTAAGACCGCCACCTATTTATGTTCGACAGGCAAATTGTGCTGAACTGGTCAAAAAAATAACTGATACAATTGGCGCAAACACATTCTATGTCACGTACATAAAAAGGGGTAATATAAATGAAATAAAAATACAAGTCAATGACGAACAAAACTATCGATCAGTTGCGAAATACCTCGAAAATGAAAAAATTAATTACTACACCTACCAACTTAAAAGTAGCAAAGGATTACAAGTGGTTATCAAAGGAATCGAACCAACAGTCCCAATCAATGAGATAATAGATGGACTTAACGATAAGGGCTTCGAGGTCAAAATGGCAATGAACATAATAAATAGAAATAAAATTCCCCAGCCAATGTTCAAAGTAGAACTGACACCTGAAAGTATGCATATAAGTAAAAATGAAGTTCACCCAATATACAAGCTTCAATACCTACTGCACCGTAGGATCACCGTTGAGGAACCACACAAACGAAATGGACCGGTCCAATGCAAAAATTGCCAGGAATATGGACACACGAAAACCTATTGCACTCTACGGGCAGTCTGCGTTGCCTGTGGTGATGTTCATCTCACTGAGGCCTGCCTCGTAAATAAGGAGGACCCATCTGCCAAAAAATGTAGCAACTGTGGGGGAAACCATTCTGCCAACTATAGAGGTTGTCCTGTCTATAAAGAATTGAAAAATCGCCTAAACCAACAAATAACTGCAGCTCGAAACCCGGTCGTCCGACAAAACTTAACATATATACCATCAACTACGACTCCAGGAGTTTCTTTTGCTCAGGCGTTAAGTTACAACAACGGGTCGTACGCCTCAGTCTCTAAGCCGACACTTCAACCAACCACAGCTGGAATAATGCAGAATCAGGCATCAAATCAGATCCCAGAAATCTCTGCCCAACATACCCCTGCTAATCCATCCCAATTGCCTAGTGTAATTGAGTCAATGCTGGTAACTATAACAAATACAATGGTAGCAATACAACAAACGATGCAGGAGCTTATGCGCAACCAAAATCTCCTCCTGGAGCTCCTAATCAAACAGAAATATGTTTAAATGTCCTGTCTAAATATATGTTTCTGGAATGCAAATGGCATTTCTCAGCACAAATGCGAGCTCTTACAGTTCCTCGCTCAAACGACATTGACGCCATGCTCATATCGAGACTCACCTTACAAATAAAACTATTTTCCTCGATGGCTATAATTCTTGGCAAATCATCCCGATGGTAGGCCTGGGGTACGTCGTTCTGATCAAGAATCGCATTAGGCATTATCCATTGCCTTCATTTGCTACACCTTATCTACAGGCAACAGCAATTCATATTGAAATTCAGAGCGGCTACCTAAACCTAGCCGCAGTATACTGCCCACCACGTTTCTGCATTTCCGAAACAGAATTTGTAACATTCTTCGACCTACTAGGTGACCGATTTATAGCAGCTGGTGACTACAATGCCAAGCACACCCATTGGGGATCTAGACTTACCAACCCGAAAGGAAGACAACTATATAACGCTATAATAACCCCACGAAACAAGCTAGACTTTATCTCTCCGGGCAAGCCCACATATTGGCCCACAGATCCAAACAAGCAACCCGACTTGATTGATTTTGCAGTTACACGAAGGGTGCTTCAAGCTCAGATTTATGTAGATCACTTAACAGATCTATCATCGAATCACTCGCCCATTCTACTACCAAACAGAGCTTTCGGAACGCCCATACTTTCAGATTGGCTCTAATACAGGAAGTACATAAGTTCTCATTTTTCTAGCGGCCCAAGCATTTCTTGTAAAGAAGACATTGATAGGTCAGTCGAAGCATTAGTATCCTCAATGTCACTGGCGGCAAAACATTCGACACCAATATTAGTACCTAATAAACTTTCCAACAGCAGTCGTATTTCTAGGCACATTGGAGTGCTGCTGCGCGATAAAAGATGGCTTCGGCGAGAGTGGCAAGCCCATAGATTAGCTGCCTCGAAAGAGCGGCTAACAATAGCCAAGCACCTACTACACAGAGCCCTAGAAGATGAAAAAAACCGACTCTCCCCAACTAGATTCCCACTGTCGAAAGCTAAATCAGGTGTATGCCCTCCAATCGAGAGTGAATCACCTTTGCGTAAACAAACAGGAGAATGGGCTCGCAGCAACAAAGAGAAGGCAAATATTTTTGCCGTCCATCTAGAAAACGTCTTCAAACCACACCTAGCAACAAATAGCTTTGTGCTCCCACCAACCAGCAATCCCGAAGCTACTCCGCCTATCATATTCCAATCAGGAGAAGTAACAAGGGTCATCAAAGACCAAATCTCAAAGCAAAAGAAAGCTCCGGGCCAACGTTTCATCTCCCCTAAAATGTGCAGTGTATTTCCTTACTGTAATATTCAACAGCATGATGAAATGGGGCTATTATCCTCAAGAATGGAAGAATTCAGTCATCAAAATGATCCATAAAGCCGGAAAAGACAAGTCCAAGCCATCATCATATAGACCTATCAGCCTACTGCCTTGCCTATCAAAGATATTTGAAAAGCTGTTCCTGAATCGTATCAGACAACACATACACATCAACGGTGCCATCCCGATGCACCAATTTGGATTTTGCGAAAAACATGGAACCATTGAACAACTAACCGTATAACCTCTGAGATACGAAATGCATTTGAAACAATGGAGTATTGATCCGATGTTCTTCTGGATGTCGCCGAGGCTTTCGACCGCGTTTGGTTGGCTTAATCCACAAAATCAAAATATTACTTGCATAGAACATCCTGGAATATTGGAGTCATACCTACAGCAAAGAAGTTTCGCAGTACGATGGTAAGATTTCCTCTCTGGATATCATCCAATTGAGGCTGATGTGCCGCAAGGCAGCGTGCTTAGACCGACACTGTATATATATTCACTGCAAATCTACCGACAAACAGCCTAACAACAACCTCGACATTTGCTGATAATACTGCCATGCTAAATCGCTTCAATGGCCCGACAAGAGCAACGGAACACTTATCATCTCATCGCATGGCCTTAAACGTAAACGAGCAAAAGTGCTAGCCTTTACCTTTACCCTAAATAGAAAATGTTGACGGTGCAACGAAAGAAAAGGGGGGTGTGACGGTGGATCAAATCAAAGCGATGAAAATGAGTGCGATAATGATGACGATCAATCAAAGAATAAAGAGGGCAGACGGGCTGAATTGTCCGTGCCTTAATTTAAGCGAGGGAGAGAAGAAAAGATGCGATAGAAGCGATGAAAGCTCGGATGCTGCGAAGCCGAAGTGCGTATATAAATTTACAGACCGTTATATTGAGCTGTCACCAGTTGACTGAATAAAACTGCGAGTGCTGGACCTTATTTTTTGTAGTGGGCAATGCAGATAGCAATCTAAGGTAGGGATTAGACGTGTTTTTTTTGCTCCACTGGATTTTCCTTTGAGGTATTTGTTGGTGAATTTCAGGCTGTGGAAACCAACAGACTAACTTGCCTTCGAACATGAGACAGACCGGAGGGAATCAAGGAGCTGATACGTTGGCTGTTCATCTGCAATATGATAGGCTTACTTGGCGTAAACACATCGAAGTGAATTAAATTTAAAGCTAGTAATCCACAGTGGCTAATAAACACCCGTTCACCACTAAAACTGGAGTACAAAGTACTTTTGTACACTGCAGTTCTCAAACCCATCTGGACATACGGTTCCAAGCTATGGGGAAATGCTTACGTTATTAATTTAGAAATAATCCAGAGAGCTCAATCGAAAATGCTAAGAACTATCACTGGGGCACCATGGTACAATGAAAATATCCATAAATACTTAAATGTAGGATCAGTTAAAGATGAAATTGCCAATGTGAAAGATAGTTGGTCAGGCCAACCTTCAGGCCAATCCTAAGTAGATTTTTGTATATTTTTTAACTTTGCAGGCTAGCGTTACACGAACTTTAGCTCCACCGTTTCCCCACAGATTTGCATGAATAATACCTTAAGCTGGGGCCTAATAAATGTCGTCCATCTATAAATAGATAGATTAGCGTTACTATTTCGCAGTGACCAGATGTCGTCTTTCTCTAGCGAACCACAGTCTCGACAATTAAAGTTGCGAGGAATAAAAAAAAATACTGTGAAAAATTGCGACATGGTTAATATCATGGTTTAACTAGGGGGAAAGCCAGCGTAGCGCTTCAAGTGAATAAAATCTAGTGAGCTGAAAATCTATGTTGTAAAATGTACCGCTATCTTTGTCAACTCTCAAACAAAATAATGATCTTTCAGCATTGCAAACCAGAGCTCTAAGACAAATTTTGCCGAAGACACAATTTCCATTTGTCTCTCTCTGTCTCACCCACACGCACCCCTGCAGAGAAATACACTGAAGTTTTGTTTCCGCAAGGAACCAAACAAACTTTTTCTGATAGATATGGGGATTTTAAATTTTTCACCCTTACTTACACCTTCTTAGCAGATTCACGTTTATTCGCAAAACCGGAACAAAAACTCACTGCGAATATACCACTAATGTCGCTCCCAACAGCTACATAGAAGTCCAGGAACTCCAGTTTACTCGGCATTTTATCAGGTACTAGGCCTGTGGTCTCAAAACCAGTCTATGAAAAAATGTCTCAGATGCTAGAAGCGACAAGTTTTTGACCCTTCGGCAAGTCCCCGTACAACACTGTATACCAATGAAGTCAGACCCCTTTATACGAAAGAAAATACAAAGTCGTAATCGACTAATGAAGCTAAACAAAGTAACGGTCGCCGAAAAATATTCAACTCTGAAACATATGAAGTACTTTCCCAACTCAATTTGCAACCATTTGTTCCGCCAAGTTTTCGACTCGGAAGCGGTTTTGGTCAGGTTAAAAAAAGTTTCCAAGGCTAAAAAGAATAGGCCCCTCATTGCTAATTCCTAGTAGTCAGACCAGTGCTCCATCTTTACGGTTCATATTCCACCTCAATTTTCCAACGCGCCTTTATCCAAAAAACTACACTTTCTATATTTTATAGATGATTATCCTTCAGCAGAGATGTAGAGGGTCCCGTTGTAAAGCTCAGACACTATCTTCAACTTTCTTGAGGAGCTACTATACGAATTCTCGTTGCCCAGTGTTTTTGAGAAAAAGGTACCGAGATTTTGTCTTTGTCAAGTTTGACATGGTTTTAGTTCCGAAGTTTTGGATAGCAAGTATCGTGTACAACAACATTTGGAGAATTGAGACCTTTCTGTCTATCAGGACTAAGGCGATCTTATTGCAGTGGTACTCAAACTTCACGTCCGAGCATTTCATGGTCCAGGTTCAACAAGGCCTGGAATTCCTGTAAAACTGATTCTCCATTTTCCATTTTCATTACATGCTCGTATATTCCACCTTCCTCGGATATCTTAATCACGTGTCCGCTTTAAAAACTGTTTCTGCCTCGCTATCAGATAAAGACCATATGATAGTTCTTGCTGATTTAAATTTGCCAGGTACGGTTTGGTCTTCGGTAAACGAGTCTAATAACCTTGTGTCCATGTCACGACATGACTTTATCGACGGCTTGCTAGACCTATCCCTGTCTCAAGTCAACCATGTGTAAAATTGCTTGGGTCGATTGCTTGATCTGTGCTTTGTCTCGGTCCGACCCAATAGCGTTGCTAACCCGAGCCCTCCCGCTCACTATACCTGAAGACTCCTACCATCCTACATTCGAAGATATTGGCCCTACTGTATTGGATCGAATGGGTAGGCTATCTGAACGTGTCCGCTGCTTTCGTAAAGCCGAGTTTACGAAGCTTAATAACCTCATTAGTGATTTTGACTGACCGCTCTGCATTTGTGCACTGACGTTATGAAAGGCACAAACATTTTTTACAATGTACTTGACACATTTTTTGACTCTTGTGTCCCACTTTCTTGTCCGGTTAGATCTGGAAAGACTCCTTGGTTTACCAAAGAGTTATCCAGTCTAAAAACTTAAAATCAAGACTTTATAAACAATTTTGAGAAGTTGGTTCTCACTATGTAATAGCTCGGTCAAATTTCTCCGTTCTACTCTGGTCAGCTGTATCCATACAGTTTACCAAGGTCGAATGGCATATTCAGCCCCTTGTTAAATGAAAGCTCACTGCTTCATGATCTTTGATTAGTTAAGCTGGTGTTTTCACTGTGCCGAGGCTCTGTGTGGACCCTTGCTTAAACTATTCACCCTTTCCATTAACTCTTCATGCTTCCCCCCATCTGAAAGGAATCTTTTATTATAGCAAGTCTGATGCAAATAATTCTGGAGAATATCTAAGTTATCCGCTATTCCTAAAAGGTTTGAAAAAATTTTAACTCTGCATTTGCAACATCTCTGCAAATCACTTATATCTCCGTCCCAGCACGGATTTATAAGGCGACGATTAACATCCACAAATTTATTAGAGTTTACCTCTTTTATCATTAAAGGCTTTCAAGGTAACTTGCAGACGGATGTCATTTATTCTGATTTCAGTAAAGCATTCGATTCTGTAAACCATTCCCTTCTAGCACAAAAACTTGACCTTTTAGGGTTTCCGCCGAATCTTTTGAGATGGATTTCTAGCTACCTTCGTTCTATGTCTCAAAAGAGTCCTCTTCAAAAACTCATTGCTCATTCATGATGTGTCTCTGTGTCCAGTACAAGGACATTTCACTCTCGCTTGCAATCCGATCTGAATAACTTTCAGTCATGGTGTTGTGAAAATATGTTACACCTAAATGCCTCGAAATGCAACGTAATGACATTTCATTGCTCCAGCCCCTTTTTGGCTCGTGCGGTGGTTCTCTTGAGAGAATTACCTTGGTTGATGATCTTGGTGTTAAACTAGACCCAAAGTTAAAATTTTCTGAACACATTTCTACCATGGTAAATAAAGCCATGGGTGTGCTTGGGTTTATAAAGAGGTGGTCAAAGGAATTTGACGACGATGGCTGCCCTGTGGTACTCCAGAAGTAACCTTTACAGGTGAAGGGAATGAGTTTTTGAAGAGGACTCTTTGAGACATAGAACGAAGGTAGCTAGAAATCCATCTCAAAAGATTCGGCGGAAACCCTAAAAGGTCAAGTTTTTGTGCTAGAAGGGAATGGTTTACAGAATCGAATGCTTTACTGAAATCAGAATAAATGACATCCGTCTGCAAGTTACCTTGGAAGCCTTTAATGATAAAAGATTTAAACTCTAATAAATTTGTGGTTATTGATCGTCGCCTTATAAATGCGTGCTGAGACGGAGATATTGCAGAGATGATGTAAATGCGGAGTTAAATTTTTTTTGAACATTTTAGGAATAGCGGATAACTTAGATGTTCCTCGATAATTATTTGCATCAGACTTGCTACCTTTCTTATGGAGCGGAATAATAAAAGATTCCTTCCAGATTGGGGGAAAAAAGAAGAGTTAATGAATAATAATGGATAACGAGGAGAGAGCACGCTCTCTCTCCCCTGCATTGCAAAGTGGGTCATGGAGTGCTTAGTGCCCATCCCCCGACTCGTACTGCCTAACCAACGATTTGCTAATATCGACAATGACTGATACAGTGCCCTCGCTCAAAACTGTGTCTTCGACCACAACAACGACAACAACCACTGCAATTGATCAGCGCCCGATACTGTCGACCCACTGCGACAAGCCCCACCTCTCCTGACAAATAAATTGGAAAAATGCTAACGGAGCGTTAATTCAGACTGAGCTCGATCGCCATGTGCAAATTAAGAGAAAATTGAGCCTACAAGCTGCAAAGAACAACAATGCATCTAAAATAACTAAAATAACGGAGAACACTGTGCCACATAAGGCACTAGCAAACAATATATTCTCTATACTTAGTGTTCCAAATGAAGATGAGATCGCCCAAACACCCAAGGCCAACAAATTAAGACCGCAACCCATTTATGTTCGACAGGCAAATTGTGCTGAACTGGTCAAAAAAATAACTGATACAATTGGCGCAAACACATTCTATGTCACGTCCATCAAAAGGGGTAACATAAATGAAACAAAAATACAAGTCAATGACGAACAAAACTATCGATCAGTTGCGAAATACCTCGAAAATGAAATAATGAATTACTACACCTACCAACTTAAAAGTAGCAAAGGATTACAAGTGGTTATCAAAGGAATCGAACCAACTGTCCCAATCAATGTAATAATCGATGGACTCAACGATAAGGGCTTCGAAGTCAAAATGGCTATGAACATAATAAATAGAAATAAAATTCCCCAGCCAATGTTCAAAGTAGAACTGACACCTGAAAGTATGCACATAAGTAAAAATGAAGTTCAACCAATATACAAGCTTCAATATCTACTGCACCGTAGGATCACCGTTGAGGAAACACACAAACGAAATGGACCGGTCCAATGCACAAATTGCCAGGAATATGGACACACGAAAACTTATTGCACTCTACGGGTAGTCTGCGTTGCCTGTGGTGATGTTCATCTCACTGAGGCTTGCCTTGTAAATAAGGAGAATAAAATGTAACAACTGTGGGGGAAACCATACTGCCAACTGAAGAGGTTGTCCTGTCTATAAATTGAAAAATCGCCTAAACCAACAAATAACTGGAGCTCGAAACCCGATCGTCCGACAAAACTTGCCATATATACCATCAACTACGACTCCAGGAGTTTCTTTTGCATCGCATCACGCATTATCCATTGCCTTCATTTGCTACACCTTATCTACAGGCAACATCAATTCATATTGAAATACATAGCGGCTACCTAAACCTAGCCGAAGTATACTGCCCACCGCGCTTCTTTACTTCTGCAAACAGAATTTCTAACATTCTTCGACCTACTAGGTGACCGATTTGTAGAAGCTGGTGACTCTCACGTCAAGCACACCCATTGGGGATCTAGACTTACCAACCCGAAAGGAAGACAACTATATAACGCTATAATAACGCAACGAAACAAGCTAGACTTTATCTCTCCGGGCAAGCCTACATATTGGCCCACAGATCCAAACAAGCAGCCCGACTTGATTGATTTTGCAGTAACACGAAGTGTAGATTACTTAACAGATCTATCATCGGATCACTCGCTCATTCTACTCCACCTTTACGATCATCCACAGCTTTCGGAACGCCCACACTTTCTAACTTCTAGTAAAACAGATTGGCTCAAATACAGGAAGTACATAAGTTCTCATATTGACAGCTGCCCAAACATTTATTGTAAAGATGACATTGATAGGTCAGTCGAAGCATTAGTATCCTCAATGTCACTGGCGGCAAAACACTCAACACCAATATTAGCAGCTAATAAAGTTTCCAACAGCAGTCATATTTCTAGGCACATTGAAGTGCTGCTACGCGATAAAAGAAGGCTTCGCACTTTATATCGACATTCTTTCCACACAAACAATATTGATCGTAGGCCGCTATACCGCGCAACTAATAAACTGTATATTCAACTAAAACCAACGACTTTAATCATTTAAACAATTGCAACAGCTAGTGAAAAAGGTCGCTAGCTCAACAATAAAATTCAACAGCTATTAAAAACGCTTAATAGGTCAACAGATCCAAAAAGCCGGAAAAGACAAGTCCAAGCCATGATCATATGGACCTATCAGCCTACTGCCTTGCCTATCAAAGATATTGGAAAAGCTGCGCCTGAATCTTATCAAACAACACCTACACATCAACGGTGCCATTCCGACTCACCAATTTGGATTTCGCGAAAAACACGGAACCATTGAACAAGTAAACCGTATAACCTCTGAGATACGAAATGCCTTTGAAAGAGTATTACTCCGGTATTTTTCTGAATGTTGCCCAGGCTTTCGACCGCGTTTGGTTAGGTGGCTTAATCCACAAAATCCAAATATTACTTCCACAGAACATCCATGGAATATTGAAGTCATACCTACACCAAAGAACTTTCGCAGTACGATGCAAAGATTTCGTCTCTGAATATCATCCAATTGAAGCTGGTGTACCCCAAAGCAGCGTGCTTGGACCGACACTATATATCATCTTCACAGCAGATCTACCAACAAACAACCTAACAATAACTCCGACATTTTCTGATGATACTGCCATACTAAGTCGCTCAAAGTGCCCAACAAGAGCAACGGAACACTTATCATCTCATCTCGTGGCCTTAGAAAAATGGCGAGCAGACTGGCGCATACACGTAAATGAGCAAAAGTGCAAGCATATAACCTTTACCCTAAATAGACAAACTTGTCCTCCATTATATCTGAACTACATCAACATTCCACCAACCACCGAAGTAACATACCTTAGTTCAAGAGAACGGATGGTACGTGGACAAACTCTAGTGAGGACTCCCTACACATTCTACTCGATACTCATTTTCCTGGGTGTACGACCATCGAGCCGGCAGACACCCCAAGTGAAGGCCCGGAAACCTCGATGAGGCACATCCTCACAAAACGGATTATTAGCTGGGCAGTAAACAGCTTTAAACCCTATAAATCGCCTGGCCCGGACCACGTCATTCCGGCTCAGCTACAAGTATCTTCCATCAACTGGCTGCAAAGTATCTTCAGGAAGATACTGACAGTGGGAAAAATAACCCCGCGCTTGGCTCAAGGCTAAAATAGTCTTTATCCCCAAAGCAGGCAAACCCTCACACACAACCCCAAAAGACTTCAGACCAATAAGTCTATCGTCCTTCCTTCTCAAAACCTTTGAGAGACTAGTCGGGCTGCAGCTGAGGACAACCATAAATCCTCAGTGGCTGTCAGGCGCTCAACATGCCTACCGAAAAGGGAAATCCACGGAAACGGCACTCCATGAAGTAATCTCGGCGGTGGAGAAATCTCTACACGTCAAAGAATACTCCTTAATTGCCTTCCTAGACATTGAGGGAGCTTTTAACAACGTCATACCGGGAGCCATCACAGAGGCCCTGACTGACCTGGGAGTGGATCGTCACTTGGTGATGCTCATAGATCAATTGCTCACATGCAGGACAGTGACATCATCAATGGGATCGTCCACTCAGTCAAGGTATGTCAACAGAGGCACCCCGCAAGGTGGTGTCCTGTCTCCCCTTCTATGGAACATAGCAGTCAATAAGATTCTGTGTGACCTGGAAGGGGAGGGCTGCAAGGTGGTAGCATACGCGGATGACGTTGCCATTATCTTCTCGGGAAAATTCCCCAAACACTCTGCGATCTAATGACCGCGAAGCTCGCGCGACTGTCAGAATGGACAAAGTCGCGTGGACTGGGAGTTAATCCCTCAAAAACGGAACTTGTGTTGTTTACAACCAAGTACAAAATCCCGTCCCTCAACCCCCAATACTAAACGGATGCAGGCTCTCCTTCAGCGACAGTGCCAGTTACTTAGGGTTGGTAATTGATAAAAAAGCTTAGCTGGAACCTGAGCATCAAAGACAGGGTGAAGAAGGCTACGATAGCCCTCTACACTTGCAAGAAGGCCATTGGGCTAAAATGGGGCATGAACCCAAAAATAGTCCAATGGATCTACCTGGCAATAGTAAGACCAATACTGCTCTACGGAGTCGCAGTGTGGTGGCCTGCCCTATCGAAGGGGACCATCACCAAACAACTAGGCAAGGTGCAGCGTACTGCAGCCCTATGCATCAGTGGAGCTCTGAGCACAACACCAACGGATGCGCTAAATGCCATATTATGCCTGCAGAGCCTTGACCTTGCAGGTAAGGAGCAGGCAGAAAAGGCAGCAATCCGTCTGAGAGACTCTGACCAATGGGTGTCACATCACACCGGTCATGCGTCCATCCTAAATGGAAACAAAATCGTCCCCACAAAAACGGACTACTGCGTTCCGAGGGAGTATACATATACCCCCTTTGAAACAATCATCCCTCACAGAGACAACTGGCTTGAGGGACCACCTGGTCCAAAAAGGAGCCATTCGAATCTTTACCGATGGCTCAAAGTTGGACAACAAGGTCGGAGGAGGAATCTACTCCGAACAGCTGAACATAAATTACTCCTTCAGGCTCCCGGATCACTGCAGTGTCTTCCAAGCGGAGGTCATAGCGATCAAGGAAGCTTTGAGCTGTCTTCAGGAACTAACCCCTGCGGCAACTCACATAAATATATATAGTGACAGCCAAGCTGCAATCAAATCGCTGAATGCGATAACGACAAGCTCGGCTACCGTGGCAAACTGTCGCAAATCTCTTCATGAGATGGCTTATCAGTTCGTCATCAGCCTAATATGGGTCCCGGGCCACCAGGACATTGAAGGCAACTGCATAGCAGACGAGCTGGCCAGAGCTGGAACAACAATCCCCCTTCTCAATGATAAGGAGGATATTCGTATGCCAATGGCCACCTGCAAGCTCAAAATAAAAGAACATTTTAAGCAACTAATAAATGATAGATGGCAAACTGTGCCACTATGTCGCATAACTCGGCAAACATGGCCTAACATAAATAAGAAGCGCACCGATGAGCTCTGCAAACTCAGCAGGAGTAGGTGCAGCTCAGTCATACGCTCCCTTACGGGACACTGGCTAATAGGCACACATGCAAACAGGCTGGGTGCCCTATATAACGTTTTCTGTCGAAGCTGTAGAGATGAGGACGAGGAGGAGACTGTGGAACACCTGTTCTGCTCCTGCCCGGCTCTCAGTAGAAGGAGACTTCAATACTTGGGCGCTCCTTTTCTAACTGACATTTCGGACATGTCTACAATTAGTCCCAGACGGATCGCAGGCTTCATAAGGGCATCCGGATGGGATAATGGATAGCATAGGGTCTCACGAGGGAGAATGGGAACAAAGCATGCGGTATCACAACGGGCCGAAACCGGCCTAGGTGTGTCGGGTCTCTGACAACCCCGACAGCCGCCTCAACCTAACCTAACCTTTCGTCTGAGAGATGGGATTTGTGGCCCATTTGGGCCAATATACGAGTCGTTGCAGCGGCAGATTGCCACTACTTGACTTTTATGAATTTTGGCACACAATTTCTGGGCGGCCGGACCCGTTTTGTCGCTCAAAATTGATATGCTTGTTTGACCAGCCAACAACTACAAGCATCGCCAGCCACTCCAATATAGATTTGGGCGTCGAGGGCGACCGGACCCGTTCGTCGCTCGCCGCCTGCAGCTTGTTTGTGGGTTGCCCTTAGTTTGCAGCCTGCAGTTGCATCACTTCATACAAATACGAGCCAATTCACACACCGACGCAGCGACCACACAGCCAGTTATTGGGTGGCCGGAACAGAGCCAATCTATTGACTGAGGACATTACTTCCACGATGTAATGCAATTCCTGGGCGGCCGGACCCGTTTGTCGCTCAGAATGATTGCCTCGACCAGCAAAAATCACTCCAAGCCATCATACAACTATGACAATGCACGGGCGGCCGGACCAGTTCGTCGCTCGTTGCTGCATCTGCATCTGTGTCTGTGCGTTTGTGTGTTGGTTTTAGCCTGCCTTCACTCATGCTGGCCAGCCAGTCAGCTTGGGTGAATTTGACGCCATTCCCGCATACTTGACGCGGCGTACACACACGCACACACGCTCAGACACACATGCGGTGGTGAGCGTGATTCAACTAAATCTGAATCACTGCAGAGCGGCGCAGGATCTCCTGGCGCAGACGGTGCGTGAGCTGGGCTCGGAGGTTGCAATCCTCAGCGAACCCTACAAGGTGGGGAGCAGCAGCGTGTGGGCCACGGACAGCACTGGCAAAGCTTCCCTGTGGCTCTGCGGAGTGAATGCTCCACAGATGCGCGACGCCAAGTCAGCAGAAGGATTCGTCCGGGCGAACGTTGGAGGTACGTGGCTATACAGCTGCTACCTGGCGCCCAGTCTCTCGCTGGAGAGCTTCAGCAGGATCCTGGACGATCTGTGCAGCGATCTGAGAGGACGGAGCAACGTCGTGGTCGGGGGCGACTTCAATGCCTGGGCCCAGGAATGGGGGTCCTCCCGTACCAATGCCAGAGGTCGCACGGTGCTAGAGGCTTTCGCCACGCTGGACATCGTCCTGCTAAACGAAGGGTCCCGGCAAACCTTCAGCAGAGCAGGCATGGGGTCAGTCATTGACATCACATACGCCAGCAGCGCGCTGGCACGCCACGCTCGATGGAAGGTCAGCGAGGTCTACACCGCCAGCGACCATGAGGCAATCCAGTGCTCGGTGGGCGTGCCTGGGCGAGGGGCAGAACCTCCCCCCCAAAGGAAGGCGTACCGGCAGGACACGCTGATGCCGCAGATCTTCGCAGGCGCACTGGGAAGCTTCTCGGCGACAGAAGCGGATGGAGCCAATGAGAGGGCCAACAAACTGGCCTCCGCATTGGAGAGCGCATGCAACCAAAGCATGCTCCCGAGGCGGACATTCCGGTCGCACCAAGTGCCGGTGTTCTGGTGGAGCGAGGAGATCGCTGAACTCCGCAGAACATGCCTCCGCGCCAGAAGGCTTCTGCAGCGGGCTAGGGGCACTTCGCGCCTGGACAGCTGCAGCGAGCGCTACAAGGCGGCAAGAAAGGAGCTGAAGACAGCCATCAGGAGCAGCAAGAGGGAATGCTTTCTCAAGCTGTGCGATGCGGTTGAAGAAGATCCCTGGGGACGTGCGTACCAGATGGTGGTGAAGAGGATCAACGCTGGAGGCAAAGCCCCAACTGATCCCGAGGAGCTGGAGGGGATAGTAAGCGCCCTGTTCCCACGAGGGCAACGGGTAGTGAGCTCTCCACGGTCGGAGTTAAGACGAGGCGAGATATCCGAGGTCACGGAAGACGAGGTACGGCGTGCGGGCAGACGCCTAAAGCCCAAGAAGGCACCGGGCCCAGATGCGATCCCAAACAGGGCGCTTAAGCTGGCGCTAGCGCTGCTCCCGACGGAGGTTGCTGGCCTGTTTAACCAGTGCCTACAGGAGGGCACGTTCCCCGAGAGGTGGAAGAGGCAGCGGCTGCTACTTCTGGACAAGCCGGGCAAGCCACCAGGAGAGGCCTCCTCCTACAGGCCCATCTGTCTGCTGGACACCATCGGGAAGGTCTTCGAGAGGGTGGTTGCAACGAGGCTGAGTGCAGCTATCGAAGCGGCTGGCGGCCTCTCCCCGGGCCAATACGGCTTCAGGAAGGGGAAGTCAACGCTGGACGCCATCTCAAGAGTGGTAGAAACGGCAAAGGAGGCATGCGCGGGAACCAGGTGGAGAGGTGGAAGCAAGTCCTACTGTCTGGTGGTGACGCTGGATGTAAGGAACGCCTTCAACTCTGCCGATTGGGGCCGAACGCTGGAGGCCCTCAGAAGCTTCAACATCCCGGGGTACCTGCTGAATATAGCTTACAGCTATTTCAGCGGCAGAGTACTCACGATGGACACTAGTCTGGGTTCCAGAGCATACGAAGTCTCAGCCGGAGTCCCGCAGGGCTCCGTTTTGGGACCCCTGCTCTGGAACGCCATGTACGATGGGGTTTTGAGGTTGCCGATGCCAGCCAGCACAAGCTTGGTAGGCTTCGCGGACGACGTCGCGATAGTGGTGGTCGCAAAGGACCTTGCCGCAGTTGAAAACCTCGCCAACGAGGCTATCCAAGCCGTGGAATCGTGGCTAGCGGTAGCAGGCCTCGAGCTGGCGGCCCACAAGACGGAGGCGGTGCTCATATCGAGCCGGAAAGCGGTGGAGACTGCCATCGTGCAGGTCGGAGGGACCACGATCACCTCCCAAAGGTCGATCAAATACCTGGGTGTCCACATAGACACGAGGCTATCCTTCAAGGAGCACCTGGAGTACGTCAACAAGAAGGCCAGCGGAACAGTAGGATCGCTCTCGAGGTTGCTGCTCAACACCAGAGGCCCAAAACAGGCAACGAGGAAGCTGCTGACGAGCGTTGTAACGGCGCAAATGCTCTACGCCGCGCCGGTGTGGGCGAAGGCCGCAACGGTGAAAAGCTATATGCGGGGGCTGGAGGCCACGTATCGGCTATGCGCCATCAGGATCGCATGCGCGTTCCGGACCATCTCGGACGAGGCAGCGCTGGTCATCGCCGGGCATATTCCTCTAGGGGAGCTGATACGGGAGCGCAGCGAAATTTACGACGCCCTGCAGGACGACGAAGCAGGAATCAGCAAGGCAGAGCTGAAGGCTGCCGCTAGAAGGAGCAGCATGGAGAAATGGCAGAGGAGGTGGGACAGCTCCCAAAAAGGGCGCTGGACGCACTCCCTCATCCCACACATCTCGTCCTGGGTCGGAAGGAAGCACGGGCAGGTAGACCACTACCTAACCCAGGCGCTGAGCGGGCATGGCTGCTTCCGCAGCTACCTCAAGCGCTTTGGGCACGATACGGAGGACTGGTGCCCGGAGTGCGGCTCTGGCATAGTGGAGGACGCTCAGCACGTCCTCTTCGAGTGCCACCGGTTCGCATACGAGCGACGGGAGCTTGAAGCCACTGCAGGATCTGCAATACGCGCCGACAACCTGGTGCCGCTGATGCTGGCAGACCAGAGGATCTGGGAAGCCGCCGCGGTGTTCGCCGCGAGCGTTATGAAAACGCTCAGGGCCATGGAGAGAAGGCGGAAGGAGCAAACGGAGTAGGTGTCTCCGCGCGGGCGAAGCAATGCCTTGCGGCAGTACCGCTAGTCGCACGACCCCTACCCCACCTGTCCCTCAACTGTTCGTACTGTTTTTGTTCTTAGGTATAAGCACTATTGAAGAAGCAATTAAATGAATACAAAAAAAAAAAAAAAACAAAAAAACACATGCGGTGGAGACGGGCACTCATCCGCAGAGTGCAAAAATGAAGCGTGCTGCATATTGTGCGCAAGAGCAGGAGAAAAGAACGTGGCACACCACTCGCTCAGCAAAGCGTGCCCGCAATACGTGAAGGCGGCAAAGAAAATACGGGATTAGGTTTATACAACTAAACTTAAACCACTGCGAAGCTGCGCAGAATCTACTCTGCCAGCTAGTCAGAGAAATTACAGCGGATGTGGCAGTTCTCTCCTAACCATACCGCAGAACCAGTAACACCAACTTCATCCTAGATAGCACGAAAACGGCAGCGATATGGGTATGCGGGCACTCCACCCCCCAAGCTGAGTCTGTTCGCAGGGGAAACGGCTACGTAAGAGCCAAGGTTGGCCAGTTTTGGCTGTACAGCTGCTACCTGGCACCACGCCTATCTATCCAGGAGTTCGGAGCCATTCTCGATGAGATAGCAGACGACGCTAGGGGACGGCCAAACATCATCATGGCCGGCGACTTTAACTCTTGGTCAGAGGAATGGGGATCGAGGTCCACCAACGCTAGAGGTCGCACTCTCATGGAAGCCTTTGCCACTCTAGAGCTACAACTCCTCAACACCGGATCAGAGCACACCTTCTCCCGAGATGGGTTGGGATCTATCATCGACCTTACCTTCTGCAGCTCCGCTCTCTTTGGGAGAACAGCGTGGGGACTCAGCAGCGCATACACGGCCAGTGACCACAACGCTATCATCTGCAGCATCGAGGCCCACCCACAAGGGACAGCTCTCCAACCAAGGACGACCTTCAATGCCAGAACCCTCAGGCCGGATATCTTCTTGTCAGAGCTGAGCATTCCCGAGGCCCCGGGAACCGCAGAGGACTGCGCAACGAACCTCATCGGCGCATTGACAACGGCATGTAGGGCAAGCACAAGGCAGCAAAGAAGCCACTCTCGCCACCGCGAGCCGGTCTTTGGTGGAGCAGGGAGATTTCCGAGGCTCGCACCGAATGCATTCGTGCTAGACGACGCCAATCTCGCGCGAGGGGATCCCAAGCCTTCCCATTGATGTCCCAGGAGTACGCAGCGAAACGCCGTGCTCTTAAAAGGCTCATCAGAGGAAGTAAGAGGAATTGCTTCCTCGAGCTGTGTGACTCAGCGGAGAACGACCCCTGGGGACTCGCCTACAAGGTGATAGTCAAGAAGCTCAACGCGGTGAAGCCCCTCACCACGGCTGACCCCGTTAAAATGAAAACCATCGTCGAAAGCCTCTTCCCTACCGTCGACCCAGCTGTCAGCCCGTCGCGAACTCCTTATCGCCACATCGGATGGAGCGACATAACGGCGAGCGAAATCCTGGAAATCGCTGGAGAAACCCCAACCGGCAAGGCGCCAGGCCCGGATGGCATCCCTGACACCGCAGTCAAGCTGGCAATGACCGCGCACCCGTCGGATTTCGCGCAGGTTTTCAACATGTGCCTCCGCGAAGGAGTCTTCCCAACGCCGTGGAAGCTCCAGAAGCTAGTCCTGCTGCCGAAGCCTCAAAAGCCTCCCGAGGACCCCTCGTCGTACAGGCCCATCTGCCTAATCGACAACATGGGCAAAGCACTGGAGCGCTGCATTTGCAGGAAGCTCCAAGCCGAAATTGCGCAGGCAGGCGACCTGTCCCCCATGCAGTTCGGTTTCAGGAAGGCAAGGTCGACAACTGACGCGATCCGCATAGTGACGGACATCGCGGCAAAAGCCATAGAGGGCACCAGGTGGCTTGGAGGGCGGAAGCAGTACTGCCTCGTTGTCACATTGGATTTCAAAAACGCATTCAATTCGGCGAGGTGGGACGTCATCCTCAGGTCCCTCAAGCGGCTGGGAATCCCAGACTACCTGGTGGCCATCATCGAGGACTACTTCCGGAGCCGGAGGCTGCTGTACGACACCGACTGCGGCACCGTGGAGTATCAGGTCACATGCGGCGTTCCCCAAGGCTCTGTCCTCGGCCCGACCCTCTGGAACGTAATGTACGATGCCATCTTCAAGCTACAGCTCCCTGCCGATACTCGGACAGTAGGCTTTGCAGACGACGTCGCGTTGGTAGTGGTTGCCAAGCACCTCGGAGAAGTGGAGGCCAGGTGCAACCAAGCGGTGGCCGTGATCCAAGAGTGGCTGACATCAGTAGGCCTAAGGCTGGCTGATCACAAGACGGAAGCGGTGTTGATTTCCAGCCGCAAGAAAGTGGAGGTTGCGACGGTGCGAGTCGGCTCCGTCGAGATCACATCCTCGCGAGCAATCCGCTACCTTGGGGTACTGCTGGACACTCGCCTCTCCTTCCGCGAGCACCTCGAAGCAGCCAGCAAGAAGGCAGCAGTCCTAGGCAGGGCCCTGTCACGCATGATGCTGAACACGAGGGGACCCAAGCAAGGCCGCAGACTCCTGCTTCAGTCAGTCCGAAAGTCGGTCATGATGTACGCAGCCCCAATCTGGGCTGAGGCGGCGAGGATCAAGTCCTACAGGAAGGGGCTAGATGCGACGCACCGGCTGGGAGCCCTGCGAGTTTGCTGCGGCTTTCGAACCATCTCGGAAGATGCGGCCCTAGTCATCGCCGGAATGCTCCCAGTGGTGGACCTAGCCGAGGAAGCGAGGGAAATCTCGTTGGAGCTCGACGTTCCCGCTCAACATCGTTCCCCGGCAGACAGGAGACGCATAAAGACGGCAGCGAGGGAAAGAAGCCTAGCTAGGTGGCAGAACCGCTGGGCCACATCCCAAAAGGGAAGATGGACTCATTCCTAATTCCGGACATCAGTAGGTGGGTCAACAGGAGGCATGGAGAAGTCAACTTTTGGCTAACCCAACTCCTAAGCGGGCACGGCTGCTTTAGAAGCTACCTCCATAGATTCGGGCACGACGACGACGCAAACTGCCCGATGTGCGGCGTCGAGGAGACCGCGGAGCATATACTCTTCTCCTGCCCACGGTTCGCAGAGCAGCGGTTAAACATAGGTGGAGACTCGCTTAGCGCGGGCGCCCTCACGAGCGAGATGCTTCGCAGCGAAGACTACTGGTCCCGAGTATCAGAGTACGCATCAGAGGTCATGCGGAAGCTGAGAGAGCTGGAGCGGCTGCGCAACGGCAACGAAGGAGGGGTCTAAATCGACCAGCCAGTCCCCTGCGAAGCAAAGCTTTGCGGCAGTCCCGCAGGTTTCTGGCACCCACCACCCAGCCCCCCCCCATTTTTCCAACCTTAGCTATAATCTACTGTTACCCTACTGTTACCCAATAATAAATGATATAAAAAAAAAAAAAAAAACACATGCCAGCTTCCGGGCGGCCGGACCAGATTGCCGCTCGATGGACCATTGGCCGTGTTGCGCTCTCCAAATTGCTGGAGCCCACCGTATATA